>OY728157.1:1714328644-1715578644 GCA_963277665.1 Viscum album
AGGTCATGGGTAGTGTAGTTCTGCTCATGTTGTCTCAGATGTCGAGAACCATACGCGATCACTGCTCGCTCCTGCATCAGGACACACCTGAGTCTAGTCCATGAAGCGTCGTAGTAAACTACATACCCAACGCCCTCCTCTAGTAGCCTCAAGATGGGCGCAATGTTCAACCTCTACCTCAGCTCTTGAAAGCTCTGCTGGTATCTCTCTATCCACACAAAGGGTTTCCCCTTCTTCGTTAAAGATGAAAGTGGTGCTGTAACTCTGGAGAAGTCTGGAACAAATCTCTGATAGTACCTAACCAGACCCAGGAAACTCCGCACCTCCGTCACGCTCCTGGGTGGCTCCCAAGAAAGTACCGCCTCAATCTTCGTTGGATCCACTGCAACTCAAGCCTCCGAGATGACGTGTCCCAGAAAGTGAACCTATCAAATCCAGAACTGGAACTTCAAGAGCTTACCATAAAGATGGTGCTCTCGAAGTGTATCCAGTACAACCCGCAAGTGGTAGTTGTGATCCTCCTCGGTAGTAGAGTAAATCAGTATGTCTTCAATGAAGACTACGACAAATCGATCGAGGTAAGACTGGAATATCATGTTCATGAGAGTCATGAACATTGCTGGTGCATTGGTTATGCCAAAGGGCATAACCAAGAACTTGTAGTGGCCATACCGACACCTGAAGGCCATCTTCTGCACATCCTCATCTCGAACTATGAGCTGGTGATAGCCTGACCCAAGGTCTATCTTCGAGAACCATCGTGCTCCCTTGAGAAGATCAAAGAGGTCGTCAATCCTAAAAAGTGGGTACTTGTTCTTCACGGTCACTTGATTCAGGTAACGGTAGTCGACACACAGTTGTAAGCTCCCATCCGCCTTCTTGGCGAACAAAATATAAAATGCCCAGGGTGAAAAACTGGGTCAGATGAATCCCTTCTCCTGCAAATCCTCCGGCTGTACCCACAGCTCACAAAGATCAGCAGGAGCCATCCGATATGCTGGAGTAGATATCGTTGTTGTCCCAGGGTACATGTCTAAGTATAAGTCTACCTCTCTGTGAGGAGGTAGTCCTAGAACATCGTCAGGAAAAACATCCGCATAATGATCCACCACAACAGGAAAACTCAGACTCCGCACATCAACCACTCTGAGGATGAGACTAGCCAACTGATGTGTGATCGGCTTCCCTATCCTCTGCGTAAGTTCATCCTGCACTAAAAAGGCTCACTTCTCACCGGTGAAGGTGAACCTGGCCCCATCTGTGCAGACAGACCACACTTTGTGCCTAATATAGTTGATCTGAGCATGGACTTTAGATAACCAATCCATACCCAAGATGATGTTGTAAGTCCTCGAAGCTGCTACAAGAAGATCCTAGAAGAAGCACTCGCCTTTTAGAGTAAGCTCACACTCCCATCACCCATGCGTAATCTTAGAGTTTGCTCCCATAGGAGTCTCTAGCCATAAGGTTCGAGCCAACGGCTCTGTCGGAATCTCCGAGCTCCGAACAAGGGCAGAGGCAATAAAAGAATGACTCGCACCTATGTCTATAAGTACTACAGAAAGGGTGGAGTAGACACAAATAGTACCTCGAATCATCTCAGGTGCACCGTGGTCATAGTCCTCGACTTCCTAGAGCTAAGCCCGCCTCTGTCCGCCAGCTCCCTATGGTCGGGGTGGACCTCCCGGTGGTGGTGGTGGTAGAGCCTCGAAACATCGTCCACCACCCGCTGCTCGGCTAACTCCTCTGCCTCGTCCGCCTGCTCCCAGCGAACCACCATGGTCGAACCTCTTCCTCTGCCTAGGAGGTCCCTCTACTATCTACTGCTCATCTGAATGGCGGTTCGGGCAGTCTCAATCCTTGTGGCCCTGCCAGCTGCATGCATAGCACTGCCTGCTCCTCGTATAACTGGTTATGTTTCATGTGCCCCGCACAATCGAACCTGTATCCTGAGATCACCCACCTGATGGTTTGGTCTACTTGGACCTCTGTGACATATGTCTATTTTCGGCTCCAGAAAACTCTTCTACGTGTCACCCTATGGTGGGTCTCACCGCTGGTGATAGCTCAGCAAGAAAACTCTCCACTATAAGGGCTCGCTCCAGCACCCCCACCTACGTCGGGATGCTGAGGGGAATCGTCGAAGCCCTGATCTCATGCCTGAGTTCCTGCTCGATGGTCCGATACCTGAAGAACGGGTCCTGCGCCATATCCGTGGAGTAGTGTGAGAGGTCGGTGAACCTCGCTGAGTAATGAGATACTATCATGCTTTCCTGCTGCAGATGTAGTAACTCCTGAATCTGCACCACACAAAGGGTGGCTGGAATAAACTCTGAGCAGAAGAGACTCTCGAAGTCTTTCCATAGTAAAGATGCCTCTTCATTCACATGGAGCATCAGGCTCCACCATGTACCTGTTGCTACGTATAGGAAACTCAAGGAAAGGATCACCATAAGATCGGCTGGTGTCCCTACCAATCAGAAAACTCTGACAACAGCCTCCAGCCAATCCTCAACTGCCTGTGGGTCCGTCTCTCTACGGAACCTGAGTGGCCTCTATTGCTGGAACTCGTGCAATGCACTCAGGCGGCATGCACTCTCTGATGCAGGGGATGGTAGTATCGGTGGCCCAGTGGGTAGTGGTACCGCTGGTGCCTCCGATGTGATGGGGCCCTGCACCAAGGCATCATCGCTCGGTGGGCTACCATCTCGTACGAAACTCGGAACCCTAGCTGGCTGATTTCGTGGGGACATCCTGAAAAGAAACAGGTGTACCACGGTCAAAACAGTATACCTAGTGAGCTAACTCAATGTAATCACAAAAAAACTTTTGAAACATACATGAAATCGGTGTTTTCGTGCACTGAGTTGGAAATCAGAGGTCAGGGTCCTGGTGTATGGATACGTCAGCCACCGCACCAACACTGCACTCCCTAGACTGAAAACCACACACAATACTCTTAACACTACTGCTTAACTGAAAATAATGATCAGATTCCTGATTTCTTTAGTAGAACCGACCCCTCTGATACCAATTTGTCACGAACCGTCCTAGGGGCCCATGGCGTGACTACCCAGCCCGCCTTCCATAGGCCAGGGGATGGAGACTAGCACCAAATGTGTAAATCCCTATACTGGGAAGGCATTTCCTTTATAAAAGTAAACAAACACAAAAGAGTACACAACTGAAGTAAGCACTAAGAAAAACTGTATACAAAAGTAAGTGATGAAAGGAAAGGGGCCTGAAATACAAGCCCAACCGTAGGTACAGTACCACTGAAAATCTAGTATAACTCTAGTAATGTAAAATAAAAACTACTGAGTTGTCCTCCGAGAATCCCACCTGAAGGGTGGGTACATATGGACTCCTAAGCACCTCGGGTCCATCTGTCTACTCCATGTACTTCTCGCCAAGTGGTCCACCTCTGGGTACTGTCCATCTCTATAAGTCTCTACCTCGATCAGTGTTGTCTGTCATCTGCATCCAACACAACATAGTGTGGGCATAGCCCATGCAGGGGTGAGTATACGATACTTAGTAGGGACCCTGAGAACCCTGAAGGTCTCCCAGAATCCACGAAGGATAAACCATAGAAGAAAGATACGATCCCTAAGTATCAACCAACTCTACTTAGGTATATGCCCATACATGTACCTAAGTTATCAATCACAGTTCGGCTCCAACTCTCAAGCCTAAGCACAACCCAGTCCACATAGGAAAGAAGTCAATCACATCGATGATAATGATTGAAAGTCAAGACTCAGCTCACACAGCTATACATATTTCATATAGTGATATAGATGATCACATGTAGTCACTGATTCATCTAAGATATCGGACCCACATAGGATACTAGACCGACTAAGCTGTCGGACCCACATAGGATACAAGACCAGCTACTCTATCGGACCCACTCAAGATACAAGAATAGAAGTCAAAACTATCAGAACCACATATGATACAGGAATATTAGTCATCACTATCGAACCCATGGATGATCCAGTACAGTATTCACCGTCGCTAAACCCACGGAGGATTCCAGTACGGTAGTCGTCGCAGTCGCAGCTAGCTCTAGGGTTTCTGCACACAACACGCTTGATTCCGGGAGTGTCCGCTCCTCGAGTCAAATTTCGATACATCAACTATCACGAATTCCTGAATTGATGTATCCAGAAGTTCCGTCTCGTCAAAAGAAACCCAACGCGACAGACGCCGCGTCAATCGGACGCCTAGTCTGAGAGTTATTGGTTTTTCCGTTCCAGGGGCCTGGTTGGAATTACGTTCATTTCAAACCCAGCCGTTTTCCAAAGTCATCCAAAACTCATTACAGTATCGTAAAAGGACCTTCACGTCATGATGATCCTATTGTCGTAGACGGCGTGTCGATCGGATGTTCGGTCTTTGAGTTATTCGTGTTTAAGTGAAACGGCCCCGGCCCGTCAAGCCCAGCGGGATGGCGGGTCGGCCCGACCCATCTCAGCGGGTCCGACCCGGCTGGGCGGTCAACCCAGCCCAGCGGGGTGCGGCCCGACCTGGCAGTGCTCGGGCCAGCCCGCGTAAGGGCGGCCCAGCTCGCGGCTGGCCGAGCGGTGCGGGGAGCACAGCCCCCCGGTTTTTTAAAACAGCGGCACCGAGCAGTGCCACCTCTCCTGCCCGGCCGCCCGAAGTTGGCCGGTCCTCTCTGGTGTGAGTGGCCCACACAGCAGGTTTCTATCCTCCCATGCAGCACCTTTGGGTGCCGCGACTTCCTTCAACCCATCCAGCAGGCGACCGGCCGGTTCACCCGCTGAAGCGGCCCGTGGAGTGCGGGTCGTGGTTCCTCCGCAGCGCGGTGCCAAGAGGCACCGCGGTTCTTTCAACCCAGCCAGCTTTAGCCGTCCAGTTCTTCTTCGTCCGAGTGTCCTACGAATTTAGGCCGCAGTTTCTTCCACATGGCCGGTGCACGGCCGCCGTCTCCGATCGCCACTGCCAAAATAAACAAGAAATTTTTGGAGGGTCATCATGCCGTGTTTGTTCGGCCTGTGCCCTCCACGTTGGGTGATATCAAATGGCCATAGATGATCACTTTCATTCATCAATGATGAGATTATAATTTTATTAAACTAAAATTATACAAAACCCCCTAGCTCGATTCAAGGTATGTTGCACGTCGATGACCCGCAGAAGACGGTGTCACGGAAGTCGAACATCGTGGAATACGAACGTCGATTCCGTTGACGTCAGGGTGTGTTCGAAGATGAAGCATCTTGGAAGAATTTATTTTCATTCTTCATCAAAGAATTTTTTCAATTAAGAATGTTGTTCTTCGTCGAGAGAATGAAGTTCCACCAAGAGTTGTCTCCCAAAGTCTCTCCACAAATATTTTCCCAGGAAAATATAATAATAGGCTTCCACCAAAATTATAATCATACGATACATTTCAAATTAATTCAAAAGAAATCATGACACCTCAAAATAATTAATAAAGGCATTAATTATTATTGTGTTGGAAACATTAAGAGGGGAAAGTAGAAAGGCTCCACTTAAAGTGGGAGTTCAGAAGTTAAGAGAGGGGTTTAAGGGAGTTAAAGGGGGAGTTGAGGGGTTAGGTTCGTGTGGGCCCCACACACATTATTCTCCCATGGGAGGTTATGTTGGATGTGGGCCCCACCTCCAACTCCTCCTTTGAGTAAATAACCACCCCTTAACAATAAAATTGTGTACACAACAATTTTATTTAATTTATCATAAAACCCCAAAAACATAACTTCCATCCTGCATAAAACGCAACTGTGGTAAAGGTCCCCTTAAGATAATATCGGCACTGTGAGTTCATTGGTTTCCTCGGATTTCAATTCCAAGCACCAGTTAAAAAGATTGAAAAACCTGCACGTACGTTTACTGAACGTACCCGAACAAAACATCAAAAATTGATTCCAGGCACACCGGGCCTCAGAATCAGCTGCCGTCAGAAACTGCGAACTCGTAAAATTCCAAAGAATTTAAGAAAAATATCCTTGAAATTTATGTGTCTTTATAAGATAAATTCCCCAAACCTATTAAAATATGTAACTGGTGTGTACATTGAGGTTATTTGTATATGTTTTTTTAGAACCTATCCTTTAAAAATCATGGAATATGATCATTGACACATAAAGGGTTTGTGGTGTAGTTGGATTTTTAAATAATATAACGTTCTAGCCATATTCCTATGGAATGAGATAGTTACAAATGGATAAATTGTCTCTAGTGGAAGTTGGTACGGATCCTTCAATATTTAGAGGTACAATATTTATTTCTTTGTCTTTAGTGACCAATTTATTTAATAATGGTTCCTCTCATTTTTCTATATCAACCCATTTGGTGAATTTTTTATAACATCCAAAAAACTCATGTTGTTTTTCATAGATTTGATGACAAAAAAAAGAGTAGATTTTATGATGTTCTTCATGTCACTTATCTATATCTAAATATGATATAGTTTGGGATTTTATGGCTCTATATATGGTTCTATTTGACATCATTATCATGATGGATTAGTTGGGGTCCCATAAATCTAAAAATGGAAGGTATTATTTATTGCCTATGATGGGATATTTGTGGTATTTTAGAGAGAATGAGGTCTGAGATCTAGTTGAGTGGCTCCTCCTTTACTAAAAATTTTGGTATTAATATATTCTTTCATAGTTTAACTTAAAGATAAAACCTATGGTGGTGAGTTTACACCAGTGTAAATAGAGTTTCTAGAGGTGTTTCAAGTTGATTTATATGTTCTACCTCTATAGAGGGATGTTGAGTTCTTGGTTGATTTTTACTTGGGAACTCAACTGATATTTATGCCTTTATAATATATAGTGCCACCTGAATTGAAGTAATTGAACCTTCATTTAGATGACATGAATGGTAAAGGATTAATTTTCCCGATTATGTCACCTTAGGTTTTAGTAGTACTTTTTTCTAAGAAATATAATGGAACTATCTATTTATACATCGATTATTGGAAGCTCAATTGGGTGATGATTAAGATTAAGTATCATTTTCCCCACATTGATGATTTTTTCGATCAAATAAAGGGAGAATATCAGTTCATGAAAATAAACCTTTAGTCTAGATATCATCGGCTCAATGTTAAGAAGTTGATTATTCTGAATACTACCTTCAAGAGAAGGTATAAAAACTTTGAATATCTTATGATTCCTTTTTTTACTATTAATACTAATGTTTTTATGGCCCTGATGAATTTTAATTTCAACTAGTATATTGATTCCTTTTTTTGTATCCATGGATGATATTTCGTTTTACTCAAGATCAGAAGAGGAGCACAAGGGTTATTTGAAGTCTATTTTTAGAATCTTGTGGGATTAATACCATTATTCTAAGTTATAAAAATTTCATTTCTTTATTCAGGAAGATAATTTCCTAGTACATGCAATTTTAGAACTTAGAATATTAGTTTATCTTGATATGTTAGAAGTTTTCGTGTCATGGGAGGATCCACTAAATGTCTTTGAGATTCAAAGATACTTGGGTTTTAAAGGATATTATCGATGGTTTGTAAAGTAATTATCAAAGATTGTATCACCATTGACTACTCTTATTAGGAAATGGATGAAATTTTTATGGTATTATAATCGTTGAACTTACTTTTATGGATTGAAGTGTTGTCTAACCTAAACTCCTATTCCAATTCTTCTAGAAGTAGGAAAGGGTTATGTGGTGTATTATGATGCTTCGTCTATTGGATTATGTTGTGTACTTATGTAAGAAGATCATGTAGTGGTGTAAGAATCTCATCATATTTGACCATATGAGAATAATTAACCAACCCATGACTTGGAACTCATAATAGTTATGTATTACCTCAATAATTGGTGACATTACCTCTTAAGGGAAACATGAATTATTTATTCTGACCATAAGAGTTTTAGTTGCATATTTTCTTATAAAGTCCTTGACCTTAGGTAGAGGTTATAGGTGGAGTATCTTATATCATTTTAATTTGACATTGTCTATACCCTGGGGAAAAGCGAATATTTTTTCAGACACACCTAGTATGAATTTTCTTCCTCATACTATGGGGGAGTCCAAGGGTTAATGGAATTTCATAGGTCTCTTTTATCATATGCACCTAGATGTAAAGGAGTAAGAGACCAATATTGTTTTATCTAGTTATCAATTTATGTTACCTCTTATTTTGTATATTTTTTAGGGGAAATAGTGGGACAAAGAGTTCATAAGTATCATAAACTCTTTATATAGTGGTGACACTACTAGTGAGTGATCTATCTCTCCTCGTAAGGCATTCATTATTTCAGAAATTGATATTCTATTCCTTTTTCCATAGGGAAGGTTGTAGTGGAGGGTTTTCATCATTCTCAATGGTATTTTAATCAAGGTATAATGAAGATGTACTATGAAATGAAGTGTTAGTTTTTGTGGCTAGTTTTGAAAAAAGACATAGCTAATTTTGTGTCTTATTTTTATACATATTAGTGGATTGAGGAAAAACCCCAAAATCCTTCTGGTTTACTTTATCTTCTCCTAGTGCATATTTGAAAAACATAATAGGTGTATATGTATTTCACCATTGATTTACCATGGACTCATAAGGTAATAATTACATATGTATAGTCATTGATCAATTAACCATGTCATCTCAATTTATTCTGATTCTAGACTTTACCAAGGTTGAGAACTTGGGAAAGTTTTAAGCTCATTAGGTCTTGAGGTTTTACGAAGTGTCATCTGCTATTATTTTAGATATATACCCTTGGTTTACCTATCTATTTTGGAAATTCCTTGAGTATGTGATGGATTATCAAGTTAATTTGATCATGGATTACCATCATCAAATGGATAGACATATAGAGTGAGTAATTTAGATCTTGGAGGATATATTATGTTCTTGTATCATGGACTTTGGAGGCTATTTAGATTGAAATTTGGGATTAGTTGAGTTAACATATAACAAAAATTATTAGTTTTACATCATAGTGCCTCCCTTTTAGGTTTTTTTATGGTTGACCATGTACATATGCTCTTTTTTGGTCTGAGGTGGGTGAAATATCTCTTTTGAGACCAATCCTTGTTTAGGATACATTGGTGAAAATTCTGTTTATTCATCAATGAATGGAAATGTATTATTTGGAATAAATATTATATAGATCATTAATTATATCCTTGAGAATTTTCAATAGGTTACTGGGTGTTCATGAATGTTTTTTCCTTAGTTGGGTCACCATTATCTTGGGAAATAGGGTAAATTAGTTTTGAGATATGTGGGGCCTTGTATGATCACTAAGTAGATTAGAAAGGTGGATTATCAACTATATTTATTATTTCAGTTTACTTTTATCCATAATTTTTTCCATGTTTCTCATCTTAAGAAGTATCATCCAGGTTTATCTCATGTTCTGAACAAGGAAGAGATAGTTTTTTAACCAAATATGTCATTGATCTAATTAGTAGTTTAGGTTATTGATTCTTAGGAAAATATTATAGGTGGGAAATCTATTCTATTATTTCAAGTGTTGTGGTAGCACAAAAATAATTCTCATGAGATGTGGGAAGATGAATAGATGAATAAGTAGTAGTGGCCTCATATATTCTTTGATCAGCCATTTGGGAATTGAATTTATAGGGACAAAAAGTGATATAATGGTGAGAATTTTCACATCCAAATGTCACTTTTAGGTATGTATATTAATTTATTTACCAAATTATATTTTGAACCATTATAGGGGTTTTCCAAGATATTTTTGATAAATTTTAGAGTTTTTTGGGAATCTTACTAGTTAGGGGAATCTTTAGTAAATTACCAAGAAATAGTTTGGTTTGGGGTGGTTAGAGATAGTGTCATTTTTCATGGTTGACACATAGTTAGTCAAACAATATGAAAAAACCATGCATTTTATCTAGTGTACAGAAATTGGTGCATGGTTGGTACATAGTTTTCCAAACTATGTGGTTAAACCATGTGACAAAAAATAATTAATTTGAAAATTATTTTTTGAACATGAAACTCCTCCCAATTTTTTATTGTAATATTATACAACGACTATAATATGTGGGTGAATTTTAGTTTAAAAAATTAAACTAACACAAATATTAATAACGTATTTAGTTAAAATGATCGGACTTAGCAATCAGTTGATAATTAGTGTGTTTGTATCAGATTCATATATTGTCTAATAAAATAGATTTTTTAATCAGTCTCATAGAAATTAGGATAAAATAGTTATTATAAATATTATTAAAAACGAAAATTCTAATTAAATTTCATGGTGGAATATAAACTTGTAGAAACAAGTAATATAAAATCTTATAATAAGGTAAGAATAACTTACAGGATTTATAAAATTAATTATACTTTTTAACATTAAGAGTTAAGGAAGTAAAAAATATTGACTTAATATATCCAAAGTTTTAAATCTAACTATAAAGATATTCTTCCATGCCATGAAATCCCTCGATATGACAAATGATATAAATTTATCTTTTAATCCCATATAAGTCCTTGATATGATGATCGATGTCATATGTCTTCTTATCCTATGAATCCATCGGTCCAATGGATCAGAATCACCAGTCTCCCTATCCCCGAAATCCCTCTATCTAATCCTTGATCAGACATGTGAATAAAAAATAAAAAATTTCTAAGTATTTTTCAATTCCTCACACAGAATCCTTAAAACTAAAACTCTTTAAAAAATTAAAAAGTATAAGAATGAGATGTTTAGGCAGAGATAAATATATGAAATTTTTAATTTCAAATTCAACTTCACCCAACTCCTTTAATGCACTTCTATTTATATAAATCCTTCCAATGGTTATATTTTGGTGAATATTGGATCTGGTTGCAACATCCTTGTATGTTCTTCACTTGATATATCGAAAAAATGTTTCTATCTGATACCATTGTGATAGCAACATTAAAATTTTTTAATATATTTTTTATGATATAAATAATTATAATTAATTTTAATATAATATTTAGGTAGTCTGATGGACTATACTATTTCTTAATCAATTTTATAAACTGAACTATGGTCATTTTGATGGATCTGAACTATTTTCTATATGATGGTAATGACATCAGTCAGTTTGATGGATAGAAGACTTTATCAAATTGATGGACATAACACTACTAATTATGATGGACCAAACTCTAATTTAGTATGATGGATTAGATTAAATAATAATGTTTATATTCATTTTATATTATAACCATTTCATCGTTCAATAGAAAAATATGTTTTATAAAAAAACATTCAAAAATACTTGTGTTATATAAAGTTTGTAAAAAAAATTAAGAATGTTTTTTAATTTTCAAAACTAATTAAAGTAAAATTAGAAAGTATATATTTAGACTCAACACCCAACCCTTTCAAAGATCAATTTGAATGGATCTAGAGGCGTTGGTTCTAGAAACTCAAGGCAAGAGTCTATTATTTATTGTTCTTCATCATTTTCTATTTTTCTTCTATTTGTCTTGAAATAAATAATAGATCTATAATGCTATGTATAGATCACTAGATTTTTTCATGATCTAATTGGTTTTATTATAGATATATTATGATAAAGGAAGGTGGATATTGTATTTACCTAGATCTTTTTTCCTTCTTTGGGTATTTTAATGGTAATTGGTTTCTCTTCTCTCTAATTATCTAGAGTTTTTTTAATATGGGTTTTAGGGTTTGGGGTCTCCTATTTATATCTAAGATCCCTATTTCTCCTTTTATTATAGAACTTATTCTTTTTTGGAAATTATAAGTGTTTAAGTTTGGTTCTATAATGAAAATCCTTTTTTTATAAACCATTCTTACTTAATCATTTTAAATTGGTTTTATAAATAATTTAATGGCGTAATTTATAATTCTTGAAATATGACAGGCTAGGATTCTTTGTAAAATGGATAGAACCTTTGGTATTTATGATGAAAATGGATTTAAAATCATGTTTTATTATGAATTGAGAAAATTGATTATTTATGTGTGATATACCCTTAAAATGATTTGAAATTATGAAAGTGAAGCCTCTAAGTATGGGTTTTTTTGAAATAACACATCCAAATGTGGGAATTTTGTGAAATTTAAAGCCTCTAAGTGTGGGATATAGCACATGGGAACCTAGTGTTTCTAGGGGGAGTATTGAATGGGGTTCACTTATTTGGGTGGTACCCTCAGCCCTAGGACTATGTTCTAGGGATATGTGTGACATTTGTCTTTTAATAATAGAGGTTTGAGGATCCTAGATAACTTGAACCTAATATATCCTAAGACTAGTTTCCATATTGATTTATTTTAAAATAGTTATTCAAGCATGATTTGAGAAATGGTTTGATCAAATGATCATTGAGAATAAAATTGATTATTTATTTATCCATGTTTTACAAACTACTAAAAAAAGGTGGATTTCTATGTTTTGTTGAAAATAGTGTGAATATATATTTCATGCCTTTATTTTCATTAATTATGTATAATTGGTTTATTTATTAAATACTTATTATGAAACACTTTCTAGGATCCCACTTGGATTATTTTGATCACATGCAACACATAACTTTGGGTGTCTGTAGATCATGTTTTATCAGATGTAATTAAAGGAAAGGTGCCTCATGGAGGGGGTGAATATCCATGTTAGCGGGGTTTGGGAGTTTGGTGGTGACATGGTGGGATTTTGACCCTTATATAACATGGATATGGGATATTATTGGTCTCATCTTACTTGGTTTACCTATTTTGGTTGGCACTTATTTTCCCTTGTAATTTTTTTCTTCTATTATCTAACTATATATTTTTAGGTTTACTTTAATTTATATATTCTATATGTTGATCATTTGGTTTATAGTGGGAAAAACATTACCAAAGGTGTTTCTTGATACTTAGGAAGTTTTCACCAACCCATGTAAATCGAAAATAACTTTTGGTATCTTCTACATGCTAACTTAGGTATCCAATTCATGGATGATCAGGGTCAAGTCATGACACTTCTCTTAGGTGATTGAATTTTTTTATCAATCAATATAATTATTGATTTCATATTATGTGATACAATTTGATATTTTTATATAACTCATATTATTTATATGGAACTTTCATGATAAAATTATGATTAAATTAATGTGTCACACACATTCATGAAGTAATATATCCTGATAAGATGTATGATTTAATTAATTTGGAATACATATGCATGATGTGTTATCATAACAGGTGGTGTGGGAATTATATAACCCCCCCCCAATCAATTAGGTAATTATTAATATCTAATGATATCATTGTGTGGGTCATGGATATGTAATATTCATCTATAATGTTATATGTGAACATGATTCTTGTTTTTTTCATAATATATTCAATGATGATTTGTACACATATGTTATACAAGAAGATGATTCTAGCTTTGTACACAATTTATGAATGGGATTTGACTAAAATGGTATGTTGTCATGGAAGTGGGTGTTGAACTATGTTCATTATATCCTACCATATGTTTTTGAAATGCTTTATATAATCTCATGTTATAATGCTCTTATGATATTAGATTCTTATTCCATTATACATGTGAATTTTTAGGATCATTTTCAAATTATTTCCATGTTGTGATTATTAATTCTCAAGATATTTCATCCCATGTTATCTTGTTACACCTGTACTAGGATTTATGTTTTACCCTTCCTTTCAGGCATATCCCTATGATATCTAATTCATGTTCCTGTGTTTTCCATGATTATCATGCTTCTATGAAATATTGTCTCTTTTTCTATGTTTCTACGATTTATTTTTCATTATGATTATTATCTATCATAACATATCACCCCATATTTATTCTATGATTTATTATTATTCTATCATTCCTCATTATCAATTAAAATAATTTCATGATCATATTTTATAAATTATTCATTTATCTCAGGGTCAAGTATCTTAATAGTTTATGATCTATGACTCATTTTTAATGTTTTACCACTTACTAAAGATTTTATCTCGCTGCATTATTATGTTTTCTCATATCCTAATAATTTCTATGAAGGGGTACGTATTGAATATATTCATGCGTACATAATTGTTTTTGGAATAAATGTACTTTTTATTTATTTTTGATGTTGATATATGCCTAGTTTCCAAAGAAAAAAAATTGATATTGAATGTTTGTTGAAATTTATGTGATGTATGAAAAGTATGTATGTTAAGAACCATATACAAAAGTGTGGTCCTAGGGAATTCATGTATTATCTTTTTAAGGAATTCTATGTATGGGTTACCCTGATAGGATTTAGTGCCCATATTAAATTTTGATCTTTGGGTTATAATTAGCTGATAAACCCTAATAGGATTTCGATACTAGAGAAATGGAGTTGATTTTTTCATATAATCGACATGTGAATAGGGTTTTTCACTCAATTATCCAAGAATCATATGTGATATGATTGGAATGATTTCCCACTTAAATATATAAGTGATATGATAAATTCTAAACTGGCCTAAAACATTGTGAAATATGGGTCATGGCCTGATAAATGTACTGATGTATGAGGTCATTATTTTTAGTGGGGGTACTTTCATTGAAAGACCTTGATGAAAATAAATAAAATATAATACTCATCCTTATGTAGTTTTTTGTCATAAATTATGGAATTCATCATGATTTTAATTTTAAAATCACTTATTGGTGTGACCAGTAAATTAATTTTAAATTGGTATCTAAGGTTGAGAATTTTTCTTAAAGAGAATCATTTTGAGCATATGGTTTTTAATGTTATACAAATTAATTTATCTAATTTGGACTCACGGGTATTCAATGTAGAGTGTATATCACACATTTATATTGATAAACATAGACTAAAAAATAGAGAGGGAATTTATAATAGAGAAATATATTTTCATATTGGAAATGGGGAAAGATTTTCCACATTTCAAATCAGAACCTATGATCTAAGTGTACCAAGTGGATTAGTTTTGGAATCAAAAAATTATTACTATTGAAGGGTTCAGTTTGGGATATGAAACAAACTGAGAGGGGTGTGAATCTGTACTGGTGATTTTTAATCCAATTTATACTTTTTATCCCTATTCAATTCATCTTTATCACTAGTTAAAGTAAATGGGTCTCTTTGTTCTCTCTTTTTAATTTCATTCATTACCACAACACAACTAAACACACACACACAATAGGCACAACAATTTATTAGTTTCACCTTTAAATGTGAAAGGATAGTCCTTGGTATGAACTAGTAAAATCAAATATCATACAACCCACTAGTAAAACCCAGTGATCATTACACTATTTTCTCCTGACATTGTAGAGTGTACATCATACAAACTGGTTTGGTGTAACCCTCACTCGGTTTTATCTCATGAATTTAAAATTAAATTAAAGGTGAAATAATAAGATATTATTACACCAATATATAATATTTCATTTTTTATATTTTTTACTGATTTCATCCCTTGAAGAGTAGAAAGTCACTTATTTTGTTTCTATGAACAAAAATACATACAATTACTTCTTCATAATAACAAACTAATATGATATTACTTATTCTTCCATATCTCTCTTATACTTATTCTTCTTCTTTAGGTTATGTGTAAACAAGAGTTCACAAATGAATTATTCTTCCTCTAATGAACATCATGACCAAGGAATACATTTCTTCTTCCCCTTCCCTATTATTCTTCTTCTACTTCAAATCATAATAAATTTAACTGGATATTGTTCTTTACTTCACAACCTTCGACACACAGTAATTATTCAGAATATAATATCAATGTTGGTACTACTCTCTCTTTTGGAAGACACAATATTTTTCTCTATGATAATTGTGTTTTTTAATAACCAATGCATGTATTCTTTGACCTAAAATAGTATATATAAATATAATAATTTCTAGTAGGGTTGATTACTCGATATTCTCTATATTTTTCATTCCAATATTTATGAAATCATATAAATTATTTAAATTAAATTTTATAGATTTATCAACAGTTCAAAACCCCTATAATATCATATTATGGGATATTTAAATTCTTATAATAAAATCCATGTAAAAATTATTCCATGATTGAAAGTATATATATATAGACATGGAGAATTATTGTGGCTTATTTATCCTCATTCAAACCTTTATTACATCCATCTTCATCCCATGAAATCCTCTTCACATTAAAATCACTACGTAATCAGAGACTATGCAACCATGTTCCTTAATTAGTTTCTTCTCCTTCATCTATACATAATAATTTTCATTAATTTAATCTATATAAATATATATTGATGTAATTTTTTGAACATAAATTCATCCTCTATTAAAAATCCATCATTTCATAACTCATTATTTCTTCAACTCTTAATCAATAAAATATTCATCTAATGAAATAGACTGCATATTCATAAATATATGAAAGATACCAAATGTGTTCACGGATCTTCTATTTATGGAAATAAATTATTCCCATTTATTATTTTTATCTTCCATATTCATTTTTAATTTATATAATCTATGAATGTATGCATTTACTACAGTCGTGGATTCATCCTTAAATAGACTTTATTTGCAGCGTCAAACTCTCTATGGATTTATCTTATAAATTATTATACATGAGTCACTTATGTTGATCAAAAAAATCCCATACATCAAAAATTTATTTAAATGATGATTTCCCATATGTATATCATATGTAATTCATTTACGTATCTAAAATCCACTATATTTATTCACCATTTTTTCATGTGGTGTCACCATTGTACAATGTGAGCATGGTCAATATAACTTCCATGTGAATTCATGGTAACTCTTCTTATCATGTGGAATCCATAGTAACTCCTCCTACCATAAATCATCCACATTCACTCAGCTTCATCCTTCTGTATGAATCTTAACAAAATAATGTCAAGGAATTCCAAGATTGAAATCACTACTCACATAGAATTATTTTAAATCCTCGATTATTATTCATGTGAAATTACTAATTCTTCATTGGTGCTAAAGAATCTAGCGGGTTATCTCATGTGATTGGTTAAACTCATATGGTAGGTAAGGAGTCTTGGAGTTTATCATAATGGTATGTGGTCAGACTATGCACATGGTAGGTTTTCCTTGGCATGGTTGGTCGACCTCTCATTATGCGGTCACTCAGTTCTTAACACGGTAGGTATAGTATTTTGTATGTGATCACTTGAATCATATGGTTAATTAGATAATATTTATGTGTTCACTCTAGAACACTCATGGTAGAATCCAATTATGAATTTTGTCATTTATAGTCATGTATAATGGTTACTTGATCATGATTATGGTGAAACTCAAAGAACATCATGCACAGAACCCTTGAAGGGAGAAGGATGAAGATGGGTAAAATAGTACTCATGTGATGTTTCTTTGTTTATTAAACACATGCGTAATACACCAAATAAACGCAGTCCCAAATTTATATTACCTTCATCTAGGGTCTGCTTAATAAGCCTCAGTTCACTTTATACCTCTCATCCATCTACAATGGGTCAACTCTATATACACTCACACACCTATGTCTCATAGGTTGTGCTTTCCTACAATGACTCATTTTTTAAATTTTTATACATTCTTATGTGAACCCATGCCTTCCCATGTGCATAAAACCATCTCCTATACTATTCATGCTTCTCTAATGCATCCATAATTTAGCTAGATCTAGTATAACCTCAATATTGGCATGTTTTTTTCCTAGTCTACTTGGATGTCCAGTTCAAACTAGACCGACACAAATTTTTAAGTAAACTCAACTTCAACACTTATTAAAAATAACTAAGTGTAATTCCTTAGTCCTATTCTAAAATATGCATCCTTCTCAAAATCAAATTTTTTATTTCTTTTAGCTTATTTATTTAAAAACTCCCTTACGCAATTCCTTTGTAAATTAATAAATACCCAAATGGAAAATATTAAAATTCCATCCTTCAACTCTTCTATTATTTCTTTGAAAACTTTAAAATTCATCCATATAATTGATAAAAATATTATAATTATAAAGATCATGTATATAAATTTTTTAAAACTCCTAGATCATAGATTAATATAAAAAAATATTCATTTAGAATTTAACTCTCCATGGATCTTCTAAAATCTCTAAGCATCAATATTCTAAGATACGTCATCCAATCTTAATTTACTAATCAAGTGTAAATTTTCTTCAATTTTTTTATTTTTTCAACAAACATGAATTTCTCATTATTAATAATCAATAATTCATTATCACAATATTCATTTAACATCTAATCAAGTTCTTCTTATTTAATATATTAACATTCCTTTACAACAAATATAACTCACTACAAAGTAATCTCAGCAAAATACCCTTTTTTATTTGTTAGAAATTCCTTATAAATTATTATTTCAATATGTGAACCGTTTGTTCCTTATTCCACCTTTATTAATCAATTTTAATTTCAATTTCTCCCCATATTGAAAAATCATAAAAAGTACTTGGAAAAGTAGTATTAATTCATTATTAAGAAAAGTTCCATCAAATATTACACTCTAATACTTCTTGATTCATGCTCAATGTAGAAAACAAAAGGGTGTGATTTAGACATCTAAGTTTTCCCATAAAAACATGATACCAAATGAAATGAGAAACATTGTACCACATTTCATAAAATTTTTCCAATAAATTCAGATTGAGACCATTGATGACACCAATTGAGTTAAAAATTACACCAAAGATATATCAACCTGAATTCTTATACTCACATTAATACACAGGTTAAAATAATTCAAGTGAAAATAGCTAGATTTAAGAAATCTCTAGTCCATCTTAATAACTTCCACTTTTTTCATTGATTTAAATAATATAACCCCTTTTATTTTAGGATTTAATTTTATTAACCAAGATTGAGATAATTAGAAAATATACATCTTCAATTACATTTTCTTCAATAATATTTCAGAATAATTAGATTTGTATGAAATAATAATTATGAAATCTTATTCAATATTATTCACATGTATTCCCCTAAAATAGAAACTATACTCAACTTCATGTGGTTTTTGAGGCTTTACTACATCCACATA
Organism: Viscum album; assembly: GCA_963277665.1. NCBI lineage: Eukaryota > Viridiplantae > Streptophyta > Magnoliopsida > Santalales > Viscaceae > Viscum > Viscum album. Next base: position 1,714,347,675 of record OY728157.1, read on the forward strand.
TTTATTAAGGATGATTCTTGTATTATATATTTTAGAATACTAAATGAAAAATTAATCTTAGATAGTGAATTCTTCATCTAGGTTTTCAAGTATTAATACTTATCACTTCCTCTTAGGTTCCCCTCTTGGGAACATGCTTCACATTACATTCCCTTTATTATAAGTATAAATAGGAAAAATGAGCATTAAAGGAGTAAATTAAATCTTCTTGTTGCTCAATGAGAAAAGAAAGGTTGAGAGGGTTTTCTCAACTAAGTTGTTTGACTCTTCATACTACCACATCTGGTTTTGATATTTGTTTTTGTCTTGGGAGTCATGGTACTCATCACAAATTCCATTTATGTGTGTTCAATGATTATGATTTATTTATACACTAAATCATATACACAAAAATTTTCAATTATAATTTTTTTATGGTTTCTTCTTGTGTTATAAATGCTATTAAACAACTTATTGCAATATGTATAGCCTTATTTCATCTATAACATAGAACTTCTTCAACACAAGGGTTGTAATTTGTTCAACACCACACATTAAATTCATATTCTTAATGTGAGATATATTATTTCCATATGTAACATTCTTTTTCATATGATTTATATATCTTCCTTACCATCTCTAAATCTACTTTCCAAATTACTCTTTGAGTAAATTGGAAGATTATTTAGGATTTCCACATGTATTATTATAAGTTCCTTTCATCTCATCTAGTGTTTTATATTATTCACTCTTATTAATATTCTTGGAATTGTTTCAAATATTATTTTCAACCTTATTGTTTTCCAAGTATCTCTCACTTATCTTCTTTTATATCTTCTTAGGATAATTCTTTCCTGAATCGGCCTGAGGATTCTTTCCTAAGATTTCATCGTAATTTTTTTTATGTGGTTTTCTTTGATTATTTACATTTAATACATATTGGTATGATCATTAAATAATTTTTTGACAACCACATTTACAAACATAAAAAATATTCAAGTTATTTGAATCAGTTTGTAAAATATAGATTTCTTTTCACTATCCATGGATGTTTCATCTTATCTATATTTTTTCCCATGAAAACGGATTTCATAGAAGTTCATGATTTAACAGATTGTACCAAAAATGGATTTCTCATTTTTTATTGATGATAAAAATTAATTTAAAAGCAATTTTTATTGAAAATTGGGTTGTTTGATTATTGGTGTGTGATATGCCCTTGAAATGATTTGAATCTATGAAAGTAAAGCGTCCAAGTGTGGATTTTTTGTGAAATGAAGCATCCATGTGTGGAAAGTTTGTGAAATTGAAAGCCTCTAAGTGTGGAATATAGAATATGGAAACCTATGGTACTTATTAAGAGGATATAATGGGAAAATAACACTTGAATGGTTTGAAGTTACCTATAATGGATTTATTTTATAACTCTAACAAAAAAAATTATGATAAGGGATGCACTTATCTAGGTGATTCTCTTATCCCTAGTACCATGTTATAGGGATATGTATACACTTAGTTATTTGAAAATTGAGGTGTGAGGATTCTAGCTAACACATACCTAATATACCCTAATACTAGATTCCAATTAGCTCTATTTTAAAATAGTTAGTCATGCAATCTTTGAGAAAACATTTGATCCAATGTTATTTGAAAAGAAAATGGTTTATTTATTTATTAATGTTTTATAAAATACTATGAAAGGGTGAATTTAAATATTTTGATGAAAATTATGTAAATTTATATGTTATGCATTTATTTTCTTTAAATGAGAATAATTGGTTTATTTATTAGATAATGATTATTAAAAACTTAGTGGGATCCTACTGGTCTTGTTTTTCTCACACCATGAACATACCTTTGGGTGTGTGTAGATCTTATTTAATCTAATGTAGGTAAATCCAAGACACCTAATAGAGTCATCGAGTATCCATGTTAGCAATTTGTGGGAGTTTTGCAATCACATGGTGTGATGTTGGCCCTCATATCACTTAGAGATGGGTTATTATTGGTCTCAGTTACATTAGTTTACTTATTTTTGGATTAGAAAATATTTTCATTTTAATTTTTTTATTCTACTATTTGTATTTTTATTACAATATTTACTTTCATTTATATATGTCATCTATTGATTTTTTGTATTATTATGGAAGAAATCATTCCCCAAGGTAGTTTTTGATACCCAGGCACTTTTTTCTAACCTTTAGTGACTTGGAACGCCCTTTAGGTATTTCCATGGTCCATCTCGGGTGTCCAGTTCTAGGATGACTCAAGTAAGGTCTTGAAAATTTTTATTAAATGTGGTTTTTTTTCTCATGGTATTCTTTTCTTGGGATGTTTTGGTAAAAATGAGATAGGAATATTAGGGGTAGGTTATGAGCAAGTATCTGACCAGCTCTCATAATAACGAGTCTTTAGTTACTATCAAATGTATGGAAATTTTTCTCTTAGGTTGATTTTGAATTTTATCTCATTTCTTTTATTATGTTCTATTGATTCAAACTGATATCTATCACTTGTATAATTTTCACTCTCCTTTATTTGATGTAGCACCATGCCCCCCAAAAGGCTTCCTAGAGTTCCTTGGGTGGGTGTTGTGGATCATGTTCTTTGAGAAAACCCTCTAGTCAACCATAATCTTATTGAGGTGGTAGTGGAAACTGTTCATGATATTGAATAGGGTGTTTTCACAGCACCAGCTCAAGCTAGAGAAGTGAAACCAAAGAATTGATTAGATATAGATCGATGTAAAGAGTTTCTCCACAAGAAATCACAGCCCCTTCTTGGAACGAATGATCCTTAGGAAGTGGAGGAATATTTATAGGGAATCAAAAATATTTTTTAATTTATAGAAACTCTAAATTCCATTAAGGTGAGATGTGATGCCATTAATATTTAAGTACCTTGTAGGAGATGGTGGGACTTAGATTTTTAGTAATAATGGTATAAAATTTTGGAGTGTAAATACTTCAAGACTGTATTTTCCCAACAATTTTTTCCTGGATCATTGATCATATCTAAAATTATAGATTTTATCACCTTCTAATAAGGTAACCAGTCTATAATATAGTATTCCAACCATTTTTCTAAGTTGATATTTTTTTTATCATGAGGTGGTATAGAATGACAAGTTAAAGGCTCAAAGGTTCCATATGGTCTTTCAATAAGATATCCATTATCTGGTTTTCATGTTGAATATTACCTCTTATGTTTAATTTTTTTATAAATATATCTTGGTAAGGATTGGTTAGGATAAAAATTCAATTTTTATTGGAATTTCTGTTCACTGTAGTGTTAGTTTTACAAGATTCCAAATAAATAAAAGGAAGTGGAATGAATCTCGTAAAGGTGGTGGTGGTGGATCCCAGTGGAGGAATTATACCAACCTTTGATAGTAACTAGTAGTGGTCCTATGATTATTTATTAATCTAGAAAGATGGGACATATGAGAGATACATTCCCCAAACCTATTAAAATATGTAACTCATGTGTACATTGAGGTTATTTGTATATGTTTTTTAGGACCTATCCTTTACACATCATGGAATAGGATCATCGCCGCATAAAGGGTTTGTGGTAGAGTTGGATTCTTAAAAGAATATAATGTTTTTTCCACATTCATATGGAATGAAGAATTTGCACATGGTTTAATAGTCTCTAGTGGAAGTTGGTACAGATCCTTAAATAGTTAGACGTACAATATTGAATGCTTTTTCTTTAGAAACCTCTTTATTTAATACATGTGCCTCTCATTCTTTTATATAAACCCATTTTGTGAATTTTTTATAACATCAAAAAAACTCATGTTGTTTTTCAAAGAGTTGATGAAAAAAAAGGAGTAGATTTTATGATGTTATTCATGTCACTTATCTATATCTAAATATGATATAGTTTGGGATTTTATTCATATATAAATGGTTCTATTGGACATCATTATCATGTTGGATTAGTTGGTGTCCCATAAATATAAAATTGGAAGGTTTTCTTTATTTCCTAAGATGGGATCTATGTGGTATTTTAGAGATAATGGGATCTAAGATCTAGTCGAGTGGGTCCTCCTTTACTGAAGCTTTAGGTATTAATATCTTCTTTCATAGTTTGAGTTAAAGATAAAACATATAGAGGTGAGATCCCACTAGTGGTAAGAGACTTTCTCGAGGTGTTCCAAGTTGATTTATATGTTATACCTCTATAAAGGGAAGTTGAGTTCTTGGTTGATTTTTCCTTGGGAACTTAGCTGATATTTATGCCTTTATAACATATAGTACCATTTTAATTAAAGGAATTGAACCTTAATTTAGATAATACTAACGATAAAGGATTCCTTTTCCCGATTATGTCACCTTGGTTAGTACTAATTATTTTTTCTAAGAAATCTAACAAAACTATATATTTATATATCAATTATTGGAAGCTCAATTGGGTCAAAATTAAGATTAAGTATCTTTTTCCCCAAATTGATAATTTTTTCGATCAAATAAATGGGGGAAATTAGTTCATGGAAATAAAACTTTGGTCTAGATATAATTGGCTCGAAGTTAAGGAGTTGATCATTCTGAAGACTACCTTCGGGAGTAGGTATAAACTCATTGAATATCTTATGATTCCATTTTTATGACTATTGATCCTAATTTTTTTATGTCCCTGATGAATTGGAATTTCAACTAGTATATTGATTCATTTGTTTTTGTATCCATGGATGATATTCTATTTTACTCAAGATATGAAGAGAAACACAAGGGTCATCTGAAGTCTATTTTTGGAAACTTCTGGGATTACTACCTTTATTCTAAGTTATAAAATTTTCATTTCTTTATTGAGGGATATAATTTCTTAGTATATTTGATTTTAGAACTTGGAATCTTAGTTGATCCTGATAAGTTAGAATTTTTCGTGTCATGGGAGGATCCATGGGATGTCTTTGATATTTGAAGATACTTGGGTTTGGCATGATTTTATCGATGGTTTTTAAAAGAACTTTCAAAGATTGTGTCACCATTGACTACTCTTACAAAGAAATGGATGAAATTTATATGGGATTATAAGTGTTAAACTTCCTTTTATGGATTTAAGTGATGTCTAACCTAAACACCTATTCCAATTTTTTTAGAAGTAGAAAAGGGTTATGTGGTTTATTTTGATGCTTCGGGTGTTGGATTAGGTTGTGTAATTATGTAATAATATCTTGTAGTTGTGTGATACTCTCATCATATTTGAACATATTATAAGAATTAAACCACCCATGACTTGGAACTCATAGTATTTATGCATCACCTCAAGAATTGGTGACATTACCTCTAAAGGGAAATGTTCACTATTTATTCTAACCATGAGAGTTTTAGGTAAATATTTTCTTACAAAGGCCTTGAACTTAGGTAGAGGTTTTGGGTGGAGTATATTCTATAATTTTTATTTGACATTATCTATACCCTAGGGAAAGGGATTATTTTTTCAGACACTCCTAATAGGAAGTTTCCTTCTCAATATATGGGGGAGTACAAGGATGAATGGAATTTCATAGGTCTCTTTCCTCATATGCACCTAGATGTAAAGGAGTAAGAGACCGATATTGTTTTTGATAGTTATCAATTTATGTTACCTCTTCTTGTGTAGATTTTTTAGGGGAAATAGTAGGTCAAAGAGTTCAGAAGTATTATAAACTCTTTATATAGTGGGGACACTACTGGAGAGTGATCACTCTCTCCCCAGAAGGCATTAATTATTTCAGAAATTGATATTCTATTCCTTTTTCCATGGGGAAGGTTGTAGTGGAGGGTTGTCATAATTCTCAATGGTTTTTTCATTAAGGTATAATGAATATGTACTATGACATGAAGTGTTATTTTTTTGTGAATAGGTTTGAAACAAGACATAGTTAATTTTGTGTCTCATTGTTATATATGTCATTGGATTAAGGAAAAACACCAAAAGCCTTCTGGTTTACTTTAGATTCTCCTAGTACATATTTGGAAAATGGAATAGGTGTCTATGTATTTCACCATCGAGTTACCATGGAATCCTATGGTAAGAATTACATGTGTATGGTCATTGATCAACTAACCATGTCATCTCAATTTATTCTAATTTGAGACTCCTCTAAGGTTGAGAATTTGGGAATGTTTTAAGCTCATGAGTTCTTAAGGTTTTACGGAGTGTCATCTGCTACTATTTCAGATTGATACCCTTGGTTTACCTATCGATTTAGGAAATTCCTTGAGGATGTGATGGGTTATAAATTTAATTTGATCATGGATTAACATCATAAAATGGATAGACATAGAGAATGAGTAATTTAGATCTTGGAGGATATCTTATGTCCTTGCATCAGGGAAGTTAGAGGCTATTGAGATTGAAATTTGGGACTGGTTGAGTTAATTTATAACAACAGTTATTAGTTTTACATCAGAGTGCATCCCTTTTAGGTTTTTTATGGTTGAACATGTACATATTCTATTTTTTGGTCTGAAGTGGGCGCAATATCTCTTTTGAGACTAGTCCTTTTTTAGGATAAATTGGTGAAAATTTAATTTATTCATCAATGAATGGAAATGGATAAGTTGGAATAAATTTTATATGGATCATTAATTATATCCTCCATAATTTTCAGTAGGTTACTCGGTTTTCATGAAAATTTTTCCTTGGTTGGGCCACTATCATCTTGGGAAGCAGAGAAAATTAGTTTTGAGATATGTGGGTCCTTATATGGTCACTAAGTAGATTGTAAAGGTGTATTATCAATTAGATTTATCATTTTAATTTACTTTTATCCATAATTTTTTCCATGTTTCTTAGCTTAAGAAGTATCATCCTGGTTCATCTCATCTTCTGAACAAGGAATAGATTTTTTTTTAACCAAATATTTCATTGATCGAATGACTAGTTTAGGTTATTTATTATCAGAAAAAGATTATATATGGGAAATATATTCTATTGTTACAAGTATTGTGGTAGCATGGAAAGAATTATCACGAGATTTCAGAATATTAATAGATGATAAGGTAGTAATGACCTCATATATTATTTGATCATCCATTTTGGAATTTAATTTTTAGGGAAAAAAGTGATATAATGGTGAGAATTTTTCATCCAAATGTCACTTTTAGGTACATATATTAGTTTTTTTTACCAAATTTTGTTTTGACCCTTTCTTGGGGTTTTCCAAGAGTTTTTTGAGAAATTTTAGAGTTTTTGGGCATGTTCATAGTTAGGGGAAATTGTACTAAATTACCAAGAATTAGTATGGTTTAGGATAATGTCATTTTTAATAGTTGGAACATAGTTAGTCAAAAAATATGAAAAAATAATGCATCTTATCTAGTGTACAAAAACCCTTCCATGGTTGGCACATAGTTTTCTAAACTATGTGGTTAAACCATGTGACAAAAACTATTTATTCTAAAAATTATTTTTTTTTTACATGAAACTCCTCCCACTAACCTCATTCTTCCTCTTGTAGCTTTATCTCTTGAACCTAGGTATTATTCATGTATATTTTGGATATCGAAATGTTGGATTTTAAGAGTATGCAACGACTATAATAGGGGGTGAATTGAAGTTTAAAAAATTAATCTAACACAAAAATTAAAAACCTCTCTGGTTAAAAAGATCAGACTCAGCAATCGAATGATGATTTGTGTGTTTATATTTGATTCATAAATCTTATGATAAAAAATATTTTTTAATCAGGATCCTAGAAAGTCTGATAATATAGTTATTAGAAATATTAGTAAAAAACTTTCTAATTAAATTTCATGGTAGAATTTAAACTTGTAGAAATAAGTAATATAAACTCTTATAATAAAGTAAGATTAACTTACAGGATTTATAAAAGTAATTCTACTTTTTAAGCTTAAGATTTAATGAAGTCAAAAATATTGACTTAATATATCCAAAGTTTTAAATATAACTATAAAGATATTTTTTCCATGCAATGAAATCCCTCGATATGACAAACAATATAAATTTTTCTTCCAATCCCATATAAGTCCTCGATATGATGATCAGTGTCATCTATCTTCTTATCCTATAAAGCCCTTTGTCCAATGAATCAGAATAACCAGTCTTCATATCCTAGGAATCTCTCTATCTAAACTTTTATCAGACATGTGAATAAAAAATCAAAAAATTATAAGTATTTTACAATTCCTCACACAGAATCCTTAGAACTAAAACTCTCTGAAAAATTAAAAAGCCTAAGAATGAGTTGTTTAGGTAGAGATAAATATAAGAAATTATTAGTTTCAAATTAAACTTCTACCAACTCCTTGAATGAACTTATATTTATATAAATCATTCCAATGGCTATATTTTTTGTGTATCTTAGAGCTGGTTGCAACATCCTTGTATGTTCTTCACTTGACAGCTTCGAAAAATATTTCTATCTGATATCATTTTGATAGAAGCATTACAATTTTTTAATATATTTTTTATCATATAAATAATTATAATTACTCTAATTATAATATTTGGGTAGTCTGATGGACTATAATTTTTATTAATCAATTTTATAAACTAAACTATAGTCATTCTGATGGATCTAAACTATTTTCTGTTTGATGGTAATGACATCAGTCAGTTTAATGAATATAAGAGTTAGTCAAATTGATGGAAATAACACCATTCAATCTAATGGACCGGAATCTAATTTATTAGGGTGGATAATATTAAAGAATAAATTTTATATTCATTTTATAATATAACTATTTCATCTTTCAATATAAAAATATTTTTTAAACAAAAACATTCTAAAATACTTGTGTTATATAAAGTTTGTAAAAAAAATTAAGAACGCTTTTTTATTTTCAAAAATATGGAAAGGAAAATTATAAATTATAACTTTAGACTCAACACCCAACACTTTCAAAGATCAATTTTTATGGATATATGGGAATTGTTTCTAGAAACTCAAGGCAAGAGTCTATTCTTCACCGTTCTTCATCATTTTCTATTTTTCCTCTCTTTGTATTGAAATAAATAATAGATTTGTGATGTTGTGGATAGATCTCTAGGTTGTTTCATGATCTAATGGATTTTATTATAGATATATTACAATAAAGGAAGTTAAATATTGTATCTACCTAGATCATTATTCCCTTATTTGTGTATTTTCATGGTAAGTGGTTTATATTCTCTCTGTTTATCTAGAGTTTTCTGAATCTGGGTTTATTAATATGGGTTTCAGGGTTTAGGGTCTTCTAATAATATCTAAGATCCCTCTTTATCCTTGTCTTGTAGATATTGTGTTTTTTCTTGAAATTATAAGTGTTTAAGGTTGAATCTATAATGAAAAGCCTTTGTTTTATAAACTGTGATTACTTAATCATTTTAAATTGGATTTATAAATCATTAAATGTAATGATTTGTAATTATTGAAATATTATAGGCTAGGATTATTTGTAAAATGGATTTAACCTTTGGTGTTGATGACGAAAATGGATTTTAAAGCATGTTTTATTATGAATTTTCCAGTTTGATTATTGACATGTGATATACCCTTAAAATGATTTGAAATTATAAAAGTGAAGCCTCTAAGTATGGGTTGTTTTTTAAATAACATCTCTAAGTGTGGGAAGTTTTTTAAATTGAAAGCCTCTAATTGTGGGATATAGCACATGGGAACCAGGTATACCTAGCTGTAGGATTTAATGGGGTTCACTTATTGGGGTGGTACCCTCAACCCTATGACTATGTTCTAAGGATATGTGTGGCATTTGTCTTAACACAGAGGTTTGAGGATCCTAGATAACTTGAACCTAATATATCCTAAGACTAGTTTTGATATTGATTCATTTTAAAATAGTTATTAAATCATGATTTGATAAATGGTTTGATCAAATGTTCATTGAAAATAAAATGGTTTATTTATTCATCCATGTTTTATAAACTACTAAAAAGGGTGGATTTTTATGTTTTGTTGAAAATAGCATGAATATATATTTCATGACTTTACTTTTGTAAATTATCTATAATTGGTTTATTTATTAAATACTTCTTATGAAAAACTTTCTAGGATCCCACTAGGATTGCTTTTATTACAAGCTACACATAACTTTGGGTGTCTGTAGATCATGTTTTATTAGATGAAATTAAAGGAAAGGCGCCTTATGGAGGCGGTGAATATCCATGTTAGTAGGGTGTTGGGGTTTAGCGGTGACATGGTGGGATTTTGACCCTCATATAACATGGATATGGGATGTTATTGGTCTTAGATTCCTTGGTTTACCTATTTGGGTTGGTACCTATTTTTCCTTGTAATTTTTTTCTTCTGTTATCTGACTTTATATTGTCATGTTTCCTTTAATTTATATATTCCATATGTTGATCATTTGGTTTATAGTGGGAAAAACATTACCAAAGGTGTTTCTTGATACCTAGGAACTTTTCACCAACCCATGGGAATTAAAAATGCCTTTTGGTATCTTCCATAGGATAACTTAGGTATCCATTTCATGGATGATTGGGTTCAAGTCGTGATACTTCTCTTAGGTGATTGAATTTTTTCATCAATCAATCTAATTATTGATTTCATATTATGTGATACCATTTTAGATTTTTATATCTCATATTCTTTCTATGGATTTTTCATGATAAAATGTATGATTGAATTCATGTGTCACTCACATTCATGATGTAATATATCCTAATAAGATGTGTGATTGAATTCATTTGTCATACATATGCATTATGTGTTATCATGATGGGTGGGCTTGGAATTCTACAACCCCCCCCCCCCCAAATAGATTAGGTAATTTTTAATATATCATGAGATCATTGTGTGGGTTAGGGAGAATAAATCCTCATCCATAATGTTATACGTGAACATTATTCTTGTTTTGTTCATAATATATTCAATGACGGTTTTTACATATATGTTATACAAGAAGATGATTCTAGATTTGTCCACAATTTATGAATGGGATTTGACTATAATGTTATGTTGTCATGAAAGTGGGTGTTGAACTATGTTCATGATGTCCTACCATATGTTTATAATATGCTTTATATAATCTCATGTTTACCAAGCTCTTATGATATTATACTCTTATGAAATTATACATGTGAAGTTTTAGGATCATTTTTAAATTATTTACATGTTATGATTATTAATTATCCAGATATCACATCCCATGTTATCTTGTTACACCTTTACTGGGATTTATGGTTCACCCTTCCTTTTAGGAATATCCCTAGGATATTTAATGAATGTTCCTATGTTTTCCATGATTATCATGCTTCTATGAAATATTGTCTCTTTTTCAATGTTTCTATGATTTATTCTGAATTATAACTATTATCTCTCATAACATATCACCCCATATTTATGCCATGATTTATTATTATTCTATCATGCCTAGTTATCAATTAAAATGATTTCATGTTCATATTTTATAAATTATTCATTTCTCTCATGGTCAAGTATCTTAATTGTTTTTGATTTTTAACTCATTTTTAATGTTTTACCACTTACTAAACATTTGTTCTCCCTACTTTATTATGTTTCCTCATATCCAAAAAAAATCTATGAAGGGGTATGTATTGAATAGATTCATGCATAGAGAATTTTTTAAAAATAAATGTACTTTTTATTTATTTTTGATTTGGATATGTTCCTAGTTTCCAAATAAATCAAAAAAATTATATTGAAAGTTTTTTGAAGTTTATGTGATGTATGAAAAGTATGTATGTTAAGAACCAGAAACAAAATTGTGGTCCTAGAAAATTCATGTATTATCTTTTTTAAGGAATTCTATGTATGGATGACCCTAATAGGATTTAGTACACATATTAAATTTTGATCTTTGGGTTACAATTAGCTGATAAACCCTAATAGGATTTCAATGCTAGATAAATGGAGTTTATTTTTTCATATAATCAATATGTGCATTGGGTTTTCCACTCAAAGATCCAAGAATTAAATGTGTTGTGATTGGCATGATGTCAAACTTAAATAGATAAGTAATATGATAAATTCCAAATTGGCCTAAAACATAGTGAAATATGGGTTGTGGCCTGCTAAATGTAATTATGTATGAGGTCATTATTTTTATTGGGGGTAAATTCATTGAAATACCTTGATGAAAATAAATAAAATATGATACTCATGCGTATGTATTTTTTTGTCATAAATTGCGGCATTCATCATGATTATCATTTTGAAATTTCTTATTGGTGTGACCTGTAAATTAATTTTAAATTGGAATCTAAGGTTGATAATTTTTCTTAAAGAGAATCATTTTGATAATATGCTTTTTAATGTTATACAAATTAATTTCTCTAATTTGGACTCATGGGTATTCGATGACGAGTGTATATCACACATTTATTTTGATAAAAATAGTCTAAAAATAGATGGATAATTCATAATGGAGAAATATATTTTCATATTGGAAATGGGGAAAGAGTTTCCACACTGGAGATCAAAACCAATGATCTATGTGTACCAAGTGGATTAGTTTTGGAATCTAAAAATTTTTACTATTAAAGGGTTTAGTTTGGGATATGAAAAATTGAAAGGGGTTTGAATCTTTACTAGTGATTTTAATCTAATTTATACTTTTTATCCCTATTCAATTTACCTCTATCACTAGTTAAAGAGAATGGGTCTCTTTATTATCTCTTTTTACTTTCATTCATTCCCAAAATACAACTAAATACACACACACACAATAGGAACAACAATTTATTAGTTTTGCCTTTAAATGTGAAAGGATAGTCCTTGGTATAAACTAGTAAACCCCAATATAATACAACCCACGAGTAAAACCCAATGATCATTACACTAATTTCTCTTAACATTTTAGAGTTTACATCATACAAACTGGTTTGGTGCAACCCTCACTCAGTTTTATTTCATACCTTTATAATTAAATTATAGGGGAAATAATAAGATATTATTACGCCAATATAGAATATTTCATTTTTGTATATTTTCTACTTATTTATTCCCTGGAAGAGTATGAAGTCACTTATTTTTTTCTATGAACAACACTACATACAATCACTTCTTCTTTACAATAAAAAACTAATACGATGTTACTTCTTCTTCCACATCTCTCTTATACTTCTTCTTCTTCTTTATGTTTTGTGTAAACAAGAGTGCACAAATATCTTATTCTTTTCTAATGAACTTCATGACCAAGGAATAAACTTCTTATTCCCCTTCACAATTATTATTCTTCTACTTTAGATCACATTAAATTTAATTGGATATTCATATCTACTTCACAACCTTCGACACACAGTAATTATTCAGAATATAATATCAATGTTGGTACTTCTCTCTCTTTTGTCACGCACAATATTTTTCTCTATGATAATTGTGTTTTTTAACAACCAATACATGTATTATTTGACCTACAATAGTATATATAAATATAATAATGTATAGTAGTGTCAGTTACTTGATATTATCTATATTATTCATTCCAATATTTATGAAAGCATGAAAATTATTTTAATTAAAATTTCTATATTTCTCAACAATTAAAAACCCCTATAACATCATATTATGGGAGATTTAAATACTTATAATAAAATATATGTGAAACTTATTCCATGATTGAATATAACAATATATAGAAATGAATAAATATTTTTTCCTATTTATCCTCCTTCAAACCTTCATTTCTTCCATCTTCATCCAATGAAATCCTCCTCACATTAAAATCACTACGTAATCAAAGACTATGCGGCCTTGTTCCTTAATTATTTTCTTCTACTTCTTCATATATTCATCATAATTTTCATTGATTTAATCTATATAAATATACATGTATGTAATTGTTTGAAGATTAATTCATCCTCTATGAAAAATTCATTATTTCACAACTCATTATTTCTTCAACTCTTAATCCATAAAATATTAATCTAATGAAACACACCGCATATTCATAAATATATGAAAGATACATGATGTGTTCATGGATATTATATTTATGGAAATAAATTATTCATATTTATTTTTTTATCTTTCATCTTTATTATACTTTTATCTCATCCAAGAATTGATGCATTTATTGGAGAATCGGTTTCATTCTTAAATAGACTTTGTTTGTAGCATACAACTCTCTATGAATTTATCTTCTAAATTATTATACATGAATCACTTATGTTGATCAAAAAAATCCATACATCAAAATTTTATATACATGATGATTTCCCATATTTATATCATATGTAATTTATTTATGTATATAAACTCCATTGTATTTCTTCACCATTTTTTCATGTGGTGTCACCTTGGTACAGTGTGAACATGGTCACTATACCTTCCATATGAATTCATGGTAACTCTTCATACTATGTGGCATCCATATTCACTCCTATTACCATAAATCCTCCATATTCACATAGATTCATCCTTCTGTATGAATCTTAACAAAGTACTGTTAAGGAATTTGAATCTTGAAAGCACTACTCACATAGCATTATCTGAATTACTAAGTTATTATTCATGGGACATTACTAATTCTTCTTTCGTGCTGAAGCATCTAGAAGGTTATCTCATGTGATTGGTTGAACTAATATGGTAGGTAAGTAGTCTTAGAGTCTATCATAATGGTATGTGGTCAGACTATGCACATTGTATGTTTTCCTTTATGTGGTTGGTAGACCTCTCATTATGTGGTTACTCAGTTCTTAACATGTTACGTGTAGTATTTTGTATGTGATCACTTGAAGCACATGGTTAGTTAGATATTATTTATGTGTTCACTCTAAAACACTCGTGGTAGATTCAAATTATGAATCTGGTCAGTTGTAGTCATGTATAATGGTCACTTGATCATGATTATGGTGAAACTCAAAGAACATCATGCACAGAACCCTTGAAGGTAGAAGGCTGAAGATATGGCACACAGTACTCGTGTGATGTTTCTTTGTTTATTAAACACATGAGTAGTACCCAAAATAAACTCAGTCCCAAATTAATATTACCTTCATCTAGGGTCTTCTTAATAAGACTTAGTTAACTTTATACCTCTCATCCATGTACAATGGGTCGCCTCTAAATACATTCACACACTTATGTCTCACATGTTGTGCTTCCCTACACTAACTCATTTTTACTTTTGTCTACATGCTTATGTGAACCCATTCCTTCCCATGTGCATAAAACCTTCTCATACACTATGCATACTTCTCTAATGCATCCATAGGATACCTAGATCTAGTATAACCTCAATATTAAAATGGTTTTGTCCTATTCTACTTGGATGGCTAGTTCAAACTAGCCCGACCCAAATTTTTAAGTAAACTCAACTTCAACACTTAGTAAAAATAACTAAGTCTAATTCCTTAGTCCTATTTAAAAAAGGAATCCTTCTCAAACTCGATTTTTTTATTTATTTTAGCTCTTTTATTCATAAAATCCCTTAAAAAATTCCTTTGTAGATTAAAAAAATTCCCCAAATGGTAAATATTAAAATTTCATCCTTCAACTCTTCTATTTTTTCTTTCAAAACATCAAAATTCATCCATATAATTGATAAAAAAATTATAATTCTAAAGATCATGTATATAATTTTTTTAAAACTCCTACATCATAGATGAATATAAAAAAATATTCATTAAGAATTTAACTCTCCTTGGATCTCCTTAAATATCTAATCACAAATATTCTAAGATACTTCATCCAATCATAATGTACTGATCAAGTATAAATTTTATTCAATTTTTTTATTTTTTTTCAACAAACATGAATTTGTTGTTATTCATAATAAATAATTCATCATCACTATATTAATTTAACATCTAATCTACTTCTTCTTATTTAATATATTTACATTCCTTTACAATAAATATAACTCACTACAAAGTAATCTCAGCAAACTACTATTTTTTATTTGTTGGAAATTCCTTATAAATTATTATGTCAATATGTGAACCGTTTGTTCCTTATTACACCATTCTTAATCAATTATAATTTCAATTTCTCCCAATATTGAAAAATAAAACAAATTAATTTAAAAACTGGTATTAATTCATGCTTAATAAAAGTTACATCAACCATTACACTCTAAGACTTATTGATGCATGATCGGTGTAGAAAACAAAAGGGTGTGATTTAGACATCTGAGTTTTCCCATAAAAATTGATACCAAATGAACTGAGAAACTCTTTACCACATTTCTTAGAAATTTTCCAATAAATTCATATTTATACCATTGATGACACCAATTGAGTTAAAAATTTCTCCAAAGATATATCAACCTCAATTCATATACTCACATTAATACATAGTTTAAAAGAATTCAAGTGAAAAAAACTAGATTTAAGACAACTCTGGGCCATATTAATAACTTACACTTTTTATTGATTTAAATAATATCACCCTTATTATTTTAGGATTTAATTTTAGTAACTGGGATTTAGATAATTAGAAAACATACATCTTCGATGATATTTTCTTCAAACCAATTTCAAAATAATTCGATTTGTCTGAAATAATAATTATGGAATCTTATTCAATATTATTCACTTGTATCCCCCTAAAGGAGAAACTATACTAAAATTCATGTGGTTATTGAGTATTTACTAATTCTGTATATTTATCAAGGATGATTCATGTGTTATATATTTTAGAATAAAAAATGAAAAATAAATCTTAGCCGATGAATTCTTCATCTAGGTTTTCAAGTATTAATATCTATCACTTCCTCTTAGACTCCACTCTTGGGAACATGATCTAAATTACATTCCATTTATTGTAATTATAAATAGAAAAAATAAACATTAAAGAATTAAAGTAAATATTCTTTTTACTCAATGAAAACAGTAAGGCTGATAGAGTTTTCTCAACTAAGTTGTTCCACTCTTCATGATACCACATATGATTTTTAGATTTTTTTTTGTCTTGGGTGTCACGGTACTCATCACAAATTCCATTTATGTGTGTTAAATGATTATTATTTATTTATACACAAAATCATATACAAAAAAACTATTCAATTATAAAAAAATTATGGTTTCTTCTTGTGTTATAAATGTTGGTAAACAACTTTTTGCAATATGTATATCCTTATTTCATCTCTAACATAGAACTTCTTCAACACAATGGTTGTAATTTGTTGAAAACCACACAAGAAATTTATATTCTTCATGTGAGATATATTATTTCCCTTTGGAACATTCTTTTTCATGTGCTTTATATATCTTCCTTACCATCTCTAAATCTTCTTCCCAAATTACTCTTTGAGTAAATTAGAATATTATTTAGGATTTCTACATGGATTCATATAAGTTCCTTTCATCTCATATAATTTTTTTATATGATTCACTCTTCTTAATATTCTTGTAATTGTTTTAAAAATTATTTTCAACCTTATTTTTTTCAAGTATATCCCACCTATCTTCTTTGATATCTTCTTAGGATAATTATTCCTTGAATCAGTCTCAGGATTCTTTCCTAAGGTTTCTAACTAATTTTTCTTATGTGGTTTTCTTTTATTATTTACATTTAATACAAACTAGTATGATCATTAACTACTGTTTTGACCACCACATTTATAGACATTAAAAAAATATTCAAGTTATTTGAATTAGTTTTTAAAATATATATTTATTTTCATTATCCATGGATGTTTCATCTTCTCTATATTTTTTCTCATGAAAAGGGATTTCATTGAAATTCATGATTTAAAGGATTGTACCAAAAATCCACAGAACATTACCTAAAAATATTTCCAAAATAAAAAATTCCCACAAAACTTGATCTTTTATCCACTGCTTACTATATAGAATTTCCAGTATAATGAGCATGTTTTTTTCTCTTCTCCACCACTTGTTCAAATCTTATTAGGGAACTAGTTTCTATAATATTTATTCTATCCTCCATAGACATAGTGGTAGGATTATATTTATTTATTATCATCTATACTTGTTTATATATTTTTAAACATGCACTCTCTATAAAAACATATTTATAAAAATCATTACAAAAATTTATGGATGGTACATTAATCTTTGAGCCTACTTGAGAAAGATCATAATGTGATGTAATGATCTTAGTGACACACAAAATATTTATCTTAATAGAATAATCCTCCTTAAAATATTTTTTGGTAGAAACACCACTTTCCTTCAATAATGAAGACTTGGCAGTGGTGGTCTACATATTTTACACTTTAATCTTTAATTCAAGAAACATCATATCAAGTATATATTTATCATTTAAATTAGACTTTAATATATCTTCACACTAATTCTTGAATCTATAAACTTCAAAATAATTCTTTTTTATCTTCTATTGTAACAATGTTTCATGTTCCTTAATTTATTTTCCTTTATATCTAACTAATCATTCTAGAAATTGTTGATGTTTTTTTTATTTTCTTCAAGTGCGTGGATCTTCACTTTAATAAACATCCAAAAATATATCTTCTCTTGAAATTAATTGAGAAATTCATTCTAAAATCTTAAACATATCCATTCAAGATTAAAATTTATTTATTCTATGGATCTAAATTTTTTTGATATCTTTATAAAATATAATACTTTTTATTATAATGCCTTCTCCTTGTTATTTTCCTCACATTCAGGCTAGGTAATCTCATCATACATTTTTTTAAGGATCCAAAAAATTATAGATCTAATTAATTGGGTGATATATGCATTATATAATTTAATATATCAATATAAACATATTTTAGAATATGATAAGTTCCACTTGGTTCTTCTTTTTATGGTAATGATTCATAAGAACTTTTACATACCTCAAGATCACTTGTACTCCTTGATCCTTTTGAGGTAGAAGTGTTGACCAATACATTGGTGGTATATTTAACTACATGATATTATCCATTAAAAATAAATTTGTCTTCTTTGTTACTTTATCTTGGTATAATTTATTCTTATTTTGATAAGAGGGATAAATTCCTTAACCCCTTTTCTCCTTGTTTTTCTCTTGATAAACATAGTATTAAAAGAAACTAAATTCTTATCAGAAAAAAACTATTCCCCAAGATTGTGTTTCACTATAAAGTAGGAAAGAAAGATTCAAATATTCAAAGTGATAAACTTTCAATATAGAGAATAAAATTAAAGGTAAACCTTGATATAATACCAATTTAATGGATGGGATTGGGATATAAACCACACTAAGAGGGGGTGAATCATTATTAGTGACTTTTAATCCAATTTATAACTTTTATCCCTTTTAAATTTAACTTTTTCACTAGTTAAATGCAATGGGTATCTCTATTCTATCTTCTAACTTTCATTCTTTCTCATAACACAACCAAAAAAACATGCAAGATGCATAACAATTTACAAGGGTCAACATTCAATTTGAAAGTGTAGTCCTTATTGTAAACCGGTAAAACCTAAGATCACAAAACCCACTAGTTAAAAACTATGAGAATTATAGTATTATCTCTCAACAATTTAGATTGTGTATCTCGCATACTGTTTTGGTGCATCCCATTCTCTGGTAGATCCCATACCTTTATAATTAAATTATATTAGATTCAATATATTTTGAAACTAATATAGAATAATACCTTATTATAGATGTTCTCTCCCTTTTTCCCTTAAAATTTAGTAAGTCACTTCTTTTGTTTATATGCATAACACTTTATACAACATCTTATTCTTCACAGTAGATAACTAATATGTTATTACTTATTATTCTACTTAACTCTTATACTTTTTCTTCTTCTTTATCTTATGTTCAAACAAGAGTATAAAAATCTCTTCTTATTTTGAGGAACTTAATGACCAAACTGATCAATTATTAATCTTATTATTCTCTCTTCTTATTCTTCTTATTATACTTAAATGCATAATAAACTTCATTGGATCTTCCTCTTTTCTTCATTACATTCTACACAAATTAATTATTTATAATATAATATTAGTGTCAGGGCTTCTCTATCTTTTGGAAGACAAAATATTTTTCTCTTTAATAATAGTTCTGAAAAAATACATTAAATGGATTCTTTGAATTTTAATAATATATATAAATATAATAATATCTATAATAATTGGTTACTTGATATTCTCTTTCTTCTTCATTCTAATATTTATGAAATCATGTAAATACCTTGAATTAAAATTTTTAGATTTATCATTAATTCAAAACCCTTGTAATATCATATTCTGGGAGATTTAAATGCTCATAATAATTTTCATGAGAATTTTCTTACATAATTGAATGTAACTATATATAGACGTGCAGAATTATCATGGCCACATCATCCTCCTTCAAACTTACATTACTTTCATATTCATCCCGTAAAATTCACTTCAAATTAAAATTAACACTCCTCCTGAATAATTAAATTATCCATCTTTATATATCCATTACTATTTGTATGAATTTTACATACATAAATATTAATAAATTAAATGCTTCAAATGTGACTTCATCCTCCATGAACAAGACATCATTTTACAGCTCATCATTTCTTCAACTCCTAATCCATAAAATATGCACGTAATGAAACACACCACATAAGTATAAATATTTTCATGGTACATGAAACCTTCATGGATACTCTATTCATGACATGAAATTATTTTTTTGTATTATTCTTATCTTACCTCTTTATTATACTATTATCATATTCATGAATTCATATATGTACTGCAGACATGAATTTACCCTTATAGAGACTCTATTTGTAGTGTGAAATTTTCCATGAATTTATTTTCTAAATTCCCATTCTTGAATCCCATACAATGATCAAACATACTTCTAATATGTAATAAACTTTATATGTGATGATTTTACATACATATATCATATGGAATTCATATATATAGCTAAACACCCCCTGTATTTCATCAACATTTCTTTATACAGTTTCAAGTTCCTATAGTTTGAGCATGTTACCTAAACTTACCATTTGAATTCATGGTAAATCATTCTATATTGTGGCATATAAGGTCACTCATCCCATTATTATTCATCTATGGTCACTCATCTTGTTACGTTTTCAAGAATCTGGAAGAAATAGTGTGAAGATATTTTAAGATTGAAAGAACTATCCATAATTTATCATTTGAATTCCTTCATTATTATTCATCTATAGGTCATTAATAATTCTTAATCTATGTTGATATTATAATCCTTATCTCTTTTAGTTTATCAATATATATTTTCCTCTTTTCATGGTTGATATAGATACCATAAAGGCTCCTGGTTAGTTGGTGTGATCGATCTAAAGATTGTGGCATGTCATATCGTGTGATTGGTTGAACACATTTGATTGGTTAAGAGGGTTTTGGTTTATCAGGATGTATTTTGGTTAGACTATACACATAGTAGGTTTTCCTTTAGGTGGCTAAGCAACCTCTCTTCATGTGGTCACTTAGTTATTAACATGATAGGTGTAGTATTCTTCATGAATTCACTTAAAGCTTGTGGTAGATTATATCTTCATCATTCATTCACTTCAGAACACTCATTGTAGCTTATAGTTACTCATGCAGTTGATTACTGTCATGTTTCATAGTCAATTGATCATATATATAGTGTTTCTCAAAGAATATAATAAGAAAACCCTCAAAGTTTTAAGATCAAAGACAATACATGCAAATCTCTCATGATGTTTCTATGTTTTTTAAATTTAAGAACATTAACCCACAAAAAAATCAGTCCAATATCAATATTCTCTTCATCTAGGCACCACTTAATATGCCTCGACTCTATTTAGTCCTCTTATCCATATGTAATGAGTCATCTACACATACACTCACACACTTACATCTCACGAGTCTCACTTCACCACATTGAACCATTTTTACTCTTATGTGCACACCTAGACCTACCTAGGGTTAGTAGGATTTTGCCTCAACTATGCATGCTCCTCTAATGCCTCCATGGGATTTCTAGAGATAGAATACCATCAATCTTGGCTCAGGTTTTTCTTGGGTTGCATGGGTGGCTAGTTTAGAATATCCCAGCACAAATTTTTATATAAAATCAACTTCAACACTTAGTTACAATTACTAAGTGTAATGACTTAGTACTCTTCTAAAATAGGCATCCTTCTCAAAATCAACTTTTTTTATTTATTTTAACTCATTTTTTATTAACTCCCTTATCTAATTTCTTTATAAAATAAAAAATATACCTATTTCAAATAATAAAATTCCTTTATTTAACTCTTCTTCTATTTCTTTCAACACTTCAACCTGTATTGATAAAATTTCAAATAAAAACAATTATACTTATGAAGAATGTGGATGTCACATTTTCAAAATGTTTTCATCATATATGGGTATAAAAAAATTATAACATGGATGCAACATTTTAAAAAATAATTCATCATATATTAATATAAAAAACTCCTTATAAATTTGAATCTCAATGGAACTCATAAAATCTTTAAACACTAATATTCTAAGATATTTCATCCAATCTTTATGGATGGATCAAGTGAAAATTTTCTTGAGAACTTATACATTTCTTCAACAATATTGGATTTCTCATCAATAATAATCAATACAATGTGTATAAACATGGTATATCTCATACCTTTAGTTTCTTTGTGTCGTATTATAAGACATTTTTATATTATACTATATGATATATACCAAAAAACATCTCATGTGTAAAGGCTTTAGGGTATATCTCAATTAATCTCGCACTTGTACTGAATCCTAATAGACTTTATATGATTTTGACTAATATCATATCATATATGATAACTTGTGAAATCATATCTAAAACTATATTTAATATCCTCTAAAACACCTTTGGAAATATATTATCAATTTCACTTTGTATCATATTATATGAAATACCTTGTGAATATACATCCAAAACTCTTTTGGATTAAATATAAAACACATTAAAAGTAGATCTATGAGTAAAAAAAATCCCCATTTAGTTAACCACAATTTTTGACCATATGAGCCTTTATATAATTGAAAATAAATATGAATTTTTGAATCCAGAAATGTAAGAAAAGAGTATCCTTTAGAAAAGTATCAATGTTAATCTATCTACAAAGGGATCTAGCACAATCTCCATCAAATGCATGTATCTCCATACCCATGTCACAAAACATATTAAATTATATCATTTATTGTCATATGTTCCCTTTTTCCTAAACATCTAGTGACTATGGGATACAGATTATGTCAATCCCATATAGAAAACTCATATGTTCTTGATTCTCTAAGTATAGACTGACTTGGTCAATGAATACAAAACATTTCATTCATATTTATAGATGATCGCATCACATTTATAAGTAATCAAACTTAAACATTACATAATATTTAGTTTTAAGTTAATAATTTATTCTCTTAAATTTTAGGATCTTTTCAGGTTTATATTTTTAAATAATTAGGCCATAACTCATATATAAAAAACCATAAAATAAAAAATGGACACTTCTGATTAGTATCAATTTTTCCATAATATAAAACTTTAAAAAATCATGATTTATTTTCATGTAAAATATCCACAACTTTAAACTTGACTTCTTCCTTTCCCTTACCCATCCTCAAACTTTGTGAAATTGTTTTCTAAATGTGGGATGTGAAAAAAAAAAATCTCATTAAGGGATATAAAAAAAGAAAACCATTAGTTCAGTGGAAAATAGGAAAACTCATATAATATTTACCTTTACCTTTATTTTTATTTTATTTTATGAAAAAAAAATCACATGAAAAACACACACGCGTTTTCTTATAGAAAGCCTTTAAAACCCATAATAAGAAATTAAAAACCCCTTATTGATGACTTAGAGAATCATATTCCTAAAACCCTTTCAAAACCATTTTAAATAGAATAAACATATGGATGAATACCAATATAATAATTATACAATGAATTTGAAATCTACAGTGGGGCTCACCCTTCATATAAGATATATCGGGCGTACCCATTTTTCATGAGCTATAATGGTTCTTGGCCCATTATATAAGCCATAGAGGGCTCACCCATGAGCTAAAATGGGTCTCAAACCTTCTTATAAGATGTATCGGGCTCACAAGTTTTATATAATTCTTAACTAATGTATCATGAATAAAATATTTTCACCATAAAATCCTTTGTAAAACTCTATTAATCCCAAATGAATAACACCCTTGGATAAAAATTCCCTTTTCTTTTAAAACCCCATTTTCAATACCAGAATACCCAATAAAAGTAAAATAGGGTTTTTCATTGAATAAAATATGAAATCTTTCAATGGAATACATAATTAAAATAATTTCCATGATGGTGTAAAATTTGTTTTCACTATGTATGTTAAGAATAGAACATTCATTTTGTCATTTGTCAAAATGTTTCGTATAAAAGACATAAAAGGTTAATTTTGTAAACCTTTAAAAATAAAGTAAACAATGAAATAAAATTAAATTTATAAATATATTATTTCCATAAAAAAATTTCCTGAAATCATTTTAAAAACATAGACATGAAAAAGAAATATTTGGAAGGAAAATATTAAAAGAGAATTTTGTTTAAAGGAAATTCCCTTATCACTTTGGAAATATTTGAATCATAATCCCCATGAAATAATAGAAATATAAAACAATAAATTCCATGAGAATATATAAATAAATGATATAAAATTTCAAAAGGGGTGTATATAAACCTTGTAAAAGATTATAGGTGTATAACATCAAAATATGCCTCAACGAAAGGAAGTTGAGACGAAGTCCGTTACCTTAAGTATGATGTGTCACGTGTGTCTTTATCTTACTAAATAATAAAATTATGTTTATTTATTTATTTATTTAGATAATTTTTTGAGATTAGTATTACTTTTATTTCACTTATTACCATGTTTTATACATTTATTTAATCAAATTTGTTTACGTCAGATGTTTTGACCATATTTGACTTATGTGTCAAAAATGACTTTGGTAGGTCGACTACGGTCAAAGAGGTCATTATTTAAACATATACAGAAAAATAATCAACAAATATTTTTCATATTAATATATAAATTATAATTTTAATATTAATCATTCAATATGGTTTTAATAAATGAAGTATGTTACGATCATGGAGAAGGAAGGTCGTACATATGCTTGAGTAACGTTTCCATATTTCAACCATCATTATGTAAAGAAGGTATGTATTATTTTAACTTTAAAAAATGATAATAATATCATAAATACCATATTATTTATTTAATTTTACTTATATATTTTATCTATGTGGTTTGGTGATGAAAATAGAGTCACATCGGTTCGTGAAGGTGGTATTCCATACATTCACGAAGGACGCTATCATTTTTCAGTGAGTGAAAAGGTAAGAAATAAAATGATATATTATCTTTTTGGAATGATAAATATGTCAATAATATAATAATTATTATATTTTTATCACATATATTCATTATAATACCCTTATTACCTTCCATTTAAAGCATTTGGGAAAACAAATCATATCGCTTCATGAAGTGGTAGTCTGTTGTGCACATGAACGATATTATCGTATCCCCTATAGAATGGAATGAAAAAATTTATATATTATATAATTAATAAATAGGTATAATTATATTATAAATATTATATATATATATATATACTTTCTATCCATCATCATAACCAACTGTGAGTGGTGGTAATAGAAAAACGAATGACGTCAATTCACAAGGTGGTAGTTCATCGTACAAATAAACGATGATTTCATAACCCATTTGATGAAGTGGATATGGTTTTATTTCAATAAAATATTATAAAAACATAATAGTATATTTAAGATAAAAAATTCATAGTTTAATAATGATTTAATTAGGTGTATAAATAAATAAAATAAAGACACTTGTTGAAGAACATCACCTCTTCTTCGGGTATCCTACTTAGGTTTGCAACAAAGCCTCACTGGGTTGGATTTTTTCCCAAAATAAGTATTATAGAAAGATAATAGGGAATTTTAAAGTTAATTGAGAATTTATTGTTCAAAACAAAGAGTTTTTAATGTGTGAAGAATATATTAGATTGGGTGTCTTTTTATAAGTGAGGTGAGTGGAAAACTTTTATGTTTTTAAAAAGATTCAATCATACCAATGATTTTATCATGCCAAAAGCTTCCAAAATGAACCACTATCAAACCTAGAAGATATAAGGTCGAAATAAATCCATAAAATATGTGTTTGAGAAGTTTTTAGGTCATTTTTACCCCTTATATTCTTAGTTTAACCCACCCCCAGTAAATCCATTATTACCTTAATCGTGGTAAATAATTTTTATTTTTTCACAATTAATTTTAGTAAAAAATTAAGTTGAACTTATTATATAATAAAAAAATTAATTTCAAATATGAAATCAATTTTTACAAATTAAATTCATATAATTAGAAAATTTTAATTTAAAATTAATCCCACAGACACGATGAGAAAGTGGGTTTTTAAAGAGAAAATGTTCAAAAGATTACAATGTTTTTATATAAAAATTCAATATGAAAAATATTTAAATGACCTAAATTAGATTAATAAATATATAATTGAGCTAATTTTTATTTAAAATCAATTAAAAATATAATTTAAAATTATAAATAATTTAAACAAAAAGGGGGGTTTCAATTAAAATTCAGTATTTTTCACTATTCATCAAAAAAATATAAAAATTTATAAAAATAATAGAAATTCACCCTAGGATAATTTTGATAATATGATTTCAAAAATGAATTTTATTTTTGTAAAATAAATTTTCTAAAATTGGTAAAAAATTATTATATATTATTTTTGCAAATAATGACTAGACTGTCTTTTAGAAGAAAAAATACAATTCTTTCATAAAACATTTATTTTTAATTAAAATGATTTTAATTTTATCTATAATTAATAAATAACAAATGAACATGTGTAAATATATATTTCCATAATTTATTTAATCATATTCATACCCACCATTCTAATGTCTAGGTGATAACTATCAAATTAAACAATAATATTTTAATAATATGTCACATTTCATTTAAACTTGATGTTACAGGTAATGCAAGATAAACTTAGTGTTGTGTATAATGTTAGCTATTGAAGATATTGAAATTATTTAAAAATTAATCTATCATAAAATCTCAGGGTGTAATATTTTCTTCTAATCTCTGTGTTGTGTGTCACATATGATATCAAACATAATTTTCTTCTTTTAATATATTGGGGTGTTACATCCTACCCCCCCCCCATTAAAAAATTGCATCCTCACAATTTTAAATTTATCTTGATAATCAAAGTATAGAAATTTAAAAATATTTTTTTTAAACCCACGCCGTAAAATGGTTTAATAAAACATCCTCTTAATAAGAGATAAAAGGAAGTAAAAGGGTTATATAGAATAACACATAGTTATTTTTCAAAGTAGTAGATTATTAGTTTAAAGTGAAGATATGGACATTGAATAAAATCATAAATACATATAGAGAGTGTTATAGGTTATTGATCACAATAAAGTGAATGATTAATGGAAAGTTAAGGGACTCATAAATCAAAATCAATAATGATTTAAAATACCATATGATTAATCAGATATAAATATAATAGGGTAACATTTTTATTTTAAGATCATTTCCCTAAAGTTGAGGAATTATTTAATTGTATAAGAATGTAATGAAATATACTTAATTGATACGTTTATATTTCATAATAATAATTTTATCCTTTCATTGTTCTTCGATCAATTTCTAATTCATCCCTTACTCCAAGAAATGAATATCAAAAAATAAATTTTTAATGTTCGAAGCACTAAAATTCACTTTTAATGAATAATAACATCCATAAAAGAGTTACAAGTATTTCCATATATCTCTAACTATTTTAAAAAATATATAGTTAGAAAAATTTATCTAAAATAATAAATTAATATTTAAAACTTTAAATTAACACCACTGATTCGTTATTAATATTAATTTTTCAAAAAAATTTATTAAAAATAATTTTATATTAACCAGGACATCACAAAGGCCAGTGGTAGGTGTTAAACCCTTGTCTTCCTTTGGTCATGGATTCAAACCATGCATCCTTTCTAGATGTAATGGGTTAAAACCCAATATGTGGTTTATCCTTTTTCTAAACCATGTAAATATAATTCCTTTAACATTCCCAAAAAAAATATGATGGAAACTCTTGAAATAAAATTAATCATTTAAAAAATATTTTTACTAAGGTTTTCAATAAAACCATTTTTTTCAAAAGTCTAATAATCTTATTTGACTATTATTAAAATTTCAATAATGATAAAATTAACCATAATGGTTATCAATACCTTTATACTTATGTATATAACATGTGAAGGAATTATTCATCAAATATATTTTCCACTAAAACATATTCTTTAGATATCTATGGAAACAAAATAAATGTCTCACAAAGTATTTCTATTACATAAAAAATAAAAATAGGGGATCATAATATATTGATCTTATGATTAACCTTTTAAAAATACTGAGTTCTATGGATTTGTCACCACTTCACCAGATGGCCCAACATCAAATGTAGAAGTATCAAATGATTTTTCCACCATTTTTTTCTTCTGATCATGATGGTTTCGACCTTTATTTTTTAACTGTGGAAAGAAATTAACATAATGTACCAAATTATTATATCTAAAACATATAATTATTGAATGGATATCTATTATATATTTATTTGATTATTCATGACTCTTTTCTTTATAGTCAAAAACATTGTGACCAAACTTACCTCACCAGTAACACATTTTTGTATCCTATCATATATTCCCCAAAAATGTATTTTACCGCAATTGAAACGTATTTGGGGTTTAACTTCAGGCTTATTAGTTGTTTTCTTCTCTATTTCCTACTAATTTGACCTTTTCTTACTCTTTTCATCTCATGTAATATAAGTGTCATAAAATTCCATCACAACTTTCTCAGTAAAATGAAAAACATTCTCATAAATTTTAAATTCTAATGTGGCCAAATATCTTCTCAATATTGGTTTTAATACTGAGTAAAAAATATTAATTTTACTATCAATTTCCTAAACATAATCTAGTATGTACCTATCCAAACTTGTAAAATTTTATTCATATAAGGACACTGAATATTCATCCTTTTTCCACAATTAAAATAATTTTTTCTCTATCCTAATCTGAACAACCTTAGAGAAATTTTTATTAATGAAAATATTCTTAAATGTGTCCATTATAGATCATCATGAACATATTTATCCCTATTTTTCTTAACCAAATACTGTTATTGAGCAGCTACACCTTCAAAATGATAAATTCAAAGAGTTTTATTTTGATGTTATGAACATACCATGACTTTAAATATCTTTTCCATAGCATTGATCCATACTTCAGCTACCACAAGGTTAGATAATCCATTCAATGATGGGGGATGTTTCCTCATGAAATGATCCACTGTATACATGATCCTTCATGGTAGATCAGGTTTATCTCTAGAATAGATACCACCACCATTTATAGCTTTTTTAAATTGATCCATAACTGTAAAAAAATTATATTCTAATTCCAACCATCTCAAGATACTGATTTGGAAGGATATTTTTTTCTCAGTGACTTATCACCACAACTCCATTATTTCCTCTATAGAAAACTATTCTAAATAGACATATTTTAGATAAAGTAACATGATAACAATAAAATTATATATCATTTAAATTTATCCACAAGGTAAAATATTTAAAGGGAATGATATTCAAATTATCCTAACCTCTATATTTATCTAAACTATCCTATGATACCAACTATAAGGACTCAGCCTTAAACATTACATAATCTTGAGTTTTAAGTCAAGAATTCATTCTCTTGTATTTGGGGATCTTTTTGGGTTAAAAGTTTTAGAGAATTATTCAATAACTAATACATATAAAAACACTGAAATAAAATGTGGACACTTCTGATTAGTATCCATTTTTATCATAATATAATTTTTTAAAAAAAGTAAATTTTATTTTCATGGAAAATGTCCAAGGCTTTATAATATACTTCTTCCATTCCCTTACCCATCCTTAAACCCTATGAAACTATTTTAAAATGTGAAATGAGCACAAAATGATTAGTAAGGGACATAAAAATTAAATAAAACCATTAGTCTAGTGAGAAATAGGAAAACTCATATAACATTAACCTTTACCTTCAATGTACTTTAAGTGTATTAAATAAAACATTTTCACATGATAAACACACAAACGTTTTCTCAAAGAAAGCCTTTAAAACCCATATAAAGAAAATAAAAACCCCTTATTGGTTACATAGAGAATCATATTCATAAATAAATTTAAAACCCTTTTAATTGGAATAACCATATAGCCAAATTCCAATATAATCATTACACAATTAATTAGAGAGCTATAATGGGGCTTCACCCTTGGTATAAGTAATATGGGGCTCATCTATTTTTAATGATCTATAATGGGGATCAACTATTCATATAAGCTATATTGGTCTCATTAGTGAGTTATAATGGGGCTAAACCCTACATATAATTTGTATCAGGATCACCCATTTTATATAGTTTTCAACTACCACATCATGAATAAAACACTTTCATTATAAAATCCTATTAAAACTCTTTTAAACCTGTATGGATAACACTCTTGGATAAAAATACCCTTTTCTTTTAAAAACCCATTTTCAATACCAAAATGCCCAAAAAAATGGAAAGAGAGTTTTTTAATGAAGAAAACATAAAATCATGCAATTAAATACAGAAATTCAATAATGTCAATGGTGGTAAAAAATTAATTGTCATCATGTACATTAAGAATAGAACATTCCTTTTGTCGTTGGTCAAAACATTACGTATAAAAAAATGTAAAAAAATATTTTTGAAAATCATTTAAAATAAATTAAAAATAAAAATAAAAATTAATATATAATTATTTTATGTACATTTAAAATTTTTCATAAAAATATTTTAAAAACATGGACATATAAAATAAATATTTGGAAAGAAAACATTAAAATATAATTTTTTAAAGAAAAGTCCCTTATCACTTTGGGAGTATTTAAATCATAATCCCCATGAAATAATAAAATTAAAAAATATTAATACCATGAGAATAGATAAATACCTAATATAACATGTCAAAGTGTCTATATATAAACCTTGTAAATTATTATAGGTGTATAACATCAAAATATGTCTCAACAAAAGGAAATTGAGATGAAGTCCTTTACCTTGAGCCCGACTTGTCACGTGTGTCTTTATATTCTTGATTAATAAACTTATGTTAATTATTTTCTTTCCTTAGAACCTTTTTCAAATATATAATTACTTTTTTTTCATTTATTACCATGTTTTATACATTTATTTAATCTTTTTAATTTACCTTAGATATTTGGACCATATTCAGCATATGTGTTAAAAATGACTTTGGTAGGTTGACTATGGATGAAGAGGTAATTATTTAAAAAAATATATAGAATAATAATAATGAAATATTTATCATATTTATACATCAATTATACTTTTAATATTAATCATTAAATATTGTTTTAAGAAATAATGTATGTTATGATCATGGAGACGGTAGGTCGTATATACACATCAGTAACATTTCCATTTTTCAAATATCATTTTGAAAAGAAGGTATATATTAGTTTATCTTTCCAAAATTATAATAATATCATAAATAAAATATTATTTCATTAAATATACTTATATATATCATCTATTCTGTGTGGTGATAAAAGAGATTTGTGTCTCTTCATGAAGGCGGTAGTCCATACGTCCATGAACGACGTTATCATTTCTCA
Source organism: Viscum album (assembly GCA_963277665.1). Classification (NCBI taxonomy): domain Eukaryota; kingdom Viridiplantae; phylum Streptophyta; class Magnoliopsida; order Santalales; family Viscaceae; genus Viscum; species Viscum album. Next base: position 1,714,379,304 of record OY728157.1, read on the forward strand.
GTGAGTGAAAAGGTAACAAATAAAATAATTTATTATATTTTAGTAATGATAAATATTTAATTAATATCATAATTGTTAAATTTATATCACATATATTCATTATATTTACTCTTATTACCTTCCATGTAAAGCATTAGTGAAAATGAATCACATCGCTTCGTGAGGTGGTAGCCCGTCGTACACACGAACAACGTTATCTTATCCACTATGGAACTAAAAGTAAAAAAAAGTAGATATGATATAATGATGAAATATTTATAATTATGTTATAAATATATAATATATACTTTATATTCTTCATCATACACAACTGTGAGAGGTGGTAACAGAAAAATGAATGACATTGGTTCGAGTGGTGGTAGTCTGTCATACACACGAATGATGATTTCGTAACCCATTTGTTGGAAGTGGAAATGGTTGTAGATCATGTCCTTATTATAAAACAAATCTTGGTATATGAAATATAATGATTTTATAGTATCAGAATTTTTTAATAATAATTGAAGTAGGTGTAGAAAGAAATAAAATAAAGATGCTCGTTGAAGAATATCACCTCTTCTTCCGGTAACCTTATTAGGTTTGCTCCAAACCCTTCCTAGGTTGAATTTATGCCAAAAAAAGGATTCTATGATGATATTATAGAAGTTTCTAAGTTATTTTATAAGGAATTGTATAAACCAAATATGTTTTAATATTTGAATAATAGAATATAGGGGTGACCTTTTACAAGTGAGGTAAGTGGCACACTTGTAATTTTTTGAAAAGATTCAATAATACACACGTTTTTATCATGCCAAAAGCTTCAAAAATGGTCCATCCTCGAAACTAGAATATATTATATCGAAATAAGGCCAGAAAATGGGTGTTTAAAAATTTGGTAGGTTATTTTTAGCCCTTATCTTCTTTGTTTAACTCCCAGGTAAATCCATTTTTACCTTAACCATGGTAATTAATTTTTTATGTTTTCACTATTAATTTTTATAAAAAAAATAATTTGACCATATTAGACAATATAAATTTTTATTATTCCAAATATGGAATCCATATTAAAAAATTAAATTCATATAAGTGGAAAATTTAAATTTAAATTTAATCCTGCAAATGCGACGAGAAAGCAGGTTTTCAAATAAAAAATGTTCAAAAGTTTACAATGTTTTTAAATAAAAATTCAATATAAAAAATATTTAAATGGAAAAAAATGGATAAATATATATATAATTGAACTAATTTTACTTTAAAAATAATTCAAAATATAATTTGACATTATAAATAAGTTACACCAAAAATCATTTTTCAATTAAAATTTGATATTTTTCACTATTCATAAAAAATGAAACTTTTCAAAAAAATAAAAATATTAACCGTAGGATAATTTTGATATTATGATTTAAAAAATTAAGTTTATTTTTTCAAATAAATTTTATAAAATTGTTAAAAATTAATTTTAGATTATGTGCACAAAGTGCGACTAAACCCTCTTTTAGAAGAAAAAAATACAGTTCTTTCAAAAAGCATTTCTTTTTATTTCAAATGGTTCTAATTTTATCTATAATAAATTCTTATACACTATATGTTTTAATAATTTAGTTATTCCTATTAATATCTATCATTTTAATATCTAGTTGATAACTACCATATTAAATAATAATATTTTAATAATATTTCATGTTTTGTTTAAGCTTGGTGTTACGTGTAATGAAAGATAAACTATGTGTTGTGTGTAATGAAAGATATTTAAGAGATTGAATTTATTTAAAAATAAATATAATTTAAAATGTATAGGTGTTATATTTTCTTCTAATCTTGGTGTTTTGTGTCGCATATGCCATCGAACATAATCTTCTTCTTTTAAAATATTGAGGTGTTACAACATTCCCCTCATTTGAATAGATATTCACATTCTATTAACTATTTAGGTGTAGCCTCACACTTCATAATATATCCTGATCAAGGAACTGGATTTTATACTCATTATACAATAGGAATAATTCATTCTTGGTTGATGTCTAATCGATGACATAATCAACAATATACCCAACCACCCACTAATTAGCTAAGACTAAAGGCTTGGTAAGAAAGGTATCAAAGAATAATAGTTCTCAAGCTAGTTATATCACAAACATCTGGATTTGGGGACTTTTATATGATCTGTGGACCCCTATTATACTAAATACATATTGTATGACACTCCATGTGTTATACTTAATGAGTCATATAACACATGAAACACTTTTTGTACCTCATGAGAATGTTCCACGTCTCATATAAGAATCTAACCCAAGATAAACTTAACATTTCGTAATAAGATATAATAATACATGATGAAAATTGATTAGAGTAACTCAAATTCATACTTAAAGAGGTCAATTATCATTACATTTCATGAAATTCATATTAATGTATACATATATGTATATATATATATATCCAATGTGAAGGAATTATAAAGTAGATATTTCCTTTTATATAATGAATTTTATATTATTTAATTATTTAATAATACTTAACAAAACACTATATATTCACTTATTTATCATATCATATACGATAGACTACCAGGTCACCCTTATTTTTATGCAACTATCTTGGGTTCAGTTAACTCATCACATACACATTTAATTTTAGCCACATCACTATGTGGCCATCTGAACTACCCCCCCCCCCCCCGAACAAAACTCTTTAATGAGTAACATTTATGAAGAAAAATAAGTTTGAATAATGTGGAGATTTAGAAATCATATTCGAAATGTTTAACTCAATGAACATATTCAAACTTCTTAACTCCACAAAATCAAATGTTAAAATGTCAACTTTTATTGTCTACATAGAACTCTTTCTAAGTTTAACATCATCATCATAGGATCCCTTTATATCAACCTTTATCCTTGATATATTTTGGTAATTGATGTAAATATTGAAATTATAACATACCAGAACATCCTACACACTTTTAGTATAAAATTACATTCATTATGTTATGGTAACTGAATGTAACTACTTAGATTAATTTTAAAAACATACACTAAACCCATTTAGTATATTAATTTAATAATCAATTTTCACTTTGACTGGATTTATCCTTTAAGAAAGGGTGATATTCACTTTTCATTGTAACTAAATGAAACTCTTTACAATATTTATAGAATGAAATATCCTTAAGTCTTTAGTAAAAGTGGAAATTACATAAATTTATACTGGTATAATTTTTTTTACAAACTTTATAATTTTCTAAGTCTAACCATACTCCCACTAGCCTCTCAAACACTGTATCTTATTCACAATATTATGCTAAGATACACAAACTTTTAGGTTTAGGGAATAAATATCATTTCCTATTAGTAGAAATTTTTAGAAAATAAACATTATTTATTTTTCAAATATAGTATTCTATATGTTTGGATAATTTTCCTTCAAAAATACTATTATTTATTAAAATATACATTTGATAGGTGGTAGGAACACCTTCCCTCATATCTTAACAAATACATGGATAAAAATTTTATCCTAGATAAAACATTTTTATCCCTATCTCGTTTTCAATATAAAATTGGATTAATATTAGATCATGTGTATAAAATTAATAATCTGATTTTGTTCAAAACAACTCTTTGTTAATGAAAAAATTCTCTTATCATATAATAGAAATGAGATGGAGATGCACATCCTCCATATAGACCTATATAAACATGATAAGTTACTTTAAAATAAAATATTTGATATAAAAACTCTTTGCTTCATCAATTTGAATTTAAATTATAGGATCTATCAAATCTTACCTTGATTTTAAAAACTTATATATTTACAACACTTATATAGAAAAAATTCAGTATCACATGCCCTTAAAACTAAAATAATTAATTTTTATGACTCTAACACATAACGTAGGCATTTTTTTGAGTTTCTAAAACCCCTTTAGGTATATCATATAACTCCATCATATGGAATCATCACTCCTTCCTATTTGATTTCACCTTTAGGTTTCAATGACCTTGACTCGCTACTCAAAGACACTTTGTTGGACTCTCTAATTAACTTTCCTTCTTCCGGTTAAATTTGTACCCACTCATACTCTTTAAACAATATAAGAACCTAAACATCACATGTCAGATATATCAATTCTCAGCATATGAGAATATCAATTAAACCTTTCTTGAATTCATTCATATTATCAAAAAATTCCATAAATTTCCATAATTTGAATTACTTAACCAAAATAAACCTTACAGAAAGTTCTATTATCAAAAAGTCATTTTAATACTCAATCATATTGAATATTATTTTACATAACCAATTATATTAAGTATGTGAGAATAAAATTACTTATTCTATTTAGAATCTAATGCCTTTTAAACCTTAAGTGAATCTTTTTATGTTTATCATAATCATTTAGATTCACCAGTTGAACAACTTTAACACTTGGTTACCCATAAAGGGGTTTCTCTAATGAATATGATTTTCTCTTAAGAAATTTTCTTAAGTTAGCATTTATAGGAGTTTCTTAAACATTTTTCTCTTTCCTATATTATTGGTCTAAAATATAAGTTTGATGATTTTGGTGTTATTTATCTACAATATAAGCTTTTATTAGATGAGTATTATGTTTTATTAACAATTAATCATTAATTTTATTAAATGGGATCCTATTAAAATGATGACACATTTTAAATTTATCATATTCATTAATGGTCCAAGATCCATATCTTACAAAGAAATGAGTCTAATTTGGATTTCATATCACTACTTAACTATTTAGGTAGGGAATAATTTCAATCATATCATATATGAGTCTTGGATAGTTGAGTGAAAAACTTTTTGTCTAATTAAAAATATGGATAAACCCGTCTATATTTCTCTAGTATCCAAACTCTTAAGGTTTTTCAATTAAGTGTGACCCAAATAAAACAATTGGATTTGATTACCAAACTCTTACGGTTATCCATTTCCATTATTCCCTACACAAGATAATCCATGGTCACCCTAATTTAGGAGAACCTACTATGTTGAATGATCGAGGTCTTGGCATGTTCTACTTTGGAAGGAATATGACACTTAATAATTAAAAGTGGATTTAATCTCACCATCTTATACCATGTAATTTTCTTTATTTATGCATGATTCTAATAATTTAGTTTTGGAATCCCCAATTCAGCCACCAAATCATTATTTTCAATCCGTATATGTGTAACTCTTTACAAAACCCACTATTTGTGTAACTCACCAAAAAAATATTCCAAATATATTTACACATTTTCAAATACATCCCATGTGTAAGGTATATGAAACTATTTCATTTGAAGGTTTTGAATCATGTGATATTTACAATCTCTACATGAGTAAGCTTGATGACATAGATAGTCAACCCTTACCTTTCTAGAATAAGGAATAAGCCTCCTGGGTAGTGGGAAGTCTGACCCAATGTCCCGCTATCCATGGATACTTTACTCAATAGATAATCCAATTCATTATACCTTAAAACCTAATATGTATAAACTATATTCAATAACTAAATTTATGATAATAACTTTAATTGTAAAAATGAGATCAAGGTAGATAAAAACTAAGTCTTGTGTTATCATACCTAGCATGTTATGAAAGTCTTTTACAATTTATAAGAATAATTTTAACAGCTTAATCTAAATCATACACTTATCCACAATATATAAACAATTTATATCAATGAATAAAAAAAATTGGAATAATTTTTAAAGAAATGAACACTTCATAAAATTAAACATGATATAGACATTTATAAAAAATTCATAACTAATAACTAATTATAAACACTTAGATTATTCATTATAGACATTCAAAATTTTAAATATAAATGATTTATATTAATTTTATAATATGTACTTTTCATATTATTCATTATAAGGAATTTTATTTTTAGAATATTATATTTCATGAAATATAAACATTTTATATTTTAATTTATATTAGGTAAACATTTTATATAAATATCAAATACTTAATATTATTTAAAAATTCATCGAATCAATCATAAAAACCCTTTTAGGTGAGGTTTAAATAATTTCACAAAATAATTCTTTAATTTGGAAAATTAAAATTAATTAATTATAAATAATTCATAATTTAAATATAAACACTTTATATTTTTCCTTATTTTTTAATTTATAAATACTTCATAAATTACTCATTATGATTGTTAAACAAAAAATTTATCTCTAATTCATAAGGAATTACATATAATTTGATAAAATATTATTAAATATTAATGAATTATATGTTGTTGAATATGTGTCAAAGTTTAATTATTTATTATGTTTTCATACTAACTATTATATAGTGGTAATCAGGTTCAAACCCATAGGGAAGGTAGAGTTAGCAGCTTTTCAAAATAGATCTCATTGTTGTTAACGGTGGATGGGAATTCTTTTTCTAAATTTTCTAAAAATTTTATGAAAACAACTTGAAAAATGATGAATAGTGTATTTTTAATATAAGAATGATAGAGATGAAAAATGGACAACTGAAATAAAAAAACAAGGAAACATGATCAATAAAAATGTTTGAGAAAATTAAAACTGCTGGATTGGTAGGTTTTTTATTTTCACTGGAATTGAATTGAATTCACAACCTTGACAATGGGTTGAATCATTCTCTCTCACCAGGAGAATGATAATGAAGAAAAATGATTCTTATAGTTCTTCACTCTAAGAAACATTAAACAGAAATTGAATTTGATAAAAAATTAACCAGAAACAATCTCGCCAATTGTTTCTGATGTTTTTAAATTAAGTCAATGAAACAATCAATGGTAGTGATCTCACCGATTGTTTCTAGAGTTTTTTTTTGAAAAAAAATGTGTGAATCGATTTAATAAATGTCAGATTTGATGTTACCGGTCAGTTGTTATAATTTGTTAAATAATGAAGTGAAAAAGTAAAAGATGATACACAATAGATTTTAAACCCCCCAAACAATAAGTGTTTATCCTATGATCACATTGAAACAAGATTTGAAGACGAAACAATTATAGAGAAAGAAATTGAAAATATGTGAAAGAGATCTCACTCCTTCCCGATATTAGTAGATCTCGGGTCAGATCAATATCATAAGGCAAAGTCCAAGCTTAGACAGTGGTGGAAAGTTCCTCCCACCATGAAGATGGTTCATACAATGGCACCGGCTTAGATCGTGTGAGGGAGTAGCTCAGTAGGTCTCTAGAGGATTGTGTAGCTTCGAAATACTCTTCGCAGTGGCTTATTCGAGGTGCTAAGGCTGTAGGAACTCCCAGATACAACAGTGTGATGGTATAATGAGGTTTTGTTGCAGTAGATGAAATGGTGACTAGGATAGAGGAGGGTGACGATGGAATAGATAAAGAAAAATTAATAATTTTAAAAACTTAAAATAAAATTAAATACTGAGAATAAAGAAAATATCTGATTAAAAATTAAATTAAAGATTCAATTAATTAGAATAAAATAATTTTATTAATTGATTTAATTAATAAAAATATGCAATCATAAAACTATGAAGCAGAATTAAATTTTAATAAATAAAAATAAATAAAGAAAAAATAATAATTTTAAAAACTTAAAATACAAAATTAATTATAAAATTAAATTAATTTATATATTTAACACTAAAATTATTAAAGTGTAATTATTTAACAAAAAGGGAAAAATTAATTAAATAAATGGTTAAAAATTTAATAAAAATATGTTTCAAAATCATGAATTTTAAGGCCACATCACTTAACATTTAATATTTTGGAATATTTATTAGTAATTTTTTCATAAACATTTATTAATTAATTATAAAAATTTTATAATTAATTAGTTTATAAACTATTTATAAATTAATAAATATACCCAAAATACCTTTTATCATTATTTATAAATAATTTATAATAATACAATTCAATTTATAATTGAATTTAAAGGAAAAACATTCTCCAATCATACTTTATGATTCAGGGTTAATCATAGAATACGATATAATTTGTATATTAAAATCTAGTGAAATCATATGCTATGATTGATAAAAATAGTAGTGTGCACTGTCCATTTTATTTTATGATTGAAATCCCAATCATCGTCTATGATATCACATATCGTATTTTATGATATACAGATATATCATATTTTTTATATGATACAGTATTTTAGTAAACACAACACGAAAATCATTAGTTACAATATCTTGATATCGTACGATATAATTAGTATAAAATTGTAGGTTTCTATTAAGTCTTTTTTTTATGATATCACTATATCATAATTCATGATTCAACCAGCTAGAACAAAACCCTATGTTATATTTTATGATAGGGAATATGATATGTAATAAGATGTTGATTTATTCATTTCACCACATAATTTAAAAAGTATAAATGCATTGTACTATCTAATATCACTACTAGGATTCATAGAGTTCTAATAACACTTATTATAGGAAGCAGAAATGATATAAGAATCTAAAACCAAGACCTATATGATTTGGTAAATGAAAAATATGCATACTGAAAATGAAAAAAAATGTGTACCTTTCACTGAAGCCACTGCCTACTACCACCACTTCTTTCATATTTATATGTGATTGAATAATCTCATCAAAGTTGAAATCATATTATTCCAACCTCCAAAGGTATCCATAGGTTAGGTTGAATCATTCGACACTCAAATGTAATTCTTCATCCACATGGCATGCTAGTTCCATATCATGTAAAGGATGTAGAAAAGAGAACTACGAGATGTGGGGAGTTTTGGTCAAGCATCGTAAAAGCACATTCACTTACATCCCATATAAGTGGGCCTTATAAATCCCCCAAGGATTCTCCTTGATATATCATGTATTTACTCATGCATTATAATGCATGAGTAAATGCATCAGCCACTTTATGTGTCTCATGAATGTGAATGGTTCTAACTCCGTGTGTTACATCTCATGAAATAGCCTCTTAAATTACATTTATCATGGAAGATATCAACTACCCAAACCACAAAATCCTATAGTATGTATATTACATAAAGTACATCTTTTCATACCCTACAATATTCATTGGAAATGTCTTTTTATATCCTTCAATTATACCCTATGATTGAAGTGGGTAGAGGAATGAGATCATATTTTCATGTAATTTTGTGTCATGCCCCCTTCCACCAGTACCCCTACTAGGAAAAAGTGAAGATAAGTAGTGTCCCTTGAATCCCACTTATAATAGTCCTCTAGTATGTGACTATCACTGAGGGTATAAATCACACAATACGCTGAAGTTTCCTCAATTTATAAATTTATAACAAGAAATAAGAGGAGAAAAAACAATAAACACCAAATAATATAAAATAAATAAATATCCATATAAATAAATATAACAATTTATGTGATTTCATATAGGATAAATCTCTAAAATAAAATCCAACCCCACTCCAAAGAAGCATCTCTAAACAACCACTCCATCTCCAAGCTAGTCTGGTCTAGCTTAGTCACCAATACCCTCCTCATCATGTGGAAGATATATAGGGGTGATCATAACATGTATACACAATAGGATCCTCCTTAGTACCTCTCATTAAAATTTAATAAAATCATATTCATTCTCTAGTGAGTAAAATGTGGAACCAATATACACCTAATAGGTAACCACCCATTCCTAACCACACCAAGGCTCACTCACCAAGTATTGTATCCAAGTATAAAAATATAAAATAATAAGAATATGTCCCTAGGAACCCCAAAACCACTTCTACATTAGTTTTCCACTCTCAAACCCCAACATCAAATGTATTTTTCTCCCATAGCTTCCCCCCATAATGTGGGTCAGGTTACAACCCTACCTACCCCAAGGCTCATAAGGTCCAACATCTACTGTTGTAATCTAGGAAGACTACATACCACATCAGATCCATATCTATCACCTTAGAACTATATTAGTAGGGAATCATTAAAATTAATGAAATAAACCTTATTCCCTTCTCCTACCATACATGACCCCACCAAAATAACACCATCCCATCTTCACAACCTCATCAGGTATACCACATTCCACTCCCATACCTTGCATAATCGTACCAAACTAAGGCCATAAAAACTAGTCTACTGATAAAGGGGGGGTGGTTGTTGGAACCAACAGACTTGAATTTTATTTGTTTCAATAAGGGGTCAATATGTATTGAAGGATATAATAAGATAAGTGGAGTTTTTGGTTAAGAAGCATAGAGAATGACTATTCTTCATATCAAGTCTCACAATTGTTAAGTTGCCCTTTAATTTCAAAGTCTTGTGTCAATGATGACACATTTTTTATAAAAATATGGATAATATTAGTGATAAATAATATAATTTAAAAAATATGGATTGGAATTTTTATTTTTCATTTCTCACATGCTATATTTCACAAAGAGATTTTTCTAAGTGTTACCAAAAAACTATCTAAACATTATAGCTAGGAAAATATCTTATCCTTTATATGTGTGAGGATAACCACAACCCAATAGGAGAGATGAATCATAGTTCCAGAATGGTGGAATGAATGTGTGGGAGCCTCCATGGGTAGGCCGATGTTCACTTGTGAACATGTGCTAGTGGGAAGGTGGGATTACGTAGGGAGGCACAACCCGTGAATCCTAGTGTGTGAGGTGTGGTTCCTAAATCAGACCCAGAGATAATCACATCGAGCCACTAAATGAATGGAATGAGTTACAAATGAGCACTCAACCATGGATGAAACTGATTTGAGACATCTATAAGTGGGATATTATTCCTCCTATTAAAATCATATGAATACAATATAGGTTGGATGATCTATTGCAGCCATATCATCTAATAAACTATGGATATCATCTTCAACCTCCTATATCTATTTTATATGTAACATCAGTATTTATTTGATCATCCATATCAAGTAAGTGTTCCACATTGGTGAAGCAGTCCCGGTGATTGATACTAGATTGGATGATGAAGACTCCATGCATTCCTAATATATATTGAATGTAAACAATCGTTCGAGGCCATTTTATTAACATACAATGATAATGAAATTAAGTTTCATATGATGAGTATGCATGGTTGGGGGTGATTTTTGTGATAATTTTCTTATGCACATTTTAATTTTTCACCAAGGAAGAGACACCATGACTTTTCGCATCATAAAAATTCTAAGATGGAAACCCACATTTAAAAATCATAATAGTTAGATCTTTAGTGTTTTTAAAATATACTTGACACAAAACATTTTTTGGTATATTTAAAACCAAACTTAATGTGGCATGAAACTAATAGGAGATGTAGTGGAGAAATAACCTATAAAAAGAGAAGCACTGAGGATGATAGTTCTTACTATCGTTAGAATCACTTTGAGGCTCTTATTCTCTAGAGTGAATTAGAACACTATGAAGAATTTGTTTCATAAAGAGGAAACCTTCACTTGACATGGTCACACAAAGAAGAATATCCTATATACATACTCTATTATGGAATGGTGCTTGAGATATTCCTTGAATCTCTCTGATTATATAAAGAATAATAAGTGCACATCACTTCATGAAGAACACAAGATTGCACAATATACTTACATGAAGAATAACCAATGCACATCGTTTTGTGAAGAACACAAGATTATGTGATATACTAACGTGATGATTCTTTATGTATTCTCATATATAGTTTATGTTAATAAGAGAAAAACTGATTTCGTGTATACATACCCTTATATTAAGTGTATTGAGACACTACTTACTCTTAAAAAAAGTGGATTGAGATAATGAAATAACCATTACTTACCCTTATGAAAAATGGATTGAGACACTACTTACCCTTATGTAAAGGTACTGATCATTTAAGGAAGACCATATTGTGTGAACATATACTATTATGTGAAGGTACTCACATAAGGTTTCTCTTACCGATTTTTTGTATAGTACATGCATGCCATTCACCATACATTTTTGCATTGAGACATTGAGTTATCTGAACTATTTGATAACGAACACATAAAATAGTAAGATAATATTTCATATAATAGGGTTTGGTGTATTTGAGGTGATAATTATAAAATTGATTGAATTATTTTGTGAAAGTTTAGTCTATGAAAAAAGAATCTTAAAGATATCATGTGCATCACTTGCACACATCATGTGAAGCCAATACTTCAACATGAGAAGGAATAATTTCCTAACCATTGTTACACTGAGGCAACTAATCATACACAGGTGATCAAAAATATTTTAGAAAGACTAGAATGATATAAAGGTACTTGAACAGGTGTACATTATTAGAGAAGATCTAGTACACTCATTGAGGAATATCACATTGATGGAGGAAGAGAAGAATTTATGTTACTGGATCAGTATTTAGAATAGAAGACTACGTAACCGGTATAAATATCCTCTTTTGTGATTCATGAGTGTGAGGGATATTGTGGAATCTGGTAACATTGTGTCAAGTAGTATAAATATCCTCTTATGTGACTCAAGAGTGTGACGACCAGTGCAGACTCTGGTAACACTATTTGAAACATTCTAATGATCCTCTTGTGTGGACTCAGGATTTAAGATACAACATGACTCTTCATGGGAAATTTTAATTGACCAAAATATTATATTTTTTGATCCATGTTGGGGGTATAACAAACATCTAAAGGAGTAGGTAGTTATACTGAACCTTATAAATATCATGTTTCATGCTATCTATTATCATTCTTTCATACAAGGTGAGTATGTGAGATATATGAGTAAAAAAGAAGAGTGGTTCAAGGATTTAACTAGCCACATAGGATGAGCTGAAAAAGGTAAAATTGTTAAAAATAAAAATGGATCACTAATTTACCCCCTCTCCCTATCAATGATCTCATGCTGATTAGGGCTCTACAATTGGTATCAGAGCTGGTCACTCTCTAAATGATCCAAAATTTATCTATAAGGTGGTACAACCTTTATAATTTAGTGAATATTATCAGAACATGTGAAGTTCAGATTTGAAGAGTTTTCAAAAGAACCTCATATGGAAGATTTAGGATATATCCTTATTATAGAAAATGTTGAATTCTCAATAATGACTCTAGAGAACATGAAGAAAAGAGAAACAAGGAAGATGAAAAAGAATTCAGTAAATAAATAATAATTTCCTAATGAATCAAGAAATAATAAATAAATTCTTAATGTACAATTTAGTGATTTAGTGTTTGAAATCAAGGATTATTTTAATAAATTACCAATTAAAGAAATTTTATATATATTTCAATATATCAAGATACTTCATAATGAAAATTCATAGCTGGAATAGAAAGCATATGTAATGGAGGAAGCACTAGCCAAGAAGTTAAAAAATTGTAATACTCTCATAAAACATGATTAATAAAAGGATGGGACAATAATTATTTATTAATAGAGAGTTAAATTTTATTAATAATAAAAGGTACAACTTGTGACTCTTTGTAATAGAAAAATTTCACCAGTTGATGAAGAATTGAAAAGAAGATTGTGTGATAATGATGAGATAGAAACTATTATTTTAGAATTTATCCATGTTTATATGATACATTATAAACCCTATTTAAATATTGAAGAAGATAAACTACACACTGAAGTGATTAATATTATGGATTTTGATAATTCTTTTCAAAATAAAAGTAAAAATTATGAACATCATATCATAAAGTTTAATAATGATGGGGAAGAGATTTTGAGATTAGTAGAAATGGATAGGGATTAGTTGAACATTAAATTAGATTTAAGATTAAAATGTTTAGAAACAATTGTTGGAATCCTCCTATGTTAATAAAGTTTTAATGATCACAAATCATATACATTCTATAAATCTTGTTAATCCTGTTTAATCTATCTAAAATCATGTGTACAGATGATTAGTTTCTTTATGCCTTAAATAATTATTTTAAACTATTTTGTTTCTAATGAAATTATCTTATGAATGATTGAGGTTAATCAATTCTATGAATATCACTATTTAAGTCTATATACAGATATTTGGCTAAGTCTGAGACACCGTGGCCATCTAGACACCGTGGCCATCCCAACACTGTGACCATCCAGACACCGTGACCATCTAGACACCGTGACCATCCAGAGACGGTGACCATCCAGACACTGTGACCATCCAAATAATGTGACCATCTAGACACCGTGAACATCTAGTCACCATGACCATCCATACACTATGACCATACAAACACCATTTATAGATAGACTGTTACATCGTTTCTTTATCTTTTTTGTTGTTTTTCAATTTAATTTCTAACGTTCATATTTGAAGTTTTTAAATGCACTGAAATAATTAATGTTCATTTGTAGACATGTCACCTGATAGTATGAGGTATGAGGTGCAGAATACATGCATCATATTGGCTCCAACACATGCATTCCATGAATAAAAAGAACAACGTGTCCAGAAGAAAAGGAAGTGATCGTGGTGACAAGTGACAATAGTGTAACAGAAAATATTATGTGTGCGATAATGAAGAAGCACGAGCTTTAATTCAACTTGACACTACTGAAGACCCCACGAAGCATACTCAAATATTATAGTCGAGAACATTTCCACACTATCAACCCCTCGAATAACATGATCCACATCTATCTAACTTACGATACTCTTTTTTCTACAATAGGACTCGATTTATGCATCTGCTTCATCCTAGAAGTCCAGAGCTGCATAAACTAACACTCATAGAACTTCTAACCTTATCTCATCATTTCTGATCTATTGTGTATTATTTTTATCTTTCTAGCAGTGTTTGTGTCTTTATAAAAACACATTGTCTCATGCATCAAACTGAAGGATATAAGATATCCTTTCTCTTATATCTTTTTACACTTGTTTATTCCCATAGATAAGTGTGGAAGATGTCCCTGTGTGACCTGTTAGATCATACCCATGAAGAATTGTGGAAGAGGTCGTGTGACCTAAACGGTCTTGTGTACTATTGTTAACCCCGATCCAGGTTATGGATAAAGTTTATTTATATAAACTTCTTAGTGGTAGGTGATCACCAAGTGGAGTAGATTAGGTCTCTACTTCATACTAAACCACTTGTTTTATATCCACTGTGTGGTTTATTTTAGTTTTCTCTATTTTACTATTTAATTCAGAAATCATTAAATTTACTTTGATGGTTAATCTTGGAAAGAAGTTATAATTGTTTTGCCTTATTATAATATATTCAAAAGTAATGTTAATAACTAATATTAAGATTACTGAGAATTAATCAATCTTCTAAGAAGTTATTTAAACAGTCAAACTTTGATAACCATATAACCTTGATTGACTAGGATGTATTTAAATTTTTTGGGGAACCTTTTTAAGAATATTTTTTAAACAGAAATTTTTATAGATAATCAATTCACCCCCCCCCCCCTCTTGAGTACTCTACTCCGACCAACAAAAATATTTGATGTTACTTCCCAAATATTTGAAAATAAGGATTCTTTTATACAAATAATTAATTAATTTAATTATTCTAAGAAGACTCATAAGTGTGAAAAATGAAGTATGAGATCTTGTGATGAAGCATCCTCATAAAGATCATGGAAATAGGTAACACATTGTTCATCTAAATCTATTTATAATAATATATTTTCATCTACTGGTGTAGGTTACAAATTGAAAACCTGAAAAGTATGGGAGAAAAAGTTAGATAAAAAACCCACCATATCACCAAAGGTGGATGTAAATAAATTAAATAACTCTTATTCCCAACATAAATAAATATACAATGTTTCATTGAAAAAGAAACCAATATTTTTTTGATATTGTTGGAATTTTGGAAAATTGGGACATCATGCCATTAATTGTTGGCACAATTTTTTAAATTATGTTAAATACAGATGTCTTGAATCAAGGGAGAGTAGATCAGCTGACAAAATAAATACTTCAAAATAGGTTGAAGGTAATTCACCCTTAGTATGTGAAAAAAAGAAGAAAAATTCAAATCAAATTACTCCCTTTAATTTTAAAAATAGAAAAAAAATTCCCACATACTATTAAAAGATACGTCTAATGTGGAAGGAAAGTCCATGCGTAGCACACAGAGCTCCTAGAGGGCCACCACATGATTTCACCTGGGCGCCGCATGGTTTTTCCAAATTGTGTACCCCAGTATTCACACCCCAGAAAGATGGTCTTCCATCCTATAACACACCCAAAACCAAACATAAACCCTGAGAAAATAGTCTAGGGTTAAAATCCATAAAAAATTTCCTAGGGTTAAAGGAACTCTCAAAATTAACTTTTGATAATCAATAAAAGAGTTGTTCTACCCACCAAACTCCAAAAATTTCAAACAGGTTGAGGATTTCGACCCATTCCAAAAACTCAAGATGTTACAGTGCTCGAACCAGGGGAAAAGAGAGAGGGAAAAGAGAGGGAAAAGAGAGAGGTATTTTGTAGGGCTTCTTCTAGTTGAGATAATGGGGTTCTCTCAGTGTAAGAAGAATCTTATATATATACACATATATAGTTTCGGACATGCATTGATTTACCTTACAAGGGAATATAGGACTTGAAGGTGATGACTAAGGAACTTAAAATAGTATGCATATGATCCTATAAGATTAAAAATATCCTTATTTAATAGTGATATAGGTATAACTTGATAGAAAATGAGGGTTTAAAAAAACATACATATTTGTTTAAAAATAAATTTTGATCAACATAAAAAAAAGTGTATGCATTTGGCCAAGATTATTTGAGAATAAAGTGGTGTTACTGGTGTTTGGGATTGGCTATAGGCTGAACACCTATGGTGGATAATTTTATGGTATGGTTTTTTCATCATGGTAAAAAAGTTTAGAACACTATACATATGTCATCATGTTGTTGTTTTCTTTCACCAGAAGGAGGAGATGAAGATAAATCAAGATAATAAGAGAGGATGATGGTGATGGATTCTTTATCTGGATTGTATGAGAAGAACAGATGAATAGTATAGGTTGCAAGGAAGAATTTAACATGGGGGGGATCAAATGGATGATATAATTTTTATTGGATGGAAATGATATAAGAGATGTTTTTAAATGGTGAACAATAACAGAGAACTTAATCCCACATCAAAAATTTCCATTGTTCTCTACGCCCATATAAACCAAACAATAAATTCTACACCCCAAATGAGATAACCAGACACCTAAACATGTGGGAAGTAGCCCACATAAACTATGTATACACCACCTTATACATGATAACTGTGGGATTAGAGCCCAATCTTTATGCTACCTCTTAGTGAGGTAGCCTAGTTCCCAACCACTAAGCTTAGAAGTCCTAGCTAGACCACCCCATGGGTTGGGCTTGCTCCCCATATGGGTTGAAGGGATGGTCGATCCACCTTTCTTGGTTTCCTAATAATTGTTTTTATAAAAAATAATATAACATAACTCAATAAGTAAAAATTATCATAGGTATGCATCATCTTCTTTTATTTATTTTATTTTATTATATTTTATTTTATGTAAATTAAATTTTAACTACAAATTATAATTCTAAATTGATTACTTTTTTACTTAAAATAAAACACTCAAAAGTATTAACAAACCACAGTTTCCTAAAATTTTATCATACTTATTATTATTATTGGATATTACCACTAAAATAATAATTTTATAGTTTTTATCTCTCAAAAAAATTAATTAAACTTATAAGTTTGAAAAATAATAATTTTTTTAATAGTAAGTATATTATAACTTAATATTTTGAAACTATGTGTAAATATACTTTTATATAGATTTATAATCATCGAAAATATTAATAAAAGGATATAATTTCTAAAGGAAAGTTAATATTAAATGTTTTTTTAATAATTAAAAAAATCACTTGTAATAACTTATAATAAATTTTAAAGGAACTTACTAAGTAAAATTAACACATAAATTCATATTTTTTTCAAAATAAATATATGTCAACTTTATTTACAAAAATAAATTTATTTAAGAATATGAATATATTAATATATTTTCATTAAAATATCTCTCATTACAATACTATATCTTAGAAGATAAAGGTGATATCTTATATTTGGTTATTTATATAAAAAAAATATAATTCAGATAAGGAAAAAACCTTTAAGTTTATGTTAAATTATACTTTAGTTTGTTTTAATTATAAAACAAATAATTTAATGAACATTTATAAAAATGATTAAATTCATGGGATGTTACACATACAAATCAAGGGAATTCATCCACTAAATCCTGATATTGTCCTATTTAGGTGGCCTTGACCTCCTGCGTGGATTTAAAATGCATCATGAAATAATTTGTAATGATAACATAAATATCCCCCCCTTCATATACTTGAAGACATAATTTACATTACCAACACACACAAAATACTTATGTTTGGTAGCATGGAATTTATTAAAAATTAATTTAGTTGGGTTCATTTAATTTCTAGAATCACCTCATTCAAACATAAGGGAAAACGATATGATTTATTTACTTTTCCTAGGTCTCTACCCTATAAGTAGTAGCACTTCACCTGACCATTTTTTAGACTCACATTCCTTATGTCTGACCATGGGGGGATCATGTATCCCAGCTAGTATCATTGGCATATGTCATGCACCAAGCTCAAATGATACTATTTCCCTAAAACTCATGCAATCCTCATGCTATCTAACTCAATATCCATCCAATCTATCATCCCTCACATTAGATACCACTCTATCATGACCACACCTCCATAGATATACCTCATGGGCTGGAAGTGAAGATAAGTGACCCTTGAAGCCCACTTCTAATACACCATGGGCTACCGGCTATCATCAAGGTTATAAAACATAGGTAGGAGGAATTACTCTCAATTTATAATTTTAGGAAAAGATATAAGAGGAGAAACACTTATAAACACCACATCATATAAAATAAACCAAAACTCATATAAATTATTGAAATAATGCATGTCATGTCATACATGATAAATATATAAAATAAAACCCAAAACCACTCCTAAGTAGTAGCTCAAAACAAAAACTCTATATCTAAGCTATCCTAGTCCAAATCGGTAACTAAAACCCTCTTGATCATTTAGAAGATATATAGGGGTGAGAAAAATATGTATACTCGTGTATAATAATGATCAAGTGAGTGAAAAAATTGAACCATCATGAACCTAACAAGTTAACTACCCATTCCAAGCCTCACCAAGGCTCACTTCCCAAGTATTAAATCCAAGTATAATAAGATAATATCATAAGAATATAATTGTAGGCACCCTATAACCACATCCCCATTGGTTTTCTTCTCTCATAACCCAAAATAAAACATCTTATTCTCTCATAAATTCATGCCTGATATGGGTAGGCTCATAGACCTACCCATCCCAATGCTTGCAAAGTCCAACATCTCATATTGGAATCAGGTAAAACTATATACCACATCACATCCACACCTATCATCTCAGAACCAAAGTAGTAGGGTATCATGAACATGAATTAAATCAACCCCATGACCTCCTCCTAACATATTAGCCTCCCCCAACCATATAAAAATCACCCCATAATCACCACCCCATTGAGTACACAACATGCCACTATCACACCATGCATGATCATACTTTACTTAGGAAATCATAGATAGTATGATACTAAAGGGAGATTGTGGAAGAGGGTGTAGTCAGTCATCTTCCCTCACTAACCAAGATATTGGGGAAAAAACCAAGAAATAAATCAATTTGGTCAGCATAAAATACTCTACTTGGGTGGGGTATGTTCTGAAATCATAAGGAAAATACAACATATACATATGTATATATATATACACACACATAATTGCACACAAGACCAACCTAAAAGTTTCTCACCATTACTTCATCATGTCTGTCTATCATCAACACTATAATAACATTACCGTATGCTTCCACCAACTAATGTCACCACTAAATACAATTCACCAGTAAAACAACCACACCCAGTCTACAATTCACTTTCTTACTTTCACATATTCCACCATTTTACAGATTATCACCTTACAAACTACCATTCATTAATTAATCAATTTTAATCCCATATTTAATAAAAAATCACTCCAACCATCCCATGATTTTGATTCCAATAAGGTCTATCCCACATCGATAATTATAATAATAATTCAATTAATTCACATAAATTTCAAACCCACATTATTTAATTCTATCCCACATTGCCTTACTAAATTTCAATTAATAGACCACCAATTTTTTATTCTAGACTCATTCCATATTATTAGTAATCTATAACAAATTCATATCATTTATCATATCCATATTAACATATATATAAGAAACAAACATATTTCTAGGCATTTATATTACATGGGTCAGTATCAAAATCATTCAACTTCTAATTATTCAAATATCTCATTTAATTACTAACTTTAATTATTATTTAATTATGAAAACTCATTCTAGTATTCAAGTAGAAAAATATTTCATGTAAATATTTCACATCATTTAAACATGGAAATAAGAATTAATTTAATGGGAATCATTTCACAGCCATAAATATGGGATCATATCAATAAAAAAACATGCATGAATACTCTTAAAATTAAGAAGGATTGCCTATCTCATAAATATAAAGTTTCATACATCACTTTATATATATAAATTTTCTACCTATTTTACTTTTATATTCCTATTTGGTGATCCACACTAATTAATTTTAAATAAAAACAATAGAAAAAACACATAAAATAATGTAAAAATATGTAGAAAAAATACATGTATATCACACCCCTTATTTTCTTCTATTCTTAAAATGTATTTATTTTTATTTAAGTTAATTCATGTTAATTACCTATTATAAAAAAATCATAATAAACCCATGATTTACATAATAAAGATAATATATTGAATATTTTACATGTGTAAAGAGAATCACAATTCACTATAGCAAAAACAGAGAAGGGGAAAAAGGAATAATTAGCCTAGAACGTGAGGATGAGGATCAAACTAATCTCAAAAAGCTATAAGATCTTGAATGGAGAGGTGTTGATCATCTATACTTGAATTGAAGATAAAAAAATACTTTAATTAAGGAAAATAATCAAGTTTTTAGAGAAAAAAGGATCTAAATATCTCTTAGGAATATTTCCATAATACTCATTTAACATTTCCATTTTAATTCACATTAATTTTAGTTTGATTTTAATTGGTCTCACATGACCCATTTAAAAATCCTATAATTGTAGAAGGCCAAATATTCCATTTAAAACTCTTAATATATTTTAAAACCACTTATTTCTCTTTATTTATGCTGAATCACATTACATATGGAAATTCAAATAAAATATGGATTTTTTTAGTAAAACATGCTACCCTTACACAAGAAGGGAATGTCATGTAAGGGTAAGATCAATAAACCTAGTGCGGGATACTGAAACCATGTACCCTTATGAAAGTCATGAGAAAATTGGATTAATTACATGTGATGAAGTACATGACTATTATAATAGATTTAATTAAAGTTGATACACTTATATGAAGCAGAAGAAAACTACCCTAATGTGATATAGTCCAAGGAACTTTCCTTTATGCAAGTTAGGAGAAAAAACCACTGACCCTTATGCAACTCTAATTTACCCTCAGGTGACTTTATAACCCACACCTAACTGATACTACATCCTCCACCATAGTGTAGGGAAAAATCCCTCACTATTTGGAAATTCCATACTGAAGACCACAGTGTAGATGCCCCATGCTCATTGTTTCATCCATTTCTTGCATGATCAACCTCACCATGCCCTCACACACTGACATGCCTAATTAATTGGGTGTTTCTATTTTCCTATTTTCATAGGTGGTATCTTCATGAAAACACTTTTTGAAATGGACTCTCTAACCATTTCACACCATATTGTTCTCCCAGCACCACACAAACAACCCTAAAATTATCACCCCCTGAAATTCCTATTAAAAGTATATTAATCCATGATAAAATATCCAAGGCACATAAAACATCTAGAAACACACCTACTACTATTGTGTGGTGATATTCAAGATGAAAAAAACTCTTATCTATCCCCAAAAAAACCTTTGAACTCTTAAAAATATAGAGAATCATGATAAAATAGTTTGAGATGTTATAATTCAATTACTCCCTCCCCCAATGTAAAATATGATTTCATGGGTAGCGATATAAAATATGGTTATATCATAAAAACAATATGCTTAACCAAGTTATACCACATACCCTAGGTTTCTTTATATCATACCATATGGCATGTTTATATCATACTCTATGATATGGACCAAAACACATCTCATGTCTAAAGATTTTAGGGGATATTCCCATCACTATATATATTTCCAAATAATTTTCAAATGGTTTAAAATATACTTTAATCTAAAACACTACATTCTAAATGTATTTTAAGCCATTAAATATGATATTTATGATGGAATCATATTATATACTAAAAACACAAGAAAATATAAAAATATATTTAACATATAAATTAATAGAAATTGATTGATTATAACAAATAATTATAAATGAAATAGTCAATAAAAACACTCTCCATCGTGCACATTCCCTCTCAGTGAGAACAAGTTGTATATTGAGGGGGTAGGAAACCATTGATTAACTAAAACATTAATTACTTTATCTTAGTTCACCATTTATCTAATATCATGTTTGAAAAAAACCCTCACCCCTAACAAAAAACACTAAATAAAAAAACACCCAAACATAATTTTTTTGAGGGGATTTATGTACTTTCTAAACTTATTTTAAATAAATCAATTTATAAATTATATAAAATCAATAACTTTATTAAATTAAAATGTATTTTCTTTCAAAACCTCACACTAAATTCCTTCAGTTTTTATTAAATAAATTTAAAAATTATATCATATTATTAACTTATTTGTTAAATTTAATTTTGAGTATTCACCCACCATCGACTCACACACATATTAATTCTCCATCAAAATCAGGTTTTTATTAAATCATAATAAACAATCATGGTTGGGGATGAAATTAGGTATTTGATAATTGGGTATATGTCCCAATAAATCTAGTTCTAGTACCTTTGAACCGAATTTTAGTGGGGTCATAGTATTATTTCTAATACTCATTTATTTCTGCATTTAGGTTTGGGTACCTAAAACCTGAATTATTTTGTTTTATTTAATGATATATACATATATATATATATTAGTTAGTATATTATAAAAAATACTATATGATTTTAATAGATGAAATACATCAAAGAGGAGACATATGGGGGACTACATCTATGGAAGCTGCATTAGGGGATTTGCATAATTTTTTTCTCTGTGTCATAATTTTAAATATATATATATATAATTGGTACTAAGGTTTCAAAAATAGTGTTTTACCTATCAAATTTATTTTATAAACGTATTTAATTATAAAAAAATGGGTTAGTAAACAAACTTGGGTCATATATGAGTATTAAATATGTTATTCATCTTTGCATTAAAGTATTTATTTTCAATATTAAATGGGTTCAAGTTTGGGATAGGTTGGAAATATATTAATTGGGTTTGGGTATCACCATTTTGGAAAATTCATGATCGTTTTTTATCCTTAATCAGAGGGTAAAATTACATCTTAACTAAAATAAGATTCATATTTTCACCACATTAAAACCATTTGTTTTCCAAAATTATAATATTATTCTTATTGTTGTGAAATTGATTGAAAACTTATTAAAACCATGAAGAATTTTGAAATTGAAAATGTACAATCGATCATGGTTGAATTGCATCATTGAGGAAACATGTAGTTAAATGTTCATAAGAACAATGGAAAAAATATAGAATAAAAAAACAAGATACAAGTATAAATTATATAGGCCATAATTCCTCAATTCCATTAACATGGTGCTATATATATATGTGTGTGTGTGTAGTGCACATTGAGGTCAGAATAAATGGTCCAGATCAATACCTTTCTCTCATGTCATATCCAATGGTTGGAATTCCAATGGTTAGAGAAATTAAAAATTTTACCATATAAAATTTTAGAGTTGGGAAAGGGAGGTAATAATTATTTTTGGTATTATTAAATAAATATAATATATAAAAAATTATAACACTCCCCCTTGTATGTCATGATTTCATGGAATATTATATAATCTTCACTTTTAAAAAAACCTATGGGAAAAACCAACTGAATCAAAATAAATAGAATTCCATGCCATGCTACTACATTAAAAACCTTATCAGAAAAAAGTTTTGGAAAAATCCTGGTGAATGAGAAAAGTGTAAAATATTCCCAACCCTCACCCACCATAAAATAATTATATACTTTTCATTATTTACACCCAATTTTATAAATCAATTTCTCAAAATTTTTAGTTAGTAATGAATTTGTGAAAAACTCTCCAAGATAATCAGAAGATCTTATTTGTTGGATATCAATCTCAACATTCTTTTGAAGTCATGTCTTAAAAAGAATTTTGTTGAGATGTATTTTTATATCACTATTGATATACCCACCCTTCAATTTCACGATACAAGAAATGTTATCTTCATATAATATGGGAGAGTAACTGTTGGGCAAAAATCCCTCAAGGTAACATTGCAGCATTTTTGGGTTGATTGTGTTTGTTGACAAAGCAGGTTTCCATGGAGAATTGTCGAGTTCCCGAGAAGTTGTTGACATTCCATGTTGACAAAGAACTTTGACAAAGGAAAGGACGATCTGGAGGCGGTACAAAAGAGCAGTACAAGGTGGCGCCGTTTTCCAGTGTTTGCCAAATTTTTGGGCCTGAAAATCGCCAATGGAAAATGGAGTGATATGTTGTTGGCGAAGGTTGAGGAGAGAGAAATGAAGGAGGTGTGCGGAAAAATCAAGCGTGGCGCGCAAAACTAGCGGGTTGCGCGAAATCTTGAAGTGTGGCGCGCAAAACAGCGGGTTGTGCGAAATTGTATTTCGCGCAAAAGATGTTTCAAGGCCGAAAGCTTGAAAATCGGTAAAGGCATGAGGTGCGCGAAATTTTGGAGGCGTGCGCGGAAAATTGAAGTGGCGCGCGAAATAGCGGATGAAGTATTTCGCGCAAGAGGTGTTACGAGGTCCGAAGCTCGTAAAATGGCAAAGGCATGAGGTGCACGAAATTATGGAGCAGTGCGCGGAAAATGTTTGTGCGCGGAAGATCAAAGTGGATTACGCGCTCAAGGAGGGTTTTTCGCGCGGGGTCGATTTTGCCTATAAATATGAAGTGACCCTCCTCCATTGAGAAGAGTTCAAGACATAGAAAATACCCGAGCTCTGGTTCGCGAAATTGAAGTTAGAAAGTGTGTTGCGCGTAAACTTAAAGTTTGCGCGTAAAGTCAGATTGCGCGAAAAGCAAAGGCTGCGCAGAAAGTTGGTGTTGGCGCGTAAAAGGAAGATTGCGCGAAAAGTGGATTTCGCGCAAAATCAGTGAATTGTGCGCAAGGCAGTTTCGAGGCTGCGCGTAATATTTGGAGGTTGCGCGAAAAAGGAATTTCGCGCAAATCATAGAAATTGCGCGCAAGGCACCGTAAGGGTTGCGCGTAAAAATTGAGGTTGCCCGGTACATCCGGTGCAAAGTGAGATTCATCTGCGGGTGAAAGTTGGACTTCAACAGAGCATCTACATACAAGAGAAGATGCATTCTTTCATGAAAATGAAGAGACCTACAGGTCTATAAACTGTGAGTGAATCCCTTCCAAGAGCAGTGAGCTTAGGAAGAGGAAGAAGGTGATCCTCTCCACCGGCAGTGAGCCAGAGAGAGAGAAACAGGGAGTGACCCTTGGGAAAGCAGTGAGATGACCCTAAACATTGTAAAGGCAGTGATCCTGGGCATAGAAGTGATCTAGCCCGAACCTTGTAATCCACAGCTAGTGAAGATTAGTGGAACTTGGTACGACCGGCAACCTGTCGGCGTATGCTCCTTGGACGTAGCCCTTAGCGGTGAACCAAGTAAAATTTGTTGTGTCCTGTGCTTGCTTTACTTTCTGTATATATCGTGCAACAGGAAAAAGAGAGAAGAGTGTTTTGCTTAACAGTGAAACAAGATCAGAACGGGCATTAATTTTTAATTAGCCATACCCTGATTCACCCCCCCTCTCAGGGTATCCAGTCTAGTGGACCTAACAGTAACATTATTTATATATAATCCAAAATTATTTATGATATGATGAATAATTGATCTCAACTAAACACATTCTCAACTTTCTTCATGAATCAAAATAAACTCAATGTGATTAGAGGAAGTTGTAGAAATGATTTTTTTGAAAGATTCAATGAAATGGAAGTTCCTTCATATGTCAAAAATATGTAGTTTGAGATTTAGATTTATGTGGATTATAGAAATATCCATCATCGTAAAAAACTGACTATTTTTTCATCAAAATTTTGGAATAATTAATCACTTATACGTAATTAATCCCAATTAGTAGGAAATAAAATTACCTTTCATTGTAATAATATCTATTTTTAATTATAAGGTACATGTGTACATATACGTGTATATCCTTCATGAATAAATAAAATTTGAAATTATATTTTATCTTTATGAGAAAATTATTTTCTTCATTATCCCCTAAAGCATAAAATATATCAGTCTTGGAAGCAATAGATTTAATTATTATGTTTACCTTTATTAATATGTAAAATTATTCCAAAATTTAATATTTCATCTTCTGGATGATTAATTCAAAATACAAGGATATTCTTATAATTTTTCATCAAACACACCAAGGATTATTTAAACTCTTCATAAGTGTTGATGTTATCCAAAAAATATGGATTAATATAAAAACATTTATTTATAAAAACTAATGTTCCCAATGGACTAGTACAAATTCCTGAGAGGGGGGTGAATCAGGTGCCACCTACTTTTTATATCTAATTCCAAAAAAATTTATAACCCATTTTGGAATTTAACCCTTGATTCAAGTTAGTGCATATAAATATCTTTTAACTCAAATAAGAAATCAACAAATGTGTGTATACAAGTAAATAATATAAAATGCGCACATTATTTTTATAAGGTTCGATACAAAGACCTACTCCATGCCTTGATTGGTTGTTTACTAAAATCAAGGATTATAAACCATAATCAATGTTACTATAATGGGTGTTGTTTCCAACACCTATACTAATAGAGTTTCACTGAACTTATAAATGTCTATATCACACTGCACTTCCTTTTATAGCTTCACACTATGTTCATAAATTCATTCTATGATATCCCTATATACCCTGAGTTGCATAGGTTTTATGGATTCCCACCATATATATGAATGTATTCCTTTAAATCACATTTAGGAAGTAGATCAGCATCTCTACACAGGATGATTCTACATCAATATGATGTATATACTTCAACTCATACCAATTTCTTTGAATTCTAATATCTATTCAAGAGAAGAACATGTAACTTGGTCACTACAATACAAAGCTTAAAAGACTTCAATTGAATCTACTCATCTAGATTTCTCACTTATTCTCTTAAATATTTCAACTTCAACACACAAATAATTTAAAACTCTAGAACATTATTTTCTTCCTATTCTTCTTTATTATAGTATGAAGTGGGTCCTTATTCTTCAAGACATCTTATATTCTCGTCTCTCAAAACCTCTAAAATTCACACTTCTAATTGCGACAGCTACTTGTTATTTTAAATTAATTCCTCCCTAATATCCTAAATTTATCACATCCATTAGTGGATTAATTTAAGAATATTAAATGGCTTATATTGAAATTAGAAACCTAAAATAGAAATTAAATGGAACCTTATCACTACCAGCTATAAAGAGATACTAGGGAATACTTCAAGCAATTCTTTTTGAACTTAAGGGATATTCTGAGAATACCCTAATTTAATGATTATCCTTTTTGAAACTCTTAGTAAAATATCTTCACAAGATATCCATAGTAGGTATAACTTCTTATTCAACTCCTTATTTCTCATTTTTCTTATCTTGATCAAATATCGTCATTAGATACAAACACATAATAAGAATAGTATTTTCTTCCTCAAATTATTCCAATAAAATCTAGAACTTATATTGTTTATAGTTTTATTAATAATACAAAAAACATATCTTCTGGTGTAGAAATCATTTTATTTTTTCTTCATAACTTCACAAAAAAATGGAATATCCTTCAATATCATATCTAAACATAGTAGAAGAATCTCATCTCTTATTCATTATCTCTCAAAAAGCCTCAGATCATAATGATTTTAAGATTTGATTAATATCTAGGATTTGATGTATTTATATCTATATTATTATTGAGAAACTGATAAATCCTTTTTATTTGTCAAGAATTATATCAATGGATCCTATCATTTTATTATCCTAAAAATATTATTAGATCATGGACTAAATAATATTTTTAATGTTTTGATCATAAATCAACAACACAAGCATCTTTATATTTTTTTCTCAGAATTAAAGAATTCTAGAAACTCTATTTTTCATAAAACTTTGATCTTCCTTTTCAATGGATGAAGATAATATTATCTTTCTTATCATTATTGGATCAAAAGGTATTATAATTATTTTTGATTTTTATACCATGAATAAATATCTCTTGAACCATCAAAAATAAGTTCATCTTCATCAGATCCAAATTCTAAAATCTTGATTTTTCATTCTTCAAATCATCAAAATTTTCCTAATATTTTAAGTCTTACATTGAGGAATTCAAAGCCTTAAGTTCACTAAATCTTATGTTAAAGACTATTTATATGTGGTAGAAGTATTTGAAATACTACATTTACTAATTTTCTATATCATCCTGAATTCTTAAATTCTATAAAATCTATATGATAGACTCAAAGACTTATGATGAAGTCTTATGATTGGGACATATTTTTTAGCTGAGTCGTATAATCTACCTCAGAGTAATGTGATGAATTCAAACACTCTTTACTTTTTTATTTTCCTACCTTACCTAGAAGGAATAAAAAGTAATGAAGTATTAAAATCAATTTATACAATCTATATTAAATACTTATGTGTAGTAGAATAACTTTATGTTCAGAATTGGAAGTCTAATTTCTATACTGAAGTCATACGTTGTAGTAGGTAAAGCCATATGCTCAGGACTTATCCATTTTTCTAATTCTATCTATAAAAGTTCCAAACTTCTTGAAATGGATTCAAGGACTCTTTAAAGTGACTCTGGCCCTTATCAACCTTCATCCAAGTATTTATCTACACTAATTTAAAAATTCCTCTACAACAAAACACTAGGATGTCCTTCTCCCATCACATGTGTCTTCAAAATCCAATCGGATATCCTTTTAACTCTATTTGAAAAAATACCTTGAATTTTTTCACTATATCCATTGATTTAACTCATCTTAAATATTGTAGATAGTATTGGAAATCCTTATCTAACACTAGTCATGTTCTTTTATAAATATCAGCTCCTTAAATCATCTTATTTTTATGGGATGCCCTTTGAATCTGTCCATCCGGGTATTCAAGGGAATCCAACTCCTTATACTCTTTTAGCCAATATATGGGTAGAATATATATGATTTAATTAATGAGTGGATACACAATAAATCACCCATATCATAACCTTTTCATAATTACATTGACAATGAAAAAAAGAACAATTGACAAAAAATATAATCATTAGCCCAAGGGAATTTTTGTCTCCCCCTTTGGATTTGTTGTTAATTCCATATTTACTCTAATAGACAATGCCATTATTATCCCCCTAATTAAAAATGAATGAAATGGTGGAAAAATATATCCACCGTAATATAAGTTTTTTCTTATCTACTTGAAATACCACTTTTCTCTCCATGATCTTCCAATATTCTTAGAGAATGAAGGCACCTGAATCCTCTTAGTAACGAGTCATTAGTTAATCACTCTAAGTTTACTTGGGAAAATCCATTATATAAAAAAAGAGTTCATAACATACGTACCAAATTTTTCTTTTACATTTCTCAATATAGACTTATATTTTCCATTCTTAGGGGCCTTAAAAATAATATTTTCAATAATATTCTACAAACCAACACTCATCTTCACAAAACACATCATAAAGTTCAAATGAAATTAAATAGTTTCCCTCTAGTTTTTATTATCCAAAAACTACCCTTTATTAATATAATAAGTACACATCATAACCAATAAAGGATATTAAATATAATACCTCATACTTCACATTTTTAATAGGCTATTTATATGTCCATATTCAATAATTTTTTATAGATTTTGGTAGCTCCTCACAATTTAGAGCTCTCTATGAAGGGAATACATCACATTTATCACCCATAATTTAAATACCATAAAATAAAAATAGGGTGAGGTAAGATATTCCAGAAGATCCTAAATTTGAGAAATAGAGATGAGAAAAACTTCTCAACCAAAAAACTCCTTTTCTTATAGGTATGTAATGTCCCTACCCGAACTCTTCATGCTTTCTTCACCCATTATTTTCCAGATTTTTTCACCACTAGGAAACATGGTCTTCAATATATTTTAAACTTTTTTATAGATAAAATAGGCTCTTTGACCTTAGAACATATATTAATAGATTTATTTTCAGCATGATCTAGATTTCGATCCAATTCCAACTAGTATTTCCATATGGTAAGACAACCTTTGAGAACATGCTCCAACTTATTTTTTAGTGTGGATTCCTCCTTTGTAGTGGAAGATTAAAAATTTGAACCCACAGCTATGTTCCCCTTATATTTCATCATCACTTCTTGTTGGGGTAGTAATTTCATAAATTTTACAACACTACGGTATGCCTTCTTTCACCATCCTCACACATCTTTATTAACTATAACATTTCCAGTTTTGGATATCCTCACATACTCTTCACATGGAGTGTAAAAAACTATACCAATTAGGTTATATATTTATTGAATTGGTTCCCTTTTTTCATATTTCTCCAATATTTATTACCATTCACATCTATTTTATAATGGTTTATAGTGTGGCCTCTATTTCTATAGTTGAATAATTTTTTTCATATAGATTGAACCTCGTGGTTTCCTTTCTTCATTTCTTTCTTAGGAGAATTCAATTTCATAGGTTATGAACCTAAGGTAAAAATAATTTATTTCTTAACCTAATTTTGAACCTATAAAGGATATCTCTTCCCTTCCTCTAATCTATGATTCCTGGTAGGGGAATACCATCATTCTCCAAAACTATGACGACTAATGTAGAAAATTTAATATAAGTTTCTCAGTGATTCAAATCTATTCCTTGTGGATAGATACTTCTTCATCTATGTTGTATTATTTGCTACATCAGGTTATATCCTTTCATCATTATTTCTCCTAATTTATTTATAACTTATCTAATTTCAAAATATTGAAATATTATTTGAGCAATATATTTCCCTATTCCCAAACTTCCAACAACACCGACACCTTCCAATTAGTCTTGATATTTTACTAGTACATGGAATTTATCCCAATTTTCACGCCTATTGATTTTGGGATAGAACCAAAAAAATAGCTTTATTTGGGGGGGGATTTATTAGAAATACTCACCTATATCCTCAACATATTGGTGTATGTATTATAATTTTTATCCTTCCATGATTGTATATATTTTAATTTATATCCTACACTCATAGAAATTCTATATTTTGTGCATGTCACTTTTTTTGTATGGTGGGATACCTTTTTCCAATATGTTGACATGGATACCTCTCCACATTATCCTAAGGTATATTTTACACCATTTTAATCCTTATTTAATATAGGAATAATTTATGAAGTCTGTGTGGAAACACATTTCTTCTCAACAGATTGGGAAGTTTATCTGGGGTTAAATTCATATTTTTTAAATTTAATTTCCAACTCAAGGAACCTTATATTAAGGGAATGGAATTATTCCTCAATTGATCTCATTATGGTCTCCCATTATTTCATCATCTTCCTAACCTGATCCTCATGCATTTAGATTTTATCTACTAATGATTTATCCAACTTTTCACCTTTTTTATTTAACTTCTATATGGGTAGACATGAAATCCATGGAGAATTTATGAAGCTTCTCTAAATAATAGACTAAATATTTCATATAATTATTAAAAAAATATTTGTAATATTTATCACTTTGAAATTATTCATTAACTAAATACATTATTTTATTGAAAATTATGATGGATTCTTCCTTGTATTTTATTATCTTATTGAGAGTGTTTTTGAAGCTCGTATTTCTTTTCCAATGTGACTTCCACTATATTAGCTTATTATTCTAGATATGAATTTTCATTATGAAGTCCCTTGATGGATCTAAAGATATATATCACTAATTCAATTGGGAAATTCTTTAAATTATCCTTAACCTCGAGGTATATGTCGTCACATATTTTAATGAAATCATCACTATAGATTGAGATACATTCACTAGAGGGATAATAAAAAAAAATTTAACAATAATATATATATCATATTGATTATTTTAAAATGATGATATTTCCTCTTACTTCTTTGTGATATTTCTTTGCTTCATGGGATCTCACTTCTTCTTGTTTCAGAGTGTCCTGGTTAAAACCTCAAATTCATCATTAACAGGGATGGAGATTAATTTTTTATATGAATCACTTCTTCAAACATATTAAATATGCACTTCATATATCAATATATATATATATCATATAAAACAATTGGGTGATAGTTTTATAGACCTTATGATATAAAACCTTGTAATTATAATTTAGTTGAGATAATACAACATATCTAATCCTAATAAACCTTCTCTGATACTAATTGATATACCTAGTAGACCAATGTAGACACCTAGGGTGTGAATTAGGTGTTGACTATTTTTTATATATCTAATTTCATACTATCATGTAACCCCTTTTAGAATTTTACCCCTAATTTCAGTTAGTGTATATGGATGTCTTTTAGTTCAACCAAGTATTCATCAAACATGTTCATGAAAGTAATATAGATAAAAGAAAAATGGATTTTTATAAGGTTAGGTATAAAGTCATACTCATTTTATTGATTGGTATTTATCCCCAATAAATGATTCTCCACTATAATCAATGTGATTAAAATGGGTTGTTTTTATCACAACTATACTATTAGAGTCTCACTAGACTTATAAATTATTTTCTCACCCAATAATTCCTTCTAAAGCTTCGCACTATGTTCATATAGTCAAACTATGATCTCCTGGAATACCATAGGTCTCAAAAGTTCTATAGAGTCCCACCATATATATTCAAGTGTTCCTATAAAGTTATTCTTGGAATTATATCAGTGGATTTTCATAGGATTATTCTCTATCAATAAGATAGATCTGCTTCAACTCAAAGTAGTGTCTTCAAATTCCAATAGATCTTCAAGATAAACACATTCAACTCAGTCACTACTCAACTCATCATCAAATATTTTAACCTAATATTCTCATCTGGCATTCTCACTTCTTCTCTCATATCTTTCATCTTTAATAAAAAATAATATAAAACTCTAGAATATTATTTTTTTCCTATTATTATTTTTTATATCTTGAAGTGGGTACTTTTTATTTTATATATCTTAGATTCCAATCTCTTGGAACCTCAATAATTAAAAATTCCAATAGCTTCTATTACTTGTTCTTTTTGTATTTCTTCTTCCTATCTCCTTAATTTATCACATTCATGAGTGGATTAATTTAAGTGAATTAAATGGATTCCATTAAAATAAAAATAATTAAATGTAAAGTTGAGGTAACCTTATCATTTCCAAACATAAAGTGATATCATTGAATACCCATTTTTATTTCCCTCATTATTTCATTTTATTTTTTGAACTCAAGGGATATTATGAGAATACCCTCATTTAATTCATACGATTTTTGAAACTCATCCGAAAATATCTCCACAATATATCTATAGTAGTCATTGTTTCTTTTTCATCTCCTTATTTATCATTTTTATTGGCTAGGATGAATATTATCTTCAGGTTTAAGTCTCACAATGGGGTTGGCCTTTTCTTCATTAAATTCTTTCACTCAAAACCATAGCTTACATTTTTTCACAGCTTTATTAAATATAAATAAAATATATCATGTGGTGTGGATCTCATTTTATTTCACCTTGAGAACTTAATAATAAATATAGTACAACCTTCAATATAATATTTCTATAAATCTTTGATCTTTCATTTATATGGATAAAGATTAGCTTCTATTTCTACTTACAAATATATTACATGCTATTTCAAGTGTTTTTAATGTTTATACCATGAATTAATAGCACTTTCACCATCACAAATAAGATCATCTTTATCAAATTCAAAATCAAGAATCTTGATTTTGAATTTAGAAAAACATTGAAATTTTATTATGTATGGAATTTTTATAATGGGGACTTAAAAGCCTTGTGCTCACCAAATCTTATGATCAAAACTATTTCTCTTTGTTAGAAGTATTATTATTACTACATTTTTTCAATTTTCTATATCAATATAAATTCTCAAATTCCTTAAAAGTCATACGGTAGGATAAAATAATTATAGTGAAGTATTAAGACCTAGAATTATGTTGTGGATAAAGTCATATGAGCATCCTCATAATCATATAATGAAGTCACACTCTCTTGACTTTTTCATTTTACTACCTTACCTAGAATTTATATGATGTACTAAAAACTTATGATCAAGTCATACAATCTAACTTAAATACTTATGTGTGGTGACATTACTTTACATTCAAAACCTAAAGTCTTAAATTTATTATAATGGAATACATTACAATATGAAAATCCTTACATTCAGGGATTATTCATTATTCTATTTCCATTTACAAAAGTTCCAAAATTCATGAAATGACTCCAGGGCCTCTTCAAAGTGACTTCATACTTTCTCAACCTTTATCCAAGTTTTTCTCTACACTTATTTAAAATTCCTCTATAATATAACACTAGGGTAGACTTCTCTCATGTCATGGGTCTTAAAACTCTAATCAACTATCCTTTTAACTCTATTAGGAAAAAACCCCATGATTTTCTTCATTGCATCTAGTAGTTTAACTCATCCAAACATTTCTAGAAATTACTGTAACTCCTCCTCTATCACTAGTCAAATTATTCCATGAAGATCATTTCTTTAAATTGTTGGATTTTATATTTGATACAAACTTGAATCTATTCATCTAGGCATTCAAGGGAAGAAAAATCCTTATACTCTTTTACCCAATATATGGGCAATAGGTCCAAGCTCTATTTAATGGGTGTATATAAATTCCACCACCTATCTTATCAGCTTTTCATAATGACATTGACAATGAAAAAAAGAACAAGTTCCAAAAAAAATATAATCAGAAACCAAAGATAATTTCATAAACTATGTGATGAAAAAATCAATTTTATATTCTTCCTTATATGAATATATCTTAATATGGATACATGAAACACAACTTATATATTCCACATCATATATTAATTCATTATATTAGTAAAATATTTCATAATTTTGAATATTTTCTAGGCATTTTGAACCCTTCAAATATTTATAGATGTTATAATTAGTGTTACGATATAAATAAACAATGATACCATCAATTGGATATAATAAAAATATAAATATCCAAATTTATTAGGATGAAATGTTTTATAATAATCTCACATATATACAATATTCTTGTAAATTTGTAAAACCAGTCAAAAACATTATATATTGAAAATATCACATGTTTTGTTATTCCTTTTGGCTACTTATTTTGGTGTATACATATCTAAAAATACATTGTCATAAAAAAATTAAAATCATTCAAAAATTCAAATATATCATCAAAAATAGTGAATGAGATATCATAATTTATCTGGTATTAGTGTTGCTTCAGGGAAAATATATAAAAATATATACTTTTCATGAACCATACTAGGGTCAACCACAAACAAGATAACAGATTCAGCATGTGGCAAGGACCAAAAGGAATTATCATTCCTAATAGGATAGAAACAAGCACCTGGGCATCCAATAACAACTTTTGTAAATGATTTCTCCCATAAATACATATAAAAAATAGAAACTTTCAATAAAAACGGGAATGCACAACATCCCAACATATAACATAAATAAAATAAACTTTGAACATGTATGCAATATAGTAAGACATATCCATATATAAAGCAAGAAAAGATAGGGGTGACACAAGGCAATAAAAGTACTGGTCCAGGGGTAAAATAGTAAAAATAGAAGATTACAACACATCTCCACATGACATGTGGGTCAGAATCCAGCCATTCCACCACCGTAACAAGAACATGAATGAGATCAAAAACCCACTTCCACTATTTTTTTCTTTTCCCTTTACTACATCAGTCATGAAATTTTTTTCATAAACCCATTAAGTGCATGCAGGGTGTGAGCTCAACTGCTCAATAGGGTCCCACAAAGTTTTATATAGGCATAATTTATTAAATAATATATTATTCTCAATTTATAAAAATAAATCCATAAGATATAATATTTTTATAATCATTCACTAAATAGGGGAAAATAACCTATTTTTAATAGTTTTAAAAGAAAGGGATAAAATACAAATTTTCACAATTTTAATCTAGAACACAGTAATAAACAATTTCATAATAGTTTGAAAATCATATTTGTATAAATAATTTCATAAAAATGAATCCATAAACAATTATAAAAGAAAAAACTTTTTAAACAATTTAACACCATGACAAGGAGTCCTAAGGTAAACCTGGTCATAACTAGTTGGGGTCCTCATACCTCAAGTGACCAAGAAAAATGTATATAAACAAGTGTATACTCACTTATCTAGAACTCGAACCCATGTACTTGAGATCACTATCATGTTTCTCCCTATCTTATCAATGTTTTGTTAGAGTTTTCGTATATATATCCAATACTAGAGAGGTGAACCATACCCATCCATTCTTATCCAAGACTACCCACCTAATACCCAGACTCTAATTGGATATTACCATTTTTAAAGTATTAAAAAGTTTATTTATGTGTTTCATCAATCAAAATATATCTTTATCAAAGAAATAAAAATGTCCCAAAACTAGTCATAAAAATTCTTACAAACCATTTTTAGTGTCAATTAATTTTTCACTTCCAAAAAAATCATGAAATCAAAACCATGTCATTAAAAATTTTAAAAACTCTTTTGAAAACAATAAATAAATCAATATTCACACTAAAAACCCTTTTTATGAAAACACTTATTTGAAACACTAAAGATAATCAGCAATTGGATGAAACTCACAAACCAATGGAAGAGGACACTCTTAGAAGCCGAAAGAAATCTATAAACCACAAAACCTTATTAATAAATTATGGATTAAACCAAACATATGATTCTATATCAATATGGTGATTTTAAAACATAAGATATGAAGGGAAATGATCACAAAATATGATAAAAACAACTTACCACAATTTCCCTTGAAGATCTAGGGTGCATCCTTACCGAAATAGCACCACTGGTGAAGGGGAAAGGAGACTATAAAACTGATACACTTAGAGGTTTGGTTATATCCAAAAATGAGTCAAATAGGGTTAAATATCACCAATGTATAATAAGGAAAACACCTTTTAAAAAAATAGTCTTGATGGGTTTATGGTGTGAAACATGATTCAGACTGTGAATCATTTAATCTCGATCAGTTCACGACATGAATAGGTGGTCTGGGCTATGAACCACATGTTACATAACTTTTCCACTATACCTAAATATTCCTGGATTATTCCCAAAAATATTAATGACATGAACATATGTGTCATATTAGAAAATAATACAGCAAAATTTTTGCATCTACTTCATAAATCCAAAACATCTTGAAGTTCACCAAGACCAAGAAAAAGGTCAAAAATAAAGATAAATGGATTTTCTAAACCTAAAAGAAATTCATGGATATGATAACCACCCCACTATATTGATTTATATCCCTAGAAATCTAATTAGAATATGTTTTGTTCAAAAATAGTTGAGACAAAATCTCCCTAATGACAATTATTACTCCCATGTTTAGTGTGAATCTTTTCTATACGGATATAATACTCTAACCAATAAAATATATCTTCAAAGTAGGATATTTTCCTGAGAATAAACTATAAAAATAAGTTTCTTAACTATAGAAACATCAAGATTAAATTTTAGTTCCTCCTAATTTAGAATATGATAAGATTCAAGATGGTACCTCATAAGCTAAGATACATGGGACACATTGTGGATCAAATTTAACTCATGTGGTGATTCCAAATGATATTCCACCATTCTAATTCACTCAATGATTTAAAAAATATCCAAATATCTTAGAGATAAATTACCTTTATTCCTAATACATCATTGTCCCAAACAAAATAAAACTTTCAAGAAAACTTGGTCACTAACTAAAAACTCTATAGGATAGTTCCAACGTTATGCATGAGATTTATTCCAACTCTGAGATATCCCCAACCACTGATGAATAATTTTTATCTTAGTCTTCATATCCTGAATAATACTTAGCCCAGCCAAAGAAAATTCACCAACCTCATACCCATAAAAGGGTTATCTATAATTCTAACCATACAAGGCTTCAATGGGATCCATTCTAATGGAAGTCTAGTAACTGTTATTGTAATAAAATTAGACCAGTTCTAATTGACAATCCCAAGTGACTCCAAAGTCAAGAATATAAACATGAATTGTGTCTTCCATAATATGATTTTCTCACTCAGTTTTAACATCCTTATGAGGATGGTAGGCTATGATCCGATTTATTTTACAACCCATTACCTCCTCAGGGCCTTTCCAAAATTTGGAGGGGGTCTCAATCCAAAAGTATATCTAATGAGACTTTTTTCAACCACATAATTTCTTTCATGTATGGATTTAATAATTCATCAACCTTAGTGGTGTATAGAATCAAAATAAAATTAACTGACTTGGTTAATCATTCAATCACTACCCATATTGAATTTTTCCCTTAAGGATCTCATCATGATCCAATAATGAAATCCATGGACACTTTGTCCTACTTTTATATCATTATAGGGAGTAGCTAAAGAAAACTATATGGATTTGGGTGTTTGAAATAACATGTTGACATGTATAATAATGGGATATGAAATTAGTTTTGTTCTAATTCAAAGAAATCTACAAAAACTAATGCTTCATGTCACAATACATCTTACTAGTTCTAGGTTGAATAGTCCACTAAGAGTGATGACACTACTCTATCATAAATTTTCTCATGGGTTAATAAACAATACACTGGTTCTGGAAGCATAGACCACCTTACAAGGTGAAATACCACTCAATGATGGAATACCAACCATATAAATAATTACTAATACTCTATAATTATACATCCCACTAATTTTCTTGGAAAAATCAACTTGAGAATAGACAGTTTCAACTGGATACACACCATAGAAACATTATTCCCTTCATCTTTTTCATCTAGGGGAATCCTAATGAAAAGTTCCATATGGTTCCATTACTCCTTTGAATCCAACACAATATAAGATATAAACCTTATATTTAGGTAATAAGTAATAACATTCCCCTTTCTTGGGGTGTAGGTGATGTTGAAATCAAAGGACTAAAGATACTTTGCCCACTGTTGTCTGAGGTTCAGATCCATTGGAGAAAAGATGTATCTCAAAATATCATGGTCAGAAAATATGGTGAACTTTCCCCAAAAAATTAGTGTCTCTAACTCTTAAGAACTTGATTTAATATTTCAATTTATACATCATGAGTGTGGTAGATCTTCTCATGCATCTGAAGCTGAATAAAACCATACAACACTTTGTGATCTCTTTGTAAAATAATACAGCTTGGACATGTGCATGTAGCATCACAGTACACAATGTAATCCTATCATAATTATTGTAAGATGAGGATAGGGTATGAGGTAAAATTAAAATTTAATTCATTGAGTGGATCCTAACATCTATAATCCTAAGTGAACTTCTCTCTCTCTTATTAGTTGGAAAAGTTAATAGTGATTCCAGCTTTGAAAAAAAACCTTCACAAACCATTGATAATACCTTTCCAGGCCCAAGAATATCCTAATATCAAAAAAAATATTGGATCATCCCATAACATGATAGCCTCAACCTTATTAGGTTCAATTGAGATTCTATGATTCAATACCACATGTACTAGGAATTTAACTTATCAGATCCAAAAGTGACACTTCAAAATATTATCACAAAGACAATGATCTCTCAAATTTTTCAAGATAGTTCTTAGATGAAGCTCATGCTCTTACTCTATTTTAGAATAAAATAAGATTTCATCTAAAAAAACAAAATAAATTAATTAAAATACGAATGAAATATCTAGTTCATCATTTATATAAAAACTTTAGGGGGGTTAATCAGGATAAATGGCATCATGAGATACTCAAAGTGATCAAACATTATTATAAAGGTATTATTTGGAATATCTAACTTCTTAAACCTAATTTGGTGGTAACCAGACTGAATATCAATATTAGAAAACCATATTACCTAATTTAATTTATCAAATAAGTCTTTAATTCAGGAAAATTTTATTTATTCTTAATCGTAACCTAGTTGAGTTTCTAATAATCAGCTCATAAACAAATATTTCCATTAGGCTTTTTGGTAAAGATAAATGGGGCTACCCATAGAGATATACACGAATAGATGAAGAAATTTTCTTATAAACTATCTAACTAAATCTTCAAATCTTTCAATTCTTCTATTTCTATATGGTAAGAAGGTATGAATATTTTTTGGGTCCCCCATACTAAATTGACGGATAACTCCACCTCTCTAACTAGAGGAAGACCAAGAAAGTTTATAGGAAACACCTTATAAAACTATTTGATCAATGGATAAAGTTCACAAATCATGTTTTCTCTATCAATATCAACTTTTAACAAGGATAATGATTTACCAAGATCTAATAGAGAAGGTCCTACTAAAATGGACCTCGGATCCCATTCTCCTTGAAACACCTGAGAGTTCCCATTACGGGTTGTGAAATACAATCATCATTGAGAACATTTAATACATATTCTATGTGAAATACTCCATTCCATTCTAATTATAACATAAAATAGATCCAAATCAATAACTAATAATTCCCAATATATCTCAGACTTATATATAGAAAATTTGCAAGAGGGTAATTAGATACCCTTATACCTTTTCTTTTTGATAGGTTTCACTATATCCATAACATATGGCATGATTTTTATATATATATTTAGAAGATTCATAAATTGGGTTAATATTAAAGAGTGAGAGGAACTTGTGTAAAAAATTAGTTTTTATGGATGAAGAAATGAAAATAGTACCTCTCATAGTCATAGGTTCTGCCTTGACCTCCATTGAAAACTCTTCCACCACATGCAACTCTTTCACCACATAAGATGAGTTAGTCTTTACCCTATAATATTGAAACTGAAAACTTGGTTCCTTGGAAGTATCTGACTACACCACTGACCCTATTTGATTTGAAGATCCTAAACCACTTCACTAAGAGAAAACTATCAGAGAAATTGTATATGACCCATACATCCCCAAGATATTCAAGCCTTTGATATTGTTAAACAATAATGTTTCTTATGCCATATCTTGTTACATTGGTAGAAATTCAAAGGGATCCTACAAACTACTATAGATGTCATAAAATGATCTTGCTTTTGGGATCTATTGTCGCTTCCCTTATAAACCTCATTTTTATTAATCTTCCTTCTATAAGGTCTAGTATAACAACCACCAGTCATGATAGGAATTCCAACCAATCCCAACTTACCTACTTGATCAATTTCCACTATAAATGCTCTATCCAAAACCTCTACATAGATGGTAAGTTTCAGTATGAACAACTTAGAAAGAATATGTTCTCAAAATACCATCTAAAACATTATAGGTATTATATTTTCATTTGAAATAACCTATGGATAGAAAATGTAAATCATAGAAAAATGGTAGGAATACTATGTAACTATTTGGTTACCTTGTTGATGAGTGAGGAACTATATAAACTTAACCATGACCATCATATCTGGGTAAAACTACTGGGTAAATATGAATTTAAATCCCTTCCAATCCAAACCCTCATCCTGTTTTTCCAGAATCATTGAGTCCCACCACCTTCAACTAGGTCCATCAAGCTTAAATATGGAACACTTTAACTTAACGGAATCCAGAGCCTCCAAGAAGTCAAAGATCCATTAAATCTTCCCCTAACAAATCCTACACTTCTTTAGGGACATTCATCCCTTGGAAGGATAGAGGTTTCTTGTGGATAAACTCTTGGGATTGATTCTTATCCCCAATATTCTCGGGATTCAAACATCT
Source organism: Viscum album (assembly GCA_963277665.1). NCBI lineage: Eukaryota > Viridiplantae > Streptophyta > Magnoliopsida > Santalales > Viscaceae > Viscum > Viscum album. The sequence goes on from OY728157.1 coordinate 1,714,421,486, forward strand.
ATCTTGATTAGGAACTAGACCTATACCTCAGTCCATATCAGAGTTTATGTTCACAATAACATTGACAAGATTCTAATCAACATAAGGATTTTCCCATGGAACTTTATCTGTAACACCCTATTGAGGGTTCACTGGAAGTCTTCTAAGAGGAATGGTACTATAAAAAACCAGATAGATATGATAAAACATCAAAAGAGAAAAAATAATTGATAAAAACATCCAAAACAATAATAAATAACAAAACTCAATAACTCAAATTCGCATACATCCCATGAAAACTTAAGGCTAGTTACAAAGACATTTGGATAGGTACTTGATTAAAACCTACCAATTAAGTCCCAACAACCCTAACTTCTATCTACCAAGTAATCCTAAATCACATAGACTGAAAACAACCTTTGATACCAATTTTTTATAAACCAAACTAGGGCCATCACCCAACAGGACTCCCGATATAGACCATGGAAATTCCTAAAAGGTGTTTCCAATCCCCAAAGTTTGGAGATAAGTGAATGAGAATCCAATAACAACCATTGTGAATGATTTTACCCACAAGTACATATAAAAACCAGGATCTATCAAGAATAAAGGGAATAAAAAATGTCACAAACCAGCCTGGATACCTTATTACCCTCATACCAGAGCTGTCTCTAACATGGAACAAAGGGAGTTCCCAATACCCATGGGTTAGAGACTATCACCTGGAATCATACATGATAAAATAGGGAAATAATTTCCCCAAAATAGAAGAAGATAAAAGATACGATCTAGTATTCTCTACACTCTAAAAGGATAAAGTATTAGAAAAAAATAGGTATAAAAGTACCCAATAGAAAGATAAGAAACCCAAAGGTAATTATAACATCAACTAGAATAAAGTCTTATAATCCCTATGCAACAAGTGGACAACAACTCCACTAGTCACCATCACAACTCCATAGTCCAAAGTATCAAGATCATCCACCACCTCCAAGTGGTGTTTTACCTTTGCTTGGACATCGCATAATAAAGTGTACAAATTCACTAAGGAAAAGGTAGGGTGTTATCTATAAATCCTAGTAGGGTCTAACCAAGTGTTCCATAATTAATACCATAATAATTTACCATTTATGATACCATTTTAAATAAAAAATGCATGGTATCACATTTTCACATTTTAAACAAAAATATGATTTCATTCAAATAGATCAAAGATATGAAAAAATAAATTTCAAACAATATTAAATAAACATTTTATATAAAATGGTTTAAATAAATCAACTAGCATGAATAAAATAGTTCAATAATCAATGTAATATATAATCAATTCACAAATCATAGAAAATAACCATATATGAAATCCCCACGATAAGTTATTTTTTCCAGTAATAGGATCCTTGCACGTCTCAATAATGATCTTGAATCTAGTTAGGTGTACACAAACAAATACACCCCAATAGGGGAACCCATCACGATTTGTCTACACCCCAATAAGGAAATCCATAATGGGAAGTCAGACCACAGTTGTTTCAAAAACAGTTTTCATCATCAATATATTTCTAAGGAGTCAATATCCTAGCATGCTTATCCCAGATAACACTAACTACCTAGTCTAACATGTGCTTCAAACAATAAATCAATAAAATTTTAAATCAATCATTTGAAAACATTTCAAAATAAAATTTCTCAATTATAGTTTTCAATATAGATTCTCATTTCAAAACCAAATCATAGTTTTTCATCATTTCATTCCATTTAAAATCACTTTTCAATTTAATCCATTTTCTCTAGATTAAGATAAAATCCTTTCATCAAAACGATTTCCAAATAATTCCATCATTTTCCATAAATTTACCCCACAATTTCAATTCCATTGAAATTTGGGGTTTTCTCAAATCTCAAGCCCATTTCAAGTCAAAGATAAAATCATAAAAAATACATTTTTTAAAATAAATTAAAAAATAATTTCAATTTAATCAATAAATATATGGTTTAAATCATAGAAAAGAATTATGGAACCTTATACCTTTAGATTAAGGAATAAAAATTCCCAACACCCACAATATGGAACGTCAATGAAGAGTGAAGGTGAATAAGAACTCAGAACACAACCTGGAATCAAGATCCATAAAAACAAATTTTAGATAAATTTATTACATGATGATATATTAAAATATAAGGATGATAGAAAGATATACCAAAATAAACCACATGAGAGAAGATACACTTACCCAAAGGAGATCAAATGAGATTAGCGCTGCTTCGATCCACTAGGAAAAGGGTTTAGAGGAGTAAATTTCACCTCTTGAGAGCCTCAAAGAGACAAAAAAATCATGTTATGGTCAAATGGGGGGATTAGGAATCTTAAATTAGGGGTTAATGAATTTTAAATTAATTTTTGGAGGAATTAAAAAATGTGTGCATGGTTTACTAGGGAGGGTCGCATGGTTAGAAAAATTGTTCTCCCTAACTATGTTCCCCCACTGGTCTTTTATTTGGGGTGTATGATTTGGACACATATTTAAACTAATTGTGAACCAAATATCTATTGCCCAATATTAAATGGATATATAGTTTGGAGGGGTTAATGTATGGTTTGGAAAAATAATGTGCCCCATTATGATGGCTCTCAATATGGAACATAGTTTACTAGGCCAAACCGCATGGTTTTCCCTAACCATACGCCTACCATGCACAACCCAAAGAGCTTCCAAAATTCTAAAAATTTTACCCAAAACTCTCCAAAAAAGACCAAACCAAAGGAATATCAAAACAAGGGTCAAATAATACCTAAAAATAGTTAATAGTATGTTATAATCTCCCCACCCAAAAAACATTCTTTCCCTTGTAAGACTATCAAGAAGTTTCCATATCTAAGAAATGAGCCACTAATATCTCATTAGTGACTCACACTCACAATTATCACGAGAATAAAAACCATACTACCATAGCACATAGAAAAAAGATATCATCCTCTCATGAATTACCTTTGTATTGGAATCAACAATCCTAATTGGATGCTCGGTCATGGATAAATCAGGCTCAACATCAAGATCCTACCAGCTCAAGACATGAGATGGGTCAGAAAGATACTCACAAATATATGATACATTGAACACATTATGTATATCTAAAAACAATAGTGTAAGTGATAAATGGTAAGACACTTTCCCTAACCTCTCAACAACCTCAAAATTTCCCACAACTATGATGAAATCTTCCCCTATTTCCCAAGTCGTTGATGACCCAAACGAGCTGAAACTCTAAAAAACACGTGGTCACCAAGAGATAACTCCAAAGGTTTCCTATGATAGTCAGTATAAGATTTTTAAAACATTTATTCTATAAAAATTCTCTGAAAATAAACTGAATCTTCACCGTCATCTCCTAGATCAATCTCGGTAAAATAAAATAGCTTTCACTAATCTTTGACCAACTCAATAGAGATTTACAAGACCATCCATAAAAGGCCTCAAAAGGATCCATAAAAATTGTAGACCAGTGACTATTTTTATTTGTGAACTCAAAAAATCCTAAATTTATGTCTCAAGCTCCACCAAAATTAAGGATTAAGGCATAAATAAAGGCCTCAAGAATCCTTATATCCCTCTCTATCTGGCCATCTGTTTTGGATGGTATGTCATACTTAATTAAACCTAATATCACAATGCCTCCTAGAGGCCTTTCAAAAATTAAGAAGTAAAATGGGGATCTATATCAAATAATATAGTATATGGAACTCCATGAAAAATAACAACCTCTTTTACATATAGATTTCCCAACTCTCAGACCTTGTTTATATCACGAATGGGAAATAAGTGATCTGATTTAATCAGCAGAAAAATCACAACCCATATTTCATTTCTTCAAGGGGTATGTGTAAACAAAAAAAATGTCTATAGAGATCCCGTACCAATTCTAAGTCAGTATTGGAAGTGTATGAAGTAAGCTTAAAGGCATATAGTGCTTGGCCTTGACCTGTTGACAAGTATAACAATGTGAAACAAAGTCAGTGATGTATCATCTCATACCTAGATACTAGAATCATTATCGGATATCATAAAAATATTTGTTGTTCTAGGGAGAACTTCCCACTATAAATTATGGAAATACCCCATTACAACCTTCCTTTTAGACAAAGTCACAAAAAAACCGATTCAAAAAACATAGTATACCCTAGAAGATAACATCCATTAACCAATGGTATCCCCACCAATAAGAGAGTCCCTAGTGCCACAGAATTCTTCATCAAGCTAATATTCCTAAATAATAATCTTAAGAAGAGTGTTGATCAACTAAAAAATTTCCAAGACAACCTCATCCTCTTCCTCCCAAACTCCGAGATGTAATTGTGAAAAAATATCCATCAAGTTTCACTCTTCTAATGATTATTTCACAACCTAGGTCGAAAGTTTCCTACTCAAGGAATCGACAATTAAATTTCCATTACCTGGGGTGTAAGTAATGTTGAAATAAAAATATATCAGGTACTCTACCCAATACCTCTAATGGAGGTTCAAATATTTTTGAGATAAGATATAACTCAAACTCTTGTCATCGGAAAACATGGTAAAACTTTCTCTAAAAGGTAATGTCACTAACTCTTAAGTGCATGCATTACATATGTGAGATCAAGGTTTTGGGTTAGATAATTATAATCATGTGGCCTAAGCTATCAAGAACCATAGTCTACTAAGTGATCACTCTACATAATAATTAAACCCAAGCCTAAACCTGACACGTCACAAAAGACCACATAGCCCTACCTGACCTCTAGAAGTGTCAACACTAGTTCCAAAGTCAAAAGAAGTTTCATATAAACAAAATTACTCTAACAATTATAATTCTATAAGAACTTAAATTCCTTATGAGTAAGAGAGGTCATCATAGAATCCAATTTCAATAAATTATTTACAAACCAACAATAACACCCCATTAAACCCAAGAAGCTCTATATCATGAAAAAATTCCACTAATGATCCAATGTCATAATAGCTTTCACCTTCTTAGGATCAACTAAAATACCATGTTCAAATAAAATGTGTCATGATAAATTCCCTTTATGAATCCAAAAATCACATTTTGATATCTTGGCATAGAGTTGGTGATTTCTCAACATTTCCAGAACTTCTCTCAGATAATGCACATGATCCTCCTCAAACTGAGAGTAAACCAGGATGTCATCCAAAAATACCACCATGAATATATCAAGATAATCATGGAATATTTTTTTCACCAATTCAATAAAGACTATCGGAGTATTGGTTAGACCAAATGGAATGACAAGATACTTATAATGGGCATAACTTCTCTAAAAGGCCATCTTATGAATGTTATATTCTTTTATTCTCAATAAGTGATAACCAGAACAAAAATCAATATTAAATAACCAAATTTTCCCACTCAACTATTTGAGAAAATCATGAATATGTAGTAATGTATAATTTTCCTTTATTGTAACTCATTTGATCTTTTGGTAATAAACACAAAGGTGAGGTGTTGCATTATCTTTCCTCACAAAGAGAATAGGTTCCACCCAAGGTGGTAGGCTCGGGCATATAAAGACTTTACCTAATAGATCATTCTACAATTCCTTAAACTCTTTAATTTCATATGTTACTATAAGCTAAGAAGTAATCGAAACTAGTTGAGTTTCAGGCACCAGATTAATAAAAAACTCCACCTATCTTACTGGTGGAAAACCAGAGAAATCAAAAGGAAACACATTGTGAAACTCAATGAAAACTAAAGGGAGATCATCACTTAATGATTCTCACTCTAAGTCAAAATAAAACACTAATATTACTTTCTCCAACTCTGAATATAAAGGTATAACTCTACTCTACCTCGAGTCTCATTCCCCCTAAAAACATGGATCACCACATCGGGTGAATTAAAGGAGACCCATTAAATGTAATAGTAATTTCCGACCTTATTGGCAATCATAAAATCCATACTAATGATTAACTCAATAGGTTTCATGTCAAGAACCTTAAAATTCTAGGTAATCTTGAATTATGACACAAAGAAAACATAGGCAAGATAATGGAAACCCTACTCTATCTTTGTTCTGAGGGGCATAGTAATATCCATCACATAAGAAAAAATATATTTAAGAAGATTTAGAAGGTTCAAGAAAGGATTGAATATAAATTAGTGAGATACACCAATATCAAATAAATCATTTTCTAAAGATGAATCTATAGTAATGGTACCTCTCATAGTTGCTAAACCTATATCAGCTTCCTTTGGAGACTCTTCCACTGTGTGAAGAAACTTTATTCCATATTATTGAGGTTGGAACCCTAATTTTTGTAATGTATATGATTTCACCATAGTAATTTTAGGTGTTGATGAAATTATTCCACTATTTAAAGAAAAAAAGAAATGGAATAATTTCCATAAGTTTTCTAAGAACCCATAAGAACTACAGATCTTTGGTACCTCAATACAAACACATCTTGAATACCCTACCTTGCCACACTAGAAGCAAGTAAAAGGGCATCTTGCATCACAATAGTAGTTCTATAGGACACCTACTATCTATAACCACTATGAGACTCATCACACTTCCTATTTTCTTTAAATTAACTCACAAAACTACCATTTTGAGAAAAAATAACTCCCGTCAACCCTAACTTAAAATCCAATTCAAGCTCAACCATCAATGCCCTATCCATTTTTTCATAATATGAAGTTATATTTAGTAATAAAACCTATGAAAATATATTAGGTCTTATGCACTGATTATTCTTCACCATTACCATAGAATCACACCATCTCCTGTTAGGCCCTTCTATCTTAAAGGTGGAACATTTCACCTTAATAGCTTTGGGAATTTCCAGAAAATCAAAAAGGTGATCTATATTTTTCAACCCATCCTAGGCCGCTTAAGGATTATTAGTTCCTTATAAATTGTGTGGATTCTATTGAAGAAACTCTTGATCATGATTCTAAGATCCATCACTTTGATATTAAACTACTGAATCCTAAATAGGAATGGGTTTAGGTACTTATCCCATAGGTTGGATAGCATACACAAAAATCTAAAAAAGATTCTAGTCCACGGGATGATCCACTCAATATGGTTCACCAAAATCTTCCTCTTGAAGTATATTCAAAAATCTTCTCAAAGGCATGATGCTACACAACATCAATAGACAACACTGAAGACATCATAATATTACTCATATCAACAACTCAAATAAGATAAATGGTAATATCTATCCCATTAGATAATATTTCAAGATTTTTATTTCAACAATACCCAAATAAAAACTAAGGGAAAGACTATAATCAGATCAAAACATTCCTCAAAGAAACTTCTCCAAAAAATCCATGGTCACTTAAGGCTCATTACAATGATATATGTCTTGGAACTCACTTGTAACTATCTCTTAAATCCCATCAAGACATCCCACACTTCATACTGACATCAAGGAAAGAGGATTAACCTACACCTTTGATACCACTTTTTCACAAACCATCCAAGATAACCTGGTACCCCAAGTTGGCTATAACATGGATCGAAGCGAATTTCCAATCCCCACGGGTTGGCTACTAGCACCTGTAATCATATATGATCAAAGAGGGAATGAAATTTCCACAACAAAAAAAAATATAAAAGATACAATTTTAGTATGCTTAACACTCCAAAATGAGAAAGTACCAAAAAAACAAACAGCTATAACATTACCCATCAGAAATATAATAAATCCTAAGCTAACTAAAACATAAACTAGATAAAATTATTAGAATCCATATGAAACAAGTGGAAAACAACTCCACTAGTCACAATCACCACTCCACAGTCCAAAGTATCAAGAGAATCCACCACATCCAAGTGGTTATTTCCCTTTGCTGGGACCTGGCATAATAAATTCTGCAAACACCTAAAGGAAAAGGTAGGGTGTGATCTATAAATCCCAATAGGGTTTCACAAAGTGTTCCATAATCAATACCATGAAAATTTAACATTTATGTTATTTGTTTAAATAAAAAAAGGCCATGGTATCACATTTTTATATTTTAAACTAAAACATTATTTCATTCAAATATATGGAATATATATCAAAATACTTTCAAATAGGATTAAATGAACATTTTATGTAAAACAGTTTATATAAATCAACTAGCATGAATATAAAATTTCAATAGTCAATGTAATGTATAATCAAGTCACAAATCATAGCAAATCACCATGTATGAAAGCTCCATGGTAATTTATTTTTTCAGGTAATAGGATCCTCACACATCTAAATAATGATCTCGAATCTAGTTAGGTGTGTACACATAAATAGACCCCAATAGGGGAACCCATCATAGGTAGTCTACACCCCAATAGGGGGGGCCATAATGGGCAGTCATGCTGCAGTTTTTTTAGTAATAATTGTCATCATGAATCCATTACTAGGGACTCAATATCATATCATGTTTGTCCAAGTTGCAACTAAATACCCAATATAACATGTGATTTAAATAATTAATCAATCAAATAGGAAATCAATCATTTCAAAACATTTAAAAATAAAATTACCCAATTTTATCTTTCAACATACCTTCTCATTTCGAAACCAAATAATAGGTTTCATCATTTCTTGCAATTTCAAATCACTTTTAAATTTAATCCATTTTCTCAAGATCAATATAAAATAACTTCATCAAAATTATTTCCAAATCATGTAATCATTTTTTATAAATTTACCCCACAATTTCAATTCTATTGAAATTAGGTTTTTTCTCAAATATCATCCTTATTTAAAATCAAAGATCAAATCATCACAAATCCATATTTATAAATAAATTAAAAAATAATTTCAATTTAATCAATAAATTCAAGGTTTCAAACATAAGGAAAATAATTATGGAACCACCTAACTTTAGACCAAGGAATCACAATGCACAACACCCGCAACGGGGAACGTCAATTAAGAACGAAGGCGTGGAAGATATAAGAACACAACCTAGAATAAAGATCTAGTAAAATGGATTTTAGATCAATAAATTATATGATAGTCTATCAAACTAAAAGGAGGTGAGAAAGAGATACCAGAATAAACCATGTGAGATAAGATCCACTTACCTAGAGGATATCAAATGATATTAATTACACTTCAATCTTCCAAGAAAAAGGTTTGGAGGAGTCAACTTCACCTCTTGAGAGCCTCCAAGAGACAAAAAACATGTTAGGGGTGAATTGGGGGATTATTCGTCTTAAATAGGGGGTTTGTGAATTTTAAATTAATTTTAGGAGAAATTAAAAATTTTTCACGTGATTTACTAGGGAGGATCACACGGTTATAAAAATTGTGTGCCCTAACTGTATACCTATACTAGTCTTCTATTTGGGGTGTACGGTTTGGATGCATAGTTAAACTAACAATGAACCAACCTTAAATTCCCTAATATATAATGGTTTCACAATTTGGAAGGGTGGATGGAAAACTTGGAAAAATTGTGTGCCCCTTTCCAGTGTCTCTCAACAGAGTGCATGGTTTGTTGGGCCAAACAGCACGGTTTTCCCTAACTATATTCCAACCATGCACAGCCCAATGAGATTTCAAAATTCTCTAAATTTCACCTAAAATTACCTAAAATAAGACCCAACCAAAGGTATATCAAAGTAAGGGTCCAGGAATACCTGAAAACCAGTAATGGTATGTTACAAACAACATACCAACATATAGCATAAATAAAATAAAATCCAAACAAGCACGTATCAAGGAAATAAATATTCATATATGAATCCAGAAAAGGTAGGTATCCCACATCAATAAAATAAGTACTGGTGTAGGCGTAAAATGAAACAAAATAAATAACTAAAACACATGTCCACATGACATATGGGTTACCATCCCATTATGCCATGACCATAACAAGAACACAAAAAAATTGAAACTCCATCAACATGAAGTGGTTCCTTTCACTTTCCTATATTTTTCATGAAAAAGTATTCATACACTCATTGGGTGTATATAGGGTGTGATATCAACATCCTAGTAGGGTCCCACCAAGTGTTCTATAAGAAAACTTTATTAATAATAAATTATTATCAATTTATAAAAATTAATTATTGTGAGATACTATTTTCATAATATTTCACTAGATAGAATAAAATAACTACTTTTAAATTGTTTAAAAAGAAATACATGAAGAATATCTTTTCACAATTTTAAATCAAAACATAGTGATCAACTATTTCATAACATTTTTCAAATCATATATGTATAAATAATTTCAAAAACTTGAATCAATAATCAATTATGAAAGAAAATCCTTTTAAAACAAATTTTCACCATTATATAGAGTCCTAAAGTAAATCATGTCAGATTTATCTAGGATTATCACAACTCAAGTTACCGGGTAAAATAAATAAAAAAGTGCACACTCACTTCCCTAGCACTTAAGATTAGAGAATGGTGATCACTATCATGTGTCTCCCTAACTTACCAACATTTATTTAGAGTTTTCATATATATATAGAATTCTAGGGAGGTTAACCATGCCTATTTGTGCTTTTCCAAGACTACCCACCTAATACCTTGTCTCCCATAGGTTTTCACCATTTTCACATTTATAAAACATTTCATAGGGTTGTTTCATCAATAAAAATACATATTTATCAATGTAATACAAACATCCCCAAAACCAGGCATAAAAAATCTTGCAGACTATTTTTATCATCAATTCATTTCCTACTTTCAAAACATATTTCAAGAAATCAAAATCATTCTTTAAAAAAAATTAAAAACTCCTTTTAAAACAAATAATAAAGTGAGATTCATATGACAAAGGATTTTTGTGAAACCACTAATCTCAAAAACTTATAATAATTAGTAATCTGATGGAACCCACAAACCAATGGAATAGAATTCTCTTAAAAGATGAAAGGAAGCCTTAAAACACAAACCTTTTCAGTAAAGCATAGATCCAACCAAACCTAGGCTATCATGTCCATACGGTGATCTAAAAACATAATATAGGAGGGTAAAATATCATTTAGTATGATATAAAACACTTACTATGATGTCTCTTAAATATATAGTGTGAATCCCAACCAAATTCACACCATTGGTATAGGGGGAAAGAAACTTGTACAAGAGAGATGATTTAAAGTTTGAGTCTTCCCAAAAAGGAGGCAATAATAGGGTTAAATTTCACCAAGTTAAAATAAGAAAAATAATTTTAAAAACTAGGATTGAGGAGTTTAAGTCATGTAACATGATTCATGTCATGAATTATTTAATCTTGATAAGTTTATAATGTGTATAGGTGGTTTAATCCATGAACCATAAGCTACATAAATTAGGATCTCTACCTTGATATTCCTAGATTTCTTCCAAAATTTTTCATGATGTGAACATATGTGTCACAAAATGAAACACTAAAGTAGAAGTGTTTCAGCTCCATCAAAGAGCTAGAACACCCCAATTTTTTCCAAGACCATCCAGAAGAACAAAAACACAGATAAAAGATTTTTTCATACCCAAAATAAACATCAGGATATAAAAAAACTATTGTCGATAAATGAAATTTCCTATTAAAGATAAAATATATTTATTTCATTTTACTAATGAAGAATAATTATTTTATATAATATGTTCAACCACACTTCTAGTGTGTACAATTAAACTATTTATTTTCAACACTTGACAACAAAATTATTCATTTAAGTATTATGAGTATATTATTAATAGTTATTTTAGACCATTTTCTATATGGTATATTATGATCAATGTTTATTTTAATTTAAATTCATAACATTTTTGGGGAATATAAATGAAAAAACCATGAGTCCATCAGATTTTTCTTCACTAGAATAGTATTCTCCAATCCACTGGAACTTTATGCACCATAGGTTATGTGTTATAGAACACCTCCTCCAATGACCTTAGTGTACCAGAACATAGGTATATTTATAACACCCTGAATCATTAAACTATTCTTTTAACTATTTTACAAACACACACAATCATATAAATCAACCAAATGAAAAATGATAAGTAAAAGGACACTATGATTTTATATGGTTTAGAAAATAAGTCCCATATCCATATAAGAACACCTATATAGGTTTATTACTATTATATAGAAGATATAAGAGTTTAAAATAACTTCGAATTTACCATCACTTAGATATCTAAACATCAAGTAATTGAAACTCACAAGTTACATTGTACATGTGATCCCACCTTCCTTTTAAAGAGAAGTTCAACTAGAATTGTAGTAGTGTCAACCACTAGATTTCATAGGGGTCTTCCCATTGAACTGAGATGATTTTTAATCTCCTTTAGAATTCCAAATATTGACCACTGACTTCTGGTATAATAAATTTCCACCACTTTCTATAATTTACAATGCCCTTCCAACACATTACTTTTTGTTTTGGGGAGTTCAAAGGTTCTCTAGAGGGGATAGATATGATTTTGTCCATCCTGAGGGCCACTACACCATAGCAGTGGGAGAGATATTGTTTTTTTGATATCCATGGATCTCTAATAATGATGTGTTCTATTTTGTTTAAGAATTTTATAATGTTGAATGTTTTAGATTTCATTGTGTATAACTTAGCGCACCACACCGAGTGAAACTTCCATGTTGTCCATTTTCAAAGTAATTTTGAGATGTGTGTTAAGGTAATTAGCACTTTAGTTATAATTCATAATGGTTTAACTTTACTTATGTGAGGGTAAGCCTCACTTAAGGGTAGTGTTAGTTGCATAAGGGCCACCTATTTTATCTCACATAAAGGTAAGTATTCTTGGTTTTGGGGTGCACCATGGGTAGTAAAATGGTTTAATAGATTTTTTGGAAGCTATTTAACATGGAGAATCTATCTATTCAAAACTATGATTACTAAAATGCATTTTTTTTATCCATTTTGATGGGAATTTTGGTGATTTAAGGTGAAATTCAAAGATATATTGAGTTTCATGAGTTGGAGGAGGAAATAGAGAGATGGAGCTTGCCCTGTCATAGTTCTTAGCATGGTATGACAAAATGGTGAGGTATTTTATCCTATTCCAAGGTGGAGGTCATGTTGGTGGTAAACAATGATTTAAAATTCACATAAAATGGATGATAGGCTTATTCCAATGCTAAATTTCAAGATATCCCCTTTGACTAATTGCACTAGGGGCATAATGTGATTTTTTATGCTATGGTGGAGACCATTGAATATTCCTCTATAATAGGGGGTCAAGGATTCCTTGTTTCGATTTTATATCTCTTATTAAAAAGAATTATATAATCTTCATATTCTCACCATCCACCAGCCGTATCTTTTAAGGATTCCAACTCCTTATATCATTAAATCTTTTCTCTTCAATTGGTGTAGGGTATTCAGGACCTTATCCATTTTATTTTGTGTAAATTATGAGACAACCACACTTTTGTTTCATTGTGTAACTATCATTATTAAACTTAAATAATATAAAATAAACTACAAGATGATATTGGGGATAATGAAGCAGTGTACAAATATTTTATCCATATTCTTGCATTATTTTCATGTGATTTTAATGCTCCTATATATATATAAATTAAGATAAATGAATAATAAATTAAATAATAATATGATGAATAAGGGATAAAAATTAAGAGGATGAAATGTGGGGTACACCTGAGTATTCTATGATAATTGAAACCTTTATTTAAATTGAAGAAAATTTCTACATGTTTGGTTATTGATATAAATTTCTCTTTATTGTTGTAGAATTTAAACTATTGAAATAATGCTTATTTTAATGTTTAAATGATGTGAAAATATCACATGAAATATTATTGTGTCTAAGTTCTAGAATCAATTCACATAATTAATTAATAAGTGAATCTATTAACTAAATGGTTTGTTTAAATAATTAGTACTTGAACTATGTTTATTTTGATCAATGTATTATATATTCCAAAATATATTTTTTTCTTATTGAGGCATGGTTGTGGTTGGATGTTTTAGTGGTTGTGATATGTTTTTTATGGGTCTATTGTGAATTTTGAATTGATTACTAAATGATGTTGGATGGATGGTGAGGATCTGTGTTAGTGATTCCCTATGGTATGGGTTAGAATGGGATTAATAATCTATAAATAAAAATGTAGATGGAATAAGCCGATGATGGGATATTGATTTAATTTGGTAAATCGATAGGGTTAGAAAATTAAGTAGATATTGATTGTAACTGAAATATGGATTTTAAAATTAATTAATAATGTAAGTAATAAATATGGGTGATGGTTAAGAGTGGTTTTTCATTAAATATATAATTAAATAGATTAATAAAAATATTGTTTAGAAATGGTAAATTTGGAATTTTATAAATTTATGATTAAATGATAATATATAGTTGATTTTTATAACATTTTTTGTATAGTTATTGTTTAGCTTTTGTAATTGAGGTAGTTCCAGTTTTGGATGGGTAGTAGTAATAAAATGGTGGAATAGAAGAGTTGTTTTAAGGATTTTAGTGTACTCCCACTGGTTAGGTATTTTATATGACTACCTATACATGTAATTTATTTTGATTTATATACATACCCCACCTAAGTTGAGTATTTTATACCAACATAAAATGTTTTGGTACCAGGTAAATTCCCCAATATCTAGGTTGGTGAGAATGGATGGTTGCATCCCCCTCTTCCCTGATCTTCCTTTAGCAATAGATGGTTGTGACATCCATAGATTTTTATGATTATGAAATTTTTGGGAGTGGCATGTGTTGTATCTAATCTTAAAGTTATGATGGGGGTATGAATATGTGGTGGGGTTCATGTATGGTAGGAGGAAGAAATGAGGTTGATGTCCTCCATGTTCACAATATCACACTGATCTGATATTCTGATGTGATGGATGTGTCATGTGGTTGAGGATGAGGTTGTGGTAATTAATATGATGTTTTCCCTTATTCCAACATAAGATATTGTAACTTTATAGAGTTTTGGTTGGTAGGGTTGTGACCCAACCCACATCAGGCAGGAAGTCAAAGAGACAAGTTTTACTTTAAAAATTATTATAATGATTTTTAGAGTGACCTTGTAACTGATTTAGATTTTTTTATAAAAAACATTCAACCCCATGATTTAAAATAATATTTAAGAGTTTATATTAAAATTATTTTGGAAGATGATTTATAAAAATAGATAACTATAAAAAAATCGGTTTCTATAAATATTTTAATGCATGGGTTTTAAGGAATAATTTTCATGTTTGAAAACTGATGTTTTTATTTAAGGTCTTTTTAGGCATGATTTAAATAATTAAAATTATATTAGGAGAACAGTTGAATTTAGGATTTTATTTTTGAATGTGTTTTGAGTGTTTACATGTGATAAAGTATTTAAAAACCCCAACTATAGTAACCCAAAGCTAGTTTCTTCTTAACAATATTGGAACTAGATACAAGTGATCGCATCCCAAAGAAAATAATAGTGCAGTAGACTTAGTAAAATATATACATACTTGAATGTAATATATATTTGAAAACATAATATACAAAAAGAATTATTTTATTTGGGAACATCATTATAATCTCTAGAATATCCTTGCATATAAACCATAGTATACTTCCTAACATCCTAGGGAAAGGAAACAAAAATAAGGGTGATCTAAAATACATAGTACGGGTTACGTAGAGAAGAATATATCATGAGTAAATAAAGAATAGTAAATATGAAAAATAAAATAATTGAAAACACATGTCAATTAATCAATAACTTGAGCACAAAATTAATCCACGGATAATATCAATGCATTAATCTCATGGATAATTATAATTGAATTCTAAAATAAGAAAATTCTTAATATTGGACGTCATGATATTAAAAATCATGATATCTTTACCGTCAAAGACTTTTTTCCAAATATTTTAATTTATCGGAAGTTATAAAAGAAAAACCCATCTAATAAGGCTATCCAACTGATTTCCTCATGATACATGTCGATACATTGAGAGGATATCTATAATTGTGCCCCCCCACATCACTGCATGATCAATGCATTCCTCATATACCAAATGATCAATTTAATTCATAAATAGTATTCCTTAACAATAAATATATTTATTTATTAAATAATATGTAATATAAATATTTACCTAGTTAATCAAATAATTTTCATAATAAAACACCATATGTAGAAATGGTATATGATTTAGGTAATAAGGATATCCATGATACAAATAATATGGATATTTAAGAGAAATGTGAAGTCTAATGAAAAAAGATCATAATAAAGTTAATGTTTCAAGAGAAAGTTAATGACCAAAAAATTAATAATATATATAATATTACCATCAATTCATCAAAAATATAGATTTTGAAATAAAAGTATATCCTTTAGAGAAATAAAAAAAGGGAAGAGAAAATTTTAAATAATATTTCATTAAATATTTTTCATTTTAAAACTATTGAAAAATTATAAAAGAAGCTAAATATCACAAATTGGTTATGGTGGTGGTAAAATCCATTAACTCCCTTTATATTAAAAAGACACATGCCTTTTTAATTTTTGTAAAGAAAATTTAAAATGACGCTTTTAGAAAAACATTAGAAAAATTCATTTCAAAACATATAAAAATTAAATTATAACATAAAATTTATTTGATAAATAATTTTAGTAAAAAAAAGACTTTTGTAACACAATTGTTTAAAATATGGATATGGAATACAATTATACCTGATTAAAATAAAAATAAGATCATTTTTTATTTTAAAAATTTATTTTCTTGATTCAAGTGACAAAGAAAGAAAAATTTAGAATAAAATATGAAAACTAATTAAATATATATAAGATAAGAAAATATGTTAATTTTATTAAGGATATATCATAATATTTCTTCAACAATAATAATATCAATACCAAAAAATGAAATTGTAAAATAAATTCTTACCTCTTTAGTAACCTTTAAATTGTAACCCCTTGACAGAGTAAACTTGAATTAAAAATTTAATAACAATGAATAAATATATATTCATGTTAAATACATAAAAGGTGAATTATATACACCACATAAAAATATATAGGTCCACAATACCAAACATATCCCAATAAAGTGGAAATCGGGATGAAATCCCATATAAAGATCATAACATTGAATTGATAATTAATCAATGAAAAGATTATATGTAACAAATGTAAGTACACACAAATACAATTATAAATACAAAATAATTCTAAAAAATATCATTTCACACATAATATTATCATAATATAATCAAAGAATTAAGTTTTTTAATTTAATGAAAGGAAATTGATTAAAGACACCCATTACCTTTCCCTTTGTGTCACCTCCCTTCGATTGATCTTAAGTCCTTTATAGGAGAGTTTCATGATCACCACACTAGATGGGGGGTGTGGGAATTTTTTTTTAGAGAGGTATTTTGATATATTTTTAATATAAAACTTGAATTTCAGTTTTGTGAAAAATGTTGAAGTGAGTCCCTTCTTATTGGGAAAAATCAATGGCGTTTTCACAATTTTTCAATCTTTAAGGGTCATAAAGGTAATTCTAAAAATGATAAGTGGAACACATATGGGCCATTAATGATATGATTTAAAATTTAAAATCTATATGATTCATGATATATTTTTTTATTATTTTATAATGATTAAAAATAATTTTTAAACATTAAATATTATTTACGGTCTTTTCATCACTATTCACAATACTTGACTTTATAAACATTATGAAAACTACCAATTTTGAATCTAATATCTTATACCATCACTTATAATATATATATATATATAATTCATGTCATACTCATAATAATCTAAATATTATAATTTTAATTTTTTTAAAAAATTATTTATTTAATTATTTTAATATTTTAATATATGTCGCGTCATCACAACTTCAGTGTTTTAGACAATTATAATAATTTTAAAAATATAAAATAAATTATTAACATATAAAAATTATTATAAATCATTTTTATCATTTATATTTATTCATAATGAATATATATTCTCACCCATATCATGACAATATATTTAATATGTTATTTTGACTTTTCGCACCTTGCACAAGAATTTGGATAATATTCTTATTATATAACTCCAATGTTTGAAAATATAAATAAAAATATTCATTTATAGATCAAATTGAATAAAAAAGTCATTAAAAGACTTTTTTTCATTAGGACACCAAATTTAACTTTTTCAGTGTTACGCAAGCACTGCATAAGCACTGAAAATGTTTTCATATTTATCATGAAATAAAACTAATTTATATTTTTTTAATTACTTTTGTATGATATTTTTAATATTTTATAATACATTATACTTTAAATAGGTTCTATAAATTTATATATCATATTTATGTTATGATAATATCATAAAATATATCATATCTCATAAAAACTGTATCTTTTCCACTATTCATCAAAATTTGACATTAAACACTCCAAGGAAAATAATGGAATTAGAATATAAATTTTTAAAATACTAATTAAATTTTATTTAGATTCATTAAATTCATTCAATACCTTAAATTATCCAAAAAACTTCAAATTTAATATATTTAAATCTATTTACTTTGATTTTTTACAAGTTTTTACAAGCGATGCATCAGTCATGTGTAAGCATTCTAGGTAATTATATAATTTATAAAAATTAAAATTACATTAATATAATAAATATAAAATTTTCATACTCAATTTAGTAATTTTTTATCATTAATAACTTTTTTAATTCTTGTGATGAAATATTAAAGTTTATTAATACAAAGAAAGTGACATTTTGACTTTATATTTACTTAAAATAATATATATGTCATTTTCAAAGAAAAATAGAAAAAATGCCATAAATTATAATATTGTATTATTATGGAAAAACCCCACTCATACAATATATTAAAGTCAATTTTTAGTGTTATTTTTAATCTTTAACATATTATTTTTAACCTTAAATACACAATATACCCTTACCAATGTGATAAATGTTTAATACGATTAACTATTCATAATGACACTAAATAAAAGGGGTATATTTAAAAAATAGACCTATTAATTAGAAATATGGAACAAACTTTTCAAGATTAAATTTTAAGAATTTAATTAAATTAATTTAAGATAAAAATGCAAAACCTAACAAAAAAACAGTTTTTAGAAAAATGTGTTTTTAAGACAAAAAAATGAACTTATACAAATATTAATTATAATGAATAATCATATGTAATTAATTATATTATTTGTAATTAAATTATAATTATATTAATTTAATATCAAATTGTACTTTTAAATTAATTTATTTAATGAAAATAAATGAAATTTTTACAAAAAAATCAGTATTTGTCACTATTCACTGAAAAATTAATCATTTCAAAAAAATACCAAAAAAGCACTCTAATTGGATTTTTGTATGCTGATTTAAAAAAAAGAATTTTTTTTTAAAATAAAATTTCTTAAATTTACAGAAATTAATTATAATATTCACTCAC
The DNA here is from genome assembly GCA_963277665.1 of Viscum album. Classification (NCBI taxonomy): domain Eukaryota; kingdom Viridiplantae; phylum Streptophyta; class Magnoliopsida; order Santalales; family Viscaceae; genus Viscum; species Viscum album. Next base: position 1,714,440,898 of record OY728157.1, read on the forward strand.
AAAAAGAAATAAAAACCATTTTTAAAGAAAACATATTTTTGAAGCATAAAATGACTTTACTAAAAAAATTGAGTATTTATTTTCTAATAATTAATCAATACATTCGTATTGAGTAGGAACTTTATATATAATTTATAATGTGGTTAATTCTATTCATACCAACTAATTTAATGATTAATTTATAACTATAACATTTAAATAATAATATTTTAATAGTATATCTCGGTTCATTTAAACTCGATGTTGTGTGTAACGCAATATATAAAAGAAATTAAATTTATTTAAATAGAAATATATTCTAAAATATAGAGGTGTTACATTTTATCCCCCTTAAATAAACTATTCCCCCACAATTTCATCTCAGTTAGAAAAGGTTTAACATTTAAAAATACCTTTATTAAAAACTCACATCATAAAATGGGCAAATAAGACTTCCTCTTAAAAAGGGAAAGTCATAAATATAAAGGTTACCTAAAATAACACATAATCAGGATCTAATATAATAAGGAAATTAGTGGGAAGTTAAATTATATACATGGAGGAGAAAACTACCATCAAATGAATAATAGAGAGTGATATAGAACATGGTCATGAGAAGGTTAACAACCATAAAACCATAAATTATTGAGGTTTGAAAAGGACCATTGATTCATCAGAAATGAAAGTAATAGGATAAATTTTTTATTTTAAGATCCCTTTCCATGATTTTAAGAATTTATTTACTATCTATACTAATAACATAAGGATATATATTTACTTAACAAGTATAATTTCATCCTTTAATAAATTTCATCTACAATCTCATCTTTTTCTCCAAACGATGATTATTCAAGATGAATTTTTCATGCTTGAAGCCCTAAAATTAAATTCTAATGGATCACATAATCCAAAAAACAATAAAAATATATTCCTCATGTATTTTCTAAAAACCAAAATGGTTATCATAATTTAAGACAGTACAAAAAATTAATAAACCTTCATATGAAGAAATAATACATTAATCTACGAAATAAAACCAATGGTTTAACATAGATCATTCCATAAATAAATAACCCTATATCCAAAATAAACTCAATAAACTTAACATTAAATAAAGTTTTAACATCAAATATTATCTCATACTATTCAACTTACATCTCAAAAAAATTAATATCATTCTTCCCAAATAATCCTTTATGTTAAACCTCAAGGTTATATATACCTCAACCTAATAAAACATCCCTCAAAATATCATTAATCACCTAAAAATATCAAAAATTAAAAAATATTTGATCTTATAATATACATCCAAAAATAAACTTAATCTTTATTCATCAAATCATTTAAGTATAAAAATATCATACTAACCCGAAAATCATGTAGTCCAGTGGTAAACATTACACCCTTTTCTCCCTTTAGTTGTGGGTTCAAGCCCTGCAGCCTTTCCAGATATGATGGGTTGTCACCCAGCCTTTAGGTTGTCCTTCTTCTAAAAATATATTAATAATATTCATATAATATACCCAAAAATATAATGAATATCCTCAAAAATAACGTTAATCATCAAATTAGTTTTTAACCACTAAGGTTTTCTATAAAAAATCTAATAATCTTAATTGAATATTATTACCTTAACATCAAGAATCATATTAACCCTATATTTTATCAATAAATTTAAAATTATGTATATAAAATATAAAATTAGTATTCATAAAATAACCTTTTCATTAAAACATATACTAAACTAAAGGGTTGTATTCCCATAAAATTTCACACAAAATAACCTTAATCGTGTTAAACTCTCATCACATAAAACCTAAAAAGGGGTATTTATGCCTTTAAAATTATGATCAAACTTATACTTATCTACCCAATATACTTTAGGTTTATACCATATCACTATGGAATATCATAGTTTTCCATAGATTCTATTCTCTCATTCATCATAATGGTTCGTAAAGAAAATATGAATTAACCTAAGCATATCCCCTAGGAGTGTCAAAATAGGTGCACAGTAAGGGAACATTTACCATTCACCAAAATTATGGCTAAGATATACTCAACCAACTATTTTTAGTGTTATTACCCCTATATACATTAGTTCCAAACCCACATCCACTTGTAGTATCCAGACAGGGATGTATTTATAGGAAAATTACACAATCACTTTACAAAAAAAACCTTAGGATGTTATCCTATACTTAAAATTATCCTCAAATTCAATAATATGGTTATGTTACAAAATATATGTTTTTCTAAATCTAGTTCCCAATATTTATACTAAACTTTCACTAATACCAAGTATAAAGACCTCAACTCTAGTAACCTAGAGCTAGTTTATTCTTTATTACATTGGCACTAGATACAAGAAATTGTACCCCAAAGGACTAAATAGTTTTGTAGTATTGGTAAATGATATAAATACTTAAATATCATATAAATTTAAATATATATATATATATATAATTATTTTCTTAGATAACATCATTATTCTCTCAATAATATCCTTTCATGTTAGTCCTAGTACACTTATTAGCATCCTGGGGAAAGGAAACAAAAATAAGGGTGAGATAAAATGGTATGTAATGGTTTCATATAATATAATTGATAATGAGTAAATAATACATAATCAATATGGAATGTTAAATAAGTAAAATTAAATTCCATTTAATCAATAACATGAGAAAAAATACAACCATGGATCATATCAATGTTATAATCTCATGGATAATAATAACTGAATTCTTAATGAAGTAAATTCTTAATATTTTATGTTATGGTCTTAGTCATCATTATATTTTTACCATTAAAACCTTTTTCCCATACAGTTTAATCAATGGGTATGTACACACCAAAAACCCATTTAATAAGGCTAGCAAACTGATTTGTCTCATGAGATATGTCAATGCATTGAGGGGAAATCTATAATAAGTCCCCACATATCACTACATGTCCAATGAATTCACCATATATTGAATGATAAATTTAATTCATAAACAACATGACTTGTCAATAAATATTCATATTGAGTAAATAATATATAATATAAATATTTCCCTAGTTAATAAAATAACTTTCATAACAAAGAACTATATGTAGAAATGGTATATTGTTTAGAAAATAAATATATCCATGATAAAAGAAATATGTATATATAAGATAAATTTAAAGTATGATAAAAATTATCATAAGAAATTGAATGTTTCAATATAAGTTAATGACCAAAAAATTAATAAGTGATATAATATGACCAGTAATTCATCAGAAATATAGGTTTTGAATAAAATTATGTCCTTTGTAAAAATAAAAAAATGGTAGTGAAATATTTAATTAATATTTTATTATATATTTTAATTTGTAAACCCATTAAAAACTTTTAGAAGAATATAAATAGTTTAAAATGGTTATGGAGACATGAAAATACATTAATATAATTTACATTAAAAAGAAACATTCCTTTTGAATTTTTGTAAAGAAAATCAAAATTTATCTTTTAAAAAATATTATAAATGTTCTCTTAAAACCTTTTAAAAATTAAATAATAGCATAAAATTCATTTGATAAATAATTTGAGTAAATAAAAATTAATTTTGTAAAAAAATTGAAAAATATGGTCATGGAAGAAAAATATATCTGATCAAAATAGAAATAAATCAATTTTTATTTTAAAAATTTATTTGATTGATTCAAGTTATAAAGAGAAAAAAAGTTCGAATAAAATATGAAAAATAATTAAAAATATATAGTATAAGAATATATATGATTTTTATGAAGGATTTATTATATGATTCCTTTAACTAAAATAAGAGCAATCCTAAAAAATGAGATTGTAAAATAAATTCTTACCTCTTTGGTAACCTTTAAACCATAACATCTTGAAATAGTAAACTTCAATTGAAACTTTAATCATCATGAATAAATATATATTCATTTTAAATAAATAAAAGGTTCATTATATACACCACATAAAAATAAATAGGTTTAGAATACATAATATGTCTAAATGGATTGGAAATTGAGATGAAATCCATTACAAAGATCAAATCATTGAATTGATAATTAATAAATGAAGTGATTATGTGTGAAAAATGTAAAACCACACAAAGAAAATTTTAAATATAACATAAATCAAAGAAATCATTTCACAAATAATCTTGGAATAATATATTCAATGAAGAAGTGTTTTAACTCAATGAAATAAAATTGAGTTAAGATGCCCCTTACTTTTCCCTTTATATTGCCACTCTTCGATTGATCTTAAGGCCTTTTTAGTAGAGTTTCATGATCAACCCAATGCTTGGGGGATGTGGTAATGTATTTTATAGAGGTATTTGGATAGTTTTTTTATAGAAAACCATATTTGAGTTGTGTGAAAAATGTTGAAGTGGGTCCCTTTTTATAGGCAAAAATCAATGGCATTTTGTAATTTTTCAATCATTAAGGGTCATAAAGTTAATTATAAAAATGAAAGGTGCCACACATAAGGACCTATAATTATATTATATAAAATTTAATATATACACGAGTCATTATATATATTTTTATAATTTTATAATGATTAGAAATATTTTTTAAGCATTAAGTACTATTTATGGTCTTTTTAATCACTATTCGCAGTACTTGACTTTATAAACATCATGAAAAATACTAATTTCGAATAAAATATCTTATTTTTTAGCTTATAATTTAATAATATATATATAATTAACGGGATACCCATAATAATCAAAATATTATCATTTTAAATATTTTTAAAATCATTTATTTAATTGTTTTACAGTGTTCATATACGTTACGTCATCGCGATGTAAATATTTTAGACAATTATAATAGTTATAAAATTTTAAAAATAAATTATTAACATAATTAAATTATTATATATCATTTTTATCATTTATTTTAATTAATAATAAATATATATTCTCACTCATATCATGAAAACTTATTTAATATGTTATTTTGACATTTTGCAGCTTACACAAGCATTGCATAATAATTTGGATAATATTATTGTTATATAACCCCAAAGTTAGAAAGTATAAATAAAAAACATCATTTATACATTATATTTAAAAAAAATCATTCAAATACTTTTTCCATCTCAATTATTATCATTAGGAAACCAAATTTGACTTGTCTAGTGCTGTATAAGCACTATGTCGACACTAAAAATTATTTTAATATTTATCATGAAATAAATTATAATTTATAAATTTTGGATTATTTTTATATGATATTATTAGTTTTTTATAATACATAATCTATTCCATAATTTTCATAAATTTATATATCATATTTATGTTATGATAATATTATAAAATATATTGTATCTCATAAAAAATATATTTTTTCACTATTTATCAAAAGTTTACTTCAAACACTCCAAGAAAAATAATGCTTTTAGAATATAAATTTTTAAAACATTAATTATATTTAATTTATATCCATAAAATTCATTCAAGACCTTAAATTATCCAAAAATAAATAAATTTAATACATTTAAATATATTTAATTTTAATTTTACCAGCTTGTATAAGCACTGCATCAGTGATGTGTTGGAATTATAGTAAATTATATTATTTATAAAAATCAAAAATAAATTTATATAATAAATTTAATCATTTTTATTTTGAATAAAAAAATAATCCTTTTGATAAAATATTAAAGTTTATTTATTCAAAGAGAGTGACATTTTGATTTTATATTTAATTAAAATAATATATAAGTCATTTTTGAATAAAAAAGTCACCAAATTATTATAAATTTGAATATTGGATGAATAGGTTCAAACACAACTCATAAAATAGATTAAATTCAAGTGTTATGGTTATTTTTAGTCCTTATCATATTATTTTTTATTTTAATTACCTGATTTATCCTTACCAATGTGGAAAATGTTTACAACGATTACTATTAATAATGAGAAAAAATAAAAGGGAAATATTTAAAAAAAAATCTGATTCCAAATATGGAATCTAATTTTTAAGATTCAATTTATATAAGTTTTAGAAATTAATTTAAAATTAAAAAGCAAAATACAACCAAAAAACTGTTTTTAGAGAAAAAAATCTCTTTAAGCCTAAAAATAAACTTATATAAAAAAATAGGTATAATGATGAATCCTATGAAATTAATTATATTATTTAAAATTAAATGATACTTATTTTAATTTCATATAAACTAGGACTTTTAAATTGTTTTATTTAATGAAAATAAATGATAGTTTTATAAAAATCGATATTTTTCACTATTCATTAAAAAATCAATCTTTTCAAAAACATCTAAAACAAATCACCCCAAGATAATTATGGTATGATGATTTTAAAAATTATATTATTTTTATAAAATAAAAGTTTTAAAAGTTTTATAAATTAATTATAATATTCTCTCACAAAAAGAAATAAACACCATTTTTTGAGTAAACATATTTTCAAAGCATAAAATGACTTTACTAAAAAATTGAGTACTTATTTTCTAAAAAATAATCAATACATTCGTATTGAGTAGTAAATGTATGTATATATATATATATATCATAATTTTGTTAATCCTATTCATACACACTAACTTAATGGTTATGTTGTAACTGTAATATTTAAATAATAATATTTTAATAGTATATGTCAGTTTGTTTAAAATCAGTGTTGAATGTAATGAAAGATAAAAAAGAAATTAAATTTTTTTTAAATATAAATATATTCTAAAATATTAGGTTGTTAAATTTATATATATATATATATATTATGTGAACTTTATGATTATAATTCATCCATTTTAAACTGATTCATATTAATTAAAAAAAAAGTCATTATAACTTAAGAAATGTTGAGATGCATAGATTTCCATAATAAAATGTTATGGTTAGTTTTAAAAATGAAAATTAAATCATTTTAAATAAAAAAAATAAAATATTCGTGTCTAAAAGATCATAATTTCTATGGAAAAAAACATTTTTGGAATCTTATTCTCAATTAAATATTTATTGATTATAAGATTTTAATTTTTTGAAAGATACATTTAAACAACATGTTTTAGATTTTTTTTCATTTATTAATGTGAAATTTTATTACATGTTCTAAGATAAATTGATTATGATTGGATATAAGTTATAATTATAATTCCTTTAATTAAAGATCATGCTAATAGTTGTGAATTATTTTCATTTAGCTTGTATGACTTTAGGAAAAATTATAATGCATGCCTAGAGAATATTTTATTTGAAATGAAATTAATGGTGCTTGGTTTAAATTTAGGAATGATGTAATAAACATAAATAATAAACTCTATAAAAAATAATTCAAGCATGCTAACTTATGAAGACTTGTTTTTTATACCATGTTAATAATGGTAAGTTCAACATGTTATGAATTAAATATAATGCATGATTTATTATGCTATGTTTTGATTTAGTATAGATCATGAAATGGAAACATGTTGAAATTAAGTGATAAACTAAAGGAATTATGAGGCATTAACAATCATATTAATATGGTACAAATATTAGGATGTGGGTATTATAAGCATGTGGTAAGTACACAAGCATTGAACATAAAATATGCTATGAGCACCATCTATAAAATTTTGCTTTAATATTATGTTTTGTTTTTTGAAATTTGTGTTGGTTGGTTAAATAATTACATGAAATATTGTTGATATGTATTCTTAAGCCTTAATTATGGATATTGATGCCTTTGATTTAACATTCAAGGATTGTTTGGTTTTGTGTTTTAGGGTAAGGGATGAATGAGGTTCATGAAGTGTGTCGGATTTCCCGTTGTTGTGATTGTGTGATTGGGATACATAAACTAACCTTGTTTATTTTTATGCTTGGTTGAATAAATGATGAAATAGTGACACTATAATGATGCACTCTGGAAGTGGAACAGGGGTTCATGGGAAATAACACTAATCAAGTTCCAGTAGTAGGGAGTGCCTAAGTTCCATGATGGAGTATCCAAAATCGTGGTTGAAGAGTGGTTAGAGGAGTTTGAGGTTTCCTTTGAATTAAAAATGAATCCAAACTAGTTTCAGGTTTCCTTAGTAGTGGTTTCACTCGAAGGGGTGGCCTGAGCATGATGGAAGACAGATCATGGATAGACAGAGGTAGTCTCCTGGGATGAATTAATTTTCTTGGTCAAGGAGGATTTCATTCCATGGATGAGGAATAGTGCTGAGAGTATCAATATGGGTTTGATACAGGATTCTAAGAAGGCTAGAGTGGAACTTAGAGCTATAGTTCTTGTAATAAGTGGAGGCAGTGAGCAAGGCGGCCTCTCGAGACTCAGGCATGACCCCAGGGTTGGGGTCTGCTTACCTCTATGCATTTTACATGGAGAAAGCTAATGTGATTTGGTTGTGGTGTTATGTGGAACCAATTTTCCTAGTGCCCAATGATTTTTGGAGTTCCAAGTTCTTATTGAATTGGTTTATTGTTCAATATAATGGTAGATTTTTCATAAGAAATTATAATTAAATATCTTTTTTTAAAGGTCTATGGAAGTTTAGTTAAAATGATTTTTTTTCTTACCCCATTCAAACCCTTATTTATTTAAATGATTACACCATAGAAAAAGGGGTTAATTGGTTGGAATAAGGGTGAAATTTTAGAGCTGATAAAGAGGGGAGTGTTTTATTAACCTTCATCCTTGTTAGGTTAAACCCTCCTAAATGATGGATATGTTTGAGTGGTATCTTGCAAGGTGGTTGTTTAGACCTCCCCAAATCCCTTATTTTGGGTTTTTTATTCTTAAGGATAATAATAGTTTGATAGGTAACTGTTGTAATGGACTCAACCCTTATAACCCATTAATTTTTGTTTTTAGGGGTTCATAAGCACTCTTGAGGATAGAGATGGGTTTATTTATACTTAGTTACACCCCGCCATAGTAGTGGGTGTGGTTCTAGATGTTTGGATTCCTTAAATATGTAAGCATGTGGAATGTTATTTTGGTTGATATATTTGTAAGGGTGAATGTTTTGGACTAAGTCGTGTGGTTTTTGGCATAACACAGTAAGTGAAACACCCATGGTGGTCATTTTTTAATCCATTTTGAGCTATGTGTAAATAAAATATGAGGTTTATTTATGTTGCATAAAGGTATATCCTATTTTTTAGGAGGTTAAGTTTCATATAAGGGTAGAGTTAACTATGTAAGGTTCATATCTTTAGTCTCACATAAATCGAAGCTCTCTTGTTGTTGGGGTGTATCGTGGTCATTAAAATATTTTAAATAGTCTTTTTAGAATCCATTTTATAGAGAATCTACCTATGTGAAATAGGGAATGCTAAAATTCCATGGTTTATTGATTTTTATGGTCCTAGTGGTGAGTTGAGGTGGAAGTCAAAGTGGTTCTGAGTTTCATGTGAGTGAGGAAGAAACAGAGATTCGGAGCTCTCTATGTTATAGTTCTTGGAGTTTTAGGTCAAAATAGTGATGGATTTATCCCTATGCCATGGTGGAGATCATGGTATCGGTAGAGGGTAATTTAAAATAGTTTTTAAAATGTGTGTAAATCAGGAGGATAGTTCAATTAAAATGTTGATTTTTTAGATGCCCCCCCCCCAACCTGATGAACCATGGCTGTAGTGAGATTCACTATTCCATGGTGGGGGTATTTCAATATTACTCAATATATAGGGATTGGGACGTACTTGGTTTGATTTTCTATCACTTCTCTTAAACCTTGTTTAACTCCAATTCTTCTCACCATCCTCCAGCCACATATTTTGTGGATTCAAACTCCTTGGATTGTTATATCATTTCACATTAATCGAGATGTGGAATTCTAGACCTTCTCTATTTTATTTTTTGTAAATTGTGAAGCTTCTATGATTTTATTTTCACTATGTAATTAGCATGATTCAACTTAAAGAATACGAAATAATCTAAATGATGAGATTGGGGATAAAGTAGCTATGTGAAAGTAATTTATCTACATTCTTATATTATTTTTAGGTGATTTTACTATATATATATATATTAATATAAAGGAATAAGTAGTTAAAAATTTTGATAGATAAGGGATAGAGAATCTAAGGGGATTAAGTGTGGTGTTCACCTAAATATTTGTTGATAATTGAAACCTTTATTTAAATTAAAGAAAATTGTTTAATGTTTGGTTATTGAGATGATCCCCTCTTTATTATTTTTGAACTAATTACCATTTAAAGCTTTCTTATTATCATTTTTAAATGTTTTGAAATACTTGTATGAAATGTTATTGTGTTTGGATGCTAGAATAGCTTCACATAATTAATTAATAAGTAAAGTTGGTAACTAAATGAAATGTCTTAATAATCAATAAATTGACTATGATGATGTTTCCCCATGTATTATATATACCAAAAAATATGTTTGTGGATTGTTGAAGTGTTGTTGTTTAAGGATGTTTTTTTGGTTGTGATGTGGTTTTTATGTGTCAACTATGAAATTCGATGTGATTGGTAAATGATGTTGGATATATGATGATGATATGTTTTAGTGATGCTTGGTGGTATGGTATGATATAGGATGGAATGGTATTAATAATTTATAAATTAAAATGTGGTATGAATAAGGTAATGGAGGGATATTAATTAAATTTGGTAAATGGATCGTGCTAGAAAATTAAGTAATTCTAGTTGTAATTTAAATATGAATGTTGAAATGAATTAATAATGTAATTAATAAATGTGGGTGATGTTTGAGAGTGGTTTTTCATTAAATATAGAATTAAATGGATTAAAAAATAAAATATTTTTTGGAAGTATTAAATCTATATTTTTTTAAATGAATTCTTAAGTGAGAAGTTTTGGTTTTATTATAGTTATTGGTTGGTTTCTGTTATAGAGGAAGTAGTGGTTGTGGATGGGTATTGGTGATGAAATGGTGGAATAAATGGGTTTTTTAAGGTTTTTAGTGTACCGCCATAGGTTAGGTATTGTGTGTGGACATATATACATGTATTTTATTGTAATTTATATACACACTCCACCTTAGTCGAGTATTTTATACTAATGCCAAATTTTTTGGTTCCAAGTGCTTTCCCCAACATCCAGGTTGGAGATAATGGATGGATGACTTCCTCCTCTTCCCCTCTCTCCCTTTAGCAATAGATGGGTTGTGATATAATGAGGTTGGTACTATAATGACCCAACCTCATACGTCATCTTAATTGGCACCCAAACTAGCCTACCATAGATCTAAGCGGAATTCCTAGTCTCCAAGGGTTGGCAACAAGCACTAGGGAATCTTATATATCTACAATGGGGACTATTTTTTCTTTAATCAGAGTAAAATAAGAATCATTTTTTAAAACTAAATTTTAATAAGACCCGTTTTTAGGTCTTATGTATGTTACAAAAAAATTAATAAATACCAGAAAATAGTAAGAAAGTAGCAAATATAAACAGTTATAAACTAATCCCTCAAATCACACTCAAAACTCCCTCACTAAGACAGCATACCTCTGCTCACCCAACAATATCCTTTAACATGATACAACTCTATAATCACTCAGTCAATACATAAATAATGTGAAACATAGATAACTAAAATAAAAAGGGGTAAATAACTCATTTAAAGTTCCACATGTTAGACATTCTATGAAATTAAAGGTAATTATTATAAAATAAATTAATATGAACACTTGATTGAATATGATAAAATAAAACTAACCTCAAATCCCTAAATAAATCAACACTATTAAGAGTGTATAAGAACTGAATCATGAACATGTAACTAAGATAATATAGGCATGATCATAAAAATACTCAGTAGGCCACCACCCACATTTCCACATTCAATATTTTTAATTATAAACCATTTTCATGATAGTTTGAAATAAAATACAAAAATAGGTTTTCTATTTTTATTTTATTAAATGAAAAAAAATCACTAAAAATATTATTTTCTATATCCTAATATATTTTTGAAAAACAAACACTCATTTCCAAATCCATTTCAAAATCCATCAAAAACATTTATTTTAAAATAGATCCCAAAAACCTCTTTTAAAAAGAATTTTAAAGAAATTGAACCAAGGATCACAATCATAGTATACTAGAACTGACACCACAAATCAAGAAAGTAATAAAGGAAATAATAATAAATCAAGGGTTCCATATGAAATACAAGTAGGGGAGAAAAAAATAAATCACAATACAAGGGTCCCCTACATCAAACACTAATCAAGAAAACAAGTATCATAAGATATAATCTAGGAATTCAAGTAATATTATCCAAAATTGGTAACATGAATCCTAATATGGACTATAAGAAACTATATGTATTACTAGTCCTATCAAACTAGAAAATCCCAATACCATCAACCCATGAGTGTAAAGATACCATGGGAGACCATAAAGGTGCACTTAGTAACCCAATAATATTCTTGTTATCCTTAAAAAAATCTTGAGTTATACTCATTGATGACTCTACTTAGTGTCTTAGAACTCCCATTACCAATACCCTATAAGGGAATAGGATAAAAAGAAGTCGAAAAAATGAATAAGTAGGAACAATCAATCTTATACATCTCTACATGCACCAAACTCCAAATATAGAAGGGGAAACAAGTATGAGGAAAATTAGAGAAGGCCTCATTGGGTTCCAAGTGAAATATTTTTAGAAAATTCCATGTGGGATTTTAGGATAAACCTAACATGGATATCCAATCCAATTTCCCTTTTAAAAACTATTTATAAGACATTTTTGAAACACATTATTTTCAAAAACATTCCTTGATATCTATTTAAAAATAAACTTACTTTCATTTAAAATTCACAAGGCTCCCAAACCCTCCCTTCAATTTCTTTCATGAAAAAAATAGTGTCAACACATTTTGAAACCCCATATTTTATTTAAAATAAACTTTTAAATGATTTATCCATACTTTTAATTTCAAGTTATACCTTGAATTATAAGTAAATACTATTATAAAATAATTTGAAATCCCAAGAAATATTTCATAGCTCCGATTTAATTTTGGAAGGCCATTCAGATAATTTAATAAACTAGTGAACAAAAATAAATAAAATCAATTTTTCACAATCATTTAAAATAGGAAAACTCATTAATTCTAGTTCAAATCATTATAAAATAACTAAAACAAGTATAATTTGTTTATATAAAATTAAAACACAATTTTTGGATAGAAATAAATAGATGGTTCATAAATTATAAATTGGGTCATGGGAAAACCTACCTAGAATCAGTGGTAAATGGTTTGAAATGCATTACCTTTGATGTTGGATTCCCATGTGAGGAATGGAGGGCCACAAAAAACTATATAATCAATAAACATAATCAAATTTATACCAAAACCCTACCTAGGGTTTAGCTGAATCGTGAACCATAATAGGGAAAAGATAAAACATGAGGAAATAGAGAAATAAGTGGAGAGGATACTTTACCTAGCGAATCTAGCCAATAACTATGTAGGAATAAAGAATAATTGATGAAGGGTAGGGAGGTATGGTGAGGGAAGGGTTTTTTCATGAGGGTCTTCGGCCTATGGAGGGGGCGCAATGTGGGTGAGTGAATAAGGGAGAGGAAATTGAGTAAAAAGGAAATAAAACAGTATAAAATAAAAGTAATTTATTTTATTTATTTTTAAATATAGTAAATCCACACTATTTACCAAACCGTGCAGTAACCAAGTGGATCTCCTCTAAAATTTGAAAATACCATCCATGGTTTCCCCTAAGACCCTTCATGGTTTAGATGACCATGCATAGACCATATCAAATATCACTATTTAGTTATAGATTTAATCACACGGTTACCACATAGTTTACCAAATCATGCTGGTTAATCGTGCTCCCCTTTAATTTTTTTAAAAATTTTAAAATTTCAATCCAAAATTTATTGGAACTCAAAAAACTCAAAATAATAAAAAATAACATAAAAATAAACTATACATTTACATGGTAGGTGTCACAATACTCCCCACCATACCACTTTATTCCCCCATAAATTCTTAGGTCAAAATAGTAGGTAAGAAAAACTAACACCTAACACTCTATATGAGGTGATGGTGGTTTAGGGAAAGTCTCATAAGAGATATAACAAAGGAGAACCATATGATGAAAACAATCCTCAAAACCAACACATAAAATCCATGAAAATATTGTATCAACCATATAAAATTTCCCAATATCTCAAAGAACATCTGTGATACAACTCTCAAACCAAACACCCTAAGAAGGAAAAGGTAAACTTATTATGGTATCTCTACTATTTATAATTTTTCTATCATGGTGGAAACTAAATAAAACCATGGAAAATCTACATTCCCCAAACATCCTAACAACTATAAAATAAACGCATTCTCAATACGTAAATTCTTATAACCTAAAAGAATGATGAAAACCCACAGGAATACCATTTCACCCATAAATCCAAGTCTCCAAGACTACTGAGATCACAACCTAGCCTGAGGAATGACACGTGTTTTCACCTTATGTCACTACATAGAAGAGAACTCTAGGGTCCTATAAATGGTAATCCATCTCAAAACAAACCTAAAAGAACTAAAATAATGCTAGTTGGTATACTACCTGAACTAGTGTCACCCACACCCTATCCACCCAAGAACACACCCAAGACCCTTCCCATGTCCCTCCATTAATAGAAAAACCTCATCACCCCTCTAGTACACAAACAAACCTCCATAATTTAACTCCAAAACTAAACACAAATAAGACCACAAGGAAACCAACATCTAATAATAACCAATCAAAAATATCCCAAAGGAAACATACGACCAAAATTGCCTCAAGGACTCAACTGAATTTTCATCCTCAAAAAAAGATACAAATCACTAAAACACATTAACAACTTCTTTTTATGGCTCAAGTCAGAGAATTTCTAGCTATTATCTAGGGAAACATTCCAGTGATAATTCCTCAAATATGTAAGAAATCCCAAATAAAGAATTAATTTACCAAGAACCATGAGATTTTAGCTCAAGAGAAAGATTCAAGAGATCCTAAATAGAATCCAAAATTAGAAAACAATATCATCCCAACACTCTATTTAGAGTCTGGGTGGAGATCATAACTGAAGGAATCTCCTTTGGGAAATAAAGGAAATCACCAAGAGGATCATACTTGGAGACAAGCCTTCTAATATTTTCCTTGACCTTTCCATGAGGCTCACCATAAATTACCTAGGACATGAAGTTAAAATTCATGCCTCATAATCAAACCAAATAAACCCAAAAATACACCCCTCTAAGAACAAAACACATCAACCACATAATCCAAATTAAAGAAACTCATTTAAATGAATTTATCCGAAGTCCCCCTTTCATTTTAAAACACATGGTGTTTTTTTCTTTGAAAACAAAATCCCCCACCTTTTTAAACATTTAAGTTTTCAAAATTAAAACACATTCTAGTTTTTCAAAATGAAATTAACAAATTCCTAAAAACTCTTTTTTAAAACCAAATCTACTTCACAAAAAATAATCAAAAAGCTCCAACAAAATCCAAACCAACCTGGACAATATATCCTAATACTAGCCTTATCCCCTTTCTCATTGCCAACACTAACCAAGGTAATCCAAGAACTAGGATGATAAATAGGAAAACCAAAATAGGTTGTGGAATCATTCTCGATTTAGACATATTCTTTATGGGGCTTCCAATCATGTAATGATTCCTAGAACATGTCTAAAATCAGGTACTTTATTGTTGCATAGTTCATTAGACCATGCTAGACAACCTCACATCTCGATCCCTTCCCCATTTTCATCCCAAAATCTAATCTAACCCCCAAGAAATATCATTACATGCCATGAGGATCAAAACTACCAACACTAATAATCAAAACAAAATATGAATTCAAAATTCAAATCCCATGTCCCGTGAAAAATCAATGTCTGGGGTAGGCAATAGCTAGCTAGACTCTTCCTTCCCATACCTATTGAGTTCCATTGAAATGTCTAACTCGATCTTACCATGACATCCCAAATAAAAAAAGTGATGTTCAAGAACTCTGGATCCCACTAAAGAACCTCCTCTTATACTATTTTTAACGACCCATACTAAGATTCCATCTAAACTAGAACCTGAGCTAGCACACCATTGACCTGAGGGGCTCAATCCCCACAGACTGGTGATAAGAATCAGGGAATCGAGTAGATATATAATAAGAGTAATTTTTTCCTTTAATTAGAGTAAATAAAGAAGAATATTTATAATGAAATTTCAGCCTAACCCATCTTAAGTTCATATTTCCACAACAAAAATAAATCAGTAAATACCAAAAAACATAATAAAATAGTAGATATAAATAGATATATACTAATCTATTTGATCTCCTTTAAAAATACCTTACAAATTCAGCATACCTCTACTCACCCTAAAGCCCCCTCAGTATGTTGTAGCTCCAGAATCACCTAGTCTCTACATAAATAATATGAACCACCAATAAATAAAAGGTAAAGTAGTAAAGAACTCATTTAAGGGTCCACACACTATGCATTCTAAAAAATTAATGGAAATTACTATAAAATCAAGTAATAGGCACACTTGTAAAAATGTAATAAATTAAAGCTAACCTAAAATAACAAATTAAATCAATTCTCTTAGTGTGTCCAAGAACTAGACCAAGAAACTACAACTATTATAATATAGGTTTTAGATTAAAAATACTCAATATCCCACCACCATCCTTGCCACATTTCATACTTTTAATTAAAAACCATTTTCAGACTAGTTTGACATAAAATTCAAAAATATATTTTATTTTATTTTATTAAATGAAGAAAATAAATAGAAATACATTTTTATCTAGCCTAATCCACTATTTAAAACCAAACACTAATTTCTAAATCCATTTGAAAATACATCAAAAACCATTACTTTAAAACAGTTCCCAGAAACCACATTTAAAACACATTTTAAAGAAAGTGAACCAAGGATCACAATTAGATTATGCTAGAACGAGCACCAAAAAATAATAAAGTAATAAAATAATTCATAATAAAGTAAGGGTTCCACAAGAAATATAATAAAGGGGGGGAAATTGAGCAAAAGATAATGATTCCCTACATCAATCACCAATCAAGAAAATAGGTGACATGGGCATTAATCAGGGCACTCAAATAATATTATCCTAAACTAGAAACATGAATACTAGTAAAGACTATAATAAACTATCCATCCTATTAGTCTTTTAAATCTAGATGGGGATAATCCCATCAACCAAAAAGCATGAATCTACCATGGGTACCATCAAGGTACACTCAGAATCCTGATACCACTCTAGTTATCCTTAAACTAATCAAGAGTTAAACTCATCCAAGACTCTAGTTAGTGTCTTATAACTTCCATAATCAACACACAAGAAAGGAATAGAATAGTAAGTAGTCAAAAAAATCATAAGAAAACAAAATAAATCTCCCACATCTCTACATACACTAAACACCACCCACATGCAGGGAAACAAATGTAACGCCCCGACCCCAGCTACCCAGAGTCGGTGCATTAATTACATAACATTGGCATGATCACAAGAAGATCAAATATCGAAAGACCGATTGGTTTAGTAGCCTTGGAAACACTAGATATAATCATAAAGTTTTACATTACATTTCAAAGTGAAAAACTACTACAACAACAAAGTCTTCATATCCACACTATTAACCCCTCATAATATCCCTACAAGTCAATCATAATTTACTTCTTCACTACCTGGGAAAAATAAAACATAGAAAAGGGGTGATCTCAAATGCCCAGTAAGGATAACAATATAGCGGAACATTCAAAATAAGCATAAACATTTAAGGCAATGAATTACTAAAACAAAAGCCTTTTAAACATGAACTTCAACATAGTATGGAAAAAGTAAAATGAAATAATGCCATTTACTTATTCACATGGATATTCTACTAATCGAATAATCACATGCAAAATCAATAACCACTTTCATAATGTTGGAATGCATAATGCCAGACTATCATAACCACATAGCCAAGGCCTCGTGCCAAGACTACAAATAAGATTTTGTCAAGGCCTTGTGCCAAGACACTAGTTTGTCTCATGATACCTACCGATGCATCGAGGAGCTATAGCGGGCTCCACCCGTCACTTATTAAGTCCAATGCATTCCTCATATGAATAGGTTTAAGCATAAAATAAACATTCGTATTAAAACTAGCATACGAAATGTCAATACTTTAACCACAAACCATGAATGGTATAAAAATAGAACATCCACAGTCAAATATAACTCATTTGATACAATATGGAAGATTGTATTGTATCACATTAACCTCAATCATGAATAATGAAGGATGTTGACATAGATGAAAATAATCATCAAAACTATTTGAGAGAAATATCCCCCTTTTCATGAAAACATTTAAAAGTCACACTATTTGTCAAGAAGCCATTTAAAAATAGATTTTTGAATCAAAGTGTCCCATACCACTTTGAAACTTTTTAAAAGGATTTTTAATTTTAAAACTTTAATGTCCATATAAATAAATCCTTAAAACCATTTTTAAAATATGGACATTAATGAGCATGATTTAGAAGAATAATTCTTTAAAACATTTTAAAATGGTATTTTGGTTAGAGTTTCTAACCAAAAGAGAGACACTTGAATACAAATAATTGAGGTAATCAAAACATTGTAATATCATGAGAATAAAGGAATTCATGATATACTATTTCAAAGTACATTATATACACCACATAAAAGTGATTTGGTGTATATCATCAAAGAAGTCTCAATGGAATGTAAATTGAGATGAAATCTCTCATAAAGGTTGTATCCTTTGGTTAAGGATAAATAAACGACATAATTATGTGTGACAAATATAAATACACTAAATATGATTGGATATTCAGTGTAAATCAATCAAAGTATATTCACACATATTCTTGTAAAAACAATACCAACGAATTGGATGTTTAACTCAATAAATGGAGAATGAGTTAAAATTACTCTTATCAAATTCATATCAATGACTTGAGAATTATAAATGGAGTGATTATGTGTATAAAACTTATATCCATAGGAATGGGAGTGGAAATTATGACATAATCAAATGAATAGTGATTCCACACATAATCTTGGGGTAATATAATCAATGAAATATGCGTAAAGCCAAATGAGTGGAAATTGAAATCTCAAATTCCCTTATTGATTAGGTAACTTAAGAAACATACACCCATGAAAGAATTATCATACCATGATGATTTAAATACCCATAAATAAAAGTATATAACACAATGAATACAATCATGGGCAGTACACATACACCACATGCAATAATTAAGTGGTGATCAATGGAATTCTCACGGAATTAAAAGTGAGATAAGAAAATCCCTTACTTTGTACTTTTTCCTTGGTCGATGGTAGGTTTACCTCCTGTATAATGGTGAAATAATTGTTATTGAATAATACAAGAATCATTTACTTTAATATGATATCATATATGATCTTTTAACATTGATTTGTTAATAATATCTTAGTATTAACGCCGTTTCGGGTGTTAACTTACTCATTTTCTTTTATATGTTTTGTTACATAAGTCATGTTTGTTGTATCTTATTCATATCCAGAATGATATCAAGTCCTTAAACATCATTTTTAAATCATTAAATGATAATTATACTTGAATGGATACGATGGATAATGAATCTCATCGCATTCGTGGAGACGGTAGTCCGTACGTACGCACGAACGCTACTTCCATTTAATTTTTTTATTTTAAAAGAATCGAATCCAAATGATACATAGGTATATTACTATTCCAGTATAATATAATATTTTATATATGTTACTTAAGTTCATTAACACCATCCTTTATACGTTCCATGTGTGGTATGAACGAGTCATATCATTTTAAGGGGGCGGTAGTCCGCACTTCCTCAAATGAAATTATCGTATGTATATACGACATGAAACGAATAATGGTATGAAATAAAATGGAATTACAGAAGCTTATATATAAAATATATATCATTAATATCATATTTAATTACAGTGCCATCATAATGGCCACCATGAGAGGCGGTAAGATGTTTTTGAACAATCATCGTTTCGTGAGGCGTTAGTTTGCCATCCACAGAAACATTATGTTCATCATCCATTAGATGGAGTTGTGTGTATGTGTAGTTTGAATATTTCTTATAACAACATCCTAGTATATTGAGGATACTGGTGTTGTTACAAAAGAAGGGAAATAAAAAGAGTTTGGGGGTTGAAGAAGCAAAATAAATGAAAATAATTTAAGAGAAATCGTTACCTTTAATTTAGGTAACTCACTTTGGTTGGAACCAAAGGACTTGTTGAAATGCTTTCTGCCTAAGGGGAAGCTTCAAGGAGGAGGAGAGGGATGTGGGAAGATTAGTTGGGCAGAGTTTGGACGAGCCAAGTGGCTTGAGAGGTGTGGGGAAATGAGAAGGAGGAGTGCCCTTTTATAAGAGGGGTGAGGGGCACCTTTGGAAAAGCTAGAAATATTAATTTATAATAAATTCATATTCGGTTTCCAAAGGCTCCAAAGTTGACTATTCAAAGTATGAGGTGGGGATAGGTCGAAAACAACTCATCCAATAGAATTTAGACAGGTTTGGGTACTTATATTAACCTTATCTTTAAGTATTAACTCTAAGTTAATTAGTTTCACTTTTACAATGTCTCTTTGTATTTTTATATAATATGGTTAATAAACTTACTATATACATCCAAGAGACCCCCAAGTGGTTCATTAATAATTAACCTATCATAATATAAGTCTCTTGGCCGAACCTTAGATTTTTAGGAATTTAATATCAATTAATAATATAATATTTGTTTTAAGAACTCTTTTATGTCAATTTTGACACTATTCAATAGTTGATTTTTGTGAAACTCATAACAGATTGATTACTTCGAACAAAGTCAATTCAATCAATCCTAATATATCATATTATCCTATAAAATTAGTTTAATTCATTAAAAGTTTCATATTATATTTATTTGGGTATTTATAATATCATTTATTTTAATTTTTCACAATTATAGTAATTACTGCATCATCATTGTGTCATAAATAAAATAAATTATTTAATGTCTAAAAATTATAAATAAAATATCATTATGTAGGAAATCTTTTTAGCTTTATAATGAATATTTATAATCGAAAATCCAACATGTATAACCCTATGTAAAAATTGTTCTTCTAAAAGATGTAAGCTTATGCCATTTTTATTTTTATTTTAACTTTATTAATATAATGTGTCATTATCACTTGCAAGTGGATCCATGGGGTCCCAAAATAGACCCAAAGATTCCCATGGTCGACCATTTATCAACCAATAGGGTTAAGGCACGTTTTAGGGTAATTTAGTATTATTATAATATTATTTTTTAACCCTTATTTACCGGATTTACCCTTAACCATGGTAAATAAAATATTTACCGCAGTAATTATTCAAAATGTCTAAAAATAAAAGTTACCTATTTACAAAATTTGAACATCATGATTCCAAATATGGAATCCATTTTCCTAAATTCAAAACACAGAAGTGGCAGAAATTAATTTAAAATTAATTCCCGCTGTCAAAACAAAAAGCGTGTTTTTAAGAGATAATAACTATCAAAAGATTGACACTTGTTTATGTTCGGTTTAATTGTAAAATTATGTCCAATGACCAACATTATATTAAATGGTAAAAATATATTCTAAATATACTTTAAAACCACTCAAATTCACAATTTATCACTATTAATTATTTTGATTAAAAAAGTTGTTTTTAATTAAAATTTAGTAATTTTCACTATTCATCAAAATATGAAAGTTATCCGAAAAGTACCAAAATTTCACCTTAGGCTAAATTCGATATTCCGAATCCAAAAATGAAGTCCATTTTGAAATATAAAATATATATAATTTCAAAAAGTATGTATTACTATTCATAACGGCTAGTTTGATTGGTTGTGGTGTGTTAAAATCTCGAAGTTGCGTACAATGCACGTCATTGCATTATTCGAAAGGAAACATACCGAGGAAGCTTGGGGTGTTACATTCTCCCCTCCTTCAATAAATTGCGTCCTCTCAATTTTTAAAATTTTTCTTGGGAATATAATGGAAAGTCCCACATCGAAAAAAGAGTCAATAAAACTATCACTTTAAAAGAAAGAAAGAGAGGTATAAGGGTCATCCAAGATAACCCATACTAGGATTCCATGTAAGAAAACATGGATATGGATGATAAACTAAGTGTCAAGTTCTGATGGAGAGGGATAGAAATCATGATCAGGAGAAAGTTAACAATGAGAAAACCACAAACTTATGTTGGGACAAACGACCATTAGTCTCCTAGTAGGAAAGTAAACGGACAACATTTTTTTTTAAGTTACATTACATAAGGAAGAGTAATTCATTTATGATATTGACTAAGAACATTATGAGATATACTTACATTTTAAGTAGATTTTCATTCTTTAATAAATTTCCACCACTAACTCATTTTTTTTAAACGATGAGTATTCAAGAAGACTTGGTCACACTGGAAGAGATAGAATCACATGATCCATGAAGGATAAACCATATATTTACATTGTCTTTGAAGATTAATCAAAACCAAAATGGTCAGTGAATGATCTAATGATCCCCCAAAAAGATATTCATTGAGATAAATATGCACTAATCTTAATTTCTAAAATTAAACCAACAATACCCCCAAAGTTAAATAGATACCATTCAATAACCAATTGTCCTTAAAATCCTTTAATATAATCCAAACTAATATTGAAACCCAAAACATAGAAGAATTTGATTATGTAGTCTCCCATGTTAAATTGTATCTCCAAATGACATCAGATACTCTTAAAGTCACATATTCAAAAGTAATTAACCTAATCACATATTCTCTATTATAGGTTAATCATTTCCATAAATAACCCAAATCACTATAAATCCACAATAAAAACGTAGATAAAAATATATCGTTACTCCACAAATGAAACCCCATAGTATTCTATTTTCCTTGGGCATATAGTGTTCCCAACAAAGCGAACATCTTCCAAAATAACATTTATCACTTAATCACCAAATCATTTTCCTATACCAAGGGTATTCTTTTGATATGAAATAAGAACCCAAATCAACTTATTATTGATCAATAAAATCATTTAACTAAAAAAAAAGTCACACTAACCAGGGACTTCACGTAGTCCAGTGGTAGGCGATAAATCCCAATCGCACTTTGGTTGTGGGTTCGATTCCCATAGCTTTGTCCGACGCGACGGGTTGTTACACGGTCTACGTGTTGTCCTTTTTCAAAAACTATATTTTATAATATTTCCAAAATGAGATAAATTCCTCAAAATACTATATCATAAATTTAACCACAAATGTTATATCATACCTTGAATCTTCATCCCAAATTAGAATAACTTATAATTCTCTCAAACCCCAATGATCATATAAATCCAAATGGTTATTTATACCCATATCCACAAGAGAAGAGACAATTCTTCCTTAAATATCATTCTCACATGGCAAACTGCGGGGTTACAAATACAAGAGAAAATTATTCCATAGTAAACCCATCAACAAGGAGTGCTAATACTTTTTAAACATTTATCCAACCATTTATTCCCACATAGCTTCTTCTTTGACCAAGAAAATATCCTATAGAATAGGACATTCACTCGGGTAATGGCCAGGTCCCCTACATTTACGGCAAATGACTGTAAATGGACTCTTGGGACCATTTTTATCTTCTTCCATAGTACTCTTCATTTTTCTTCGGCAATTCTTTACTTTATGTCCTTCCTTCCCGCACGTAAAACATTTCGTTGTCCCATTGAGACACTTTCCTGGGTGTCTCTTTCCACATTTCCTGCATGATGAAAATTGAGGGTTCTTTTCTCCATGGTCTCCATTGCTGGAGCTCTTATCATTTATCACTTTTCTCTTCCTTGTTGAGTCTGGGAGTTGGTTAATATATATGTTGTTGATCATATTTTTGGAAAACTGATTTGGCATAAAGACGATATCTTTTATGCCTATCAACATTCCATTTTGTTGCTCATTGCCACCACCGTTCCCATCTTGTACATCATTCTCAAAGTCACTATGACTTCCTTGGAATCCAGCCATTGACTAAAACCATAAAGCATTGTGTGAGTAATAGTAGTCGTAAAATCATTTAGAGATTAAAATGTCACCATATTCTCAATTTGAAACATATTAGGATTAACCAAGGTCATTTACTCTCATCTTATATATATATTACTTAAATTGTTTTGTAAAGAAAATGTAAATTATCCTAAGCATATCCCCCGGGAGTGTCGTAACCAAGAGTGCAGCAAGGCCCGTTGTCGTGCACCAGTTCCCGTTCGAGTCTAGCTCAAAGCGGTGTTTTCGGGTTTTACCCCTAGGTACATCTGTGCCAGAGCCGCCTCTACCTGCTCGTATCCAGACAGGGATGTATTGCTCGGAAAACTCACAAAATCTCTACAATACCAAAATTCTAGGAAGTTCTTTTATACTAATCCTCAAAGTTCATCTTAGGTCTACGTGCTCTAATCAGAGTTTATCTAAATCTAGCTACCAAGGTTTGTACTAAACTTCCTCTGATACCAACTGTAACACCCCGACCCCAGCTACCCAGAGTCGGTGCATTAATTACATAACATTGGCATGATCACAAGAAGATCAAATCTCGAAAGACCGATTGGTTTAGTAGCCTTGGAAACACTAGATATAATCATAAAGTTTTACATTACATTTCAAAGTGAAAAACTACTACAACAACAAAGTCTTCATATCCACACTATTAACCCCTCATAATATCCCTGTAAGTCAATCATAATTTACTTCTTCACTACCTGGGAAAAATAAAACATAGAAAAGGGGTGAGCTCAAATTCCCAGTAAGGATAACAATATAGCGGAACATTCAAAATAAGCATAAACATTTAAGGCAATGAATTACTAAAACAAAAGCCTTTTAAACATGAACTTCAACATAGTATGGCAAAAGTAAAATGAAATAATGCCATTTACTTATTCACATGGATATTCTACTAATCGAATAATCACATGCAAAATCAATAACCACTTTCATAATGTTGGAATGCATAATTCCAGACTATCATAACCACATAGCCAAGGCCTCGTGCCAAGACTACAAATAAGATTTTGTCAAGGCCTTGTGCCAAGACACTAGTTTGTCTCATGAGACCTACCGATGCATCGAGGAGCTATAGCGGGCTCCACCCGTCACTTATTAAGTCCAATGAATTCCTCATATGAATAGGTTTAAGCATAAAATAAACATTCGTATTAAAACTAGCATACGAAATGTCAATACTTTAACCACAAACCATGAATGGTATAAAAATAGAACATCCACAGTCAAATATAACTCATTTGATACAATATGGAAGATTGTATTGTATCACATTAACCTCAATCATGAATAATGAAGGATGTTGACATAGATGAAAATAATCATCAAAACTATTTGAGAGAAATATCCCCCTTTTCATGAAAACATTTAAAAGTCACACTATTTGTCAAGAAGCCATTTAAAAATAGATTTTTGAATCAAAGTGTCCCATACCACTTTGAAACTTTTTAAAAGGATTTTTAATTTTAAAACTTTAATGTCCATATAAATAAATCCTTAAAACCATTTTTAAAATATGGACATTAATGAGCATGATTTAGAAGAATAATTCTTTAAAACATTTTAAAATGGTATTTTGGTTAGAGTTTCTAACCAAAAGAGAGACACTTGAATACAAATAATTGAGGTAATCAAAACATTGTAATATCATGAGAATAAAGGAATTCATGATATACTATGTCAAAGTACATTATATACACCACATAAAAGTGATTTGGTGTATATCATCAAAGAAGTCTCAATGGAATGTAAATTGAGATGAAATCTCTCATAAAGGTTGTATCCTTTGGTTAAGGATAAATCAACGACATAATTATGTGTGACAAATATAAATACACTAAATATGATTGGATATTCAGTGTAAATCAATCAAAGTATATTCACACATATTCTTGTAAAAACAATACCAACGAATTGGATGTTTAACTCAATAAATGGAGAATGAGTTAAAATTACTCTTATCAAATTCATATCAATGACTTGAGAATTATCAATGGAGTGATTATGTGTATAAAACTTATATCCATAGGAATGGGAGTGGAAATTATGACATAATCAAATGAATAGTGATTCCACACATAATCTTGGGGTAATATAATCAATGAAATATGCATAAAGCCAAATGAGTGGAAATTGAAATCTCAAATTCCCTTATTGATTAGGTAACTTAAGAAACATACACCCATGAAAGAATTATCATACCATGATGATTTAAATACCCATAAATAAAAGTATATAACACAATGAATACAATCATGGGCAGTACACATACACCACATGCAATAATTAAGTGGTGATCAATGGAATTCTCACGGAATTAAAAGTGAGATAAGAAAATCCCTTACTTTGTACTTTTTCCTTGGTCGATGGTAGGTTTACCTCCTGTATAATGGTGAAATAATTGTTATTGAATAATACAAGAATCATTTACTTTAATATGATATCATATATGATCTTTTAACATTGATTTGTTAATAATATCTTAGTATTAACGCTGTTTCGGGTGTTAACTTACTCATTTTCTTTTATATGTTTTGTTACATAAGTCATGTTTGTTGTATCTTATTCATATCCAGAATGATATCAAGTCCTTAAACATCATTTTTAAATCATTAAATGATAATTATACTTGAATGGATACGATGGATAATGAATCTCATCGCGTTCGTGGAGACGGTAGTCCGTACGTACGCACGAACGCTACTTCCATTTAATTTTTTTATTTTAAAAGAATCGAATCCAAATGATACATAGGTATATTACTATTCTAGTATAATATAATATTTTATATATGTTACTTAAGTTCATTAACACCATCCTTTATACGTTCCATGTGTGGTATGAACGAGTCATATCATTTTAAGGGGGCGGTAGTCCGCACTTCCTCAAATGAAATTATCGTATGTATATACGACATGAAACGAATAATGGTATGAAATAAAATGGAATTACAGAAGCTTATATATAAAATATATATCATTAATATCATATTTAATTACAGTGCCATCATAATGGCCACCATGAGAGGCGGTAAGATGTTTTTGAACAATCATCGTTTCGTGAGGCGTTAGTTTTCCATCCACAGAAACATTATGTTCATCATCCATTAGATGGAGTTGTGTGTATGTGTAGTTTGAATATTTCTTATAACAACATCCTAGTATATTGAGGATACTGGTGTTGTTACAAAAGAAGGGAAATAAAAAGATTTTGGGGGTTGAAGAAGCAAAATAAATGAAAATAATTTAAGAGAAATCGTTACCTTTAATTTAGGTAACTCACTTTGGTTGGAACCAAAGGACTTGTTGAAATGCTTTCTGCCTAAGGGGAAGCTTCAAGGAGGAGGAGAGGGATGTGTTAAGCTTAGTTGGGCAGAGTTTGGACGAGCCAAGTGGCTTGAGAGGTGTGGGGAAATGAGAAGGAGGAGTGCCCTTTTATAAGAGGGGTGAGGGGCACCTTTGGAAAAGCTAGAAATATTAATTTATAATAAATTCATATTCGGTTTCCAAAGGCTCCAAAGTTGAATATTCAAAGGATGAGGTGGGGATAGGTCGAAAACAACTCATCCAATAGAATTTAGACAGGTTTGGGTACTTATATTAACCTTATCTTTAAGTATTAACTCTAAGTTAATTAGTTTCACTTTTACAATGTCTCTTTGTATTTTTATATAATATGGTTAATAAACTTACTATATACATCCAAGAGACCCCCAAGTGGTTCATTAATAATTAACCTATCATAATATAAGTCTCTTGGCCGAACCTTAGATTTTTAGGAATTTAATATCAATTAATAATATAATATTTGTTTTAAGAACTCTTTTATGTCAATTTTGACACTATTCAATAGTTGATTTTTGTGAAACTCATAACAGATTGATTACTTCGAACAAAGTCAATTAAATCAATCCTAATATATCATATTATCCTATAAAATTAGTTTAATTCATTAAAAGTTTCATATTATATTTATTTGGGTATTTATAATATCAATTATTTTAATTTTTCACAATTATAGTAATTACTGCATCATCATTGTGTCATAAATAAAATAAATTATTTAATGTCTAAAAATTATAAATAAAATATCATTATGTAGGAACTCTTTTTAGCTTTCTAATGAATATTTATAATCGAAAATCCAACATGTATAACCCTATGTAAAAATTGTTCTTCTAAACGATGTAAGCTTATGCCATTTTTATTTTTATTTTAACTTTATTAATATAATGTGTCATTATCACTTGCAAGTGGATCCATGGGGTCCCAAAATAGACCCAAAGATTCCCATGGTCGACCATTTATCAACCAATAGGGTTAAGGCACGTTTTAGGGTAATTTAGTATTATTATAATATTATTTTTTAACCCTTATTTACCGGATTTACCCTTAACCATGGTAAATAAAATATTTACCGCAGTAATTATTCAAAATGTCTAAAAATAAAAGTTACCTATTTACAAAATTTGAACATCATGATTCCAAATATGGAATCCATTTTCCTAAATTCAAAACACAGAAGTGGCAGAAATTAATTTAAAATTAATTCCCGCTGTCAAAACAAAAAGCGTGTTTTTAAGAGATAATAACTATCAAAAGATTGACACTTGTTTATGTTCGGTTTAATTGTAAAATTATGTCCAATGACCAACATTATATTAAATGGTAAAAATATATTCTAAATATACTTTAAAACCACTTAAATTCACAATTTATCACTATTAATTATTTTGATTAAAAAAGTTGTTTTTAATTAAAATTTAGTAATTTTCACTATTCATCAAAATATGAAAGTTATCCGAAAAGTACCAAAATTTCACCTTAGGCTAAATTCGATATTCCGAATCCAAAAATGAAGTCCATTTTGAAATATAAAATATATATAATTTCAAAAAGTAGGTATTACTATTCATAACGGCTAGTTTGATTGGTTGTGGTGTGTTAAAATCTCGAAGTTGCGTACAATGCATGTCATTGCATTATTCGAAAGGAAACATACCAAGGAAGCTTGGGGTGTTACAAAAAACATGGGGAAAATCAGGGAATACCTCATGGTTTATAAGTAAAATAATTTTAGAAAATTTAAAATGGGATTTTAGGATAAACCTTAATTGGATGGTCAATACACTTTCACATTTCAAAACCATTTATAGAAATTTTTTGAAACAACACATTTTTAAAAACATTCCCTGAAATCCATTTACAAATCAACCCACTTCTCTTTAAAATTACCAAGGATCCCAAACCCACCCTCTAATTTATATCACAGACCAAATGGGTTCAAACCATTTTTAAACTAGATATTTTATTTAAAATAAAATTTAAATTATTTATAAATACATGTAATTTCAAGTTCAACTTAAAATGCCTCTTAGAGAACAATTTTAAAACCCAATACATTTTTGATATAACTAGTTTGATTATTAAAGGTCATTCATAAAATTTAATAAAAAACTGGTGAATGAAAATAAATGAAATCAACTTTTCACAATCCTTTGAAAGAGTAAAACCTATTTATTCTAGTGAATATCAAGATAAAATAACATAAATGAGTATAATTTATTCATAGACAATTAAAACACAATTTTTGGATAGAAATCAATCAATTTTTATTAAATTAAAAGTTAGGCTATGGGAAAACCTGCCTGGAATTAGGGGTAGATGGTCTGAAATGCATCGCCTCCAATGGTGGATGCCTAAGGAAGGAATAGATAACCATCTTGAACCCTATAATTAAGAAAATAAATAAAAAATTTCCTAAAACCCTACCTAGGTTTTGGATAAATTACACATTGTAAGAGGGAAATTAGAAGATATTATAAAATAGAGAAATAAGGGGGGTAACCTTACCTTGAGAATCTGACCAATAACCATGAAGGAATTTAGTGGAATCAATAAAGGAGAGGGAGGTTTGATGAGGGGAGGGTGCACACATGAGGAGATTTGTCTTGGGTATGGGGAATGATGTAGGTGAGGGGAGAAGAGGGGAAATGGTGTAAAATAAGAAATGAAATAAAATAAGATAAAATTTATTTATTTATTTATTTTTTAAATATTGGAAACCCTAAAGGTTTACCAAACCATGCAGTAATTATGTGGCACTCCCTGAACATCCCAAAACACTCCACTCAGTTTCCCCTAAGACCTTTAATTATTTAGAAAACCATATATTGACTATGAAAAATGTTCGTGTCTAGTTAAAGATTTAATCACATGGTTTCCACATAGTTTACCAAACTTTACTACTTAATCATGTTCCCCTTTAAAAATTTCATAAATTTAAAAATTTCAAGACAAAAATGTATAAAAACTCATAAAACTCAAAATAATATAAAATAATATAAAAATAAACTACATATTGACATGGAGGGTGTCACATGTATGATCATGCAATGTGAGGGAGTGGTATGTGGTGTACCAGAGGATGTGGTGATGATGGGTGATGGATATGAGGTGGAGGTCATACATGGTAGAAGGAGGGAATGGAGTTTATTTCCTTCATGTTCATGATACCCTATTACTCTATTATTATAATATGATGGATGTGGTATGTGGTTGTGGATGAGGGTATGGTACTTGATATGAGGATTTCCTTGATTCTAACACAAGATGTTGGACCTTTTAAGAGTTAGGGTAGGTAGGGTTGAGACCTGACCAACATCAAGTAGGAGAGGATGGGAGCACATGATGTTTTACATTGCGTCTGAGAGTGGAAAACTAGTGGGTAAGTGGTTGTGGGAACCTGTGATTATATTATTATAATATTATTTTATTATACTTGGATGTGATACTTGGTGGGTGATCCTTGGTGAGGCTAGAAAAGGGTAGTTTACCTAATAGGTGTATGTTTGTTCTAATCTTTACTCATTGGAGCATTAGTATGTTTTTCTCACATTTACATGAGAGGTCCCAAAGAGGATCCTGTCGAGTATACCTTTTATGTTTACCCTCCCTATATATATATATATATTGGTTGATTGAGTGGGATTTAGTGACCAATATGGATTGTATTAGCTTGGTGTGGAGAGTTGTCATTGGAGTTGCGACTTAGGAGTTATTTTGGATTTTATTTTAGAGATTTATTCTGTAATACATGACATGAATTGTTGTATTTATTTTTATGGGGTCTTTGATTATTTATATGATGTGGTGTTGATTGGTGGTTTTATTATTATATCTTTTCCTTTATTTATATTATACGGGTAATTTATCCCATCATATTTTTTATACCCTTTATTCTAGTCACCAACCTAGGGTCTATTAGAGATATCCTTCAAGGGTCATTATGTATCTTCATTGTCATCCCACTAAGGGTACCAATGGTGGGTGCTCGTGACACTTTCCATCCAAATAACACTCTCTCATAGACCCCTTCCACTAAAATGACTAGTCAACACACCTACATCAAAATTTAGTAACTTCTAACCAACCTACCTTCTACTTGCACTAACTAAAACCTCAAGACCATCCTAAGTTTAGGTGTCCCTCTTTCTAGTGTCTTTAAATTGGCACTTGAAAAATAACCTTCACAACTCACAATAATATCCCATTTGAAGATCATTTTTCAATGAATTATGGTAACCTTCAATACTTAGGAAAGTTTTAACAACTAATCTCATTCCATAGAATGCAGTTCTCTCCACCACCTTCTGATCACCCTATTTCCACTAAATTAAAGTGTTGCCTTATAATTTCCTAGACCAAGACCTTGGTGCATATATCATTCAGATTCTTTTTTCTAGCTATCTTTCATAGATCTAACTATCCATCCTCCAGTAACTTATAAATATAGTGTTATTTTGGGTCAATATGTTTAGTCCTTGTGTGAAAAACAGAATTTCTCTCCAATTGGATAACACTCTAACTATCGCTAAATAGTATTCCACTTTTCTAGACTTTTCCAAGTTTTGAAAAAATATGACTCCAACCAAACTTGCTCCTTATATAATTCACTTGATGACACATATTCTACTTATGTGGAAGATAATGTAACCATCACCTACATCCTTTAAATATATCTAATCTACATCACCCCAAATGTAAACACATAGCCATTTGTACTTTTTTAAGCATCAGAATCTCCCCCATATCAAAATTTACATACTATTATAATGGCTCAGATAACTGAAAGCATAAATTTGTATCTCCCATAGATTTAAGATATTAGATAATCTATTTTACATATTTATAGTGTACTTTCCTTGTATTTTCCATGTATTTTTGTATTACTCCCACTAAATAGGAAATTTCGAGATTAGTGTATACCATAGAATACATCAAACTTCCGATTACTAAATAAAAACTAACTTTTTCCACATATCACACTATTTAAATCATAATTATTGTTCCAATGATAATTTTATATTTTCATCCATGTGAGTTAAAAATTCCTTACATTCATTCATTTAAAACTACTTGATGAACTCCTGGATGTAATCCCTTTGAGATAAAACTAAACAATCAGTTTTCTTGTCTCCTTAATTCCTCATCTCAATAATTTATTTAGCTATTATATGATATTTTGTTTTAAAACTTCTAAATAACTCTCATTTTAACCCCTAAATTCATTTAATTTATGGTCTTACCAAGATAATATTATCAACATAAAGGATTGGTATGATGAAACACTCATTCTCAAACACTTTCCAATAAAAAAACGATCAAATTTTCTTTTCATTAAACCCTTACCAACCATAAAAACCTTAAATTTATAGTTCCATTATCTTGGTGCTTATTTTAAGACTTAGTGGTTTAATTTTGGAATACACACCAAGTCCTTTTAATCATCCTCAAAACTAGTTGGTTGTGTCATGTAAATTTCTTCCTAAAAATTACTATGAAGGAATGTAATCTTTATATCCATTTTTTCTAAGTATGAATCATCGGTTGAAACCATACTAAGAATAGTATGGATATAATTGTGTTTAACTACTAGTGAAAATATTTTTGAACAATCAATCCCTTCCTTATATTAGAATTTTTTCACCAAAATCCTAGCCTTGTACCTCTTACTTTTATCAACTTCTTCTTTTAACTGAAATACCCACTTATTCTCCAGTGTTTTCTTCCCTCATGGTGAAGTTGTTAGCTTCCATGTATCATTAAAATGTAATGAATATAATTTATATTTCATATCTAACTCCCACTTTCCATAATAGATAATTGTGTCCACTTATTCCAAGCTCTCAGGTTCTCCCTCGTCTGTTAAAAGTAAGTAGTGTGAGTCATGACCATAACTATGAATAGGTTTTTTGACTCTGGAAGATATTCACAGCTCAACCTGTGATTATAATATTTTTTTTACTATATATTATGATGTTTTAAACTAAAAATTTATACCATATAAAGTTTTTTTCAACACCCCTATATCCCTTTAGAATTTAGTTACATCCACTTTTGGCCTAATTTTTGAACAGCCTATTTCATTATTTGAACCTTCTGGATAATGTCTGATGATATAACTTCCATCCAGATCAACTTAAACATAGATTATTGATTCTCTATGTTTAAATTCCACCACCTCTAAGTTATTATCTTTCTAAAATACTCTCTCATTAAATAGAAAATTTCATGCTCTGACAAAATTTCAATGATCAACGTTCCAAAGAAAAAATCCAAAGTTTTCATCTCCATAGCCCATGAAAGAAACATACTTGGGAATTAGCCTATATATTTTACCTCTATTTAGAAAAAATATGAACATATGTTGGACTTAAGAAAAATTTCAAGTGACTAATATCTACTGGTTTAGTATACAATGACAACTCAGGACTCTCATGCCCTACTGGTGCTGATGGACATCAGTTAACTAGGTATGTTGTGTAATTAAAATATTATACACAAATATTTTAGGACATATAAGAGTAAGAAATCATGTTACATTCCTTATAATTCAACTTTATATTCATACTTTATACCACTCCATTTTTTCTAGTCTTTTTAGAATAGTTTTCTACATTCCGATTATTTCCTTCTGATAGTATTTCTTGAAGTCCCTTCCACTATATTCACCTCCATTATTAGACCATACACATTTTATTATATGTCTGAATTCCCTTTCCATAATGGATTTCCATTAAATAAATGATCCAAAAAAATTTGAATTGTGGTTCAGGAAGTATACCCATACCTTCTTAGTTGCATCATCAATAAATGTGGAAAATTACAAGGATCTTCCATGAGATTAAACTAGGGTTGGTCCCTAGACATCTGAATGAACAAGTTATAATTTCCATCTTTGAAGATTCCTTCCATTCAATTTAAATCAAAATTTCCTTTACTTTTTTAGTATATAATTTTCAAAACTTGTGAATTCAATATGATCAATCATCAATACAACCTTTGTCATTATAACCTTTATATTCTTATAAATGACATAACTAAGTTGATAGTTTTATAACTCTAGAATTATAGAGGCCTTTGTTCCAAACATCATCAAACCATATAAACTTTCATTAAAATACAAGGTATCTTCATGTACACCTCTATCCACCACCATAGATCGATGAGTAACTTTCCGTACTCCATTAATAAAAGTGTTAAATAACCTTATACATCCATTTTTTCAATAAAAATAATATTTTTCAAAGATCCTGTGATGTTTCAAACTTTCTTAAACATCAGAAAATCTCTTTTAGGAATCCAAATATTAACATCACATTTTATAAAAACTTTAATAGATTCATCTTCCACCAATTGTAACTTAAAAATATTTTGGGTACATAATTCACTATGCACCCTTTCTCTATTATGGAATGAAATGATTCTCTTGAATCAACAACCCATGATTCCATCAGAACATTAACACTTAATATAAAGTTATTATTACCTTCCATTGAATTGATGGAACTAAAAATTATAGAATCTCTCCTCCAAGATTTTTTCCTATGACCCTTATTGTCCTTTGGAGATTCCCCTTTTTACCATAGTGATGGAATATGGGGCCAGGTCTATTATATTTTCCTCTACTCCTATCTATGGACTTATTTTTCACTTTATTTTGACTTATATTCCTATTGAGTGATTAAAATCTACCTTACACATTAAATACATTATTGGTAGGTTATTTAACTTCTATTTTTCTAAGATCTTAGTTCGAGATTAATTTTTTTAAATCCTCAAACACTAAGTTGTATTTTTCACAAGAATTTCATATGGTAGTAACCATCACCTCCCAAATTTATGGTACAGATGATAGTGAGAGAAACACCCAGATATCTTCCACAAAAATTACATTCAAAAAGTAAATATAGTTATAGATCATGTTGAAATCATTAACATGGATATTTTTTGGTCTACCTTATGACAACCTCATGTTGAACAAACTCTACATCATAAAGAATTTATTCAAAGTAGTATTTTTTCATGCATGTTTTTCAAGTCCTTTATTAGCTCATTTTTATTTTCCTTTTCCTAGATGTTAAAAGAAACATTTATTTCCAAATAAATCATGATTAGAACAAGTTCCTTATGATATATTCATTATCATTTTTCTTTCTCCATCTTCTCTAGTTTTATTCCACTCAACAAAACTTCTAGGTCCTTTTGGATGACATAATCTTCCATCTGCATCCTCAAGAAGCCAAATTTTGTTCCACCAAACTTATCAACTCAAACCTTACCATCACAAAACCCTATACCTTATACTAATAGTAAAATCTCACTAAAAAATAAATAACTTAAAGGAAATAGTAAATAAAGATACATGAGTTTATTGTTAGTGTACCCAAGTCTTGAACTAGAGCTTTGATACCACTTGTTTGGGAAGAGAAATGTGAAAACCATGAGTCCCCTAGAAGTTACATCACCATAATAAGATTCTTAAATCCACTATAACTTCAATAATTGTACCTCATGTGCATCAAAACACCTTATCTACTGAGGTTAGTACACCAAAACTTAGGTAACACAATATCACCCTAAATAATTACACTAAGTATTTTAACTTTTTGTATACACAAAAAAACCTAAAAATCAACAAAATTATAAATAAAAAAAATAAAGGGACACTTTGATTTTACATGGTTAAAAAAATTCATACATCCCTAGGACAACACTACTAAATGATTATTAATATTCCCTAGAAGATATACGAGTTTACAAAAAACCTTGAATTTAATATCACTTAGATTAATAAATATCAATTAATTGAAACCATATCCAAAATTACTTTTTTATGTATTCAAAAAAACTTTTGGAAATATTTCATTAACTTCACCTTATATCTCATCATGTGAAATTCCCTATTAACACCCATCCAAAACACTTTCAGATTAACTCTAAATCGCTTTTTAGATAAACTCTCTGATTCAAAATCAATCCCCATTCATTCAGCCACAAAGTGTGACCCTATCAGCCTTTATAGCATTGAAAACAAATACAAATATTTGGATACGTATATTTAAGAAAATAGTGACATATATGAAAGTATTAATGCTACCCAATATATAAATGGATCTGGCATGATCACCATCAAACACACATATCTCTATACCTGTGTTCACTAGTCTGCATCATATGGAAACTTTCATATTTTATTTTTTTCCAAGAT
Organism: Viscum album; assembly: GCA_963277665.1. NCBI lineage: Eukaryota > Viridiplantae > Streptophyta > Magnoliopsida > Santalales > Viscaceae > Viscum > Viscum album. The sequence goes on from OY728157.1 coordinate 1,714,477,550, forward strand.
ATAGAGTAACCACGGGACAAAAAATATGTTAATATAGTATATCTAACTCATTTTTATCAATTATCACAATATATACTAAACTGGTCGATGAATACATCACATGTCATTCATCCTTATGGATAACCACATCACATGTCCCTTATCCATATAGATATATATAATATATAGTTGTGACCATGAACTCCCAAAGTTCATCTCAATAGAGGGCCCATATTTTATACTCATAATAATAGAGGAAAAATCATATCTTAGTTAATATCCATATGAATACAAGTTCAACAACATACCCAACCACCCCCATATTAGTTAAGTCAATATATAGACTTTCATAAGTATGGTATCAAAGTATGAAGGTTCTCATAATAGGAATCTTACCAATTGATGAAGCTCATATTTTCACATATTTTATTCTATAATTCAATGTTTTAAACACACTATAATGTTATTTGATGGTATATTGTCACATATTTATGTTTTTGTGTTATTTTGAGCTTAAATGAAAAAAATGGATTAATTCTGGATTTTTAACATATTTTTATCACAAGGTTATTTTGGTCATTTATCTTAAAATATATTTCCAAATTTTTTTATTATAATTTTTTTAATCCTTATTTTATTTCATTTAACTTTTTATTCTAGACTAAGGGTTGATTCGATCATCTAGAGGCCTTAACAAATCAACGATGTTAATGATTTTTCCGAATGGACAGCGTAGACCCCACCTCAGTAACAGAAGAACAATTCTATCTACACACCCTAAAATGAGGTTACTACACTTGTATATGAAATATTAATCCATTTAGAGTTCACAAATAAAATTTAATGGAGTTTGGAATCCATTATAGTGTCCATTGAACGAAACAATGTGAAGGAAGTTTCCTGGAACCTTCATCTAGAAAAAGTCATAGATAATAAAAAATTCATAACTCCTTCTAGGTGTGTACAATGAATCTGATATTTGGAAGGTAAATGAACAAAAAAATTATGAAAAAATATCATTAAGGGGTATACGTTTGAAATGGACAATTATTTGGTTAACAATGTGACAAATTTTGGAGGATGAAATCTGCCTATAAAAGAAGAAAAGCTCCTACCTCTCAATTAATTCCATTCATCACCCCACCATCCATCACAAACGGGGTTGGATTTAGAGATAAAGGAAAATAATATTAGTATTACATGATTTTATCAAGACATTAAGGGATAACTCCAATCATTGGTGGGTTGAGGATATCCGAAGACATTTCCCCTTTTGAATTTGTGTTTTCATTGTAAAATATTTTCTTTTAAACTATCCTGGAAATTATTTGCATGAAAGAAGGAGGTATATTTCTCTCGTGTTTTCAATTTCTTATAAATTATTATAGATTTATTATCATATAATTAATTTAAAGTGGTTTTCTTCATGGTTTAAATTTCTTTGGCAAGGTCTCACCTTTGAGCACGATGAGTTCAAACTGTTTTGGTTATGTTGAGGTCTTCGGGTAAACAGAACACTTTCATAAGAAGATCAACACCAATTTATGCGGTTTAAATATGTTATATAGATAATTTAGGAGTATAAATTGAGGTATTAAGGTATAAATTGGATAATTTAATGGAAATATATTCATAAACAAAGATAAAGGGAGTGTCCAATGATCAATATTTTTCCACCACTGTTATCTTTAGCTTGTACTTTCTAGCTCAGTTTTATTTGGTATTTTAATAGATAATTTAGATTTAATATTTCATTTTGATTTCATTTTCATAATAAAAATCTCCCCATATATATTAGATAAGTTATTTTTATATTATTTTAATAAAATAATAGTGACAATAGGAAGACAGTGTGGGTAAGTGGCCTCCTTGAGATCGACCCTAGAGTGTGACACTATGGTGCATTCTTATGAAAAAAATAAGAATTTAATTGAATATAGAAACATTAATAAAACCTCTACCATAAATTTGGCACTATTTCCTGGGATTCCAAGTGCTTTCGCACACTTTTTTTCAAAAAAACCAAAAAAAATTAAAAAAAAATCAAAAACTAAAAAAAGGGATTCATATAATATTTTTTATTTCTTTGGACAATATGGATTTTTAAGGTGATAATTATACTTGTAATATTGATAAATTTTATTTTTATACAAGGATGGAAGATTCATTTAAGATGATAATGGAACATAATGCCTTGATGCCTGAAAAATAAAGCAAGATGATGGCATTACTGGTCACCGAAGTTGAAGAACTCAAAGTCTTATGGATGGAACGACAACAAATACAAGCAGAGGAGAATAAAAATCCTATTCCACCTACATTTAAAGAAGAAATTGGAGAGGTTGAAGAAAAACTTTCAGACCCACTTCCCTCTCCAAAAAATGAGTTCTCATATTCCTTGCTTGAGGAAAAGGAGTCTGAAGATGAAAATTTTGAGGAAATTTAATTTCTGAACCTTCTCTTTATTCAAATGATATTATTTCTGAATTGAAAACTTATCTCCTTTATTATGATTTTTTAGATTTATCACCACTAATTCAGGCCATGGATGAAGAAGAAGAAGAAGAAGTTCCTTATGTTGAGGAGATAATGGAGGAGTCTTTCGAGCTGTACACTGGTGAAAATGAGGATGGTGGAATAAAATATGAAATACATGAAGAATCAATTAAAGATACTAAACCTAAATATAATACACTTCCTATTAAACTACCATTTCCACCAGTGGACACTAGTCCTCCAACAGAACAAACCAAGGAACACCTCTTTATCCTTTTCCCTCACCCTCTTAATCTCAAATTATATTTTTCTTATCTTCATGGGGTTGGGGATATTTTTCTTTTCTTTGGGGGTTCCCACTTCTGGAATCCATTGAAAAATATTAGGATAAATAATTTATGGTGGTTTCTATGCAAGAAACCCCATCCACCATCGGATTAGGGTTAAAACACTGCAACTTCCTGACTATGGGCAATAAAAACCTAGCACCCACTTGGAGGTCAAACCAAGCAATATCCCTTTTTATTCTCCAATCTATTTTATTTTTTTATTTTATATTTCTCATGTTTTTTCATTTATTTCATTTAGGTTTAATGTGGTAGTAGCTAGGATCCAAACTCAAGGATGCCACTCCAAAAATAATGTTTGTTTGTATCTTTCCTTCCCTTTATTTTTTCACCCTTATTTTTTTATTGAGCTAAAATGAAGGGTAGTGAAATATAAGTGTGGGGGTGAATTTCGACTTGCTTAGTTGTTTTTTGTGTTCATTATTTCATTTTTTTCTTTTTTAAGAAACTTGAGCTTTAATGGATATTTTGATCATTTTTCACACATTAATTGATTTTGATAAAATTTAAATGATTTTTGAAAAATATATATTTTTTAAATGATTTTTTATATGAGAAATTTTTTCCTTGAATTGTATTTTCAATCATTTTTATGAGTATGACTGAATTTGGAAATCCATGCCCATGAAACACTAACTCAAAATATTTTTCCTGCCATGTGGGGTATTATAAACCACTTTTAAATATTCTTTCTAATACCCACACTTTCTTGAGAGAAACTTGGACTTTGTGTGAGAACTAGAATTTATGATTTTTCTATTTCAAAGCTTTGGATTTCATGGAATGTTTTCAATATTATTGAGGCACGACTTTGGCTAGACACATATTAACTTGATACCCAAATTTACATCCATCCTTCGTTAGCCCTTAGAATCCATGAGTTTCCTTATATGTTTAAGCCACATTACATGCCGATTTATCCTTACCTATCATCAATTTTATTATTTTTTCATGGATATTTCAAGTTTTAGTGTGGGGGGGTGGCATTTCATGTGTGTTCTTTGGGATGTGTTTTATTTGTGGGTGGTGTGAGGTGTGAGTCATTATTTTTGGATATGTATTATTTGATAATTTGGAATGAGTCATCAATCCATTATGCTTCATTTTCTTCATTCGGTTATCCTTTAAAAAATAAAATAAAATAAAATAAGGTGTGCCTTTCTAGAGCTTTACAAAAAAAATGAAAAGAGAAAAAAAAAGGTAGAACTTGGATAATATCATTCATTATAATAATTTCTTGGCCCACATACCACATAATAAAAAATTGGTTGGTGTTGTGTTTCTCATTTTCAAGGAGGATTGAGTGAGGAATTTCCTGTTTTTTTAATTGGTTATTCATCCATTGTACTTAAGAGTCAAAACTCCTCTTTCTGGCCTTGAATTTTTAAATAATTTACCCACTAACCCAAATCCATAGATTCATTTGAACATTTAATGAAATCCCTCATTATTGAATTAATTTTCATATTTCATAATATGGAGAAATGAGATTTTTCACAATCCTATGGTGATACAAGAAACTTTCAAGTATGAGCATAACTCTAGAATTAATTTCTCTTGAATAAAAGAGTGACATAAAATTCAATGTTAGGTAGGTTGTGAATAGTCCATGGATGGATTTATGAGGTTGAAAAAATTTAAATGTGAGGAATAAAAATGATGGTTAATTGTTTTTCATATTTGAAACATGGTGTAATTTAATTTTGGAAAAGATCATTGATGTTTCCTCAATTTTGATTGTTGTGTGAATTTTGATTTGAATAAATGATAATTGCTCAGGATTACAGTGGTTAAGTGTGGGGGATTTATGAAGCTCATATTTTCACATATTTTATTCTGTAATTCAATGTTTTTAAACCCACTATAATGTTATTTTATTGGTGATTGTCACATATTTATGTTTTTGTGTTATTTTCATCTTAAATGCAAAAATGGCTTAATTCTGGATTTTTAACAGATTTTTATCACAAGGGTATTTTGGTCATTTATATTAAAATATATTTATAAACTTTTTTATTATAATTTTTTTGTAATAATTATTTTATTTCCATTAACTTTTTCTTCTAGACCAGGGGCTGATTCTAGCATCTAGAGGCCTAAACAAATCAATGAAGTTGATGATTTTTCCAGGTGGACAGCATGGACCCCACCTCAGTAAAGGAATAAAATTAGGTATAAACACATACAAATGAGATTATTACACTTTTATATTAAATAGGACTCCAATTAATTTTCACAAATTAAATTTCATGGATTTTGGAATCCATTATGGTGGCCATTGAACGAAACAAAGTGAAGGAAGTTTCTTGGAACCTTCGTCCAAAAAAAGTCATAGACAATAAAAAAATCATAACTCTTTTTAGGTGAGTCCAATGAAGCTGAAATTTGGAGGGTAAAAAAAATTATAAAAAATTATTTGAAGGTTCCACGCATGAATCGGCCAATTAATGGGTCAATAATGTGACAAATTTTGGAGGATGAAATCTGCCTATAAAAGAAGAGGAGCTCCTACCTCTAAATTCATTCCATTCATCACCACACCATCCATCACAAAGGGATTTGTATTGAAAGATAAAGTTAAATAATATTATTATTAAATTATTTAATAAATACATGAAGTTATAACTCCAAGCGGTGGTGTACGATGGAGATCTGAAGACATTTCCCCTTTTAAGTTTGTGTTTTCATTGTAAAATATTTTCTTTTAAACTATCTTGGAACTTGTTTGCATGAACGAAGAAGGATCTTCCTATATTGTTTTCAATTTATTAAAAATTATTATAGATTGATTATCATATAATTAATTTAATTTTTTTTCCTCATGGTTTAAATTTCTTTGGAGAGGTATCGCCTTTGAGCACGATGAGTTCAACCTGTTTTGGTTACTCAGAGGTCTTCGGGTAATCAGAACACTTTCATAAGAAGATCAGCACCCATGTATGAGGTTTTAATATGATATATAGATAATTTAGGTGTATAAATTGAGGTATTAAAATATACATTGGATAATTTAATTTAAATATATTCTTGAACAATGATAAATGGAGTGTCCAACGATCAAAGTTTGTCCACCGCTGTTATCATCAGCTTGTTCTTTCCAGCTTGGTTTGCTTTGGTATTTTAATTGGTAATGTAGATTTAATATTTCATTTTGATTTAATTTTAATAATAAAAATCACCCCATATATATTATATAAGTTAGTTTTATATTATTTTCATAATATAATAGTGACAATAGGAAGACAATGCGGGTAAGCGGCCTCCTTGAGATCGACCCTAGGGTGTGCCACTATGATGCATTCTTAGGAAAAAAATAAGAATTTAATTGAATAGGGAAACATGACTAAAACCCCTACCATCACCAACCTCAGGTAGTGGGGACTCAAATATGATCCATGTACCCCTATTAAACTAAATACATTTTTATGAATCTTCATGTGGTATACTTTATAGCTCAACCAACACACACAAAGAATATTATTCTTTGTTTTGTTCTTTATAAGCATATTGTATGTATCTATAAAATAATCCTTATCATGATAACCTTAGAATTTTATCATATCTAATAATACACCATGATGAAAATTTGTTAAGAATAAACTCAAAGTCAGGCTTTGAGAGGTAAATTATCATTACACTTCAAAAAATTATATATATATATATATATATATATCCAACATGAAAGGATGATAATATAAAGGTTGAATTAAATATGATACCTTTTAATATTCTTAAAATACTTATGAATATTTAAAAAACCCAACATAAGCATCATTTTATTATATCATTTATGATAAACTACCCGATCAGCTTTCTGTTTTCTATAATTTTGGGTTTTGATAACACATTACATCATATTAATTCATGTAACATCTCTATGTGACTATTTAATAAAACCCACCCACTAAACTCTTTAGTGATAAACATATATTAATTAATCTAGTTAGAATAATGATGAGATTTAGGAATCATATCCTTAATTGTTTAACTCTTTGAGCATATTAAAGAATATTAACTTCACAACATCAAATGTTATAATGTCAACTTCTGATGTCCTCTTAGAAATCTTTATAATTTCATCATCATCATTCTTAGAACCCTATTCCATAAAATGTTTTCCTCAAAATAATGTAACTAATTTCATTATTTTTTACTAATATATCCTAACTCTCTTGTGATATTAAGTAAAATTTACTTTAAACTTATATTGGTTTAATTATTCATTTTTTAACTTTGAACTTATTTAAGTCCATACTTTCTCCCACTAGCCTCTTAAACATTGTATTTTTTAGAATACCTTGATAATATACAAAAACCTTTTTTTAGGAAATAAAATTTATTTCATTTTAGTATAAATATTTAACAAATACAATATTGTTTCTATATCATACATGATATTATATGTGTTTGGAACATTTTTTTATTTAAAAAATAATACGTTATTAAAATATACCATTAATGGGTAGTGGGAACATATTCCCACATATTTTAAAAAAAATTGCATAAACATTTTATCCTGAATAAAACAATTTTATCCATATATTCTTCTCAAAACATGTTATATAAATTGATGAATCATAAACCATGTGTATATAATTAATCACCTTATATGTATGCACAAAAACTATTTATAATTGAACAAATTCTCTTATCACATAAGGGAAATTCGTTTTTTAACTTAAATTCATCTGATCTTGATAAAATACTTTATATTCATATTTATTAACTCTTTTCTTCATGAAATTAAACAACAATATCAAACAATTATTTCTTTGATTTTGAACACTTGTATATTTATAACACTTGAAAAATATACATTTGGTATCATATACCTTTCAAAACCAAAGAATTAATTTTGATAACATTCATACCTGTTATGAAAATTTCATGGAGTTTCATAAACTTCTTTAGGTATATATTTGATAATCCTATCATATTAAATTATTATTATTCCTTCCTAACAACCCTAGGTTTAAATGACCTTGACTGTCTTCTTAAAGAAACATTTTTGAGCTTTTCAATCGACTTTTCTTCTTTTGGTTTGAAGTTTTTCTTACTTGTACTACCTATATAGTACTTAGAACTTAGACATCATATTCCTTGTTTACATATATTCCCAAAACCTTGATAATATTGGGTAAAAATTATTTTTAATTCAATAATATTATTAGAACATTTTCATAAATAACAATAGGATAAATTCCCTAAATAGAACAATCCATTTTTAGTCTCTCCTTAAAGTATGTTATAGAATTGAACAAATCATAACTATGTGTATCAAAAAAACATAATATAATTGTATTTAACAAAAATTGTTTTCAAGCTCTTTTCAAGAGAAAAATGAGAAAATATACACTTTATGAAATTTTCAATTGATCCTGAAGTATCTAATTCTCCAATATAGAAACACCATTTCTCTATAACATGACAACAACTTCAAGATTTATCATTCATTTCTTTCTTTTTATTTTTTTTATAGTGTCTTTTATATTTAAAACGCTTATATAATACAAAATTGGTATCAAATATCATAAAAACATTATATATAATTCATACCTAAATTTGATTCTCCATGTATCTTCATAAAACCATTCATGAAACTCAAAAAATTTATTATCCAATGGAAAACTTTTCCACAATGAAAACAACTTCCTTCCTTTTTATTTCTCAGTTTAACAAGTGGTGTGGACTTTACACAACCTCCTTTATTCCCTTTTTGGCTAGTACTTTTAATAATATAATTTTTTACCATCGACATGGTATTGGAACTTAGAATACCCATGTATTATAAAATAATCCTCAACATATTGATGATATCATGTAAAGGTTTGCAGAGTTCACTCATATTGAAATTCATGCTAAATTGTTAAAACCTTTGCGGTATTGATTATAGAATGAATTATGTGGATAACTCAAGCTTTATAGGTGAACCTAGCCTCACTAAGTGATTTAAGTTTTCAATAATATTGAGTATGTGAGTAGATACTGAGGTTTATTTTATTATCTTGTAATGAAAAAGAGCTTTATACACTTCATACCATTTATAGCTTGCTTTCTCTTAATAGATACTTTTCAGGTTATCTACAATTTGAAACTAATTAAGAGTCTCATGTTTATTTTGAAATTTTGAATCCATTTAAACCATAATGAGTGCAGAGACTTCATATTTATCCTTTTGATTTTCTTCATAGTTATAAAAATCCTTTTATTAAATAGATTCACCAATTGGTCTATCGGGAAGAGGTTATTCCAACACATAGAACTTTCCTTCTTGTTTGAGAAAATTCTCAAGTTTTTATACAAATCAAGGAATTTGTTACCATTAAGTTTTTATTTTCCAAGGACCTGTATTATGGTCAATCTTGGTGATGATACCATTTATCTACAATAGAATCTTTTATCATATGAGTATCATTTTTTACAACCAATTAATAAGGAATTTTATTAAATGGGCTCCCATTAAAATGTTGACCCCTTTAAAATTCACTAAAATCATTAGTGGGTAAAATAAATATTTTAGTAAGAAATGAGTATTAGGGTATTCATCTCACCACTTAATTATTTAGGTAGGAAATTATAATAAATCAACCTAGTTTATTCATCGATTTAATTATTGAGCTGGCCCATCACATACCTGAGGGGCATCCCCAATCCCCTTGAGTCGATGACAAGCATAGTGGGTATCACATATAACCATTGGGGGTGTTTTCACCATCATAAATCTAAACATATCATAAAAATAAGGCCTAACCAAATAGAAACAAATATAAAATCCAAAGGAACACTCAATAAATAACTAAATAATATAGAGTTACAAGACCACAACAGAATCTAAAAGAAATAAAATAGAAGACCAAAGAGGCCAAAACTAACTCAATATAACCAGTTGTACAAACAAAAGGACCAATAACCAACTCTGTGTGACTCTCCAGTTACCACTATCACCCAAACAACACCAACTTCCCAATGGAGGGTAGTCACAAGCCTACCTGAATATACCTGCACAACACATGAAGACTACTTACCACAAACATGAGTATATAGGGTGTGATCTAGAGCCATTAGGATACCACCATGAGTCCATTTCACTTATTTTATAAAAGAACCCAATTATTATAGTTTGAAAAAAAACATGGCATGGTAAAGTAGGTTTTAACTTTCATTCCAAAACATGGGAGTAAAACTATCAAGAAACATGAACTTCCTCAAAAGTGATCCATTTTCAAATCCATTCCACAAAATGGTTCTTTTCTAAAACAACACTAATTTTATAGGAAACTAAAACTTTATTTTGAAACATCCCACTTTTTAAAATAAACCCACACTTGGTTTCAAATATTTCAAAAGTGCCAACCAAGTAAAATCCATTTTACACTTTTTCCAATAAAATAGTTTACACACCCACTCAAAGGAAAGCTAGTAAGAAATGGTAAATAATCAATAAGAAACATGTGAAATAAATGGATGGAATAATACTAACCAAAAACAAGGATAAACAATATGAGAATCAAAGCATCAAGGAAATTACATCCAAGAAACAAGAAACACACACGTCAATAAAAATATAAAAAAAAATAGGCATAACATATGCTACATAGCATTATGCAACACCACAAGGACCAATGGGTAGTTAGAATAGGTATAGGTGGACCTACTGTTGGCAAGTTAATAGCTACTCAATGGTCAACTGGATCACTCTAAGTAATCTCCTCAATGATAATCTCCCTAGAAAGGTGTTACGTACAACAAGGGGGGACCAGAAAGTGATAAACCTCAGTTAGACCAACAATATACAACTAATTTACACTTTGTATCCTCATTCTACCCCTAGAATAATAAAAAAGGTATTCCATGAGAGAACAAAATTATTACAAGACAATAATAATCCCCTAGGGCTAATACCATAATCATGTCCTTCCCCCCTCCCGAACTAACCCTAAAGTGGGCCCCAAAATATAAGCACATCATGAATCGCATCACAACATCCATCATATTGATGACATAAACATCATGAATAAATAAGGGGGCTCAACAAGGGAACAAATAGAATCATTTCACAAGTGCCAACCAGGACTTATCTTATCACATTTAAAATATACATTTGGAATCCATTTTTAAAAACAAATTGGAAACCAAAAGTAAAACCAAGGGAAAAAATAAATCATAACAAAATGACCAAACCAAAATAATGGAATCAATATTTCATTTCTTAAACATGGTATCCATTAAAATATGAAAACCCCTTTTAAACATGGAATCCCCATTTTGAATTAGAAGGAAAAACCCACCTCTAAAAATCTATTTTTATTTTAAAACAAACAAACTAGATGTTTTCATCATTGAAAACCAATATTTTCATTTTATCAAACATGTAGGATGCATAAAATACCATTTCATATCAAATAATCATTTTAAACATTAATTTCTAAATATTTTCCACTTTAAAACCAAACCAAGTCAATGAAAACTTTAAAAAATCACACCTAGATAATTTAAACAATAATTATCTAGGGTAAACATGAATTTAGAAAACTCAATCATAAATGGAACTCTTAAATAAAAGAAAATTAAATCATAAAACCTACCTATAATGATTAAACCTTGTTTACTTCAATGAAATCCACTAGAAATGAACTCTTAGGATGGATCATGACCATTACAAACCAAAATCCCCAATTTCTACTAACCCTAACCAAGAAAATTGACCAAGTATGACTCTTAGGGTAAGATTAGTTAGTAAAAAAAGGAAGAAAACAAGAGATAAAGATAATATAATCTCATACATCTTGATCTATATGAAAACCCACCAAATAAATACCTAGAAACCACCAAGGAGGATCTTAGAAGAGTATAAAACCCACTTAAAAATCATTTGGGTTAGCTGGTTTGAATGGGAAGTGTCTTGGGGTGGATGACCCAATTAAAAAGAAGTTTAAAAGAAAAAATACCCATATTTGGGTGGGTTTTATGGTTAAACAAACTATACACAGACCATGTATATTACCACTATTAATAGTTTCATGGGATGAACACCTAGGATTCATGGTTAGTTTAATCATTCACCTTAACCATATAGTCTAAAAAATCCCCAAATTTCCTCCTTTTCTACTCAAAACGCCTAGAACTCAAAGGGAAAACCACCCATTAATTACCCTAAAATAAAAGTAACACTAGTGGTGTCACAAACTCCCTACCATGCCACTTTCTTCCCCTATAAAACCCTTAAAAACTAAGGATAAACAAGAATTCAAAGACTTCCTTCCCTATAATGAGGGATTGATTTATAATCAACTCCCAAAACCTCAAAACAAACTACATGAGGAATGAACAACCCATTCCTCGGAATAATCACTACTAAGATATTCTAAATATACTAATAGAAAATTCAGTTGTATCCTTAAGAAGAAGATGCCTCACCAAATTAAAGTGATGAAACAATAAAAGATGGAATTGGGATAGCCACTCCTATAATCTTAGTTGAAGTCAAGATCATCAATATTTCCACCACTGCTCCCAAGAGCCTCACAAATCCTAAACTAGATCATAGGAAAAATGAAAACACCACCTCTAGAAACATCGAGGTCACTAAAGCCAAAACAATCTTATCCCAACCAAACACAACCTAAAGGACCACTCCAAGAGAATAGTAAGAACACATAGAGACCTATAATGAGTCTCCCCACCATTTATAATTTCTCTATAAAATGGTGAAACATTAGACATGCTTACTCAAAAGTAGAGATCATCTCCAAAGAGACATGAATCACTAACCACAATAACAAACTCAAATCACTAAAAAAGAGCACATACTTGAGAAAAAATTAAAGGGGTGCTAGATCTGATCACCAGGAAAAGCACTCCAAGGAACATGATGATCACTCCAACAAGAACATGCCTCAATATGGAATGACATGGTTCTAAATTTAGGGTCATATGACTTCACGAATACAACTTGGTTCCAACATGTAGAATACCTACCCTTGATAATTCCTAAAGAAAAATAAATTTCACATCAGTAGCTCTCATAGTCTACCCAATAGCTAATAGTTTATACCTGTTACTAAATCCCAAACCCTAGTCATTCCCATGTCATCCATCAAACAAACCTCAATGCATGGTCCACACCATGCAAAAAAGACATCAAACATCAAGAATAAACATGGCATGAACATTTAAAGAGATATAAAGATGGGTTAAAAATACCTTTCATCCATTTTACATTAAGGAATAGGGTGCATAAAATATAGGAGAAGTTATAACAAAAGGCAGAGTTACAAAAGAGGATTTTCCCAAAACAACACTCAGCTTCCAACTCCCCCCAGGAATAAACAATGAAAACTACTAACCATATTCAAGGTAGTTCTAAGACTTCTAATTCTAATGCCTTAACAACTCATAAAACATATTAATGTGACAAAGATAACCACACAGATGATAGGTCTTTAGAGATTACAGACAAGAAGGTTGATTGTTCCCAAACTTTACACACTAGAAACACACCACTAGCTTCCACTTTACTAAAACAAGAATGGTAGGTTGTGAGGATGGATTCCCATCACCACTATCTATTCATATTTACTAGATATCATGGGAAAAATCATACACCATTGCAGGTTTCAAACCAATATTTCCTCAATGATGACAGCCTTAAAAAAACTTCCATATAGATTTTTAGGCCTAAATAAAGCACTAAAGAACACAGTTCTAGATGCATTACTCAATCAAAGAACCACACCTTTTTTGTATTGTTAGCAGAAAATTCTAGAGAGATAGGAACCGGGCTAGTGAAACATTTAACATAGTCTTTTACTAACTGGTATCCATAGAGGATTACCAAAAATTTCATTGCCTTCTCAACTCTCTCTTCTTTAGGATAAAACCATTAAATGAACGAAGCCTTGAAATATTCCCAAGATATATCCTCAAATGGTTGGGTATAAAAAGTGAGTTTTCACCACTAAAAGTCTAAACCTTCAAACAAAGTAATAGTGAACCTCACCCTAGATGTTTTAGGAGGGTGAAAAAAGTAGAAAATATCTTCAACCATGTCTAACCACTCAATATCCTCATAGGATCCTCAATAACCATAGAATACTGGAGAATATAGGTTCAAGAACTCCCATGCATGATCAAAAAGCTGGTAAGAACTTGGTTCTACCACTCCATCATGATTCTAGGTAGATTTAGTGACCGGAAGGATAATTCATGCATCACTAGGAAAACTACCCAAGGCATTCCCTTCTCGTCTTTCCAATTATTTCATAGGGGACTCAATATAAAACAACACAAAACAAAACCCATATCAAGAAACATTGATATTAAACATAAATATAACAACTAAAAATAATCTAATCCAAACAAAAATTACAAAACAACCTTAAAAATTCCACATAAGGGAAACACAAACTCAAATCAACCCAAATATAGGTCACAAAAACTCTATTTTCAAAGTTCTACCAAAAATATTTGAAAACATTTAATACCACATATCCAAATCATTTTAAAACCAACATCACCCCAAAATCACTTTTTTACTCAAATCACATGTATTGAGGTTAAAAACCTTTCACAAAAACACCACAACTCACCCAAAACATGGTTTTTCAAACAAGAACCACTACTAAATCATTAAGACATTGATTTTAAAACTTGATTTAAAAAACTTTACAACCATGAATCTCCACTAAAACATCCACAACAAACACCACTGCGCATGGTTTGGTCACACAGTTTTTTAGACAGTGCACCAACCCGACCAGTGACATTGGAAGTTTATCTAGAATAGTTCACATAGCCTACACATGGATTGACAGACCATGATCATTAACCATGTGCCCCATGAAACCCTTCCAATTCCATGGGTGGTCCAAAATCTTCTTTTAATTTGTGAGATTATGGTGGATTTTATTTCTATGTTTTAGTATGGATTTCAAGTAATCTAAGTTGTAGGAAGATTTCATGAGATGGGGTGAAAAAATTAAAATTTCAAAATTTTCTCCACTATGAATGGTTTGGTCGCATTGTTTTTCAGACTGTGCACAAACCCTATGAGTAACATTGGAAGTTTATCCAGAATAGTCTACACAGCCTACACATGGTTTGACAGACCATGATCATTAACCATGTGCCCCCTGGAACCCTTCTAATGTCACTTTGAAATGAGGAATTTACCAGTATATCTCCTAAAATATTCCTAAGACTCGGATTAATTTAAATCCATACTGAACACCTCAATAAAAATCCACCATAATCTCAAAAATTAAAAGAAGATTTAGGACCACCTATGGAAACTCAAGATCTGAGACAAGGAAGAGAAGAACAATCACTTTATCAGACTTACCACTTGAGTCCCGATGATCCTATCTCTTTTATACCACTAACCCACAAATAAAAAGAAGGTGAATCTCAATAACTAAGGCCTCTTTTAAGAACCTAGGGCTCTGATACCATTTTTTACCTAACCAACCTGGGTCATCCATCCACTGAATTCCTAGGCCAGGCCACCACATACCTAAGGGGAATCCCTAATCCCCTGAGGATGATGACAGGTATCAAGGATGTCACATATAACCATTGGGGATAGTTTCACCCTCATAAATCTAAACATATCATCCAAAAAATGTCTAACCAAAGTGGAACAAATATATAACCAAAGGAATACTCAATAAATAACCAAATAATACAGAGTTAAAAATCCATAATGGAAGCTAAAAGAAACAAAACTAAAGAATAAATAATCTAAAAATAAATCAATCCAACTGGTTTTACAAATTTAAGGTTCAATCACCAACTCCATGTGACTATCTTGTCACCACCATCACCCAAAAAACACCCTCTTCCTAATAGAGTGTGGTCACAAGCCAACCTGAAGATACATGCACAAGTTATAAAGATTACATACCCACAAAAATTAATATGTAGGGTGTAAGTTGAATCCAGTAGGATACCACCATGAGTTCATTTCACTTTTTTTATAAAATAAATCAATTGTTCTATCCATCCAATGGCCCGAAGGCCTTAAAATTTTTATTATTTTGATAAAGCCCCCTTTTAAGGGAAGAAGGGGGAAAACCCAAACAGACTCCACAGACTTATGACAAATCACATCCGAATGAGAAAATGTAAAACCAGACTAACAACACGGAACACCCCTCCCAAGCATATATCATGATAAAACTCTCCACCATTGTAGGGCTATCCGGAAAGCAAGTGTCTTGTGTAAAAGCACAGGCCTGATCCGATGGTGGACGTCATACCCTATCAACAACCAAATCCATAAAGCACTGTAAAGATGAACCGTCAGCTCCGAATCCTCCTCTAGGGCTAGTTCCAAGTGGTCAAGCTTGGTTTCACAGACTTCTCACCTTCGGGATCAAACCAAGAACAAGTGCACACCTCAAACTATGAGCAGCACAATCCAAAATTCAGCAACATCACAAAGCACTCCACGAGTTAGCCTCCACCCCACCGCACTCTTCTTACTCTCAACCACCACTACAGTCAATGGAGCAACCCAAAGACGATCCAAATAAAGTGATGTCAGGACATCGTCACCTAGGACTGGATGTCCCAAAACCACACCAAGGGACCATCACCGGTGAAGGGATCTAGGCTGCTTTGAACCGGAAATTCCGCTCTGATCATGGATCCACTCAGAAAAGTACCACAGACACACCCTCACCGAAGTCTGGAGAATGCAGACCACAGGGGGAGAAAGCACAAGGATCAGTAGCAAGACAGTCTCCGCACCAAACCAGATCCATAGATTCAACTTCAAATTCAGTATCCAATAACAGAAAGCATAATCAATGAACTACCACATAACACCTAAACCACATATCAACACAGATAACGAAAAGCATAAACTCAAGGCAGACCTACTGGAAGAGACACAGGACCGCCGGAGGTCAGAAAACCCCCTCCCCTCTACGTAAATCTGGGTTCGACGCCAAGCTACAGACCGTCGCCCGCCAAAACGACTTGGCCGCCGACACCAGATCAAGATCCGGCGCCGAAAAGCCTTCGCAAGCCCGTCTCGCAACCTTCACCAGCCAAATCTGAAGCCTTCACGGACTCCAACGCCGACGTCCACCGAGACGCACCAAGGCCCAACACTTCGTCAGAATCGGGAAACCCTACACGCTGAAGCACATGTGCACTGAGACAAGATCTGAAACCTGGCTGCGATCCACTGGAGGATCAGAGGAGAGGAGGGAACGAAATTGCTCAAGAAACCCTAACGTTGCGGAGGGGGAGGGACGATGCCACTCAGAGGCATCCGACCTTTCAATATATAAATCAATTGTTCTAGTTTTAAAAAAAACATGGCATAGTAAATTACGTATTCATTTTCATTCCAAAACATGGTAGTAAAAAAATAATGAAACGCAAACTTCCTAAAAAGTGACCCATTTGAAAATGAATTTAACAAAGATGGTGATTTTATAAGACAACACCAATTTAAAAGGAAACCAAGCCTTTATTTTGAAATATTCTACATTTGAAAATAAGCCTACACTTGGTTTCAAATATTTCAAAAGTTACAACCAAGGAAAACCCATTTGAAAACAATTTCCCCATTTTTTATTTAAAATATTTTACACACCCACTCAAAGGAAATAAAGGAAACAAGGGTAAATAATAAATAAAAAACATTCTAGATAAACATATGGAATAACACTAGCTAAAAACAAGGTTAAACCATATAAGAATCAAATAATCAAGAAAAGTCTATCCACGAAATAATCAACACACATGACAATATAAATATAAAAAAACAAGAGGAATAACATATGATAAATATCATAAGGAAACACCATAAGGACTAATGGGACAACGTAGAACATGTATAGGTATGCCTACTTCTATCAGGTTAACAATTACACACTGGTCAACCAAATCACTCTAAGAAGTCACCTTGATGATGATCCCCCTAGCCATGTGTTACGTACAACTAGGGGGGCTATCTATTGCTAAACCAAAACTATCCCAAAAAAGTCATGTTACTTCCCACTTAGTATCCTCAGTCTCCCCATATAATAATAATGGAGGTGGGCTATGAGAAAACAATTTCATTACATGAAAACAATAATCCCTTGGGGCTAACACCATAATCATGTCCTTCCCACATCCCACACTACCCTTAAAATGATCCCCAATAAAAAATCACATCATGAATAACATCACAATATCTATCACATGGATAACATAAACATCATCAACAAATAAGGGGGATCAACAAGGGCATAAACAACATCACTTCACAAGTACCAAATAGGTCTTCTCTTATCACATTTAGAATATACATTTAGAAAAAAAATTGAAAAAAATTTGGAAAAAAATTAAAACTAATGGAAAAAAATAATCATCCATTAATAAATACCCAAACCAAAATAATGGAAGAACCATTTAATTTCTTAAATAAGGTATCCATTAAAACATGGAATCCCCATTCAAACATGGCAGCCCCTTTTGAAATGGAAGGGAAAACCCCCTTGAAAATATTTTTTTGTTTTAAAATAAACAAACTATATGTTTTCATCATTTAAAACCAATATTTTAATTTTTATCAAACATATAGAATGAAAAAATACCATTTAATATGAAATAATCATTTTAAGCATTAATTTATAATGCTTCTCCACTTGAAAATCAAACCAAGTTAATGAAAAATTTAAAAAATCACACCTAGATAAATCAACCCACAATTATCTAGGGTAAACAAGAATTTAGAAAAATCAAGCAGCAATGGAAAAATTAAATAAAATCAATTTAAATGGAAAAACCTACCCCAAGTGGTGGAACCTTTTCACCTTTGATGATACCCACCAGAAAGGAACTCTTAGGATGGATCACAACCATTACCAACCAAAAATCCAAATTTCTAGTAACCCTAACGAATAAAATCATCCAATTATGGCCCCTATGGTTAGAGGAGTTGGATAAAAAAGGAATAAAACATTATAGGAAGATAATAGAAGCTCATACATTATGATCTAGATGAAAACCCACCAAATAAACACCTAGAACCCACTAAGGAGGAGCTCGAAAGAGGATAAAACCCCCTTGGAAGGAGTTTGGGTTAATGATTCAAATGGGGGTGGCTTGGGGTATAGGACACAATTAAAAATGATTTGAAAAAGAAAAAATAACCCTATTTTAGTGTGTTTCATGGTTTATCTACACAGTTAAACAAAATATTCATAAAACATATAGATCACTACTGTTAAGAGCTACACGGGCTGCACACTTAGGATGTATTGTTAGTTTAACTGTGCTCCTTAACCATGTGACCTGGAAAACGTCCCCAAATTTCTTCCCTTTCATCCCAAAACACATATAACTAAAGGGGAAAACCCAACCATCAATTACCCCCACATAAAAGTCACATTAGGGTGTCACATGAATTATCCCAATCATGTCATATATGATTCTTGGATAGCTAAGTAGACAATCCATTTTCCATTCCATCAAATGGATAATATCAGCTCTATTACTCTAGTATCCTAATTGTCAGGGCTTCCCAACTAAGTGTTTCCCAAATAAAATTCCAAAAACATGCTAACCAAGGAAAATATATGGGCACCCAAATATTGCACCAAGCTACCCGATAAGAAAATTCAGAGTCACTTATTACTTTCTTACCTTACACAATATCATCCAAGGGAACCTGGTTATGGCATGAAACTACCCTATTGGATGATCAAGATCTTGATAAGTTTCACTTTGAAAGGAATCTTACACTTATTATTTTAATGGGATTTTAATCTCATTATATTATATTTGTTATTCCATTTTAATTATGAATGCTTCTAGTAATTTTTTTAGAATCTTATTCCCTCCACTAAATCAGTATGTTCAAACCATATTCATGTGTAACCCTTTAAACAACCCACAAGTTTGTGTTAATCACCTAAAATTAGAATTAAATTATATTGATACATACCTTAATTAATCATATGAATAAGTTATATAAAAACTTCATGTAAATTCATAAAGTTATATGAGATTGACAATCTCCGCATGAGTAATCCCAAAGCGATAGATAGACAACCTCATTCACTATCCTAGACAAGGCATAAGCTTCTAGGTAGGTAAGTAGTCTGACCCCAAGTCCCTCTACCCAAGGATACTTTAGTCAATATATAATTCAATTCCTCATAACTCTAACACCTAATATGCACAAATTATATTCAACAGCTAAATTAAAGTTAATATATTCAATTAAAAACCAAGGAAAACATGGATGAAAAACTAAATTCATTATGGAGACAAACCTATAATGTAATGTAAGGATTTATTCTAGAAGTAATTTAACAAATAAACTAAATAATAAAAAATATTAACATTTCTTAAACAATTTACTAAACATGAATATAGCATAGAGTAACCTTTAAATAAATGAAAAATTAAAATATTTAAACATGAGATAAATATTTATAAACAATTCATAAATTAAATCTAATTATAAACCTTTATATAATTTTCATCTTGAACATTATAAACATTCCATGATTTTGAATATAAAAATTTATATTCATTTCAGTATGAAATCTTTCATATTTATCATTATTTGACATTTCAATTTAAATATATGATATTATATGAATTATAAACAATTTATAATTCAATTCCTATTATGTAAACATTTTACATAAACTAAATATCATATACTTAATTATTATATAATCCTTGATCATATAAATCATCAAAACACTTTTTATGTGTCTTAAATAATATCCAAATAAATCACCCTTTTATTTTGAACAATTTAAAATAATTAATTATGTACAATTCAAAATTTAAATATAAAAAAATTATATTTTTCCTTATTTCAGAATTTATAACCCTTTATAAATTATTTATTATGATTTCTAAACAAAAAATTTTATTTATATATCTAATAATTTCAATATAATTTGGTTAAAATGTATTTTAAATATTAAAATTTAATATTTGGAGAAAATGTTTCATAGAAATTTATTTAATTAATTATAAACCATTTATAATTTATTTATTTATTTATAAACCATTTATAAATTAAATATTCCCAAAATACTTTTTATAATGATTTATTAACTTTTTATAAATCATTTTATATGTTAAAAATAATTTTTAATGATTTTTATATTTTCCCTTATGTAGGAACTCATTCTTGCGTAAGGATTTCCTCCCATTACCCTTATGTAGACACTCTATATAAGGGTAATACCCTTAAGTGAGTGCTTCACATAAGGGTAATACCCTTAAGTGAGTGCTTCACATAAGGGTAATACCCTTAAGTGAGTGCTTCACATAAGGGTAAGTCATGATATACCTTTATGCATCCTTCTAGAACCATTGTGTTCAAGTAAGACATCATCTTACTTTTATGTAGCTCTGAGAAACCTCACTACGTAAGGGTATAACCTTTATGTATCCATTTTTTCATAAGCGTAAGCAGATAGTTAACTTTACACAGCTTTATGAAAAACCTAATTACCCTTCCATATCAATGTATAATTTAAGGGTAAAAATGTGTAAGGGTACATAGTAATGAACTCTTACATAACCCATTACGTGGAAGGGTAATATCATGTGACCCTTATATAGACCTATTTATGTAAGGGTAAGTAAATATAACCCTTACACAAACCACTTTGTGTAAGGGTAAAGACTTGGTTACCCTTATGCTTCTCATCTGCATAAGGGTAGGGTCTTGGTTACCTTTACATAGCTTAACTATATAAGGAAATCCATTTATGAAAACAAATTTCTAGAAACATGATATGGTTATTTTTGGATGCTTTCCACTAAGGTCACACATCGAGGTTTGGATGTGATTTTTTTCTTTGACTCTCCTAGAGTGGTCCACTTCTTTTGACTAGTTTCTCCTTCTCTAGGATGGTTGGTTGTGGTTTCCCTAAATTCCCACTTCCAAAAGTAGGTCTACCTCTATCATCATGGTCGATGATGTTACCTCCATGATCGAAATAATAGGATGGGATTTCAGTTCCTCCTTCCATGGATTCCTCCTTAGATATCATTTCCTAGTCGGTCTTCATCATATATTTGATTCATTTTCATAAAGATTATTCTTAGTGTCATCTTGAGATGGTCATCAATTAATTATGTTGCTTCTTTCATGATAGGGAAGCTACCTATGGTCAAAGATGATGGTGACATTAGACACATCTAAACATTTATAGGCATTGGGTGTGTTAGGCATATGTAAAGTTATCCTTTTTCAAAATTGAATGCATCTCATATATGAGGCATCATAAGTGTAGAAAACCCAAGGTATCCCATGTCTGTCACGAGGTAATTTTCACCAGGGGAATAAGGTGTTCAATGCTCTTTTCCTCGATCATCCCATGTTCATCACATGAGGTAGAGGTTTTTATGCATCTGAAAGGGTCACATGTTTAGTTTCTTATGGGTACATGGTCATAGGTTTAGAGACTTGTGGGGAAATCATAACAACCCACCTCTTTATTAAAAACTTAAACATGATTTATTACATAGAAATATTCACTTGATACAACATATAATATCAATAAGTCTAGTGTATTTGGGTCTTAGGAATATTACATAACAACTTAAAACATAAAATGCAACATCTTATTGAAAATTTATTTTACATGACCACATCATTCCTTCATACTTAGCATTGCATGGTATAACGTGAGGACATGCATAAGAAAAGGGTGAGATATAAATCCCAGTAAGTGATTAAAGAGTCATAACATGAAGAATACAATACATTTTAGGAAATAGGCATATAAATGGAGCATAAGAGAAACATGAACATAAAGGCATGATATAGCATGATTATCATAACATGGAAATGTGGAAACAACATTTAACATGATTTTAGCATGATCCAAGGATCATTACACATGGATAATGAGTAAACCCTCATTTCACTTGAATTATCATGATTAAACCCTTGTTTCACTTGACGTATCATGATACTAATCTTTACCCAATGCATTGGAGCACTATCAGGACACACCATTCTTAATCATTTCATTTCATACATAAGTGTGCCACATGGATCATATAACATGGATTCATTAAACATAATAATTTATTATATGATAAAGTAATGTGTAATTCATACATGAAACTATATAATAAATAAGTAAATGTGTATAAAGGTGAATATCCTTGATAGAGAAATGGCCATTGTATTCACTATACAATGACTTTGGCTTGGAACATCGTGGTGTAATTTCAGTAGCATAATGGTGTGACATAAGAATTCATAAAAATGGTTGATGAGAGAGAAATTGGTGTCTCATCATATGTAAATGAAATAGAAATTAAGGGGGTCATATAGATACATTTCCCAACATATGTAATGGAATTTATATTTATAATACAAAGGAATTTCTTAAATGTAAATGAGAAGAGAGAAATTCCTTACGGAATTTCAGCATGGTAATGGGTTTACATGGGAGGAATTAATGAGAGATAAATAGGTATATCATAATAAGAACATAATTATGGAAGTATGGGGAAGGTGAGAAATCATACCCTAACATTTTTAATTGAAAATACAATGGTATAGAAACATAAGGAAACTTGGACAAAAATGAGAGAGGAAGAAATCTCTTACTTGGAAGTGTGATCCCAAAGGATTGGAAGAGGCTTGAGAGAGGATTATTGAGAGATTGGGGCACCTTGATTATAGAGAGAGGAGGTCTGAGTTTAGAATATCTCCAAATTCTTTGAGTGAAGAGGAAGTGGGAGCTTGGGTGGGTTTATATAGGAAAAGAGAGGGAATTCTTTATTATTTAGGTTTTGGGCACTACAATTAAACTAATAAAAAACACAAACCATCCCATGGTTTTTGCCAAAGGGTAGTGGAAAAATTGTTTTACAAGTAAAATGGTAGAATATATTAAAATATTAGGCTTTCTTATGTAGAGTTGAGTCATACTCTCAAGAAAAACAATTTTAAAAGTTAAAATGTTTATAAGTCTTGGAGGGTCCACTAAGGCACCATAAAATTAACCAAAAAAATCTAAAATCACATTTTTTAAAAGGTAAAACATATATTATCATAAAATTACAT
Organism: Viscum album; assembly: GCA_963277665.1. Taxonomy (NCBI): domain Eukaryota; kingdom Viridiplantae; phylum Streptophyta; class Magnoliopsida; order Santalales; family Viscaceae; genus Viscum; species Viscum album. The sequence goes on from OY728157.1 coordinate 1,714,501,430, forward strand.
TTATAATATTTATTACATCACTATTCGGTCATTATGATGTCATAAAACACATTATATATTAAAATGGTATTTAATTTTTACCCAAAAAATCAATTGTCTCAGAAAATTATGAAAAATTAATTGTTGGATAATTTCAACATCCTGATTCCAAAAATAATATCCATTTTATCTAAATAAATTTTTAAACATGTGAATTTTTACTTTTAAAATAAAATCTGATATTTATCAAAAATTCATGGGTTTTGACAAAAATAGTTTTCAAACCATAATAAAAATTACAATTGTATTCATAAAAATTATACGATCATTTATATTTAATAAAAATAAATTTAGTAATAATATTTTATTAAAATTTTATTTAATTCAAAAATCCATTAATTCACCAAAATATATTTCTTAACTGAATATTAACTAAAAATACTATTTGTGCTTTAAAAACTATTTATAAATTAACAATAATGAAATGAATGTATATTCTTTATTCTATACAAAAAACAATGCTCATAATAATAGTGTTAGGACCTTGTTAAATAACCCCTTATAACATTCACATATGACCTAAGGTTAAGGTGTGTGATAGTGACAGACTCTTGGGGTGTCTTGGATAACATCGCCCGGGTGGTAATCTATATCAACTTCCACTTCTCCTGTAGGTGGTTCTATTCAAGATTAACGTGTTGAAGTTCATCTTGGTCTTGGTCAAGAGTGAAGCCTAGTGATTCCACCTCCTTTCCAAGCTCTGAAAAATGGGCTTCGTACGGAGAAATTCTACTGGATGAGGTCATCGCTTCCTTTGTCTGAGTAAATTGGATTTGTTAAAGCCATATATTTATACTAATCATGTGATCACTGTTCAACAGCTATATTAGAAATGGTAATAATTCTTAATGGTATTTTGAAATCCAAAAACATAAAACCAAGGAATTCCATATGTTTTATATAACCATTTTATATAATAAGACTTTTAATTAAATCAAGAGGAATTTTCATTAATAAAAGTTTCGGTCATTACAATCTTCCCCCCTTAATAAATTTTGCCCTAGAAATTGTCTTTTCCCAAACTAAAATAGATATGGGTAACTCTACTTCATCACTTTATTTGATTTCCACGTTGCTTCTTTAAACTTGTGGTTTCACCACAACACCTTGACGAGGGGAATTGTCTTATTTCGTAGAACTTTTTCCCTATGATCTAAGATCTTTACTGGCTTCTCTTCATAGGAGAGGTCATTCTACAATGGTACCACCTATAGATTGAGTACATGAGATTGGTTAGGTATGTAATTCCTCAAGATCGATACAAGGAATACATCATGTACTTGAGACAGGTTCGGTGGGAGTGTTAATCGATAGGCCACTGCTCCAATGTGATCAAGGATCTCAAAAGGGCCGATGTACCTTGGATTAAGATTTTATTTATTCCCAAATCTCATAAATCTCTTCCACAGTGATATGCGAAGGAATACCATGTCTTCAACATCAAACTCTAGGTATTTTCAATGATTATCAACATAGATCTTTTGTCAACTTTGAGCATCTTTAATGTGATGCTAGATGGTCTTAACCTTCTCCACAATTTCTTAGACCATTTCTGGACCTAGGAGTTTTCTCTCCCCAACTTCATCCCAACATGTCGGTGTTCTGCACCTATTCCCATACAGGGATTCATAAGGATCCATTTGGATGCTTGAGTGGAAACTATTATTGTAAGAGAACTCAACCAGAGGAATATGATGATTTCATCCTCCTTTAAAGTCCATTGAGAATGCTCTCAACATGTCCTCGAGTGTTTGGATATTCCACTCATATTGGCCATCATTTTGGGGATGATAAGTTGTACTAAAGTTCAGATCAGTATTCAGAGCATATTGAAGACTCTTTCAGAACATAGAGGTGAATCTTGGATCTCAATCGGATACAATCGATAGTGGTACTCCATGTAGCCTTACCACTTCTCTGATATATATCTATGCCAGTTGATCTACAGATAAATCCTCTCAAATTGAAATGCAGTGTGCAGTATTTTTAAGACGATCTACAACAACCCATATATCATTGTTTCCTTTGGATGTCTTTAGAAGTCTGGTGACAAAGTCCATGGTGAAGTTCTTCCATTTCCATGCTAGTATGGGTAATGGTTGCATCATCCCCTTAAACTTCTACCTATCAGCCTTCACTTTCTGACATACCAGGCACTTTGATGTATACTTAGCAATCTCTTTATTCATGTTATCCCACCAATAATTCTCTCAGAGATCTCGATACATCATTGTGTTTCCTGGGTGAATAGATAAATTTGAACTATGTGCATCATCCAAAAGTTTTTTCTTTAACTCTGTATTTGATGGAACACATAGTCTTGACCCAAATCTCATAATTCCTTCTTTATTAACATTGAACTCCAAGGATTTACCTTTTTTGATAGTTTCCGCATTCTTCTAAATTCTCACATCATCCTTTTGATCATCCTTTAACCTTTCCAAAAGAGATGGTAGAGCAATCATTTGTGAGAGGATTGATGATGTTTCCTTCTTTATGACTCCCATGTCCATCTTCATCAAATCTAAGAAGATTGGATCATTTTTAATTCTCATCAATGATAGAATCGCTTGTTCCTTTCTACTTAGAGGATCTTCCACCTTGTTCGCTTTCCCAGGGTGGTAATGGATTGAGCAGTCATAATCTTTGATCAAATCTAACCATCTTCGTTGGCGCATGTTCAACTCTTTCTATGTGAATATATACTTGGGGATTTTTTGATCCGTGTTTATTTCATACTTCTCCCCAAAGAGGTAATGTCACCAAATTTTTAAGGCAAAGATTACTACAGCCAACTCCATATCATGTGTTGGATAGTTTTTCTCATGAACTTTCAATTGCCTTGAATCATAAGCAAAGACTTTTCCATTTTGCATCAACACACAACCCAGGTCCTTATTCAAAGCATCACTAAATATCACAAAAAGTTCTCCACTTGTGGGTAGTGTGAGCATGGGTGCAGTGATAAGCCTCCTTTTCAACTCCTTAAATCTCTCTTCGCATGCATCACTACAAGAAAACTTGACTACCTTCTGAGTTATCTTGGTAAGAGGGTTTTAAAATCATGAGAAATTTATCACAAATTAGTGATAATATCTAGATAACCCAAAGAATCTATGGATATCTGTTACCGATGTTGGCCTCGGCCATCCTTCAATTGTATTTGTCTTAGAGGGATCCAAAAATATTCTATTTCTTTTGATGATATGACCCAAGAATGAGACCTCCTTCAACTAGAACTCACACTTATTGTACTTTGCATAGAGATTCTTCTTTCGCAAGGTCTCTAGTAGAGTGCTTAGATTCTCCTCATTATCCTCCTTTGTTTTAGAGTATATTAGAATATCATCTATAAAGACTACCATAAATTTGTTGAGATAATCTCTAAAGACTATATTAATCAAGTCCATGAAGATTTTTGGATCATTAGTGATTCTAAAAGGAATTAATATGAATTCATAGTGCCTGTACCTTGTACAAAAATAAGTCTTGGGAATATCCTCCTTCTTTACCCTTACTTGGTAATATCCCGACCGCAAATCCAACTTGGATAAGTATTATTCTCTACATAGCTAATCGAACAAGTCATGAATTCGAGGCAGATGATACTTTTTCTTTATTATGATTTTGTTGAGATCACGATAATCAATGAAAAGGAACATTGACCCATCCTTCTTCTTGATGAAGAGGACTGGTGCACCCCATGGTGAAGCACTTGGGCATATAAACCCTTTATCCAGATTCTTCTATAGTTGTTTCTTCAGCTTATCAAGCTCCAAAACATCCATTCTATACTGATTCTTGGATATTGGAAACACTACAGGTATAAGATCAATTGAAAATTCAACATCTCTTCTAGGAGGAAGACCAGGCAATTCCTCGGGAAACACTTCAGCAAATTCCCTCACAATAGGCATGTCTTTAAGGATAGTTTCTTCCTTAGACTCAATCATCTGATCCAGATAGGCATTCTTATAGGGTAGTAATATCCACACTTGATATGATGGTGCTAAAGAAAATTCATCCCTTACCTTTATCTAGTACAAAATCGGGGGTCGATTTTCAATATGGAGAGTGATTTCCCTCTCACAGAAATTTATGTTGGATCTATGTAAGGAAAGCCAATACATGCCAAGAATTGCATCAAATTCCACTAGAGTAAGTATGAAAAGGTTCTCTGGGAATTTTAATCCACAAATTGTGACAAGGGAGGAGTTATATTCATGGGTTTCAGTGATTTCTCCATTTGTTGTTCTCACCGACATCTTTACTTACATGATTTGTGGTGATGTTGGGATTTTTCTACTAAACTTTCAGGATATAAAAGAATGTGTAAAACCATAATCAAAATGTACATTCTCTATTATTGATTGAATAAATATCATACCTATCACCACTTCGTTGTCGAGGTCCACTTTGGTAGTAGCGATGGAAAAATCTCTCCCTTGCTACCTTAGATGTTATTGGTTACCTCTAAAAACCCTTAGCTTAGGGCACTAGTTTGAAAAGTGCCCTAGTTCTTTGTAGTTAAAGCAATGAAAAACATTTTGAGCATCAAATGGATCATTCCTATCCTCTGTCGTAGCTGCGGGTTTTTCTTGTGGGCAGTTAATAGCCAGATTCTCTTCTCTTCCATGCCTAAATCATTTCCTCGTCCCCTTCAGTTAATTTCTGGGGTGCTTGTTTCTGCACCTTTGGAAAGTGAGGTGATAGATTTTCATAGCACTGTTAGATTTATCCATCGAACTTCCAGAATTAAATTCCACTTTATGCTTCATATCCCCATGATACCCCTATGATTCTCTGATCTCCATTTTGACTTTGAGGGAACATCGGACTATTTTCTCATAGCTCTCAAAGTCACGGATCGCTAGGGATTTTCGTAGGCTAGGTTTTAGCCCACCAAAGAAGTGGCCAACCTTACATTCAGGGGTAATGAAAAAGATGGAGGTGTATTGTGAAATCCTTGTAAAGTTTTCCTCATATTCTCTAATAGATTCTTTGCTTTTTTTCTTAAGTTCACGGAAGTCCCTTTCTATCTTAAGTCAGAGGGTGCGAGGAAAATATTTTTCAAAAAACATTTTCCAAAAATCCTTCCATTCCAAAACCTCGATCTCCTCCTCAGGCTTCTTATTTTTGATCAATTTCCACCATTGATCAGCTTCACCCTCCATATAGTAAGTAGTTAGAAACACTCTCTCTTTTTCAAAACATTAAAGGATGGAGAATATCTTCTCAATGTATTTGATCCATTATTCAGAGATTGAGGGGTCAGATGATCCATTAAAAGTAGGATTCCTTTACCTCATGAAGCTCTTGATTGTGACTTGTTCTTTCTTAGGGGGTTTTAATGTTCCTCTTGACACATTTTTCTATTAAAAACATGAGTTAACTGAGAGATTATCGTGAAAAAGTTTGTGATTCCCACTCCCATTGGATTGGGCATCTCATTAGAACAGTCGTCACATTGATCTTCGCATCAGTTATTAGCCCGAGTCCTCCTATTATCGTCCATTGTCTAGAATAAAAGGAAATTTAGGGTTAATATATAAAGGGTAATCCAAATAAAAAAATGGATAACTTATAAATTACTTTTATTTCCTTAACTTATGAATTTATAGTCTTCAATCTATGTTATCTATAATCAACTTCCCAACATATATTCTTAGGGGATTTTTTTTTATTTTATTAATAATAGTTCGTACTAAGATTATGAGTTTACCAAATAATATCCCATGGGAGTGTCTTAACCAAGAGTGAAGCAAGGCCCGTTTTCGTGCACCAGTTCCCCTTCAAGTCTAGATCAAAGTGGTGTTTTCGGGTTTTACCCCTAGATACACCTGTGCTAGAGCTGCCTCTACCTGCTCATATCCTGACAGGGATGTACTTTCTTGATAAACCACTTACTCAATAGTCACAAAAATTTAGGGATGTTTTTATTACACTTAGTCTTATCCCTAAGGCTTTCACTAGTATTTTCTAATCCTAACCCAAAAATAACTAAACCTATCCTCTAATACCAACTATAACAACCCTAATCTTTATTACACACTTAAACATGATTTATTACATAAAACTATTTACTTGATACAACATAGAAGATAGGGATTTATAGTGTCTTTGGGGCTTAGGAACATTACATAACAACTTAAAACATAAAACACAGCATCTTATTGACAACTTCTTTTACATAACCACATCATTTCTTCATACTTAGCATTGCATGGGATAACCTGAGGACATGCATAAGAAAAGGGTGAGCTATAAATCCCAGTAATGGAGTAAAAAGGAATAACATAAAGAATAAAATACATGTTAGGAAATAGAAATATCAATGGATCATAAGAGAAACATTAACATAAAGTCATGATATAGCATGATTATTATAACATGGAAATAGGGAAACAAAATTTAACATGATTTTAGAATAAGCCAAGGATCATTGCACATGGAGCATGAATAAAACATAATTGAACTTGAATTATCATGAGTAAACCCTAATTTCACTTTAAGTATCATGATACTAATCTTTACCCAATGCATTGGAGCACTATCAGGGTGCACCCTTCTTAATCATTTCATTTCATGCATAAGTGTTCCACATGGATCAAATAACATAGATTCATTAAGAATAATCATTTATTTCATTATGAAGGAATGTAGAATTCATACATGAAACTATATAATCAATGATTAAATGTGTATAAAGGTGAATACCCTTTATAGATAAATGGGCATGGTATTCACTACACAATGACTTTGGCTTGGAACATCACAGTGCAATTTCGGCAGCATAACAGTGTGACATAAGAATTAATAAAAATGGTTGATGAGATAGAAAGGGGTGTCTCATCATATGTACATAAAATTGATAGTAATTTTTTCATATAGATACATGTCCCAACATATGTAATGGAATTTATATTTATAATATAAAATAATTGCTTGAATGCAAATGAGAAGAGAGAAATCCCTTATGGAATTTTGGCATGGTAACAGGTGTACATGGGAGGAATTAATGAGAGATAAAGAGGTCTATAATCATTAAAACATAAGTAGGGAAGTATGGGGATGTTTAAAATCATACCCCAACATTTTTAATTGAAAATACAAGGGTATATAAACATAAAGAAACTTGGACAAAAATGAGAGAGGAAGAAACCCCTTACTTGGAAGTGTGATCCCAAAGGCTTGGGAGAGGCTTGAGAGAGGATTATTGGGAGATTGGTAACCTTGGGAGGATTATAAAGATAGGAGGGTATAGTTTGGTTGATATCCAAAGGTTTTGAGTGAAGAGTAAGTGGAAGTTTGGGTGGGTTTATATAGGAAAAGAGAGGGAATTATTTATTATTTAGGTTTTGGGCACCACACATTAAAATAATCAAAACCACAAACCATACCATGATTTTTTCCCATGGTTTTTTCCAAAAGTCAGTGTAAAACATTATTTTACAAGTCCAATGGCCGAAATTATTAAAATATTATGATTTATTATGTGCAGGTGAGTCATACTCTCAAGGAAATCAATTTAAAAGGTTAAAATGTTTTATAAGTCTTGGAAGGTCCACTAAGGTATCATAAAATTAAACAAACAAATATAAAATCACATTATTTTAAAGGTAAAACATATATTGTACAAAAATACCATTTATAGTATTTTATTACATCACTATTGGATCATTATGATGTCATAAAACACATTATATATTAAAATGGTATTTAATTTTTACCCAAACATTCAACTGTCTTAGAAAATTATGAAAAATTCACCATTTGATAATTTTGAAGTCCTGATTACAAAAATAATATCCATTTTATCTAAATAATTTTTTAAACATATGAATTTTTACTTTTAAAATAAAATCCGACATTTATCAAAATTCATGGGTTTTGACAAAAACAGTTTTCAAACCTTGATAAAAATTACAATTGTATTCATAAAAATTATACGATCATTTATATTTAATAAAAAATAATTTAGAAATAATATTTTATTAAAATATTATTTAATTAAAAAATCCATTAATTCATCAAAATATATTTCTTAATTGAATATTAACTAAAAATACTATTTGTGATTTAAGAACTATTTACAAATTAACAATAATAAAATGAATGTATATTATTTATTCTATAAAAAAATAATGCACATAATCATAGTTATAGGGTCTTGTTATATAACACCTTATAACATTCATATATGACCTAAGGGTAAGGTGTGTGATGGTGACAGACTCTTGGGGTGGCTCGGATAACATTTCTCAGGTGGTAATCTCTATCAACTTACACTTCTCTCATAGGCGGTTTCGTTCGAGCTTAACATGTTGAAGCTTGGATTGGGCTTGGTCAAGAGAGAATCCTAGTGACCCCACCTCCTTTTCAAGCTCCGACAAATGGGCTTTGTACAGAGAAATTATACTGGATGAGGTCATCACTTCCTTTGTCTGAGTAAATTGGATTTGTTAAAGCCCTGTATTTATACTAATCATGTGGTCACTGTTCAATAGCTATATTTGAAACGGTAACAATTCTTAATGGTATTTTGAAATCCAAAAACATAAAACCAAGTAATTAAATATGTTTTATATAACCATTTTACATAATAATACTTTTAATTATATCAAGAGTATTTTGGGTATGTGGTCACAGGTTTGAATTCTTGTGGGGTCATTTTCGAAAGTTTAGAGTCTTGTAGGGACTAGTTCATAGGTTTAGTATCATGTGGGGATTAGTTCATGGGTTTAGATTCTTGTGTGGGTATTTATTGTATGCATTTTTTACATATTAGACCAAGAATATTTTAGAATCATATGGATATCCTATGGTCTATTGGGGACTTTAGGTTTGTATAGTGGGGTTTTAGTGTGTTCCTATGTGGAAGGTGATCGCACTTTAGGGTTTTTACCTCCTAGGAGGAAGAGAGAAAATTTTTTGGTGGTTTTTGGATATTAGTAATGAACCTCAAGGATGTATCCCATGTATGTCAGGATTAAACCTTGGAGAGGCATCCTACATACCTTGTTAGGATAAAGGGATCAGAACCTATGTAGTTTGAGTTCACAGTTTAAGGTCATGTGATGGGACTAATCCATAAAAGTTAACGTCATGTGGTAAGGATTATTATTTTGTGAAAGGAGAAACAAAAATGGATGGTTAGGGGATTTGGAATAGGTTCCTCCTAGTTTGTGAGGTATCATCCCATGCTAGTCATAAATGTGGAATTATGTGTTCATTGAATGGGGTAGGGAAATAGTTTTACATCATGTGTAGATAATGTTGTCGTACATTTTAACAGTGTACGACTAGGATTTTGGTATATTTAGTTTGAAGTCTTACATCTTTGACGTGTTTGGGATTTACACCTAAGGAGACCTTATCCAAGTAGGAGAGGAGGATACAACATTATCCCTCCCCACAGGGATAGGTAAGTGGTTTCCCACAATGATGCCACCCTTAAGGATTACGTGTCTATTGGGTAGGTTCTTTTGGATAGCACAATAAGTAAACACTGCCATGTTTGAGAGACATGTGGGGGTCCTAATATTAGGGTGTCTATGCTTAGTATAAATAGGTGACACAAAAATCTAGACCATTTTTGGAGAAAAGGGCTATACATGAGGGTTGATGGTATCAGTCATGTAGATTATTGAGGCATGAATGAACCCGGTTTAAATGGGTATGGGGACCTTGGGCATTAAACTTTCATGAATTCAAGCTCATAAAATGTAGGAATAATGGGGGGATTATATGTGAATCATTAATATATGGTTTTCAAAGTTCAAGGGCTCTCATGAAGGTTATACCTTCAAAAAATATGGATTCCATACCTAGAGATGATATCTTAGTTATCATGGGAAAGGTTTCATGAAAGTTGGATACCTTGTGAAATCCCAAGAGTTGTGAAGGGTTTTCCTCTAGCACATTGGTCTTAATCCCTAATGAAGATCATATCCACCATGGTCTTATAGTATTAGGTACTCAAGGGAGGTTCTTAATGAAAGATAAATACCTATAGGAATCCATTTCACCTTTAACTCGTAAAGGATAAAGTTTTGAGAATGTAGATCTTCTACTAGAAGTCTAAAGGTCACTTCCACTTAAATGTGGTGTGAAGGGAGGTTTTTAAAGGTTATAAAGAGATGGATACATGTGTTTCATTAAATATTACCATATTAATGTAAGATAAACCTTCACGGAACTCTAACTACCTTCATGAAGCCCTTACCATTTGAGAAAGAATAAACCTTCACAAATCCAGGCCATTGGCTGGATTTCAAGTTCATTTTGACCTGAATTAACCTATAAACATTTGTGCATTCCTAATAAACTCACATGACATGTGTTTTTTGAAATCAAACCCCCCCCCTCAAAATGGAAGATTATATGAGAGAAGAGGGTCATATTCTAAGGCAAAAATTATTGAACACTGATAATATATGCACTCGCTCATGAAACACATATCACCCCTAGCCTATAAATAGGGGGTTCCCAAGGGGGACCACAAGATTTTTGATTAATATTGGATCTTCCTATCTTTTTGAAAAACTCACAAACTTCATGAGAATTATATGATTCTAATCCTTAGTGCTCATAAAACTTTTTCATCTAATTGAATGATTCTTCCATAAGGTATTATTGGAATATACATCCTTTATAAGGAATATCCTTTGCAAACATAGAACCTTCACAAATGAACCTCCATAAAAAAAGTATTCATAATTTTTTCAAAGTCATTGGGGTAGCCTTTGAAGTTACCAAAGAAACTTCTTCCATAAAGATAGAGATAGTTGGGAAGATCATGATCAGAGAAAGTTATCAGAGTGTGTTAGAGTGTGACACACTTTATAAGTTATTGATAGAGTATTAGAGGGATTATCCTCTCTGTTAGAGGATATTTTTTTATGTACTCAGCCTGAGATGTTATGTGTTTATCCCAATGTCAATTGATATGTGCCGGCTTATTAGTTCAAAAGTATGCTTGGGCTATAACGGTGGAACAAAGCTCTAGCTACTCACTGCATGAAGGACCATGCATCGATCACCACTCATTACTTATAGAACCCTGTGAATATAACCAATTTGGATTATTTGACTATAGAAACCCCCCACCAAGAATGAGATAATCTTCAAGGAAAGCCTAGAGGACCATCTCTATGGATGGAAAGAGGAGTGGGACCTACTCGACGGTGGAAAATTCATGGGAAAGTGGGCTTGGGCATACTAGGTGTTCCAATTGTGAGATGAATTCAAGTAAAAGTTGAAGAGAGTGGGAATTTATGAAATATTGTAGACTTCAAAGTTCCACATCTACCACCACCTAAAAATCATGCTTGAATTACTGAGTAGGTGGCCACCGGGGATCGATACATTTAATTTTCATTATGGGAAGGTTGAAATCTGACTATGGGGCCTCTACCAAATCATCGAGATCCCCATCCAAGGGGGGATGTATGATGAGTTCCTACCATCCGAAAATGTGTGGGAGAACCATGAGAAAATTAAAATAATATAAATGGATCTAATATTATTGGTGTAATGGGAGAATAGATAGAACATGAGAAGGATAACTCTTATTGTGTGATCCTAGAGGCAAGACAATGTCATCTATGTGGGTACAGTGTAAATCTATTCAACCCCACAGTCAAACTGGTGGGATTAATTATAGTACTCATCTATAGGTGGATGATTTTAATTCATGATGCACACATGGGGGTGTGGCCAAGAATTCTGATCCTAGTGGTGATGCTAGCAGTGGGGCAATGTATCAACCAGTTCATGTTAGTGCGGGTGAAGCTATATAAGGTGTTGTGGCACATTATCAAGAGAAATAGCCATATCTATTTGTACATCCCATTTCATTTCTTGTACAGATGGGTCACCATACATATGAGAGGGTACGAGTTCCCAAACCCCATCAGTCCTCATGTCACCAACTTTTGGTCGTTGATGATGAGCATTGTCGGGAGTTAGCCTCTTCAGTTAGAGAAAGTTGGTATTCTTGCAAGGATCAAGATTCTATAGTACTTTATTTTATATTTTTTACCCATTTAAATGGTTATAATTATGATATATGGTGTGGGGAATATGGAGTAGTGATATTACCTCCTGACCTTCCGAGGTGGGGTTCTAGAGGTAAGATCAATTATAAGGTGGTCTCTGAACCATATGCTCCATACTAGTTCACCTACCAATTATAATTCCTTTATAGGATGACCCCAAAGGTTTAAACTAAAGTATACATAGATTGAAACCCCATAGTCCTCTGGAAGATATGGAATAGTTTTCATGGGAAGACATTGGGGAGAGGAACGATCTACTTCTAGTCAATGCTTTGTATGGTCTATTTCATAAATACACACAAAGTTGGGAGATAATGTATCATGGTGATTCATTGAGTTTACACACTACTCGAGAAGAATCCAAGGAAGGTATCATGTAGTCACAGGGCTGGGGTATGTTGTTATTGGGTGTCACATTGAGGAGGAATATTTGGACCGATTGATAGAGTGGTGGTTGCATATCTGATGGTTCCCAGCCCTACATGGAGTGTGAATCCTAAGTTAAGAGTGATGTAAGGCCTGTGATTATGGGGAAATTAGTTTTGAGGGGAGTTTGAACCTTATAGAGTGGTTCTGATGGAATATTTTTTGGATCTGAGGAAGACGTTGTGGCGTAGAAATGTTCCTTGTGATGTCATCTTCCATAACACCTAAAGAGACTAGTAGATGTTCTGATAGTTCAACTCCCTCCAGGCGATATGGTTGTGTCTTCAGGATAAGGGGATCCACCTTTATAGTATAGTAAATTCCTACGACATCTTCTAACCTCCCCAATCCAAAGAAGTGAAGTACCTATAGAATTTGGAATACATGATCCATTCTCATGGTGTAGAACATCTGTTAACAAACTAGGTGAGGATGTTGCTACACATGCCTTATTCTACAGACCTTCCCAGGGGTTAATAAACTCTAGGAATGGATTTGGAAGTGGAATTAGCTAATTATAATTCATAGGGAAGTGATACTTTCCTAGACTCCATCCAATAAGAAGACACTACTACTGATCAGGTAAATCTATGACATGTGTGGATTTAAACCAATTGTCGACCCTCTAAAATTGTTGATTCACCCATTTTTTAATTGTAAATGGATAAAAAATCATGGAGTAGGGGGAGATTTATGATGAACTTAGAGGGAAGTATGAGCAAGCCTTGAACCTTGAAGATGTGGGTGTGGTGGCTCCCCCTGACACCGTGATCATGGGCAACTACCCTTCTATTATCAAGGTATTGGTTTTGGATAAAGAAAAAAAATTCAATAGCCCCAAGGGACACTTGGTAACTTATAATTATCTAAATTCCATATTCGGATTGAAAATTTTTATTTTAACACTTTTTAAAACTTTTTCGTTCCTTTTAAATAGAGAAAATGTGTCTAGTCAAGGAATAGATCATGATGACTGAGGAATCAATTTTCATAGGGATTTCATTGTTAGAAGGACTTTTGGGGAATGTTATTGATCTATTGATCAGCCTATACACTACCCATAAACTCCCTTCCTTTTTTTATTTACTTTTTCCTACCTCCAACAAGTTTAATTGCACTAACCTTGTGTCTTAATGGCAATGCAATCAACATTGGGGGTCCAACCGCTAGTGGCAATTCTTGACCAGTTGGAGCCTACAACTGAGGCAGTGATGTATAAATCTATAGCCTAAATGGGGTGTCTAAGGAGAATGTGATGGTTGATCCTACTCTAGTGGTTCAACAATATGTTGATAAGGCTTCTAATATGGCTGAATAGTCATATGAGGACATCCCTCCTCTGTATGTGGATCCCAATACATCTGAGTGGATGCCTACGGACAACCCTAATATTGATGTTATGGATTCCTTCCCCAAGTATGATCCCATAACACCTTAGGACCTTGAGGATTCTAACTCTGATTTGTATTATTAGAACCAAGTTTTCTAGAATAGGGAATATGGTAACAAGTGTAACTTCATCACTGCACCCCATGGGAAAATTTGACAACACAGATGGGGTCCCTTTGTCACTGACTTATAATCCTAAGGACTGGCAGTGTGGACTCCCATGGCCTTTATACTCTGGATCGAGACTTATTTTCCAAGTGGGAGTGTTAAAAATTTTAGTATCTCAACATTTCCTGGTATGATGAGAAATCTAAGGGCATCAAGTCACTAATGGTATCTAAATAGAAGCTCACTCAACTAGAGGGGCATATACAGTAGCATGAGGTTGTCATCACTGTCAAGGGAGACATGATCAATCATCTGAGGGTGTAGCTGATAGTAGATGAGGTCAAATTAGTATAGGAAACCACTTTGGTGGTAGAGTTTAGGGTTGAATATGGTCAGGTGAAAATATGATCTGATAAGGTTCACCCTACTACCAAGGAGGAATAGGCAATAATGGTTGAGCAGCAGCGGGCCCTTGAGGCCAATCGACATAGGCTAGTCGGGATAGAGTATTCCCTCACCCGGGTCGATCCATAGGGGGGCTTCTTTTTCATTTGTTTTAATAAATTAGAGGCTCCAACTTGTGCATGAATCTTCTAAATGAAGGAAAAAAAGTGTTTTTTTCAATTCTCAATGTGTGTGTGTTTATGTATTACCGGATCTCGATTAGATTAATAATAAAACCAAATATAAACCCCTAATCCACCATTATCCATGATCAGTGTGAGAAATAAGGGATAAATAAAATATCACTCACTTACATGTGATTACTATAAAAGTACTAGATGATTGAGGTTGGAATGATCCATAAACCACTAGGATTGTACTAACTGCGAAAACATTAGTTGGGGATGGGGAATCTTCATATCCAACTTTATTTCTCAGTGTGTGAAAGTGCATGAACGAGATAACACTAGGTACATTGGATTCTACCAAGACAAAGGGGAAGGTGAAGGATGTGAATTGTAACGCCCCGACCCCAGTTACCCAGAGTCGGTGCATTATTACATAACATTTGCATGATCACAAAAGATCAAGTCTCTAAAGACCGATTAGTTTAGTAGTCTTGGAAACACTAGATATATTCATAAGTCTTACATTACATCATAAAGTAAAAAAACTACAACAACATCTTGTCTTCATATCCCTTAATACTATCCCTGCAGGTCATTTATAAATTAATTCTTCACATCCTGGGAAAAATAAAACATTGAAAGAGGTGAGCTCAGATTCTCAATAAGGATAATAATATAGCGAAAACTTTCATAAATAAGCATAAACATTTAAGGAAATGTATAACTAAAACAAAAGCCTTTTAAACTTGAACTTCAGCATAATATGGAAAAGATAAAATGAAATAATGTCATTTACTTATTCACATGGATATTCTACTAGTAGAATAACCAAATTCAATATCAATAACCACTTTCATAATG
The DNA here is from genome assembly GCA_963277665.1 of Viscum album. Taxonomy (NCBI): domain Eukaryota; kingdom Viridiplantae; phylum Streptophyta; class Magnoliopsida; order Santalales; family Viscaceae; genus Viscum; species Viscum album. Next base: position 1,714,516,884 of record OY728157.1, read on the forward strand.
ATGGAATGCATAATGTCAGACTATCATAACCACATAGTCAAGGCCTCGTGCCAAGACTACAAATAAGATTTTTTCAAGGCATTGTGCCAAGACACTAGTTTGTCTCATGAGACCTACCGATGCATCGAGGAGCTATAGCAGGCTCCACCCGTCACTTACTAAGTCCAATGCATTCCTCATATGAAAAGTTTGAAACATAACATAAACATTCATATTAAAACTAGCATATGAAATGTCAATAATTTAACCACAAACCATGAATGGTATAAAAATAGCACATCCACAGTCAAAAATAACTCATTCGATACAATATAAAAGATTTTATTGTATCAAATTAACCTCAATCGAGAATAATGAAGGATATTTACATAGATTAAAATAATCATCAAAATATTGAGAGAAATATCCCCCTTTTTCTTGAAAACATTTAAAAGTCACACTATTTGTCAAGAAGCCATTTAAAATAGATTTTTGAATCAAAGTGTCTCATACCACTTTGAAACTTTTAAAAGGAATTTTGATTTGAAAACTTTAATGTCCATATAAATAAATCCTTAAAACCATTTTTAAAACATGGACATTAATGAGAAAGATTTAGAATAATAAATATTTAAAACATTTTAAAATGATATTTTAGTTAGAGTTCGTAACCAAAAGAGAGACACTTGAATAAAAATAATTGAGGTAATAAAAACTTTGTAATATCATGAGAATAAAGGGATTCATGATATACTATGTCAAAGTAAATTATATACACCATATAAAAGTGATTTGGTATATAACAACAAAGGAGTCTCAATGGAATGTAAATTGAGATGAAATCTCTCATAAAGGTCATATCCTTGGGTTAAGGATAAATCAACGACATAATTATGTGTGAAAAATATAAATACACTCAATTTGATTGGATATTCAGTGTAAAACAATCAAAGTACATTCACACATATTCTTGTAAAAACAACACCAATGAATTGGATGTTTAACTCAACAAATCGAGATTGAGTAAAAATTACTCTTATCAAGTTCATACCGATGACTTGAGAATTTATCAATGGAGTGATTATGTGTATCAAAAGTATATCCACAGAAAGGGGAGCAGAAATTATGACATAATCAAATGAATAGTGATTCCACACATAATCTTGGAGTAAAATAATCAATGAAGTATGCGTAAAGCCGAATGAGTGGGAATTGAAATTTCAAATTCCCTTATTGATTTGGTAACTTATGAAACATACACCCATGAAAGAAGGATCATACAATGATTATGTAAATATACATGAATTAAATTATATTAGACAATGAATACAAACATGGGCAGTACACAAGCCACATGCAATAAATAAGTGGTGAACAATGGAAATCTCACAGAATTAAAAGTGAGATAAGAAACCTCTTACTTTGTATTTTTTTCCTTGGTCGAGGGTAGGTTAGACTCCTGAATAATGGGTAAATAATTGTTATTGAATTATAAAAGAATCATATACATTGATATGATATCATATATGATCTTTTAACATTTCTTTGTTAATAATATCTTAGTATTATCGTCGTTTTGGGTGTTAACTTACTCATTTTATTTTATATGTTTTGTTACATAAGTCGTGTTTTTTATGGATAGGTTGTATCTTATTCATATAAATAATGATATAAAGTCCTTAAACATTATTTTTAATCATAAAATGAGAATTATACTTGTATGGGTACGATGGGGAATGAATCTCATCGTGTTCGTGGAGACGGTAGTCCATACGTACGCACGAGCGATAATATCATTTTTTTGATATTAAAATCATATATAATTGGATGGTATATCATATATACAGAATTATTATCATGTTATACTTATTATTTAAATGAATTACACATCATTATTATACCCATCCAAATAATAATGTATTGGATAACAATTACACCACGACATGGAGAGGGTAGGCCGTACATACGCACGTATGGTGACATGTCATTAAAAGGATAGATAGAATACTAAATATGGTTGTACCATATTTATAATAACATAACAGTATATAAAAGATACTGGAGTTATTATTTTAGAAGGGAAATAACAAATAAAGAAGAATTTGAAGAAGAAAGGAACTTGAAAGAGGGTTGTGAAAACATTACCTCTTCTTCGGGTTCTTCCTTTTGATTTGATCAAAAGGGATCCTTAGGTTGTATTTCTGATCAAACTAAGGCATATAGGTTTATTTGATGGGAGTTGAGAGAATATTTGGGCAGGTTTTGGCCAAGCCAAAAGGCTTTAAATGTGTAAATTAGAGAGAAGGGGGGGCTACCCTTTTATAAGAGGGGTGAGGGGCACCTTTGGAAAAGCTAGAAATATTATTTTATAATAAATTCATATTCAGTTTCTAATGGCTCCAAAGTGAATTATGTAAAGGTTAAGGTGGTTATGGGTCGAAATCCTTTCAACCAATAGATTTTAGACAGGTTTGGGTCACTATATTAACCTTATCATTTATATTTAACTCTTAGTTAAATAGTTTGACATTTACCATGTCTCTTTGTATTTTTATATTATATAGTTAATAAACTTACTATATACCTCCAAGAGACCCCCAAGTGGTCCATTAATGATACACCTATCATTATATAAGTCCTTTGGCCGAACCTTAGATTTTTAGGAATAGAATATAAATTAATAATATAATATTTGTTTTAAAAACTCTTTTATGTCAATTTTGACACTATTGGGTATTTTGTTTTTGATAATTTCATAAAAAAATTATTACTTCAAAAAAAAATTATATAACCAATAATAATATGTCATATTAACCTATAAAATTAGTGGAATTCTTAAAAAGTCTCAAATTACATTTATTTTGATATTTATAATATCAATTATTTTAATATTTCATTAATTAGGTAATTACTACATCACCATTGTGTCATAAATAAATTAGATTATTTAATGTCTAAAAATTATAAATAAAATACAATTATGTAGGAAATATTTTTATATTTCTAATGAATATTTATAATCTAATTTATATTATGTATAACCTAATATTAAAAATGTTTTAGTTATTAAACTTTGATTTTATCTCTTTTAACTCTTCTTTGAATTAAATAATAATAAATGTCCTAATCTAATCCAAGTGTACCTAAATGATAATATTTTATTCCTAAGGTTGTTTTTGGTCGAGATACACTTGTAAAATAGAATTATTACATGTGTTAGAGTAATATTAATATCATTTTTACCCTTAATTACCCTATTTACTTTTAACTATGGTAAATAAAAGTAAAAAGTTACTATTCACCAAAAATTATTTTCATCTCATTGAACCACATTTTACTCCTTGATATTAACCGTTTCTCTTGTATTTTCTAAATTCCACTAACATAAGTGGTAACATTAAGTTTTATGTGAATTTCCAAATTCTCCTAAGAGATGGGTAAAAGACGGTGAAAAGTTCAATAAAATTTTAATATATCTAAAATTATTCTAAACTAACTCCAATTAATTACATTGAACTTATATAGGTATTATTTATCTATTTTTACCTTAATTAAATTTAAATATAATAAATAATTATTTAAATAAAAATTCGGTTTTAAACTATAACTCATTGTTTTTCACTATTCATCAAAAATTGAATGTTTTCATAAAAATACCAAAAATTCACCCTAAGCTAATTTTGATATTCTGAATCCAAAAATGAAGTCCATTTTTAAAGATAAAATTTATAAAATTTCAAAAAAGTGGGTATTACTATTCATAATGGTTAGTTTGATTGGTTGTGGTGTGTGTTAGAACTCGAAGTTGCATACAACACATGCTACTGTATTATTCAAAGAGAAGCGTATCGTAGAATCTTGGGGTGTTACATGAATCGAGATGTCCAGGACTTAAAACATGAGGAGCGATGGTCTAAGAGGGGATGACTACTAACCATATTCAAAACACAGGTTCCACCATCATACTTCCAAGGGCGAGTACATACAAGTGAGGGTCCACCATCGACCATGTTCAAAACATTAGACTTATTAAATTATCATTGAAATTAATTTAAGGCATGCTCCCAAGATGTTAGGTGAGTAATTTTGTCTATGCACCATCACCATTATGGGGCCCATTCAAATGTAGAAGATGGTGGAGATCCAAATTAAGAAAGACTTGAAGTGTGGGGTGTACTTGAGGGAATGCTCAAATAGAGATCAATGATCATGGGATTATTCCACTGTGGTTCTAAGAACATTGAGTGAGTGTTTTATCCTGATTGAGAACCAAACTCACCTTACAAGAGGAATGTTGTCTTGGTTTCCAAGTGATAGCCAAGGAACTCAAGTGGTGTGGTAGGTGACCAGCACCAAAGAGGGAAAAGGTCCTCTCAAGTGAGGGCCTAATTTTTTTTTTATTTTACATAATGCAATGTGGATGAAAGGTGGGTATTTTAATGTATTTTGGAAAGGATTTTGAATGTGCAGTTTAACATTTTTTGGTGAGGATTATGTGTTATACAATTTAATTTAATGTGACCCGCACATGGGTAGCATAATTTAGCGTCTTGTGAATAGGACATGGGTAGCATAGTTTAGCATTATTTGACCAAGACATGTGAACCGACATGAATGAAAATATACCCCTTTAATGTAGTGTGGATCATGAAAAGAGAGCATAGGGGGTGTTACCTTATGGAGGATCCCATGAACTAGATAGAGTTAAGGTTTGGATCTAACTTTTTCTAGAACCAGTGGGTCCAAAGATCATATTCAGGCTTATTCCAGGGTTTGGTGATGAGTCCCGTTGGTTTTATACCTCTTCCATTCATGACCCCACATTTTCCCAAGTCAAAAGGGTGACTTGACGGGTGAAATTATGACTTTTTATTAGATTTACCCTATGGTTTTTTAATCTAACATACATATTTTACTCTTTCCTAGGGTAGTTTAGAGACATCCTAGTTGGATCTTATAGGTAGGGGCATATGGGTTGGTGACTGCACATAGTTTAAGGACATTATTCTTGGACCAAGGCTACTAGTTCAAGGTCTTAGAGATTGGATCACCTATATATAAGCATCACACCACCTTAAAATGTGTGGAGGTGACAAGGACCCACTATGGAATAAGGAATGCTAAAGAAAGTCATGGGTGGTGATAGGATTTGTAGCTAGGCCCAGGATAGGTGATATAGGTATTACTACATACCCCATTGAATATGGAATCAAGCCACACGTAGTTATAGAATTCGGAATGTTATGATACCAATGATAAAAGTGGTTAGTCCTATCAAGTGAGGATGTTGTAAAAGAGGTGGGTATTAGTTTAATGAAGCACCAAAGGTGAGGAAAACCAAATGTGGATTGGGATCCACAAGGGGGAAATTACTCATAGTTTAAGGTCATAATCCTTAGACCAATATTGATACTAGTTTAAGTTCATAGAGCTTGGAACAAGGTGGAAAAGTGTTCTAAAGATGTTTTTTACAGCATGAAGGATAAAAAAACTCAATTTGAAGAGGGGTCCAAGGAGGCACAGTGCTGCATGAAACATCCCTTTCATAAACAGAGGGTTGGGGGATTAATTATAGTGAATAAGGTCTAACTTGATGGGTATATTTATGGTTGGGTTAGATACATGGGGTCTAGGTGTCGCTACATATCCCACGGAACTAGGAATCAAGCCATGTGTAGTACTAGAAGTTGGTGTGGTTAGAGACCAATGCCAAAAGGGGGAGGTACTCTTGATTGAGGATTCAATGAAATGTGTTGGAATTAGTTTGTTGAATCTCTATAGGTGAGGCAAACTATATGTGTATTGGGGGCCATAGTGGGATAGTTGCACAAAGTTTTTGGTCATAATTCTTCAACCAATATTTATACTAGTTTAAGGTTACAGAGCTTGGACTAAGGGGGGAAGTGTTCTGGGGATATTTGTGCAGCACAAAGAAGCATAAACCTGGTATAAATAAGCAGCTAAAGAGGACCAGTTCCACATGAATCATCTCTATCGTAAACAAAGGGATGAGGGAAAATGTTATTGGACAAGGTCTCACTTAATTGGGATATTTGTGGCTAGGCCATAGATAGGGGATCTATGAATAACTATGTATCCCATGGAACTGGGAATCAAGCCAAATGTAGTTCTAGAATGCAGTATGGTAGAGGAATAACATCAAAAGTGGGGGGGCTATCCTCTTAGGAGTGGATGAGGAGCCAAATCTATATTTTAAAATTTCATACAGAATGACACTAGCTATTTAGTTTAAGGTCATGAATTTAAGACCAAAATGGGATGAAACTAGTTTAATGTAATGGAGATTAGACCATGGGATTAAAAACAATTTAAGTTCATGATGTTAGGACCAAGATGGGGTTTGTGTATCAAAGAAGTTTTTTTGGCATTAAAGAGTAGTAACATGATGTGAAAAGAGGTTGAATGAGGCCCGGTTCAACATGAATCTTAGAGAAAAGATAAACACAATTTATGGTCATGATACTTGGACCATGGGTCTGCAAATAGTTTAAGGTCATGATTTCGGGACCATATGAGGGTTTATGTTCTAGTAGGATGTGTGTGGTATTAGGTAGTTCAAAACTAATGTGAAGAGAGATACAAGAATTCCTTTCACCACACCAACAACACTTGAATGAGTTGAACATGGTTTAGGGTCTTGATTCTAGGATCGTGACTCCTAGTTTAAGGTAGTATAGTTAGTACTATACGGGGGTAACATTCCTTTTGTGAATTCCTATGAATCTCAACCATGTTTGGGGAAAACTCCACCACAAAACCTAATACCACATGATCCATGCTTAGTGTGATAAAAAAGGAGTGGCAATGAGTTCCCCTTATCATAAGGGTAATAAATGGGAGTAGAATAATCTAGCTTAGGAAAGTTACAATGATGCTAACTTGTTTGTTCATCTTTCACAAACACACTTGGTAATAACACCAAGGGTGTTGAAACTCCGTCATAATAAAGGTATGTGAAAAGGAATTTAAATCATGACTTCTGAGGCCTAGACCATGAATGGGGTGACCGATGGGTAGGTAATGGTTGTTGTACATGTTCAAAGCATAGGTTCCACAATCATACCAATCAAGTATGGGGTGAAAAAATGTAATATCAACCATTGAACATGTTTAAAACATAGGAATCATTATCTGTTTCTAGGGACCCTTCATGGCATGGGCCCAAGATGGGAGGTGAACCATTTTGGCTAGGCACCATTGGCATTAGGGGGCCTATTCAGATCAGGAGGGTGATGATGGTCCAAACTGAGGAAAGAATGAAGTGTGGAAGTGGGAATCTTGGGATTCCATGGGGAAAACTAAACACTCTTATAACTATTCTTCCATGCACTCGAATGAATTGTATGGGCATATCGATGGGTGAATTTTCATCACTTTCCCAAGGGGGATTCCCTATAATAGCTTGGTAGTTAGGTTGGGCTCAATATATGAGATCCGAGTGTTTCTTCATATCCGATTATAGGTGAGAATCAAGTCATACATAGTTATTAACCATGGTGTGGTATTTGATCATCACCAGAAGGTAAATCTCTCTCTCAATTGAGGGATCAATTCATCGTGAAGTTTCACATCATGTGATAGGGACATGGACTATGTAGTTTAACATTTTGTGGTGAGGACATTGATAACATAGTTTAATTTCATACAATGAGGACATGTGGATGATTTGGTTTAAGGTCGTATATCTTTAACCATGGTGCTATATAGTTTAACATCATATGGTCAGGACATTGATATGATCGAGACTTATATAAAAAATATGCCCATGTGATAGGGGTATTGTCTCATGCTTATCGCATGAGGCATCACACCTCATCACACAAGGCACCGTATGATCATTATATAGGGTATACCATGATTGAGAATAATTTAGAAAGGATGATATTTTATAGTCTTACATTGTGTGACTATGAATTTAGGATTTTCAGTTTAAATTCATACATCTTAGACAAGTTTTTTTCATGTGAAGTATTTTTTGAGGAACTTGGTGTTGGTTGGTGGTGTGGTCCACTCCCCATCTATGATTATCAATGAGTATTCTCTATTAGAGTAAACCTTATGAATTACATAAGGTCATTACCCTTTGGGTTCTAGTTTTTGTGGATTCTTTCTAGGTATCATCAGCATCCTAAGATCTTGCACCATATCACTTTGAATGAAGGAGTGAATGTGGACCTTTTTACATAATTATCTCACCACCTAGTTCTGATGCCTTTCCAAGTTATGAAAAACCTAGATATTGATTTCTTCAAGGGATTCCAACTCAGAAAAATGGAATTATTCTCTTATATTTGGTGGATTATGATCATAAACATCCATTCTAAGAAATGGAAACTAAGCCTCTATAGGTAAAACTACCTATGTCCGATGCACCAAAGATTATGGAGTCACATGGGTGTAGTTATGAGCCATCATATGATAGGCATACAGGTAAATAAAGAGCTTATCAGGATAACTCTTATTGTTATGTACTTCTATCTTCTTTATTATGTTAGATAGGGTATTATTGAAAAACTCTATCTTCTCATTCACTTGTGGATGATAGTGGGAGGTATGGTTAGACCAGATGTTTTACTTGGAAACTTCTTTATCTCAGAATCTTGAAATTTGGTTCCATTTTCTATGATAATAGCATGAGGAATTCTGAACTGATGGATGATTTGGGAATTTATACACTCAATCAATAACTGGGTTTTGACTTCTTTTAGTGGGATGGATTTTGCCCACTTTAATAAAAAGTCTATAATAGTCAAAATGAAGTTTCATTTTCGACCTGTTAATGGTGAGTAGGGTCCCACAACGTCAAGTCCCCATACAGAAAAGGGCCAAGAAATTTTTTTGGAATGCATAAGCTATGGTGTTTAATGTAAGAAGATTTCATGGATCTTGTATGCATGAAACTTCATGGTGAATTCAATGCATTCATAAACCATAGTGGGCCAAAATTAACCCAACCTTCAAATATGGTGAGAAAGCTTCAACCATGATTGATGGGATCTATATGTACATTACTTTAAGGATATCCTTCCCTTGGATGAAATAGTGGAATATTCCATCGAACCCATGCCTATATAGAGATTAATCAAGGTTAGGGTCACCTTAGAGAGTAAACTACACTATGTGATGATGGATTTTATCATGATCGACTTGATCTGGTGGGAGAGTTCCATACTGGAGATACCCAATTAAGGGACTTATCTAATTAAGTGTTTCTTTGACTATCTAGGAATTTTATACCCCTATGAAATAAGTATTGGTGGTTAGATAATTTACCTATGGGTCATTATCCTCATAAGTAATGGGGGTGATGACCCTATGATGTTCCATATAAATTAATAAGTCCTCTTGTTTGGGATATTAAAGAGATGCAACTAGAATTTCCAATGAATTAGATTAATTATTCTGTGATCAAGGGATATGATTCGCCTTCAGCTGGGATGGTAACTGGCCCATCAACTCATGAGTCCACTCTAGCAGGGGGACAAGTTCTTGTTTCTTGATGACATAGTCACTATTGATCTACTTGATAACTATCTTGGGGTCTACCTTCACATGAAAATGTGGAACAAAAATCTTGAGATCCAAATTGAGGTAGTCGATAAGGTCTTGATACTTGGACTTGTTTTTATTGTAGCCTTTCGAAAATAAGAATGAGTATGTAAAGATGGATTGAATGGGAATGATAAGTACAATTATGAGGCTCATCCTATTGAGTTTGGGGTTGTTGAGCCTTCTCTAAGTCAGTCTATAGGAGGAACCATTGAAATGAATATAACAACATAGAACAGCCTGATCCACAGAGAGGATGGATTCATCTAGGAAGTCAACATCCAGAGGTAGTTCCTTATGGGTCATGTGTATGGGTAGGAAATATGCCAAAGATTGGCCCTTGACAACCTTCTGGGGAAAAAAACTAATATAAAACTACTACAGAATTACTACCCAATATTCCAGTAATCCTACCAAAATGGGGAGGTTGAGAGTATAATTCATTATATTGATGTAGGATACCAGTTGTATCTCATGCTGCTGAAAATAATTTCGCAACTTCTAAACCACAAAGACCAGGGAAAGGAAACTATTATCGATGGGATAATATCTAGTATATGTGTCATAGAGAATTCATTTGAGATAATATAGGTTTTTTCCTTCCCTTTTTTGTTCTTATGAGATAAAAGGGCACAAAGGGACCATTATAGATTGGTTACATAAAGGATTAGAGTCTTCTCAGAGACAGGTGACATCAGGATCACAGGATACAGAAAATATTTCTTAATTTCCTCGAATGCGGTCTGGAAATCTTCATCCCAATGGTAGGTGGTTCCTCTCTTCATGAGTCTCGAAAAGGTCTTACACTTTCTGAAAAAATTGTAGTTAATTTTATGATATAGTACAAGTGGTCTTTGATTCCTCACTACTCCTGTAGGTTTCATGGAGGAGGAACCTGGATGATAGCTTTTATCTTCTCTGAATCAATCTCAATGAATATGTACCTAAAAAAAATCAAGGAACTTTCTAGAGGTAACTCCAAATTCATACTTCAAGGGGTTCATTTTTAGGTGATGGGAACATAGTAAGTCAAACACTTTATCAAGATTCTTGATATGGTCTTAAAGTTGGTGGTATTTGACCACTAAATCATCCATATAGCACTCCACCAATATCCCAAAGATCGGTTTGAAGAAATGGTGCATGGAACTCTAGTAGATAGCTTAAACATTCTTCAAACCAAACGAAATCACATGGTAGAATAAGGTTCCATGAAATTCTCTGAAGGTGGTGAATTCTTTTGAATTTAGGCCCATTTTTATTTGGTTGTACTTGGAGTACCCATCCATGAAGGAAGGGTCCTAGAAACCAGCAGTAGCATTGATCAACAAATCTATCATTGGGAGGGGAAAATCATCCTTCAAGCAGTGTTGGTTGAGGTCTTGAAGGTTGATGTGGACTTTGATTTTTTAGTTATTCTTCTTGATTGGGACAATATTGTATATCCACTTGGTATACTAATCCTCCTTGATGAATTTTTCCTTAATAATCTTTTCAACCTCAGCCTCAACCATAGCACTGTGAGAAGGGTTCGTCTACCTGGGAGGTTTTTTGAACCCTCGGTAGCCCACTGGAAGGACAAGATGATGAACGAAACCTTAGGGATTGAGTCCTGGAATTTTCTTGTAACTCCAAGTGAACACATCACTGTATTATTTCAATAAAACCACATACTACTATTGTTCCTCTTGTGATATGACTACACTGATCAGTGTTGGCCTTGGATCTTTCTCAGTACCGAGATTCAGTTAGGTCAGCTTATCGACCATGGTGGAGACACCCTATTAAATTTATATAGTGGAATCATACAAATCCTATTCATCATATGAAACATGGGAATTGGGGGAAGGAGGAACCTCTTCAGGAACTTCATACTCGAGAGTGACATTCTCATCTACTCTATAAGATGTGGAATCCTCAGTGAGAGGTTTCTATACTATGGATAATGTAGTGAAAAAATATGATGATCCAATCATGTGTGGTTTCTAACTATGATATATGTGTTTAATATCAAATAAATGATGTCAATTATACCTCCATCAATTCATCCCTACCTTATAAAATATGAAATAATGTTGTAGATCAGTGTCCATGGGGTAGATCTCTTGGTATTCCATAGGAGTGTGGATTTACAGAATTGGAAAATCTTGTCCCATATAGAAGTATGAGGTAATCTGTGAGTACTCCTTCTTCTTGGGTACTATGAAATAGATCTCATGATATGGGTTCGAGGGATACAATTGATGGATTGATAGGATGAAGATGTATTTCAAGTCCTCCCAAGGATTTGCTAAAGTGGTTGTTAGATAATTAGGGAATTGATATGCTCGACCTCATCGGTATGGAGCTATTTTACCTCACTTTGTAGTATCTAGCATCTAGGTAGTATTTTTCACAAGAATTTAAGGGAGAAGTGTCACCCTGGATTGCCTCTAATAGATCATCTATGGAGTATTTGATGCACTGATGGTGCGTAAAAGGGACCACCGCATGCAGATGAATCCAGGGCCTTCCCAACAGGGCGTTATGGGTGATGTCATATAAAACAACCTTAAACTCAGTACTTTATACCAGAGCACCTAATTGGTTCTTTATCCAAATATTTATGCATGGTTTATACTTTCTCTTTTTGTACCCCTAAACTTTTAGGATGGATGGAGTCAGATCAACATCTATGATCCCCATCTTGTGGAGTTTCTAGGTTGAGATGAGATTGATCTCGGAGTCTATATCCACTAGGTAGGGGAATATTTCCATTCCATTGAACTAGCCTATGACATACAATAGTCATATTTTCCCCTAAATAGTGGCACACTCATCCTATTCGGAGAAGGAAATTATGACTTATCATTCATCCTTCTTAGCTTCCTCAACATTGTAGGCCTCGGTAGTAGGAACCTCAGTCTCAAATTGTGGAGGGCTCTTTAGGTTCTTAATAAGAGCCTCATGCATCTCTTTTGTAAAGTGGATCATATCAAGGATCAAGAGCCTCACTTGTATTCTATCTAGGTGCTTCTTCACATCATACTTCTAGTTGAGGGTAATATTTATACCTACCAAGTGTTGTATTTTTACCAGGATTATAGTGAGTACTGTTGGATGGGGAATTGGGGATTGGTTAGTACTGGACATAACCCACTATTAACTGGACAGTTTAGAATGAGTATCAGTCATCCAAGGCTGATCCTTAGTTGGTCACGGATGATTGTGATGCTATTGTGGTTGAGTTGAATGATAAATCAATATAGTCAGTTGGGAAGGTGTTCCTTATCGATTATCTTGAGAAGGTTATTTCTATTGATCACTATGAAAGGCTTGTTGTCTAGTATTAATGGAATTAATGGTCCTATATAGAGTTCTAGCCTAGGTACCTTGTCTGCCATCATGGCATCCACATATCCTTTGGCAACGTCAGTTAGAGTTTCTTTAGGGGAGCATGTGGTGTTCCTCATTACTGAGTATGGCACAATAATCCACCAGCTTGACATCATTTATAAAGGCATACTCTTATTCTTCATCAGTGGAATATTCTAGGATGGGACAAACTCTGGGGGATTCTCCTAATTCGGGAGGCATAAAGTCACCAAAAGTGCAGGATAGTTTTATCACTAACAATGGGACTCTGATTTCCCTAACAAAATCGATTCCTATTCTTATGGGGCTTGGGAAGTTGTGATATCAATGTAGTGGTCGAGAGAGGCTTATTGGCTACAAGGGGAACTAGTTTTATAAAATGGATATGGATAATTCCATGGTCATGGTAGGATGTCTTATAGGATACCCAATCATTTTACTTCTGTGTACTACAACCATGGGCCTACTTCCATTCACGGATTCCCTCATTATCATTATCAAGTTCACCAAAGATATTTCCCACCTATACTGGGAAATCACCCAAATTGACTAAGCCACAGTCTACTTTTTCCTATATCCAATCTTTAAATAAGAAGCACTCTTTGGTGTTGTTTCCACAAACTCTATGGTATAATACGTAGTTTGCACGATCAGTGAGTTCGACCTATTAGGACCTTCAACATTTAAGAAATTCTAGGGTGTTATTTTCTAAGGCATAGATAAAGTACCCTAGGACCTATTCATCATTGAAGAAGTATATATTGTTATTATAATCTATAAAGGGAATACTAGGTTTCTGGCCTGCTTGATGAGTTTGTTCTTGGCTGGACCTATCTAGTAGAGGTGTCTAAAGGTGGACCACCTATGGGACCTCAGTATATATAGTGGTGACTATTTATTCCTTCACAATCCTTTATACAGGGGCCAAAAGAGGTAATTGATTTAACCACTATTTGGTCCACTAAAAGGCTTCTTCAACACACTGGTCTATTTTGGTGATATATCTCAAGGATATAAGGTTGAGGAGCATCTCATACTAGACATTATACATGCACATCTTCAATAGATATTCCTAGGAGAGATTCATATTGAGTGATTAAATGATCCTATTCTATCGAGTAATGAATTCAACTACCCACTTGTTTCCCTATGCTTGAAATTAGAGAGGTCAATGTTGTTGGTCTTATAAAGGGTGTAGATAAACTAATATAGGAACTTTATATGGATATCATCTCTATTGGAAATGGACCCAGATCTAGTTAATTGTTCCAAACAAAGTTAGGTCCCTCCGAGGTCAGGATGAAACACTAAAGTTTAGAAGCTTCCTGGTACTTGGGAGTCTATAACATCAGCTTGTGCGATGAGGAGAAGTGGTCCATGTTCTCTAGTGGATCACCAATCCCATTGAATGGGGTCAATCATGGGTTTCCAAACTTTATTAGAGGATGTAAATAGTCCACCCATGCTGAATACAACTTCCCTTTAATCGATATTGACACTTATTTCATTTCTTAAGCCTCGAGGTAGGCAATGAGAGATGTTATCATGTCATCAAGGTGAGAGTTAATAGTAACCAATGATTTGATCAACCTATTAGCTCAAGAAATGAAGTGATCATGGTCCCAAGGTAGGAATTCATGCTACTCGGGCGAGGTAGTCAGGTCATATCTGGATCGATTATCAGAGCCACAAACCTCTACCCTAATTGGGTGTGCGGGACTATCTACCTCAACCCTAGGTGTCTAGAAAATAAGTGTTGGATGTTTGGATAGAGGAGGGATGGGGTACCCTATGACATTGTATCACTATGAGAACTTCTCGAGAATGAGTTTAGTAGTAAGCCTCTCGTGGACCTCAATCTCCTAGAGAAAAGCATCCATTTCAGCATCTTCCTCGGTTTCTAGAACAACATTAGATTGGACAATGGATTCAGTGATCCCTTTACCCTTGTCGATATGTGAACAGGAAGGTGGTATAACCTCATTGGTGGGGCTTCTAAAACCTAGCGTATATCTCTATGGATGAGTGTGGGCCCCCATTGAAATATCTTCTTAGTACTATGTCTCCCCTCAAGCTGGGTTTTCTCCATTATGCTCTATGTAGTCAGTTAGGTTTCTATGATCATCTAGGGGTTGATCATGACAATGTTAATAGTAGAAATGGTTAGAGGTAATTTTTCACCATAAATGGACTAGTTAACCTAACAATTCGATTATTTTTGTGGAAGGGGACTGAAGTGGTGGTAAGTGTACTGCCCTTAGAATCTGATCCACGCATAGAGAGATGCCTCTTCTATAACTCACCAGAGTATGGTGAGTCTCCTAATTTATTTTCAAATAAATCTCAAGTTATACCCATAGAATTAGGGAATATAATCCACTGGGAGTGTGGAAATGTTGACCTTCTAGAACTTCTGATAGATATCCTTAAGATGATCAAGGATCTATGGATAATCCAGGTAGTGGTATTGGAGTTGGTTTGATGTTTCTTAGATATTCTGGTTAAAGAAAGATTATTGACACTTAGTGAGGTACTTTGTAATGGAAAATCACATGAATGTAGGTGGAAAGAATGTAATTGATAGTCGGTTGGTGGTTAAAATTTCCCACAAGTATTCCTATTGTTCATTATCCTGGGGGGTATCATTCCTAATATCCCTAAGATCTAATCAATTATAGCTAAGAAACTGGGGTTGGTGGTGACATAGAACTTATCTTCTGTTGACTTTCTAGCAGAGGTGGAATCACATGGGCCACCCATCCCTAAAATGTTAGAGTTTCTTCTGAAGGTGGGTCCAAATTCATGACCATGCCCATATATAATGGGGTATCTATGGTCTTCTAATGATCAGGAATGAAATCATCCCTCTATGGATCAACAAAGTGATCACCATCATATGAGGTCACCAATCTAGATCCCTACATATCTTCTACTTCCAAGGTGGATGTTGAGAGGAGGGAAGAAGAGGTTGGAAGGGATAGTTGCACATTGATTCCCTAGGAGGAGGTTAGAACATCCTACGCATTTAGGTTTCTATATAGGGATATGGGGACCTTATGGACCTCGACCTAAGGAATAGATATCCTCAGTTGATGATCTTATACCCCTAGTTCTAATGGTGGGGGTTGAGGTGCTTCCATTAAGTCTTATATCCCATCATTCTCTAAGAAGTCGATGGTGACATGAAATTTCCCCCGTTACTTCCTTAGAAACCATGAGATCTCCCCAAGTGTGATCCCTTGGAGGTTATGGGGATTTCTTCCACATGTGTTATGGTTGGTTTCATGGGTATGGACCCCATGGAAGTTGTTTTTCCTCTTACCCTGGGATGAATCTTTGGGGTAGAGGATGTCTTAGGCATGGGAGTAACTCTATGTCAGTTGATGGTTTAATTAGAAGGACCTTCATGGTGAAATTATTTATTATGAGATGGCCCATGATGGTTTTCATTGGTGCTCACAATGGGGAGAGTCAGCCTAAACTATATGGTGGATGGTTGGGGTATCAATCCCAATTGAGAAAGTACAGACCTTAATTTAGTAGTTATGAGGGTGGGATGAAGTGATCTAATAGTGTTAAGGGATGCTATAAATGATGGAGAGGCCTCCTGATGGGAAGGGTTTGTGACTTTCCCCTAGTGTCGATGTTGAGTATTCTGAATCAGGGTCGGTGAAGCAGGGATAAGATTGGTATGCTCGTCAGCCTGTAAGGCCAACCATTATTATCAGAGTGGTCAAGTGGGAGCCCTCCTGGGTAGCTCCTAGGTGGTAGTTTCCATGGGCATGGCCTGAAAATCTCATACATCCACTGTATAGGGGAGAAAACCACCAAAACATTCAGATGAGAGAATCCAAAAAAATAGTTTGATGTTGTGACTAGAGGGTTACCCTCTGTGCAGCCCCCAATTGCAGTTGAATCATTGTGGTGTCAATGCTTCTAGGTCCCGATGGGTCATGTCCCTAGTTAGGATAACCCCTTATTATTCATAGTGACAAACAAGGGTGTTGATGACCTTCCTCTAAACGTGGTTAGATGGGAAGATGGGGTGAGGGATCTTAGTAGCTATTGGTGTGGTGTCCATCACGGAAGGATCGTATTTTTATAGGATTTCCACATCATCTAATCTTATACCCACATAACTGTTGGTGGTGGATCTTCAAGCATTTCCTATAGCTTGAGTCTTGCGAGATACATGAGGTTAATCATCAGTATAAGACTATTTAAGTTGATACCCAATGTTCCCTACATTATCCATTTTCACCAAGGTGGAGTAAGGATCCATGTCGATGATGCCTCATACCAGATACTCCCAAAGTCCTTTATTTTCCTCAATTTTAAGAGAATAGTTGAACCCATAATTTTTCTTGGTGAGGCTTCATGCCAAATGTATGGGTCTATTGACGTCCAAATCTGGTGGTGTCCAACATTAATAATCTACTCATGGTTTAAGGAGAAAAACTTCATAATGGGTTCACCATTATGTTTTCTAATTCTTTCCTCCAAGGCTACACATCAGGGTTTGGATTCACTTTTTTTTTGCCTCTCCTAGAGTGGATTACTTCCTTGGACTGGTTGTGCCTCCTCTAGGTTGGTTGGTTGTGGTTTCCTTGCATTATAATTTTCTAAAGGTGAGAGGCCTCTATCATTATGGTTGATGATGTTGGATCCTTGATCGGAATGGGATGATGGGACATTAGTTCCTCCTTCCATGGATTCCTCCTTGGAGATCGTTACCTAGTCTGGGTCTCCCTATAATATTTAAGTCATGTTAATGAAGCTAATTACCAGTTCCATCTTGAGGTGGTCACCAATTAATTATGCTACTTCTGTCATGATAGGATCTACCTATGGTCGGAGATAATGGTGACATTGGACACATCTATACATCTATAGAAATTGGGTGTGTTGGTCATCTATAATGATATACTCTTTTGAAATCAAGGGTATCTTACTTATGAATAATATTATGTGTATAAAATCAAGGAATCCTATGTCAGTAATGAGGTAATTCACACTAGGGGAATAAGGCCTTCGAGGATCTCTTCCTTGGGCATCTCATGTTCATTACATGAGGTAGATATTCTTATGTATCAAGAAGGGTCATAGATTTAGGGTCATGTGGGGCCACAGTCATAGGTTTAAAGTATTATAGGGACATGGCCACCGATTTAGTGTCTAGTGGGGATATTATCATAGGTTTAGATTATTATGGGGGATGTGTTCAAAGTTTTATAGTCTTTTGGGGACATTTTCATAGGTTTAGAGTCTTATGGGGACTGGGTCATAGGTTTAGAGTCATATGGGGACTAGGTTGTTGGTTTAGAGTCTTATGGGGATGTTTCTTATATGTGTTTGTCTTGTATTAGGATGAGTATAGGTTAGCATCTCATAGAGGAACAAAGGTCCAATATTTTCTTTAAGTTTGGATGGTAGGGTTTTAGTGTGTTACCATGGGGAAGGTGATCACACTTTTGGTTTGTTTCCTCCTATTAGGGGAGGGGTATATTTTTTTGGTGTTGGGATATCAAGATTGAAACTTAGGGAGGTTTCCCATGTATGTTGGGATTGAGCCTCTAGGGGGAATCCTATGTACCTTATTAGGATATATGGATCAAAATCCATGTAGTTTTAGTGCATAGTTTAAGGTTGTATGATAGTGTTGATCCATGCAATTTAACATCATGCAATAAGGATGATTTTTTCACCAAATGACTAACAATAAGGGATGGTGTGGAAATTATACATTGGGGACACCTAGGAGGTGAAGTATAATCCCATGAAATTCATACATGGGTAATACTATATTAATTTTATAGGTTAGGGTACAGTTTAACATCATGTGATAAGGATGTTTTCGTTCGGTTAAACATTGTATCACTAGGGACAAGTAAGTGGTTTCCTGTGATTATGCCACCGCTAGGGATTATGTGTATACTACACATGTTCTTTTGGATGTTAAGAGGTGTAAAAATTGTTGTGTTTGGGTGACATGTGGGGGCCCAGACATTAGGGTTCCTATGGTTAGGAGTAATAGGTGACACAAATATCCAAGTAATGTTGGTAGAAAAAGTTCTAGACATGAGGGTTCATGATATCAGTCATGAAGATGATCGAATCATGAATGAACTCAATTTTAATAGGAATGGGGGCCTTGGGAAATTGAATTTAATGAAGTAATTATCACAAAAATTAGGCATCATAGGGGGGTTATGAGATAGGCTTCGATAAGTTCTAGTTCACAAAGGTCGGGGGTCTTGTGAAGGTTAGAGATTTGTGAAATAAGGATGCCCTGCCTAGGTATAATGGTAAAGTTTCATGAAATTTGGATGCAGTGTAAATACTTAAGAGTCATGAGAGGTTTTAATCTAGTGTGGAGGGATTTATCCTTCATAAATATCATCTCTACCATGGTCTTATAGGTTAAGGTACTCGTGGGAGCTATTCTCGAAAGATGGATACCAATAGGAATCCATTTCACCTTTAGCTAACGAAGGATGAAGTTTTTAGAATTCAAATCTTCTATTATAATTCCAAAGGTCATGTCCCCTTAAATGAGGGGTAAAGGGAGGTATTTATAGGTGTTGTGGAGATGAATTCATATGTTTCGTGAAAGATTACTATCTTTACATAAGATAAACCTTCACGGTTCTCTAACAAACTTCACAAAGCCCTTATCATTCATGAAATATTTGACCTTTATGAATCCATTCCCTTATGTGGATTTCAAGCCTATTTTGGCCCATATTCACCTTGAAACATTTGTGTATTACTTAACATATATTGTGACATGTTTTTTAGCGTCAAAAATGTTTCTCTATTTTTTTTCAATTTATTCTTCATTTCCATGCATTATTTCATAAAACTTAAGAATGAATCCCTTTGATACCACTGAAGGGTTTTTTTATAGTCTAATAATATTTATCAAAACAAGTGGAAGCAATTAAAACCCCTTTTCTAAGGATCTTCCATGAAAGATATATGAAACTTATGTAAAAGGAAATGAAGAAATACTATAAAATGAGTTCACATGTAGCCATATTGGCCTTCATTTGAATTGTTTGATGATGATCACCAAAGTGGAAATTGAATGTCTCCCACCTCTAAAGGTATCCATGAGCTGTGACTAAATCACTCAATTTTTGAGTGAGATCTACTAACCTCTATGACGTGCTAGCAGCTTGTAGTTAAAATAAGGAATATGAATAAATATTTTTGGGTATAAGGAGGATAATCCAAGGATAATCATCTATATCTACTACCATCACATAGAATTCAATTATATAGGCAATCAAGGAATATCCTTAATAGCAGCTACATTTATTCATGTGTTATTATATATGAGTAAATGTTGTGGATGACATACATTCATCATATGAATATGTCACCTCTCATACATTTCATCTCATGAAATGGTATAATGAATGATAGATAATATAATAGAATAATAAATGATAAAATTGTATCATTTAAGTTGCATGGAATGATATACCATGCATGAAAATAATAATTTTCATGTAATATATATGCATATGTATCATATATATAAATACAAGGATTTAGGACATAACACTTTCAGTGTATACTTGTACTAATATTTTTTATTATTATTGATCATAAATGACTAATATGATCATGTCATATATTTAATGTGTCAATATAAGTAAACTTTTATCACAAACAAACCTGGGTTATCCCCAAACTGAGCACCCGAGTCAGACTGTGATAAGGCCCGAGAGGCGTTCTCAATCCTATCCAACTGGGGACTATTGTTGGGTATCAAGAATAAATTAAATGGTTATTATTTATCCCATAAAATAGCAAAATAATAAATAATAATGGAAAAATGAAACAACACTAGCAGTGGGAAAGAAATAAAACTAGACAAACCACTATGTGACCCCATGGGTCACCACCAACCACAAAACAACACTTTCTCCACAAGCGATCCAGAGCAAACTAAACCTGAAAATGAAAATGATAATGTGTGTGAGAGAACTAATATTCTTAGTGGATATTCCCAAGGAGAAACCATGACTTATGGATTACCTTTAAAGAGAAATATATTAAATTCTAGTTCAAAAATATAAAATATAAAGATAGGGTTTTCTAATCATTCGGATAAAATAGCAGGTCAAACTCCAAAAAAACAATTCCCTTTTTATTTCCAAAATATTTTCCAAATAAATAAGGGGTTTTCTAATAAAATAAACACATTCTAAAATATGGTTCCAATAAAAATTCATAATACTGAAATCATTCTATAAAGTATAGTAAAACATAGGAAAGTAGCATACAAATAAAATGGGTGTCATGGGATTTTAGGATCTATTTGGGATGGTCTAGGATAAATCCATAAAAATTCACATAATCAATCTCTCCTGGTACCATTTATCCATAATCAACTCACCATAACACCTAGTTTCACCCTTACTGGATCAATATAGGGGCATATCCTGCAATCAGAGCGAGTCTATCTTAGGGCCACTAGTCAAAGTATAATACTAAACTAGTACAACATGTGTACCTAGATCTCCCTCCAAAATACCCAAGGCTTCCCATGATGTATAAATGGAGGTGATTATCAATTAATCATATACATACATGTCACTTTCTTTGCACATACAAAAAAAATCACCTTCTCACCTCTGAACTCCCTTTTAAGCGTAGTCCCTTTTATTTTTCCAAAATACACAAAAATTCACAAACCCATTCATCATACATACATTAAATATAACACTTTTAGAACACACCATGTTTTTAATAGAAAGGGTAATGCCTTAATAGGTATTTTTATTTCCTTACAACATTTCAAAGTGCCAATTGGGCCTCATCATTTAAAATGGAAACATTGTTTATTTTTAAAACCACTTTTCTCATGGTTTCCAAGTTCCAAAACCACACTTCACACTTAAACACATATACACCTTGATATATATGTATGTATGTATGTATTTATGGATACCCCTTGTCCCAATGTTCATGTTCCCATTTTCATGAGTGAAGATGCACCAACAGGGAACCTGTGTGTGTGTGTGTGTGTATTTATGTATTTATGTATTTATGTATGTATGTATTTATATGTGTATAAATAACATTTAACAATTTAATGGATTTTTAAATCCTTTGAAAAATCCTTAGGAACCCAAAAATGTCATCAAGACTTAGTAGAAAATCGTTCAAAAGACCAAAACACCTTTGGAAATTTCCAACTCACATTTGTGCTAAAAAACACACATGTAAAAGCTTAGGGTAAAAGATGTAAAATAAGGGAAAACCAAATTTCAAGCATCAAAACCAATTTCTAAAATATACTTACTTCATAATATAATTAAAATACCTAATAAAACCACCAATAAATAATAGTTTCCAAATAAAATTCTTAGAAAAATGGTAACCTAACTCAAAAGACTGGAATCAAGTTGCAAAGGGCCTGAAAGTTGTCGCCTTCAACGAATCTTTCTGTAAGAGGTATCACATCAAGTATCATGAGACCTAGAAAGAAAAAATCACCAAAATAAAAATGCCACCTAGAAGCTAGAGTTCATACAACCTCATTCTAAAGTAAGTGGAAATAATGAGGATGAAGAATGAGGTGGAGGGGAGAAAAGACTCACCTGAGTTGATTGCATGAATAATTAGAAGTGAAATTGACCAAAAATAGAGGGAGGAGAGGAGGTGGGATGTGTGGATAAGAGCCCTCTTAGGCATGGTGTTTCCCAAGATATGGGTGAGGGTGAGGTGATGAAGAAAGACCCCTTAATGGGTTTTATTTTTGTAATGGTAAAATGGAAAATTCAAATTATATATATATATATATATTGAAAACAAAACATGCAGCATGGTTAGGTTACACACTTTAGCAAACCATGAACTAATTGCGCACCCTCTACTGGTTTTCTGAAGAACCATGAATGAGTAGGCTTCACGGTTTGGAAAATTGTAGGCCAACCATGTGGTTTTGATTTGTCAAAAATGCAAAGGTTGTCACACAGTTGTTTCACGATTTGAAAAACTATGCACTTTAACCACGCGACATGTTTTTTATGCCTAAAAAATACCATTTTCAAGGAAAATATTCTAGGGAGAAAAGAGAAATAAAAATAACTCAAAACTAAATAAAATAATATAATAGTTTCGGGTTAGGGTGTGAAAATTTCCAGTTTACCATGGTTGATTCTATTTTAAATAGTAAAAATAAAATCTTTAATAATTCCATAGAATCAATTTTTTACTATTATGAAATCATGTAATATATAGAGGTATTTGACACCATATATTTCGTCGATACTTTAAATATGAAAAATCATTATTTACTAAAAAAATGTACCACTGAGTAGGAATACATTCTCTATTTTGGATCTTTTTATTAATCTTTACTACTAAACAATGTAATTACATGAGCATATACCAACTCTCTTAGAGTTTTGATTAACAATAAAAATATATGATTTATTTTGAAGTATTTAATTAAAATAATATTTATAAAAAAAATTATTCAATATAGAATACATAAGATCTCTAGGATCATCTATTGTACATGCTCATATTTATTAATATAATTTTCATTTATGGTAGTTAATAAATTCATCATATAATCATTACGGGTTAGGACCATCACCTAGAGGGTCTTGTATACTATGTGTTGGTCAGAGTATGACACTCAAGATGGGGGTGAATTGAGTTCCTACAAAAATTTCTCTTAAAAATTTTATTTAAAAGATTCCCCCAATTTAAAATAAAACTGGCCAGTTAATCAAGGTAATAAAATTATAATAGTTTGACTATTCAAATAGATTCTTAGAAGATTGATTAATTCTCAGTAATATCAATATGAGGTATTGATATAAATTTTGAAACTACTCTAATAAGTAAAAAAAGTTATAACAACTATCCAAGACTAACTATCAAAGTAAAATGTAGTTTTCTAAAATATAAGTTAAAACAGAGAAAAACTAAATTGAAAGACACATCAGATAAAACAAGTGGTTCAGTCTCAAGCTGAGACCTAATCCACTCAACTTGTTGATCACCTGCCACCAAGAAATATATATAAATATTATGATCCACACCCTGGATTAGGGTTAATAATATTACACAGGACTGTCCAGGTCATAAGACTTCTTCCACTTTTCTACATGGGAAAACTGATAACCAGGTCACACAGGACCTCTTCTACAGTTATAAATGGGTGAAATAAGTGTATAAAGATATTTTAGTAAGTATATATTGTATCCTCTAGTTTAAAGTAGGATACGGTGTAATTTTTAATATAGATGCACACATTTCTCAAAATGTAATAAAATAGTACACAACAGAGCAAAGATAATGAGAAAGGATTAAAAATTCTCTGAGTGTTGTTCTATGAAACTATGGACTTATAGGATGTAGCAGATGTGATTTTCAATTCCTCTTGTGAAAAAAGAGTATCGTGAGTCTCGTGTTATGGTTTCCAGTTCGATGATATGTTCTTTGTATCTATTGTTATTCTTAGGGTTGCTACTGTGAGAATGTTTGAGGTTTTGATCTATAACAGTTCAGCCTTCAGGAATTGAGAGTTCTTTGTGTGTTCTTTAGTGTATATGTGTTTTTCTCTATTCATGTGCATTCAACTTATCACACTATTCTACTTCAGTACCACGCTTTCCTTTTTATTTTGGGTTCATGTGCTGGAGCCGACAAGAATCACAATTTCTACACCTCGTACCTTGTACTGTCAGGTGACATGCCTAAAAAATCATTAATTATGTTAGTATCATTAAATGACTCAAATATGACCATTAGAAATAAATTTTAAATTAAATTGAAAACAATGGAAAAAATGGTTAAGTATGGAATGGTGTCACAGTTTGTGCCTTGAAACGGTATCACTTGAAATAGTGTCTTCTCCTTTTCCTTTGAGCGGTGAGACAATCATAGTGAGACAGTCACATTAATAACTAAAACTACTAGCACATTTATATTAGCAAGATTTCAATAGTAGATCCTTTGTGAGATTTGAAAACTGATATCATGATCACGGTTTAGGGTCCTTTGTGAATTTTGGAACCATTAGCAAGACTATGGTGTCAGATAAGCGGTGTCTCGAGTAACGGTGTCTAGTCCTTTGTCAAAATTATAAACAGTGTCTTGTTACGGTGTCTTGGAAATGGTAGCAAGGAAAAGGTGTATGGGTTATGGTGTCAGGGTTACGGTGTCAGGGACATAGCCAATTTTTCACACCAACAGTGATACAATGATCATAGAAGCGGTGTCTCCTACTTAGACAAATATTTGTAAATTTTTTTAAGAATCAATACTCACAGAATAGATTAGACTTAAAAAAATCATACTTAAACATAATAGAACAAGATTAAACATATTATATAATATGTATACATGATATGTGATATGTTAAACATGATTAACATGATTTGTGAGCATTAAAACATGAGGAGTGAAAAAATATCCCCCTTTTTGATGATCATAAATCATGGCTTTTATAAGACATATATATTATATATTTGAGTATACATATGATAGGCTGTATAAAAAATGTTCTTCTCCCATGAATAATATTTTACCATAAATTCCATAAATGACTTTTCTTATTTCTCCCAATTTTAGGATTATCAAAAAGATAAAAAGAAAAATAAAATAAACACTGAATTAAGGTAAGTGAGAAAATAAACAGCAATAGTGCACATTAGATTGAGTAGAATTATAGATTCCATTATAATCATAAGTAAAAAAATAATGAATCCCTATCAAAATACGCCCTTCACTTATCTTCAGAGCTAGAATTATTTTCTTTACCCTTAGAAGAAACATCAGGAGGAGGCACATGAGTAGAATTAGAAGTGATAAAATGGATTGATCCAACTGTGAGAGAAATAAAAGGCACTCCTTCAAAGATAGAGGGTGAAAGAGTTGGTTTCATTGAATAATGAGGTAAGGATTTCTCAATAATAACAGGTCTAATCTGGCTCAGAGGTTGAGATACAGACATGGTAGTATGAGAAAAGGTAGTGGAGGAGGAAGGGGTTGAACTAGGTCACAAAGGGGAAGCTGCAGGAGCCATAATGGTAGTACTTTTCACATGTAGATAAGGCTTTAACAACTTAATGAAATCAGTGATGATCTCACCTCCATACAGCATAGCCTTCTCAAGTTCATCTTTGTTCACCAAAAACTTGTCCAAAAAAGGAGTAAAATTATTTTGGCTTTTTAACTTGAGTCTTAAAGCCTTGCGTGACAGGAGGAATTTTCAAATTCTCTATAAGATACTTGAATTTATTGGTCATATCATGCTTAGAATAAATTTAGTTGAAGTATAAGTCCACTTTATTAGAGATTTCTTTTTGGGCATCATTGGAAATCTTTGATTGTATCCTTACCAAATCAAGCACTCAGTCACTATTCTTGATGATTGTAATGTCTTTTATTTTCCATGTATTATTTTTTAAATATTATATGGAATTATTTTGAGACCGAGCATGAAGACGGCACATCATTCTGAGGCCCAGTGAGCCCGGAATGGTGGTTTGAACTTTTTTTAAGTTAAGTGGGTCGGCACTTGTGCACAGCTATGGCAGTTTCCAAACAGATGCCTGGATTAAAAATATGAGGGCACCGTTGCATCCGGGATGATGACTTTACCTAAGAAAGAGCCTAACCTCGACTGGCATGGGTCGATGGAAAAAGTTAATTTTCGAACATTTTAAGTAAAATAAAATAAAATAAATTCGCAAGTTTATTTTATTTCTTTTTCAAAATATCTGCTACAGTGAAGCGACGGGGTAGTTGTTTCAGTCATTAATGTCATGTCATAATGACTCAGAAACAAAAACACTAACTCATTAATGTCGTAGTGTTATGGGATGTAAAATACATTTCCCTTTTATTAGGATAATCTAATTTTGCTCGTTGGCGATGATTGAGAAAAATATCTGGAGAATCTTTGAAACATTGGAGAAAACTCTCAGCGACGAACGATGACGGATCGAAGTTAAGAATCACTACACCAACGAAGTTGAAGGATCTCGACGACGACGGCAGCGCGACCCTTTCATCAACGATCGATCCTTTCTTAAAGGTAGGGGTTGTTATTTCTTTCCACTTTCCCCGTTTTTGAATTTAAACGATGAATGTGGATCAACCACGAACATATTGATCCACGGATTCGTACATTCTTGCGGGAGGGATTTCTTTGGGATGATTATGGGTAATTAATCCATGTTGATTATTTGTATTGATTTATGCTCTGTTTAAGCCTATTAACGGGAGCTGATCAACACTGTGATGAATGACAGCGGAGGTTCGTTCCTCAATTTGTTTGATTGGTTTTCCTTCCCCCTTTTCTTCTCAGGTGTTCTTTGCATTCTTCGTGTTCTTCGTAGGGTGACGAACAATGGATCGTTGTGCACCCATATTGCAATGCAACGATCCCAAACCGGAGATCCGACATTGCAAAGACCCTACGGAGGTGAAACAACCATGACAGACGGCGAATCGGCTCGGATCAGAAGAGGTCGTTCTTTGAGCGTTCTTCGTGCAGGAAGATCAAAACACGTTTTCAGAGCTGATCAGTGGTCCGAAAACATCGGAAGAAGCCTTGTGGTGTCAGGGCGACCAAAACCTGGGTGTTCCATGGCGATCGGATGACCGGATCGACGAACAGGGCATCACCGGAGGCACGACGGTGGAGGTCCACGTTTCTAGAAATTTCCAGAATACACGGCGTGTACTTCTAAAGAACACGCCTTGTAGTACTGGCAGCGACAGCTAGGTTTTCAGAGGTCAGAGAGGAATCACATGGCATGTGACCCTGGTCAAACAGTGTGTTGGACTTTCCCCGAAGCTCGGTATGTATTTTGGGAAGTACACGGACACGGGATGATCTACACGGCTTCAGAACATGGAATGTACAGCATGACAGAGGCGGCTACGTGGGACTCAGCGTGTATCCAGAGGGTACGCAGACACAGGATGGAGTACATGACCATGTACTCCATCACACGGCCAAGCGAGGCCAGTAACACGGGTCACCTCGTGTACCGATTACACAGGTTAGAGTACACAGGTTGAAGACCGTGTACGGGCACATGGCCAGCGTACACGGAGCCGACCCCAAGCACTTAGACATGGAGTGTACATAGTACTACACTCCATGTACTAACCTTTCTACACAAATAGCCTCGCGACATGGTCCATTGTACATGGGCAGTACCCAGGGGCAGACAACAGGGTGTGTAACTTGTCTACACACTGTGTACTTTTTGGAAAATTGCATGGTCCTCTTGTACACCGCATCTTGGACATGTTTTGTTTGGGTTAGTGCCCTTATTCTTATTCCCCTGATGGTCAGGCATCATTTCCTCCTATAGGAGTATGATCCCTTCAGCAGGACTTTCTGTGATAGAGTCAGGCATCCATTTGAGAGGCCCGGATCGAGATCCTATATCCATTCTTGACCCTAGTTAGAGTCAGGCATCAACGTAACCAACTCCATTGGGCGTAAATCCTCTACCTAGCAGGTGAATTATGGATGAGTCACAGTATCCTCCATGGTCCTGGCAGTGATCCTCATCTGTGTATCATGATCTTTCCCACTCAGAAGTGTGTCTCCCGTAATGAGTGCATCTATCTATCGGAATCTTCCACTCAGGAGTGTGTCTCCCATAAAGAGTGTAACTACCTCTTGTGACGTTTCCTGATGAATAGTACTTTTCGGACAAATTTCATTAGAGCTATAAGACTCATGGAGTGTGTTCTCCTAGAACGAGTGCTTCGTGGAATCTTAGAACTGAATCCCTAACGAGGGTATGTGGTTGTGCGACTTGTCTCTAGACCACGAGTCGGGGTTTCAAGTATATCTGGTTTGTGCTATTTGTTTTGTAGAAATATGTTGTGCATAGATGATTGTACCTTTACTTTGTATATTGCTTTGTGGTTTTCGGGGTCCTCTACTGAGTAATGTTATACTCACCCCTGTACAGGCTTTGCCCACACGTGTCGTGTCTTGTGCAGACGAGCAGCCTTTTGACAAAGTCTAGGGCGGACCAGGACAGGACCGAGCTTTCTGAGTTCCCTATAGGCTGAGGCGTTCCTACATCTACAAGCAGCAGTCCTAGTACCTTTTGTGTTTACAGGTTGGACTTTGCAGTTTCAGACTCTTGTTTTGGTGGGCTTGTATTCTTGCCCAGTTTATTTTCAGTACTTTACTTTCTGTCGTACTCTATTGGTTGGGATTAGTTGTATTCATGCATTTTGTTCCTTAGTGTTTTTTTACATTTTAGAATCTGTGGGCTTGAATATGTGTGTGTGTGTACAGATGCTTAGGCAATGCCTCTCATGTTTGTAATATACATACTCGGTGCTAGTCACCAGCCCCTGGCCTATTGGAGGCGGGCTTGGGGAGTCATGGTGCCGGCCCCACTGGGACGGGTCATGACAGAGTGGTATCAGAGGTGGTTGGTTCTACCTTAGGACCAAGAGTCTGTTATATTGGTTTGGGGAAACAGTGTTAAGTGTTTTGAGCTCGGCTTTCAGGCCATAGAATCTAGTGTTGGTGCGGTGGCTGACTTATCCATACACCAGGACTCTAATAACCTGCTTTTCGACTCGATAAATGAAAACACTGGTTTTGAGGAAATAAAAGAAAGGTACATGCATAATATAGGAATGATTTGTGTTTTCCATATCCTTTGTGCCAGCTGTCCAGATATACTCATTGACCATGGTACATCTTGTTTCATTACAGGATGCCTCTACGATTCATACCCGCTAGGATTCAGTAGTGTGATCACGAGGATGACCCCCTTAGTGACGAGGCTTCGATACAGGGACCAGTTCCCTAGGCGTTGCCACCAGATGGTGCACCTTCTACGCTACCACCAGTGGAGTAGCCCATGGTACCTGCAGTACCGACCAACGAGGGGCGCAGGCTTAGCGCACTCCATGAGTTCCAGGGACAGAGACCCCTCAGGTTCCAAGGCGATCCCAACCCTCAGGTATCTAAGGACTGTCTTGAGGCGGTGACCAGAGTTTTCTATCTAGTTAGGACACCTACAGACCAGATGGTGATCTTAGGAGCAAGCATTCTTCAGGGTTCGGTGGGATGGTGGTGGAGTCTCACCACACATACTCATGAAGAGGAGACTCTTTCATGGACTAAGTTTGAGCAACTCTTCAGGGAGGAGTTCTCTCCGATTATGCTGAGAGTTTTGTGCATCTAGGAGCTTCTTCAGCTCCAGCAGGGCAGTTTGACAGTAGCCGACTATTCATTGAGGTTCACCAACCTCACCCGATACTCGATGGTTATGGTCAGGGATCAGTACTTCAGAGCTCGGACCTTTGATCAAGGTCTACAGTGGGACAGCTGAGCTAGTTTCATGCCTCTATGCATATCGACTTATGTTGGAGTGCTCAAGTGGGCCTTGGTGATCGAGAGATTCTTGGCGGAGCAGAGACAGCAGACGATAGTCAGCAGTAGGAAGACAGGTGTAGAGACCCTGGAAGCAGGGATCCGACATCAGGAACAGGGATTTGGACATAGGAAACATCATAAGAGGACCCAGGATAGAGGATTGATAGTCCAGGGCTCTCAGACTGGATCCAGTCAGCCTAGGGAGAAGAGATGATATATGTGCGACGTTAGGGGACATCTCACTAGAGATTGTCCGACCCATCTAGCTGCATATAGGGAAGCGGTGGATGGACCATCGAGGCAGAGGCAGAGAGTTGAGCAGATAGACCCACCAAGCGGAGGATGTGGCAGAGGAGCAGGGAGAGCTGCAGGTGGTGGCAGACGCTTTGACTTACTTCCACCACCACCCCCGGGAGGTCTTCACTAGGCTCAGGGATCTGGGGGATAGGGATGGGGACAACTGCATGTGGTTGAGGCATACGACCCAGGGGCTCCAGGGATGATTCGAGGTACGATCTATGTCTTTTCTACCTTAGCTTCCGTACTTATAAACACAGGTTCTAGTCATTCCTTCATAGCCACATGTCTTGTATGAAACCTCGAGATTCCGGTAGAACCATTAACTTGATCCTTACGCATGGAGACACCTACTGGATGAGACTCGATGATCACACACCTTTGTAAACAGTGTGATCTTACCCTTGGAGGTGAGAGTTTCGATTAGAACCTCTTGGTGGTAGCATCGAGGCCTTATGAAATCATTCTCGGTATGGATTGGTTATCTTCAGTCCATGCCCATATTGACTGTTTTAGGTGAAGAGTGAGGTGTGTCCGCGATGATGGGATGGGGTTTTCCTTTCTCGGAGAAAGGGAAGCCTAGGTAGTGCAGAGTGGGCTTATGCATAGGAGGTTGCAACCAAACACTCATGAGTTGGATAGCCTTTCCCTCGGAGCAGTGGATGTTGTGAGCTCTCAGTTCCCAACAGTAGTGGCAAAGTATGAGGACGTCTTTCCCGAAGATGTTCCAGGGTTACCTCCCCGCCGGGAAATCGACTTCTACATCAACTTACACCCCGGGACAGCACTGATTTCCTCATCAGCGTATCGAATGGCTCCCAAAGAGCTTCGCGAGCTGAGGGTGCAGTTAGAGGATTTGAAGAGCAAGGGTTTCGTAAGACCCAGCGTTTCACCCTGGGTGGCCCCAATATTGTTTTCCAAGAAGGCAGACGGGAGTCTGAGGTTGTGCGTGGATTACTGGCGACTGAACCAGGTGACGGTAAAGAATAATTATCCACTGCTGAGAATTAATGACCTCTTTGATCAGCTAAGAGGGGCACAGTGGTTCTCAAAGTTTGACCTTCGATCAGGCTATTACCAGTTACGAGTACAGGACGAGGAGATACCGAAGACAGCCTTTATATTCCGCTACGGTCACTATGAGTACTTGGTGATTCCTTTCGGCATGATGAACGCCACCACAGTGTTCATGGGACTGATGAACCGGATCTTCCAGTCGTAATTGGACCGGTTCATAGTGGTCTTCATCGACAATATCCTTGTGTACTCTATGTTAGAAGAGGAGTGTGTGAGACACCTGTGGATGGTTCTAGACATACTTCGGGAGCACCAGCTGTATGTGAAGCTCTCAAAGTTCCAGTTCTGGATTCAAGAGGTCCACTTTCTGGGACATGTCATCTCAACAGATGGAGTGGCTGTAGACCCATCCAAGGTGGAGGTTGTGTTAGCATGGAAGCCACCTCGGAGCATGACGGAGGTGCGGAGCTTCCAGGGGTTGGCAGGATATAACCAGAGATTCATTCCTGACTTCTCTCGGATATCATCACCAATGACAGCCTTGACTAGGAAGGGGAAACCCTTCGTATGGACGGAGAAGTGCCAGCAGGCTTTCGAACAGTTAAGACAGAGTTTTACCAATTCCCCAGTCTTGAGATTGCCGAAGGAGGGTGTCGAGTACATAGTTTTCTACGACGCATCAGGGACCGGGCTTGGCTGTGTTCTGATGAAGAGGCAGGCAGTGATTGCTTATAGTTCATGCCATCTTAGTCCACATGAGCAGAACTATGCAACCCATGGTCTCGATTTGGCGGTGGTAGTCTTCACATTGAAGATGTGGCGACACTACCTTATGGGTGAGCAGTTTTTCGTCTACTCTGACCATAAGAGCCTCAGGTACATCTTTTCACAGAAGGATATGAATCTGAGGCAGAGGCGTTGGCTAGAGTTCCTCTAGGATTATGATTTCGAGATCATATATACTCCTGGGAAGGGGAACAAGGTGGAAGATTCTCTGATCAGAAGTTCGAGCTCACAGTTGTTGAGTGAGGCGACAGATCAGTTAGCCACGTTGTAGTTGTCCTTCGTGGATAGAGAAGACGCAGCCTACCTGCAGTCGATGGTTGTCACCCCTCCACTCTTGTAAAGAGTTAGGGAAGAATAACTTGGGGATTTCAACTGTGTGGACTTACGTGCTCAGTTATCCATAGTACATGCTCCTGATGGTTATTCTCAAGGTGGGGAGCACGTACTTCTTTTCATAGGACGCACTGTTGTACCGGTGGCATTGCGGGGGGAGGTCCTAAAGGAGTTTCATACATCCCCTTTAGCGGTAAATCCTGAAGTTGAAGAGATGTATCAAGATCTCCGACAATAGTTCTGGTGGTCATGCATGAAGAAGGTAGTAGCAAAGTTCGTTTCTCCATGCCTTACATGCTAGAAGGTGAAGGCCAATCACTAGGTTCCAGTGGGATTAGCTCACCCCCTGGAAGTTCCAGAGTGGAAGTGGGATGGAATATCTATGGACTTCATGACATTATTACCATGGACTTCCAAGGGTCATGATTCCATCTGGGTGATCGTTGACCGACTCACCAAGATGGCCCACTTCTAGCTATCACGGAGCAGAGTTCTGTAGAGATCTTGGGAAGCCTCTACGTGCAGGAGATAGTTCGACATCATGGAATCCCCTCGACAATAGTCTCAGACCGAGACGACCGTTTCACATCCCAGTTGTGGAAGGGATTGTAGGAGTCTTTTGGGACTCAACTACGCTTGAGCACAACGTTTCATCCCCAGATAGATGGTCAGACGGAGAGGACCATTCAGGTTCTTGAGGATATGTTGCGAGTCTGTGTCTTGGACTTTGGTCACAGTTGGGAGGACCACCTACCACTGGTGGAGTTTTCGTACAACAATAGATACCAATCCACCATTGGTATGGCACCGTTCGAGGCCTTGTATGAGAGACCCTACCGGTCACTGCTTTGCTGGACCGACCCTGGAGAGTCAGGACTCATGGGTCCAGAGTTGGTGCGAGCTACCACCGAGAAGGTGCAGATCATCCGGGAGCGGATGAAGACTGCACAGAGCTAGCAGAATTCTTATGCTGACAGACAATGGAGACCTCTGGAGTTTGAAGAGGAAGACCACGTCTTTCTTTGGGTCTCACCTTGACGAAGGTTACGGAGATTTGGCCGAGGTGGAAAGTTATCTCTGAGGTTCATCGGACCTTTCCAGATACTGTGCAGAGTTGGCGAGGTGGCGTACCGCCTAACTTTACCGCCACAGTTGCATCGGGTACATGATGTCTTCCATGTGTCGCAGTTGAGGAGGTACGTGCATGACCCATCGCACGTCATCGACTAGGTCGAGCAGGACATCGAGGATGGAGTGACCTTCGCTGAGTACCCGGTGGAGATTGAGGATCGGCAGGAGAGGATCCTTCATGGGAGATCAATTCCCTTGGTGCACGTCCGGTGGAAGCACATGAATATTCAGGAGAGCATGTGGGAGTGGGAGGCCCAGATCTGTGCCCAATACCCACATCTTTTTGAGTATCCTTTGTTTTGTATTTTCGGGGATGTAAAGCCCCAAGGTGAAGAGAATGTAATGTCTCATATTTTCCATGTGTTATTTTTTAAATATTTTATGTAATTATTTCGAGACCGGGCGTGAAGACGACACATCATTCTGAGGACCAGTGAGCCCAAAATGGTGGTTTGAACTTTTTTAAGTTAAGTGAGTCGGCACTTGTGCGCGGCTGTGGCAGTTTCCAAATGGATTCCCATATTAAAAATATGAGGGCACCATTGTGTCCAGGATGATGACTTTACCTAAGAATGAGTCTAACCTCAGCCGGCATGGGTCGAGGGAAAAAATTAATTTTCAGACGTTTTAATTAAAATAAAATAAAATAAATTCACAAGTTTATTTTATTTCTTTTTGGAAATATCTGTTGCAGCGCAGCGACGGGGAAGTTGTTTCAGTCATTAATGTCATGTCATAATGACTCAGAAATATAAACATTGACTCATTAATGTCGCAGCATGATGGGATGTCAAATAAGTTTCCCTTTTATTAGGATTATCGAATTTTTCTCATTGGCGATGATTGAGAAAAATCTCTGGAGAATCCGCAGAGCGTTGGTGCAAACTCTCAGTGACGAACGACGATGGATCAAAGTTGAGAATCGTTGCGCCAACGAAGTTATAGGATCTCGATGATGATAGCAGCGCGAACCTTTCGCCAACGATTGATCCTTTCTTAAAGGTAGAGGGGTTGTTATTTCCTTCCTCTTTCCACGTTTTTGAATTTAAATGATGAACGCGGATCAACCACGAACATGTTGATCTGCGGATTCGTACGTTCTTACGGGAGGGATTTCTTTGGGATGATTATGGGGAATTAATCCATGTTGATTATTATTGTTGATTTCTGTTCCATTTAATCCAATTAACGGAAGTGGATCAACGTCGTGATGAACTATGGTGGAGGTTCGTTCCTCAATTTGTTTGATTGGTTTTCCTTCCCCCTTTTCTTCTCGTGTGTTCTTTGCGTTCTTCGCGTTCTTCATGGGGCGACGAACAATGGATCGTTGTGCACCTGTATTGCAACGCAATGATCCCAAACTGAAGATCTGACATTACAATGACCCTATGGAGTTGCAACGGCCATGACGGATGGCGAATCGGCTCAGATCGGAAGAGGTCATTCTTCGAGTGTTCTTCACGCTGGGAGATCAAAACATGTTTTCAGAGCCAATCGGAGGTCTGAAAACATCGAAAGCAGCCTCGTGGTGTCGGGGCGACCAAAACTCGGGTCTTCCATAGCGATCGAATGATCGAATTGATGAACATGGCATCACCGAAGGCGTGACGGCGAAGGTCCGCGTTTCTAGAAATTTTTAGAATACACGGTGTGTACTTCCGAAGAACACGCCGTGTAGTACTGGCGGTGGCGGCTAGGGTTTCGGGGGTTATATAGGAATCACACGGTGTGTGACCCTGGTCACACGACATGTTGGACTTTCCCCAAAGCTCAGCATGTATTTTGGGAAGTACACGGACACGGGATGATCTACAGGGCTTCAGAACACGGTGTGTACAGCATGGAAGAGGCGGCTATGCGGGACTCGGCGTGTATCTAGGGGGTACACGGAAACGGGATGGAGTACACGACCATGTACTCCATCACATGGCCAGGCGAGGCCAGTAACACGGGTCACCCCGTGTACCGATTACATGGGTTAGAGTACACGGGTTGAAGACTGTGTACAGGCACATGGCCAGTGTACACGGAGCTGACCCCAAGTAATCGGACACAGCATGTACACAGTACTACATGTCGTGTACTAACTTTTCTACATGACCAGCCTCACGACACAGGCCGTTGTACACGGGCAGTACCCGGGGTCAGACAACATGGTCTGTAACTTGTCTACACGCTGTGTACTTTTTTGGAAAATGGCATGGTCCTCTTGTCCACTGCATCTTGGACATGTTTCGTTTGGGTTAGTGCCCTTCTTCTCATTCCCCTAAAGGTCAGGCATATTTTTCTCCTACAGGAGTATGATCCCTTCATCAGGACTTTCTATGATAGAGTTAGGAATCTATCTAAGAAGCCCGGGTCGAGATCCTCTACCCATTCTTGACCCTGGGTAGAGTCAGGAATCGACGTGACCAACTCCACCGGGCATCGATCCTCTACCTAGCAGGTGAATTCTGGATGAGTCGCGGTATCCACCATGGCCCTAGCAGTGATCCTCATCTTTGTATCGTGATCTTTTCCACTCAGGAGTGCGTCTCCCGTAATGAGTGCATCTATCTATCGGAATCTTCCACTTAGGAGTGTGTCTCCTGTAATGAGTGTAACTACCTCTCGTGACGTTTCCCGATGAATAGTACTTTTTAGACGGACATCATCAGATCTATAAGACTCATGGAGTGTTTTCTCCTGAAATTAGTACTTAGAGGAAACTTAGAACTGAATCCCTAACGAGGGTATGTAGTTGTGCGACTTGTCTCTAGACCGCGGGTTGGGTTTTCGAGTATATCTGATTTGTGTAATATGTTCCGTCGACATATGTTGTTCATAGTTGACTGTACTTTTACTTTGTATACTGCTTTGTGGTTTTCGGGGTCCTTTACTGAGTATTGTTATACTCACCCCTACACAGGCTTTGCCAGCACGTGTAGTGTCTTGTGTAGACGAGCAGCCTTTTGATAGAGTCCAGGACAGACCAAGACAAGACCGAGCTTTCTGAGTTCACTACAAGCCGAGGCATTCCTATGGCTATGAGTAGCAGTCCCAGTACCTTTTGTGTTTATAGGTTGGACTTTGTAGTTTCAAACTCTTGTTTTGGTGGGCTTGTATTCTGGCCCTGTTTACTTTCGGTACTTTACTTTCTTTCGTACTCTATTGGTTGGGATTAGTTGTATGCATGCATTTTGTTCCTTAGTGTTTTTTTTACATTTCAGCATTTGTGGGCTTGGAGATGTGTGCGTGTGTACAGATGCTTAGGCAATACCTCCCATGTTAGTAATATGCCTACTCAGTGCTAGTCACCAGCCCCTGGCCTATTGGAGGCAGGCTTGGGGAGTCACGGTGTGGGCCCCACTGGGATGGGTCGTGACAATGACATCAGATAAACTTTCCTTATCAATAACACTCAACACTAACTGAAGCTATTCTTTGAAAATAGTTCTGATCAGTTCATTGTCCATATACTGAGATGGTTGTCCAGAGGCATTTAAAGATATAACAGATGATGTGAGATACTGAAGTGGATTTAGAACCTTTTTTAAACAACCCTTATACTCACCGGTCAACTTATTAAGTCCAACAACAAGTGAACGCATCTCACTGACTATCTTGGTGTTGTTATTAGCCAATTTTTCATATACTATATCCAGGTTTGGTTGAATCAAAGATACAACCTTTTGTGGGATATGATCACCAACCTCCTCAACAGGATGAGAAAAAGGTGCTTGTCTAGTTTGCAACACTTTCTAAATATCTTCAACCATAGTTTTTAGAGACTTCACCTCGTAACTCAACTGTTTTTTCTTAATAATGACTTCCTAAATTTCATGGAGCATATTTGGTTTAATCTGCCATATAATTTTCTCTAACAGTAGGGAAGAATATCTTTCACTAAGATTAGTCACTAGGGTAGGTTGTGACTTCATGATATTTTCAAATCTAGATAAAAAAGTGTTTACAAAAGCTTTCAGATCACTATGACTCACAAAATCAGAAGATTCTTGAGTAGGTTTAGGAACAGGAATCGAAACAGGTTCAGGATCCTTAGAATAGGTTACTTCTATAGCAGAAATTGGTTTCAATTGAAACATAGTGGAAAGATATATGAATTTTATCGAGGCCTCTTGGGTATTATCCACATCAAAATAACTGAGAAACCTATACCAGGTATCCACAAAGCTTTGGTCAACAAGATTGGGAACTTTAACACTTTTTAAACTGGGGTGCTGCTCCCCCTCAACAGGTGCATCTCTTCTAGGACTAAGAGATTCAGTCTCTTGATCCATTTTCAAATTCTCAGTTCTGTCAGGCTCACCCATATCTTTTCTAGCTAGATGAAAATCTTGTTCCATTATTTCTTTAGCAGATAGGATTATTTTATATTTATCTTTATCTTCTAACTATTATAGATAAGTAGCCTCTTACTCAATAGTAGTTTATTCCTCTACAGTAGGCTCTTATTCAATTCTAACAATTCCTTTAGTAGTAGGTACATCTTTTGCCACTACTTCTTGTGGAACAGGTATTCCACAATCTTCTTTGTCTAAGATAGTTCCTTACTTAGGTGAAGCTACTGCATCTTCTGCCTCTTCATCTAAATATTCAACACCTTAATCAGGTTCCAAACTAGGGTCAAATACACTCTTAGGTCTTGAAGGGTTTTCAGCCGAGTTGAACTTTTCATAAATTCTTTCATTATCTTCCACCTAAGATTTCTTCCATGGGTTCCAGATAATTTTCATTCTTCTAACTGTATCCTTTGAGATAAAAAACTCATAATATTTAACCACTTCTTTATTCAGACTAACTAATCCCTTGGAATACAACATTGCAGAAATAAATCTTGAATAAAACAGGGAGGTTGATTTTGAAGTTGTCTTGATCATTTCACACATGTGAAGTATAATATACTTACATAGATTGATCTTGTTCCCATTATTCAAAAGATGTATTAAGAAAAAATCTTGATACTTAAGGGTGGAAACATACCCTTTCCTTGGAAAAATAATATTTTTAATAAACTTAAATAATATCCTTGTCTCACTATCCAGCTTAGAAAAAATTTCCCATATCTTCTTCTTATTTTCTGTCAAACTTCCCAGGGCCTCTTCTAAGATAAACACATCACTAGTAGGAGGAGGACCTCTTTGGTAATCCTCAAAAAATCATTCATAAGGTATTCCTAGGAAGTAATCCCAAATCCTTGAAGAAAATGTACATCTTTGACCTTTTACCTAGCTTTTTATAACAAAATCATCTTCAGTATTGAACAAAAAATGAACATACTGATAAAACTGAGAAACAAGATTTAGATAAATCGGTCTTTTATCTTTTGTGAACCAATCCATCCGTCCCTATTCATCTAGAAATTTCAAAACAAGTGACTTACTTGTCAGCAGCCACTTCAGACAAACTTCCTTTTCTGGCACTACTGTTCAATCAACAAGGCTTAGATTTAGTAGTCCCTCATGCACTATTTTTAGAGCCTTTTTCACTTTCTTTTGAGACCTGTGCTTCTCAAGAGTCGATGAAGATGGAAACTTCATTCTGGGCATCCAATGTGGGTTTGAAAAAGATGAAGGGTTGAAAGAGGGCTAACAGTTTTAGAGAGAAGGGTTTCTATTTTAAGAGAACAAAGATCGAGTGAAAAGAAGAGTGGAAAATATCGGGTTTTTATCATTTAGGGATTTCAAACATCGCAAACACAAATACGTGGCATAAAAATAATAAAATAATTGATACGAAGATACGGGAAAGAAAATTCTAAAAATAGAAATCTGAGTTATTATGGTGAGACTATAAGAGGTCATCACGGTGTCAGTATTACAGTGTGACGCCAAACAGTGTGACCATATAATTGAGACAGCAAGTGTGAGACCATAACTTTGAGACACTAACTTGTGAAATCATGAATCGTGAAACTGTAAATGTGAGACAGTAACTTGTGAAACCGTGAACTGTAAAATAGTAAGTTGTTCACTTAAGACTTATCATCCCTAACTCATGTATAAAGTAATTTATCCTTTCAAAATTTAATGGTTTAGTGAATATATCATCCATCTGATGTTCAGTGCCAATGAATTCCAAAGTGATATCACCTTTTTGATAATGATCTCTCAAAAATTGATGTCTTACATCAATATGTTTAGTCCTAGAATGTGAAATAGTATTATTTGAAATGTTAATAGCACTTGTATTTTCACAATTTATAGGTACATGTCTAAATTGATATCCATAGTCTAGTAATGTGTGTTTCATCCACAAAATTTGTGCACAACAACTACCAATAGCTATATATTCAGCCTCGACGGTAGATAATGAAATAGAAATTTTATTTTTAATACACCATGATACTAGAGACTTGTCTAAAAAGTGACATGTTCCTGAGGTGATTTTTCAATCTAAATTACAACCACCAAATTTAGCATCTGAATATCTAACTAAATCAAATGATTTTCCTCTAGGATAGAGTAGTCCTAAGTTGGTTGTATATTTGAGGTATTTGAAAATCCTTTTAACAACATTTAAATGAGACTCTTTGGGGTTTACTTGAAAAGGTGCACACATGAAAACACTAAACATAATATCAGGATGACTAGAAGTTAAGTAGAGTAAACTTCCAATCATTCCTCTATAAGTGGTTTGATCAACAGATTTACTATTTTCATAAAGATCCAACTTACAGGTAGTACTCATTGGAGTATCACTACTTTTAGTGTTATCCAAGAAAAAAAGTTTTATAAGATATTTTTATATTTTATTTGATTTAAAATAGTACCTTCTTTGTTTTGAAAGATTTTAAATCCAAAAAAGAATTTCAGTTCCCCCATCAAACTCATTTCAAATTAATTTTGCATCATCTTTGAAAAATCAGTACATATACAATTTCTTGAATATCCAAAAATAATATCATCAACATAGATTTGAAAAACTAAAAAATCTTTAGAAATTAATTTTATAAAAAGAGTAGGATCATGTATAACTTTTTTAAAACCTTTTGAAATAATAAAACTACTTAATCTATCATACCAAGCTCTTGGAGCTTGCTTTAAACCATATAAATATTTTGATAATTTAAAAACATGATTTGGAAATTGAGGGTTTGTAAAACTAGGGGTTTGTTCAACAAAAACATCCTCAACTATATAACCATTTAGTAATACACTCTTGACATCCATTTGATAAAGTTTAAAATTGAGATGTGTTGCATAGGAAATCAAGATTCTAATGGCTTCAATTCTTGCAGCTGGTGCAAAATTTTCTTCATATTCAATTCCTTTTTCTTGACTATAACCTTGTGCAACTAATCTATCTTTTTTTCTAACTACATTACCAGCTTCATCTACTTTGTTCTTGAACACTCATTTAGTGCCTATAGTCAAGGTGTCTTTGGTTCTATCCACAAGTTTCAAAACTTTATTCCTTTCAAACTGATTTAGATTCTCTTGCATATCCATCACCAAAAATTCATCATTGAATGCCTCATTAAGGCTTTTAGGTTCAAGTTGTGACAAGAAATATTAATGTTCAACCTGATTTCTTAGAGAAGCTCTAGTCTATGTTCCTTTATCTAAATCTCCAACAACAAAATCTAAAGGATGGTTCTTAAGGGTTCTAACATATCTAAAAAAAGGACTAGTAATTTTAGGTTCTTCAAAAGGTTCGGGTTCATTATGGATTGAATCTAGAGAATTTACAAAACTATAAGTTTTAACATATTCTTTCATAAGATGGTCAGACGATTTTTCATTGATGTTCAGATTTGACATATGGTCCTCAAGATTCTATAGGGAGGTCTTTGGTTCATGTGGATCTGTTTCATCAAATTTTTTATGCACAGATTCTTCCACACATTTGGTTCTTTTTTTAAAAACTCTATAGGCTTTACTAGAGATTGAATATCCTATAAAAATTCCTTCATCACTCTAGGATGAAAACTTATCATGATTACCCTTAGTATTAAGAATATAGACTTTTCAACCAAAAACTTTGAAGTAGTTAACATTGGGTTTTATATTATTCCAAAACTCATAAGGAGTTCTTTTAAAAATTGGTCTAATTAACACTATGTTAATAATATAGTATGTTGTATTGACATCTTTAGCCCAAAAATAGATAGGTAGGTAATACTCACTAAGCATTGTTCTAGCAATTTCTTGTAAAGTTCTATTTATTCTTTCTACAACTCCATTTTATTGAGGTGTCTTAGGTGCAGGGAAATTATGACTATATCTATTTTGTGAGAAAAAAGATTCAAACTCTTGGTCTTCAAACTCATGGTCATGGTCACTTATTAGAGATTTAATTCTAATTCCACTAATATTTTATACAGTTCTAGCATACTTGGTAAAATCAGAGCAGGCTTTACTTTCGTGAGCCAAGAAGAAGGTCCAAGTATATCTAGAATAGTAATCTACAAGAATATAAAAACAGTGCTTCCCATTAAGACTTAAGACTCTAGAAGTTCCAAAAAAATTCATGTGAACCAACTCAATAGGTTAATAAGTTAAAACTTCTTTCTTTAGTTTGAAAGATGTTTTATGTTGTATACCCTTCTAACAAGGATTACAGACTTTATCATTTGGAAACTCAAGTTTGGGTAGGTCCTTGACTAAACCTTTTCTATATTGTAGTGTCCTAGTCTTCTATGTCAAAGACAACACTCTTTTTGAAAAACACTCAAACGTGAAACATTTTGAGAAACTAAAGAATCTAAGTTAACAGCATAAATATTTTCATTTCTAAATGTAGAAAATACTAATTAATATTTAAAGTTAAAAACATTACAAGCATCATTTTTAGATTTAACATGAAAATAATCATCATATAATTGTGAAATACTAATCAGATTATATTTCAATCCATCAACAAAAACAACCGCATTCAACCCCAACAACATAGATTCAAACCATAAATTTAACAAAGTGTAGACAAAAACAACCCTTAAACCAAGAAATCAAAATCTAGATCCGCAGCAAAGCCAAACCATGAGCTGCGCCAGAACTAGGAGCTGTTCCAGATCCAGATCTGGAATGAAAACCGGGGTCGCTTACCACCGTTAAGCCCAACATACCGTGTTGCATCCAAGGAGAAGAGACATCACCCACTGTGAACTGGTTCTGAACAGCTCTCCACACCGCCGCCTCTTCCTCGATTTGAAGCAGCGCTGCCATGGAATTTCCTCATGCAATCAAGCGGAGCCGCCATCCAGGACGAAATCCACCGCTCGCTGCTTGG
This sequence comes from Viscum album, assembly GCA_963277665.1. Classification (NCBI taxonomy): domain Eukaryota; kingdom Viridiplantae; phylum Streptophyta; class Magnoliopsida; order Santalales; family Viscaceae; genus Viscum; species Viscum album. The sequence continues at coordinate 1,714,559,986 of OY728157.1, forward strand.
TTCAGCAAACTGCTGTCGCATTTTGCCTTGCAGAGGAACCTGTTGCGTCGGTGTTGGAGCACAAATCCATCGAGCGCAAGGCACTGCCGCTGTAGACCGCTGCGAGCTAGGATTGAGCCATGGAAGGGAGTCATGTCGCCGATGTTGTAGGAGTTGTGGTCCGTCGCGCCTTCATTCGGAGAAGAGGAGGAAGAAGACGACATCATCAGGAAGCTGTCGAACCCCCTCCCCCCTGTAGCGACGAATTTGGGGGAGGGGAGAAGAAAGTTAATTTAAAAAAATATATTTAAATTATAAACTAAAATAAAACCAATTTAAAGATAATAATAATAAATAATAACAGCAATAAATTAATCATTATTATAATTTTAAATAATTATAATAAATAAATAAATAATCATAAAATAAAATTAAGATGTAAAATCAGTTAATAAAATAGAACTTATTTAAAACTAAAATAATATTAACTTACAAATAATAATAATTTAAATTATATTAACTTTATAAATAATTATTATTATAATAAAATTTTTAAACTAAATAAAATATTTAATAAATAATTTCCTAACTCAAAAATATCATTAAGTTATAATAACTATTTACTAATAATACTAACATTAATAAAATAGCCAAATAAATAATATTAAATTAAAAACATAATAACTTCATCTAATTAAATATTAAATATTAAATTAATAACTATAATAATAATATTTTATTGAGTAAATAATAATCATCAACTTAAGCATTTATTAATTAACTTTAATTATTATTTTTAGTAATATAACATTTATTTAAAAAATAACTTTAATATTTTAATTAACTTTCTTTGTGTTTTTTACTGTTTTGTTTGTTCTTTCCTGTGCAGGTTCAAAGTAGAGTCAAAAACACATCCACATCCATTCAACTAACTCATCGGGAGTTAGTTATGCGGGAATTTCTAAAACGAGGTGAGTTTCATGAAAAAACACACGTGTGTAGTGCATAAGGGAATGACACTTAAAGTCGGTGGAAAATAGGGGGTGACGTGCAGCTTATAACAGCAGGATACAAAAGCAGAGCAATGGAAATTATTGAGGGTAGAGACTCTCATTCTCCTTCCACGATCACACCATTGGAGAGCTAAGACTCCCGGGAGCAGCAATGGAGATGAGCTGGAGGCCAAGGAGCCCGAGAGAAGAGTAGTATTTGGGAAGTTCTTCGTACCTCTGTCCTTAATTTTTGTACTCTATTCTTGGATGTTTTTCACTGCTTTAACCAATATGATCATAAACTACGATATTAGTTCGGGAATTTGATTCTAATAGGTTTTATTCTAAAATCTCTTCACATATTTTCATTTTTTAGTATCATAATCTATGGTGGAACCGGTGTTGAGGATGGATGAGTTACGGTGCGAGATGATATGGTGGCGGAGGTGTTGTGGCACCGGTTTGGGTGAAACCATGAGGATACGATGTGAAGAGGAGTTACGGTGTGGGATGATGTTGTGGCACCGGTGACTCATGGTGGCTGTGCAGCAATGAGAAGGTAGCAGTGGCAGAAGACAGGGTGCGTAAGGAAACGGTGGAATAACAGTTAGATGGCACCGTGAAGGGAAGTAGTTAAACGGTGTGATAGGAAAGGGTGAGAACCGGTGGGACAACATAAGGGAATTGATAGTGGAACTGCGAAGGGCTGAGACCATGAGGTAAGGACGGTGCCACCGTGAGAGAAATGGTGTGAGGCATTAGCTGTGCCACCGGTACACTGGAAAACAAAGAAAAAATAAAAAAATAAAAAATTTAAATTAATTAATAAAAAATAAAAATATAAAACTTAAATTAAAACTAATTAGACACTTAAATTAAGAACCATTAAAGTTAATATAATAAGAAAATGAATTTAAATTAAACAATTATATATTGAAATTAATTATTCATTAATAAATTGAATTAGAAGTACTAAAATTAAGTAAAGTGATTGAATTTAAATGATAACGTTATTAAATGTTAAAAAGATAAAGGTACAAGATTAAATATTGAAGTAATTAATTAATTATTTAAATGAAAATAATTAGGTTAATTGATTAAATAATAAAAATGTCAAAATTTAATAAAGCAGTTATACTTCTAAACTAAATAAAAATTTATAAAACATATAAAATTAAAGCAAGACATTAATTAATTAATTTAAACACTAAAAACATGCATTTAATTATAAAAAATTAATTAAGTAACAAATTTAGTTATAAAAATAAAAACGTATGATTATTTAATAAAAAGTGTAAAAATAGTTAATTAAATCATTAAAAAGTAAATAAAATGATGTGAAAAAACTAAGTAAAAATAAGGCCACATCAAATTTCCCCACACTTAAACATTATTTGTCCTCAAACGATATCATGTTTTATTATCTTTGTAAAAAATATATTAGTATTTATGATTCAGTTCAAATTGTAACATGTTCAACACATAAGAAAAGAGGACAGAAACATGAAAATAGGCTTTTTGAAAAATATGTTCAAATCAAGTCTTTTCTTGAGAAAATTCTTATTGGTAAGAAAGAAGGCAATAAATCAACTATAAATGAAAGTTTCCTTCCTCATATGTGAATCTACTTAATGATCCAATCCAATCCAAGCTTAAGAGCTAACTTCAAGAATGACAAAAGGTAAAATTTATGTGGAATTAAGAACTTAACCAAAAGAACTTTGTACTTTGACTCATCACCTAGGTTCCAAAAAATAATTAATAATTTTTTTTTGTGAATCACCTTAATGATACAACCTAAATGACTCTCATATAAACAATTATCCCCTTATTCATTTGGAGTTAATCATTCCCCTCACCTTAATGAACTTGTTTTTAACTCTAAACACTTTATTATTATTTTTCCAAAGCCATGTAACATGTGCTAAGCACTGTGAAATGCACTTATTCAAAGTGTACAAAGGGTTTATAGTAAACATAAACGCACCCAGCATCTAGGGTCTTAGAGATTCACCGTGGGATCCAAGATTCCCAAATTACTCCAGTTTCAAAATATTTTTATGAAAACCATTTACATTGTCTCAGTAAGGTAATTACTTTAATAATTAAAATAAAAATTAATCCTCTAAGATCAAAATCAAACTTCCAATTCTAAGGGTTATGATCATAACTCCAATAACAGGTTACCCATATCACTCTCAAAAGTAGTCCTAAACCAATATCTCATAAAACCACTAAGAAATACCACTCAATAATCATCCAACCTCAATAATTTTAGAATCAAAGCAGTTCTAAACTACTTATAAAGCATAATCCTTAGGCAAGACCCAATTGGGTACACTGTAAAGCCTAAAATTATGAAAGAATTTTGAAAAAAATGAAAAAAATTAACCATTTTTACAAATTGTTTGAAGTGGAAGTGGGAATTGACAGGCTCACATTAAAGTACAGTTCAACACAGTCAAGAATTGACCCCCTTAAGGGAAGGACACTTGAAGTTGGTGGAAAATAGGGGGTGACATGTAGCTTATGACAGTAGGATCCAAAAGCAGAGAAATGGTAATTATTGAGGGTAGATACTCTCATTATCCTTCCACGATCTCACCATTGGAGAGCTAAGACTCCTAGGAGCAGCAATGGAGACGAGTTGGAGGCCAAGGAGCCCAATATAAGAGTAGTATTTGGGGAGTTATTCTTTCCTCTGTCCTTAATTTTTGTACTCTATTCTTGTATTTTTTTCACTACTTTAACTAATATGATCATAGACTAAGATCTTAGTTCAGGAATTTGATTTTACTGGGTTTTATTCTAATATCTCTTCACATATTTTCATTTCTTAGATTATAATCAATCGGTGAGATAGAATTATGATTCTATTTTCAATTGTTCACTCCTCAACTATTCTTTCAAATTCATAATTTCAATATCGACTGGTGAGGTCGATCTTGGATTTTTTTTATCTAAGCTTTAATGTCTTTAAAATTGGTAATTTTATGATGAGTTTATTTCCAATTGTTATCTTTTTCAAAATTTAAAGCAGTTATATTAGGTTTGGTGTGGCGAACTCTATTACTTATTCTTCTTCATGTTGAATTTCCTGGTGAGGGAGATTCATCAGCAATTCGTTGATGATTGATATAATAAAAAGTTGTAAGGAGTTCAACCTTTTAACTTGTAGTTAAAATTCCGGAGTATTACAATTGATCATTGTTCCTTAGCCTTTGCTACTTATATATTAGTTCACTATATTTCATTAATTTTTTAGCATTGCGGTATAAGATTTAGTTACTTTGTAAAAAAAACTTGTTTCTTTATCCTGTCTGCAGTTCATCATTTTAAAAAATATATAAAAAATATAAAAAGTAATAAGTTGTTCACTTCCTCCACTACTGACAACGGTGGAGTATATTTTGATTTAAACCATAGATAACTCACCTACCTTCCCTTGGGTTCGACCCTGCACCACTAGACTAGTGTGGGCTTATAAATAATATTTTGAGGGTTGTGATGACCTTAGTCCACATGAAAATTTGGCGTTGTTTCTAGGGAAGGCATGCGCTAAGAGTCTAGGGTTTTAATAAAACAAATAAAACACATAAAAAAGATAAAAAAAACTGCTTTAAAAAAATATGTGAAATGTATCTACTGGTTGTGTTATTTTTGAAAAATCTGCTTAAATGTAAAATGTTTTGTGTTTAATCTCTTTCAGTAAAAAAATGCAAGTTCATGAGAACTATAATCAATCAGGGCCTCATTGTGTTTGTTATGGCTGTTTTGGGCACACTGTTTGGCAAAGTGTTTATAACCAGCCACAACGGGATGTTTACATTGAATAAAATGAACACTTTGAATCTAATCATGAATTCATATCTAAAATTGAATTAATTAAAACCAAATTGGATTCTAGGGATGATTCTTGGAATTCCTGGTTTAATCAAACCCATGAAATTCAAATTAGAGATTCTCAATAACAAGATCAAATAATGAAAAGTTTGGAAAACATGCTCTTGGAATTACAACATAGGGTTAAAGAACAAGAATAATTTGAAGAAAATGAAAAATAAAATCTTTATAAAATATTTGAAAATCAATTTGAAGATGAAAGTTAATCTAAACTTGGGCAACAAACATTTTACTTTGAAAAATATGATTATGTTTAACTAAAACTGGAAATAACCAACTCACTAAATCAAGAACACATTGATGAAGACCCCAAAAAGAACTTTAATGATGTTGAGTTGGACAATTATGAAGATGAATTGAAACAAATTGAAAAGGAATTCCCAGTTCTCTTCCTAATTCCTAATTTTGAGAAAAATCATTGTTTTAGAAATTTTGATAAAGAAGTCATTCGGGTTGAAGTCAAACTTGAAACTGAAAACTTAAATGTAATAAACAATTCAACCAACTTTTATGACTTTTTGAACAATGATAATGAACTTTAACTATTCATTAATCTTCCATGTTGTGAAACTGTAAACCCAGTAATTTCTGAAATGTTTTTGGATGAAGAAATTGATGTAGTGTTTTTTTGAAGAAAAGTTGATTGATGAGCTTTCACTGTTGTGTTTACATAGTAATCAATTTTCTGAAATTTTTCTTGCTGAAATGAAAAAAATTGTTGATATACATGGGGATAATTTTTTAAATTTGAACAATCTAGAAATTGAATTTTGTGAAGATGAATTGAACACTACTCCCCCTAATTTGAACTCTTTATAACACACTGCAGACTTTGTTTTAGAAAGTGAGAATTTTGAACTTGAACATGAAAGAGAGGCTGAGCACACACTTGATGATGGTATAATAATTGATTTGTTAGAATCATTAGATGATGAGTGTAAATTAACTGATGAGGAACTTTTGGAAGAGATTTATAACATTGTAAAACCTGAATCTGTTAGTGATAAAATTAATTCTCTTCCCTGTTTGTCACTCCCATCCTCAATTGAGTTGGGTTTTTAATCTTCTCATGATACTGATAGTAGTTTATATGGGGATTTATGCTTGATTTCAATTGTACATGATTCTTTTAAGAATTTTATTGAATCCCCTCTTGAACCTACTATTCATTATTCACCCACAAACACCCTAGAATTTGAATATGTTTATGTTGAAGTTGATAAAGTTATCTTTGAGGAAAATGCCGCACCCATTGAAGCACCTACTTTATCATCCCTTCCTAAAAAAGTTATATGTGTCAAATTTGAAACAATTCTGGAAGTGTACATCACTATGCCCACAACTGTTAAAGGGTGTTACTTAGGGGTTATTTCAGGCTATGATAGTTTGGTTTTTGTTTTCATAAGTTTTGGTGCCCATAAAATTCAATTCTATGTTAAAAATAATTTGTCCAATCACATGTGATGGTTCTTATTAAGGAAACTACATCAGCCTAGTGACTACAGTTAGTTCTAGGTAAGTCCGGATGGGGACTATAAAACTAGCATTTAATGGGAGGAAACCCATGGTTTTTCTTTTGTTTTCAAAAAAAATTGTGATTAAATAAAGTCTAATTGAAGACATTAAACTCAGTGCTTCATGGGATCCAACCCATGCTCTTTATTTTTTTCACTTTTGCACTATTTTATGTTGAATAAAGTGCTGCTTTGGTTCCTTATGTTTGTTATGTATCAGCTAGAAATTTCTATCCTTTCTACTTGCCTTGTGATTTTTCATATGTTGTTGTTAGTGTCATCTAAGGAGTGGAATTCCCATGCTGAATGAGTAACGAAACTTTAAGTCATGGAAGTACCTTAATGTTAATTTTTGTTTCATTTTTCTGCTCCTTAATGATTTAGAAAAAAATATGCAGCATGTCTTGCATACTTAAGAAAAAAAATCTACTTCTTGTCACTTTGCTGTAAAATTTTTCTACACATGTCACTTTGTTGTACAAAAAAAACTACATGTTTTTCTTTACTTAGAATTAAATTACATTGATTTATAAAACCCATTCACTGCATGAAATTAAGTGTGGGGGGATACATTTATGTTGGTTCGTGTGTTTTTATTGAATCTTCTTTGCTAAGGGGTGATAATAATGCTTGCTTTATGCTTTATTGAACAACCAATTAAATCTTATTTTTTGAATTTCCTTACACCTAATTCACTCTGCACCCACAAGTTACATGTCATGTTTGAAATTTAATGGAAAATTTGTGTCACTAGACTTAAATGTTAATAAATTTGCTTGTTTTAGAACCTACTGTAAATTAATCTTGGTGGAAGAAAATATTTTTGAACTTCAAAGAGACCCTTTATACATGTCATCAATCTATTAAATTAAAAAATCTGTTTTAAACTTAAAACTTCAAATTGTTCTTCTCCATATTTGGAATTCAACTTTGGGTAAAAAATTGGGTTTTAAGTGTGAGGGAGGGGTCAATTATTGACTGTGTTGAACTGTACTTTAATGTGAGCCCATCAATTCCCACTTCCACTTCAAATATTTTGTAAAAATGGTTAAAATTTTTCAAAAAAAAATAAAAACTCTTTCATAATTTTAGGCTTTACATTGTACCCAATTGGGTATTTCCTAAGGATTATGCTTGATTAGTAATTTATAACTGCTTTGATTATGAAATTATTGAGGTTGTATGATTGTTGAGTGGTCTTTCTTAGTGTTTTTATGAGATCTTAGTTTAGGACTACTTTTGAGAGTGATATGGGTAACTTGTTAGTGGAGTTATGATCATAACCCTTGGAATTAGAAATTTGATTTTGATCTTAGGGGATTAATTTTTCTTTTAATTATTAAATTAATTACCTTAGTCAGACAATGTAAATGGTTTTCATAAAAATCTTTTGAAACTAGAGTAATTTGGGCATCTGGGATCCCACAGTGAGTCTTTGAGACCCTAGATGCTGGGTGCATTTCTGTTTACTATAATCCCTATGTACACTTTGAATAAGTGCATTGCACAGTTCTAGTACATGATACATGTCTTGGGGAAAATAAAATAAAGTGTCAAGCATCAAAAATGAGTTCATTAAGGTGAGGGGAATGATGAACACCAAATAAAGAAGGGGACAATTGTTTATATGAGAGTCATTTAGGTTGTATCAATAAGGTGATTCAAAAAAAATATTTATTTTTGGAACCTAGGTGAAAAGTCAAAGTATAAAGTTCTTCTAATTAAGTTCTTAATTCCACTGATATTTTAATTCTTATTACTCTTGAACTTAGAATTTGAGCTTGGATTTAATGAGTCACTAAGCAGATTCACATATGAGGTAGGACACTTTCATTAATATATGGTTCATTGCTTTCTTGGTTTCTAATAAGAGATTGTTTAAGGCGGGACTTGATTTGAGTTATCTTTTCAAAAGCCTATTAACACTTTAGTCCTCTCTTTTCAAATTGTTGTACATGTTACATTTTGAGTAGTATCATGAATACCATACTACTGTTTTTCAAAGATGATAAAACATGAGATTGTTTGAGGACAAACAATGCTTAAGTTTGGAGGAATTTGATGTGGCCTTATTTTTACATAGTTTTACCACATCTTTTTATTTAATTTTTAACAATTTAATTAATTAATTCTTCACTTTCTGTTAAATATTCATAATTTTGTATTGTTATATTAAATTTGTTACTTAATCAATTTTTTATAATTAATCGTGTGTTTTTAGTGTTTAAAGTAATTAATTAATGACTTGCTTTAATTTAAAATTTTATAAATTATTATTTAGTTTAGAAGTGTAACTGCTTTTTTAAATTTTGACATTCTTATTATTTAATCAATTAACTTAAATATTTGAATTTAATTAATTAATTAATTAATTTAACATTTAATCTTGTAACTTTATATTTTTAACATTTAATAACTTTATTAATTAAATTCAATCACATTAATTTATTTTAATACTTCTAATTCAATTTATTAATGATTAATTAATTTTGATTTATAATTGTTCAATTTAAATTCACTCTCTTATTATATTAACCTTAATTATTTTATTTTAAGTGTCTAGTTAGTTTTAATTTAAGTTTTATATTTTTATGTTTTTATTAATTAATTTATTTTTTTAGTTTCTTAGTTTTCAATTATTTTAGTTAATTCTTACTTTAAATTAATTATTTTGTTTAGTCTTAATTTTAGTTTTAATCTATTTTTAATCTTTCTTTGTTTTGTATTGTACCAGTGGCACAACTAACTCCTCACACCATTTCATTCACGGTGCCACCATCAAACCCCTTTAGTTGTCCCACCAGTTCCTTCATTCACGGTGCCACTATCAAACCCTTCTGCTTTTACACCGTTTATCTTTACACCACAACCCATCCCCTAGCACCGTAACTGCAACATTGCTTCCCTGTTCTTGGCATCGTTCTTCTTCCTATCTTAACAGTCTCATCGGTGCACTAATCATCTTCATTGTAACTCACTTCCACTATGAATCACCACCATTTTAACCCCAACACTCAGACCCAAACCAGAATTAGAATGAGTTTCAGATCCACAACCACCACCCTTGAGTTGTTCTCAAACAAGATCTGAAGCCGCTGAAGAGGAGGAGTATGCTTGCGCCGCGATTGAAGGAGTCGAGGAGGGTTTGTATGTCACTAGAACTAAAAAACACCCGCTATCGCGTTTAATGACATAGATGTAGAATTCTATCGACATGTCCGCCATGGAGGAGCCAACCCGGACAGCCACAAGCCCTAAGTTCAAATCTCCAGCCTTGTTGATCTATAGGAGCTCCCGCTTCAATCTGCCACCCAGGTTTCTGTAGAGTAGGGACTTTGGATGTGGCGCCGCCTGGACCATCATCACCTTCGATGCTGGAGCAGATCCAAAGGAGGAGGCTGCTGCAACTCTGTGTTGGGTCGGAGTTTTTAAGATGCAACGAAATAAAATAAAAACACCAAAATTATCATGGTTCGGCGAAAGCCTACTCCACCCGAGAATCAGTAATTTTATTGTCAAATAAAAATTACAAGTCTCACAAATCACACACTTCAATTGGCGCAACAATCTCTGCTCCACTTCGTTCTTTATTTCAACCGCCTTCGTGATCTCAGGTTATCCTCTCCGCTTGCAGCCACGCCGTGCACCCCACACCACTACTCGAGCCCTCAGCGTTGTGAATCTGTCAACGCTTCACTCCAATATGCAAGGGCTTTGGAACCTTCAAAAGGCGTGCCTCCTCTATTGTATGTCATGCATTTTATAGGCCTCCCTTTTTTTTTCAACCTTCTGCATGGTTTAAATGCAATCAAAATGAGATCCTATTTTTTAGGACAATTAAAACAAATATTCAGATTTCAAATCACCCCCCGACAATAAATATTCCGTTGAGATTTTAAATAACCCCTCAACAATAAATATTCCGTTGAGAATTTAAATCACCCCCAACAATCTCCACCGTGATTAAAAATCTGAATAGTTCACCATCATCATCCATTTTGACCATTAATGTCATGCCCAATATTGGCATGACCCACCACACCCATGTACAAATTATCAAATCTTATGAACAAAATGTTGTGGCTCCATCGTGCCACGAATGACTGAAGCAAATGTCACATTCCTTTTCAAATATCCATTTGCAGACATATCCTTATGAACATCACCTGTAATGGTACTCTGGGGCCTCAATGAAGATTCACCTGCATGAATCAACTTGTATAGATTCCCAACTTTCTTCCCTTTGATCACGGTCATTACTCCTCACATCACTTTGAGAACTCCACCATCAGTAGAAAACCTAAAACCTTTGGAATTCAACATACCCAAAGAAATTAAGTTCATTCTCAAATCAGGTACATACCTCACATCCGAAAGTGTGCGAAAAACCCCATCAAACATACGAACTCGCACCATACCGATTCCAACAATTTGACTTTCTGATTTGTTGGCCATTTTTACAATATCACCTTCATACTTCTCATAACTGTCAAAACATTCCCTTTTTTCACATATATGATAAGAGCAACCAGAATCTAAAATCCAATCTGAATCATCCACATCTTCCACAATTGTAAGCAATAAATCACTAGCATACCTCTCATCTTGAGTCACGGTATTCACCTCAATTTTTTCTTCTATTATTTCAACTTCTTTTTCTTCTTTCTTCATTCGCTCACAGAACTTCTCACAATTTCTTCTCATGTGACCTTTTTTTCCACACTCCCAGCATAAAAAATCTCCTCTTGGTCTTGATTGACTTCGATCACTCCTGCTCCCTGAACCATTCTTTCGTTCTATCGACCTTCCATGATAGTTACGTCCACCAGTCACTGCAAAGAGCCCACTATTTTCTGATGATCCATCATCGTTGGTCTTTCGTCGAGTCTCATTCATTAACAATGATGAAATAACATCATCCAGTTTCAGAGTTTATTTTCCAAATAACAATGTAGTGACGAGATTGTCATACGAATCTAGAAAAGAACCTAACAAGAGCAAAGACTTGTCCTCTTCTTCCATTTCCACAGGCACCACGTTGCCTTTATCATCAGTTTTTATTGCCACAGAAGACAATTCCATCAAGAGTCTGGTGAAATCATCCAAATGGTTTCCCAAATCTCTGTTTTCTGACATTCGAAGATGATACAATCATTTTTTCAAATATAAATGATTTGTCAGAGATTTAGATTTATACCTGGCTTCCAGCTTCGTCCAGATCTCCTCTGGATCTATTAGATTCATAACCTCTTGTAATGTATTGTCCGCAAAATACAATTGAATGGTGCTCGTTGCCAAATCTCTCATATCTTTCCAATCAACAGAGTTAGTCTTCTCTGTCTTATCTGATTTTTTCTTCAATGCTTTCACTGTCCCTTCCCGAGTCAAAATATTTTTTACCCGTTGTTGCCACAATGTGAAATCATTCTTCCCATTAAACATATCAATATGGACAGAAATCTTTGGACATGAATCTCCCATAATTATTCAGCAAGAAAAATGGATAACCTGCCTCTAATACCAGATGTTGGGTCGGAGTTTTTAAGATGCAACGAAATAAAATAAAAACACCAAAATTATCATGGTTCGGCGAAAGCCTACTCCACCCAAGAATCAGTAATTTTATTGTCAAATAAAAATTACAAGTCTCATAAATCACACACTTCAATTGGCGCAACAATCTCTACTCCACTTCGTGCTTTATTTCAACCGCCTTCGTGATCTCAGGTTCCCCTCTCTGCTTGTAGCCACGCCGTACACCGCACACCACTACTCGAGCCCTCAGCGTTGTGAATCTATCAACGCTTCACTCCAATATGCAAGGGCTTTGGAACCTTTAAAAGGCTTACCTCCTCTATTGTCTGTCATGAATTTTATAGGCCTCCCTTTTTTTCAACCTTCCGCGTGGTTTAAATGCAGTCAAAATGAGATCCTATTTTTTAGTACAATTAAAACAAATATTCAGATTTCAAATCACCCCCCGACAATAAATATTCTGTTGAGATTTTAAATCACCCCTCAATAATAAATATTCCATTGAGAATTTAAATCACCCCCAACACTCTGGAAGACAGACCATCGCCGCCCTTGTTTGAGGAAGGAAATGGAACTTTCTTACCTATGCGCTGCATTGAAGAAAGGAGGAGCCCGACCTATCCGAAGAGGAACTATGAAGTAGGGTCATCATGTGCACCGAAGATGGTCGCTACTGCTTTGAAGGGTTGTCACCCGTTGGAGTCCACTGTGAGTGGAGGGTCTAGTCAAGATCACCGCCTAAAGAAGCTTAAACCGCTGTAAGGGCTGGAGTCGTCGAAGCTTAGCCTCCGTTGGACTTGCTTGCAGAGAAGAAGCGAATCCTCCCTCACCCTTTGCTGTGTGGAATTTTGGGGGGGAGGAGATTAAAAAAATTAAATTAAAATAAAAAAAATAAAAATAACTAAATTAAAATATTAAACATTAATAATTATATATATATATATATAATAAATATAATATATTTAATATTTATAAAATAGAACTATTAATTTAATTAACTTTAATAAAACTTTAATTAAACTAAATCAATTAATAATAACTTCAAAATTAAATTTAAATAAATTATTATTTAATGTTGCATATTAAATAATTGTTTAATAATAAAATATAAAAAAATAAGACACTAATAATAAGTTATAAATAAAATTAGAATAAAATAATCTAATTAATAGTAAATAATTTTTGAAATAATAATTAACTAAAAAATTATAACTAACATTAATAATAGTAATTAAATAAAAATATTAACTTAACTATTTAATATAATATTTAAAACTAAAGTAATTAAAATTTATAAATTTAAATAAAATAACTAAATAATATCTAATTTTAAAACTTACTAACTCTATTAAAGACTTTTAAATAAACCAATAACTTTAATTATAATTATTTCTTTCTTTCTTTCTTTAATTTTTAACTATTTTGTTTTTTTCTTTCTTGTGCGGGTTCATTCAAGAAGCAGGATTTCATCTAATTACATTCAACTAACTCACCGAAAGTTAGTTAGATGGGAAAAGCTAGTGTGACGTGTCAGTCATGAAAAAACGCATGTGTGTGGTGCACAAGTGAGGGACACTTGAAGTCGGTGGAAAACAGGGGTGACGTGTAGCTTATGATAGCGGGGTACAAAAGCAGAGCAATGAGAATTATTTGGGCAGACTCTCATTCTGTTTTTCCATGATCACGCCATTAGAGAGCTAAGACTCCCAGGAGCAGCTCAAGACGAGCTGAAGGTTAAGGAGTACGAAGGCAGAGCATCACTTGGGGAGTTCTTCTTCCCTCTATCCTTTATTTTTGTACTCTGTTCTTGGATTTTTATCACTTCTTTAATCAAGATGATCAGAGGATGAATTGTCTTAGCTCAAGAATTCAATTCTATTGGTTAATCTTTCAAACTTCTTAACTTTCTTTACAATATTTCAAACTCATAATAAATCGGTGAGATTGATTTATGAATATTTGTTTAATTGTTCTCACCTCAATATCTGTTATTAAATTCATTATTAGGTCCACTAGACTAGATACCCTAAGAGGGGGGTGAATCAGGGTATGAAAGATTAAAAAAACTGCCCCTTTGATCTTGTTTCATCATTGGACAAAACTCTCTTATCTCTCCTTTCCAGTGCAGATTATGAACAAAAAATAAAGCATGCATAGGACACAATAATTTTACTTGGTTCACCCTCACTGGGCTATAACCAAGGAGCATGCACCAGCGATGTGCTGATGTACCAAATCCACTATAAGCGCGCTGTTGTTTACAAGTTTGAAGTGGACTCACTTTCCCACCTGGTTTACAACCATTCACAATTTTAGAACTCACTGCTCTCTCAACTGAAGTGAGTTCACTGCTTCTTCAGAAGATCCACTCACAGTTTACAGACCTGTAGGTCTCTTCATTATCTCTAATGAGTGCATTTTTACTATATGTAGATACTCTATTGAAGTCCACATTTCATCCACTAAGGAATACCCCTTTTCCACTGTTCATTGGGAAAAAACCTTTGGGAACACCTTCGTAATGCACCCTACTTCGCAAATCTCCCAATTTTGCGAAGCTCAAACAAGACTTCGCGAAGTCCCTACCTCTTCACAAAGCACACACCTTTCAGAGCTCACTGCCTTGTGGAGAACACTACTTCGCAGAGATCAATGATTTGAAAAGAGAAATCCTTTTCAAATCTTAGGCCGTCACAGAGCTCAAGCCATTGAAAAGTGACTTCCTTCACAAAGCTCACTGATCCAATGCGGAACACACCACTTTTGTGGAGCTATATTAACCGTCGCAAAGCTCCTGTCTTTCATGAAGCACACTGCCTCCGCGACCCACCTTCGCGATTCAAGAGAAAAAACTAATTCTTGAAAAACTATCTTCTTCTCTTGAGGGGGTCAAGGTATATTTATAGGCGATTCCACCGACCCTTGAACCTTCTGCGTGAATTCAGCTCCATGTCAGCTCAAATTGTGAAGCTCCGAAATTTCTGCCAAAATTCTCTCTATATCACGAAGCACCATGGAAATTTTCAGATCACAGAGCTCGTCGTAATCATAGAGTTTTCCATCAATTCATTCATGTCGTCGCCGTAAAGCTTCACTACAATGCTCTTCACCTCCACTATTTGTAAAGCTTGTCCTAATCGCGAAGAAAATCGTCAACATTCTTCATGTCTTTGTGAAATCCACATCAAGAACCCCATCCTCATGAAACTCATGCCTTTACCATATTTTGATGAGATCTTTAAGGAAATTCATATTTTTAGATGCTCACCAAACTCCAAATTTTGGACCCCCAAAATTTGGCAAACAATGGAAAACAGCGCCACCATGTATCTGCTATTTTTGTACCGCCTCCATATCTTTCATTCTTTTTTCATGGTCCTTTGGAAACATGGATTGTAAACAACATCTTTGGAACTCAAAAATTTACCATGAAAATCTGCATTGTCAACAAAAAAAACCAACCCAAAAATGCTGCAATGTTACCTTGAGGGATTTTTTCCCAACAATATCCCCCTTTGGGTTTGTTGACAACTCTTCTCATAATTATTATATGCACTTTGATTTCTTACTGAATCCCCTTCCATCATCTACCATCCTTAGCCTCTTGCGATTTAGATAGCGACCAAAGATTCACTCACCACATACTCTAAGACCACATGAGCAATGCTTGGTGTGGGAAACAATAGTATGAAAATTTCATCAATGAATCGCTTCATTTTTGAAACCAATTTTCGATATCATACTGATACCAAAAAAACTACTTTCATCACGAAAATCAACTATCATGATATCTAATCTTTGACCAATCACTTCAAGCATCATAAGATTTTAAACTCATACTCCCCGTATCTTGTTTCTCTCCCCCTATCTCACTGCTCCACCTGTCAGCTTCTCCCCATGTCTTTGACTAAGATATTTTCTCCCTTCTTTAGCTATAGTTTCTCCCCCTTTAGGAGTAACTCTTTCTCCCCCTTTGGCAAAGAACCCAAAGGTCACTCCTTTGTGGTCTGCAACAGAGTAGATAACACATATCATCATATTAGAGAAAAACACACCATACCTCAGGGAGAGGGGGGTCCCCACATCCACACTTTCTCAAGTGAGGGGAGTCGAATGGACTCCTAGAGCCAGTCGATGCCTCTCAAAAGCTTCCTTAGGTAAGGACTTTGTCAAAATCTCTACAACTTGTAGTTCAGTAGAAACATACTCCAACTTCATGTTTCTCTGCTCAACCTTCTCCTTGGTAAAATAATAATTTATCTCAATGTTCTTTATCCTTGAGTGATGGACGGGATTTTTTCTGAGATTTATAGCACTTGAGTTATCACACTGGATTCTGATCAGAAACTTCACTTCAACACCCATATCATCAAGTTGTTGCTTCATCCACAATAACTATGTGCATGCTTGAGTGGCCACAATATACTTAGCTTATGTAGTTCTCAATGAAATGAAATCTTTCTTCTTGCTTAGCCAAGAAATGCACAATACACCAAGATAGAAAGAACCTCCTGACGTTGATTTTATATCATCCGCTGAATCGGCCCAATCTACATCAGTATATCCCAATAGCTCTTACTGAGATTTGTCATTATACATCAAACCAAAATCCATAGTTGTAAAGACCCATAATTTCCATGTATTTTTTTTTAAATATATGGGAATTTTACAAGTCCGAAAAAATTTACGATGTGTGATTCCAAGGCCTGGTGTGCCCGGAATCAATTTATGAAGTTTTTTTCGGGTATGTTCAGTAAACGTACGAGCGGGTTTTTATAACTTTTGAACCAGTGCTTGGAATTGAAATCTGAGGACACCATTGAACTCATAGTGCCGGTATTTTCTTAAGAATACTTTCACCTCAACGGCATATGGTCGAGGGTGGAAGTTAGTTTTTGGGTTTTGCGTGGAAATAATAAAATAAAATAATCTCATGGTTTATTTTATTTTATATTTTGTAACCACCCATGTGGAAGTTAGGAATGGGGACCAACACACCTTAACCTCCCATGAGTTATGGTGGTGGGGACCACCTGAGGTTTATCCCTCATAATGGGGGGGAGAGGAAACCTCTCAACTCCCTCAATTAATTTTATGTGTCAACGTAAAATTAAATGCTTTCAATTTAATTTTATGTGTCAGTGTAAAATTAAAGGATTTAAATTTAATTTTATGTGTCAACATAAAATTAAATGCTATCAATTAATTTTATGTGTCAACATAAAATTAAAATCTATCAATTAATTTTATGAGTCAACATAAAATTAAATGCTATAAATTAATTTTATGTGTCAACATAAAATTAAATCCTATCAATTATTTTGATATTGGCTATTTATTTTCCTTTGTGGTGGAATTGGGGAAAGGTTTGGATTTAGAGAATTGGGAGGAGCTCTTGGGAGAAAGCCTCTCCACGAAAAACATGTTCCACCGACGAAGAACGTTGACCCCGACTTCGACCTTCTTCCTCAGACTTCCTCCGACGTAGGATGTCTTCGACTACGACGAGCGAACGCACAAACTGACGATCGAGGAAAACGCTGACGGAACCGATGTCCGTTTTTTCCCAACGATCCATCTTCTTCCCCGCGACTCCGTCGATGAACAATGAACAAGTAGGGGTTTTATTTAAGTATGATATTATTACCTTGTTTCTTTCCTTCCAAAACAAAGAACGCAAACCAACTTATTATCAAGTTGATCTGCGGATGTTTTTCCTTGCAGGTTGGGAATATATTGTCAATGAGGGATTATGGGAATTGATGTTTTTAATATATCTTCCATGCTCATTCTTTGTTTATGTTCTTGATGAACCATTTGCTACCACCCTAAACGCGGAGGGTGCAGGCCAAACTAACATGGCCCGACCCCCCTCCGTCATTCTTCTTTGTGATGTTCTTCGGCATGGCAATGAGGTGACGAGACGACGAAGGTGACAAAGGAAACCTGCACCGCCCCCGTGACGCTCCGGCGCCCCGACCGAATCCGCTTTGGCGCCTCGGGCCAAATTGTGTCGCCCTCCAGCTTCCAAGCTGCCCCGGCCGCGCTGCCCACTGGCCACGCCACCCGACGGCCAAACCGGCCCGATCCACGCTGCACCCCATCCACACCGTGCCCCGACTCCCGGCCTCCGTGCGCCCCGCGCGCCTTGCAGCTCCGCTGTCCACTCACCCCACGCACCCGACGCACCCCGCGCCGCCACCGGTCAAACCGGCCAAGCCGGCCCCCTAGCCCCAGGCCGAGCCACTCAAGACATCCCCTCACGGCGCCCTCCGGGCCGAACCGCCCTCGCGCCGACCCGCGGATGGTCCATGCCCTCATGACCAATCTGCGCTTTCGCGGTTCTCCACGGCCCCTCGCGACCTGCTGGGCTAGGCCTAGTGGGTCGGGACAAACCTAACGGGCTGGCCCACCCAACAGGATGGGCTAGAACCAATGGTTCAGGTCGGTTCAACCCAAACTGGGTCAGCCCAAACCGGTTCTGCCCAAACTGGGTCGGGTCGGGTCGGTCCGAACGGGTCGAATTGGACCCGAGCCCACTATGACCCTTTACTTTCTTTTGGCCATATCTTTGGCACCATACGTCCGTTTGAAAAACCGTTAGTGACCCTAGTAATATTGGATCATGAAGTTACCTTTGAGAATACCCCACTGGAGTTTGGGGTACAGTTGATATACGGTTAGGTTGGATCGTGCATGAATCCAACCAGGCCCCTAGGACTAAAAAGCTAATAACTCACAGACCGGGCGTCTGATTGATGCGCCGTCTATTACATTGAGACCCCTATGACATGGAAAAACTTTGAGATACTTATTTGTGTGACTTCATGACAGTTGGAGTATCAAACAGTAGCTCGTGGAGCGGATCCTTCCAGTAACGAGCGAGCAGAGTGCGGATACCTAGTAGCTGGATGAGACTTGACGACTGCTGACCGATTGACTCGGAGTGACTCAACTAGCCCAGTGGGGAGCGCCTGGTTATGGAGGAAAACCCAAGGCAGAGGATCTCCTGGTTGTGGCGGCAGACCCATAGTGGGGAGCACCTCTGTGTGATGCAGCAGACCCATGGTACTTGACAGTAGGAGTACCTAAATAGTCGAAGGTTAGTGGGAAGCGTGTCTGGTGTCACGACAGGCCCATTGTACTCGACAGAGGAGGAGTTCTCAAGCAGCCATGGTTTCGATAATATGAATAAAATTCTTGTTGATTTGAGTCAGTACTTTTGTGTTTTCCTCATGATTGAGATGAATTACTTGATAACTTAGGTATATGTGTGAGCTTGTACCTAAGTAAGGTTATCTGTTGATTTCATGCTTTGTGGTTTATCCTTGTTGGATTTTGTGAGACCTTGAGGGTCTCTGGGTCCCTACTGAGTATTTTTATACTCACCCTTGCACGGGCTATGCCCACACCTTGTTGTGTTGGTTGCAGACGACGGACAGCGCTGACTGAGGCTAAGAGTACTAGGACTGGACGGTACCCGGAGGTTGACCTTACGATGAGTCGGTACATGGAGGATATGGACGAACGTGGAGTGCTGAGGAGGCTATATGTACCTACCATTTAGGTAGGAATCCCTAAGGACGACCCAATAGATATTTTTCCTTTCTTTAGTTGTGCTTTTACTTCCAGTTCCTTGTACTTTGTAGTTGGGCTTGTATTTTCGGCTCCTTTTACTTTTCAGCACTCTTTTGTTATACAGTTTTCTTAGTGCTTTGTATTACGCTGTGTGCTCTGTAGTGTGCGCTTACATATTATAAAGGCAATGCCTTCCTAATTTTAGATAATTGTGCCTTTGGTGATAGTCTCTAGCCCCTGGACAATGGAAGGTGGGATTGGGGTAGTCACGACATAGGCCATAGGGGATGGGTCGTGAAAAGTTAGGAATCCCGGAGGATAACCCAGTAGTTGTTTTTCCATTCTTAAGTTGTACTTGTAATTTTATTTCCTTTTACTTTACAGTTGGGCTTGTATTTCCGGCCCCTTTTACTTTTCAGAATTCTTTTGTTATACAGTTTGCTTAGTGTTTTGTATTCTTCTGTGTGCTCTATAGTGTGAAATTATAGGTTATAAAGTCAATGCCTTCCCAGTTTTATGGAATTACGCCTTTGTTGCTAGTCTCTAGCCCCTGGTTTATGGAAGGCGATCTTGGGGTAGTCACGGCACGAGCCCGGGGAGATGGGTCGTGATAAATTGGTATCAGAGGAGTCGGTTCTACCATAGAACTTAGGACTCTGATCTTTATTTTCTATGAAGAAATAGTGTTAAGGGTAGTGAGTGTGGTTCTCAGTTCAGGGAGTCCAGTGTTGGTGCAGCGACCGACGTATCCATACACCAGGACCCTGACTTCTGATTTCTGACTTAGTGAATGAAAACACTGATTACGTGTGTATTTTCAAAAGTTTTCTTTAAGTCAGCTCAACCAGGTCATATCACCAGGTATAATCTTTTGACCGTGTCGCACCTGTTTCTTTCAGGATGCCTCCCCGTAGATAGCTGGCTAGAGTTCCAAGAGTTGTACGCACTGATAGCCCACCGAGCGATGAGGCCTCAGTGTAGGGCCCTTTACTAGCGGTGGAACCAGGGATACCACTCCCCATTGGGCCACTGATCCCACCATCCCCAATAGCAGACGATGAATGCCGCTTTAGCACATTGCATGAGTTATATTGCCAGAGGCCACCCAGGTTCAGGGGATAGATGGACCCACAGGCGACTGAGGATTGGCTGGAGGCCGTGGTGAGAGTTTTCTGACTGTTAGGGACACCTGCGGACCTCACGGTGATTCTTGCTGTCAGCCTTCTATAGGAAGCAGTAGGCAGATGGTGGAACTTGATTCTCCAGGTTCATGATGAGATGATGCTTCTCTGGGCAGACATCGAGAGCCTGTTTTGGGCAGAGTTTATCCCAGTGACTCTCCGCGCAGTGCGCATTCAGGAGATACTTCATCTGCAGCAGGGTAGCATGACTGTAGCTCAGTACTCAGCATGGTTCATAGACCTCTCATGCTACTCCACCGATATGGTGAGGGACCCATTCTTCAGGGCCTGTACTTTCGATCAGGGACTCAGGCGGGAGATCATAGCTTCAGTGATCTCACTTAACATCCTGACGCAGACATGGGTGTTAGAGAGAGCCCTCATAGTAGAGAGTTTTCTTGCTGAGCAGTCTCCAACAGCGAGATCTACCACCAGTTGACACGTAGCGGAGTCTTCTACAGCTGGCAGCAGACAAATTTCATAGAGGTCTAAGAGGACCCGACCTACAGGTGGACGACCGCATGACTCAGGATCAGTTGTGCAGGGCACTCGGAGTGGAGACAGACCTGCCAGGAGCGGGTAGTGTTACTCATGCAGCGGGCAGGGTCCCATGGCTCGTGACTATCCGACCTGTCGTCTGGATGATCAAATGACGGTTGAAGGACCACCCAGGTAGAGATAGAGATTCGATCAAGGCGGTTCGTAGGGAGCAGGTGGACAGAGGATAGCTCAGCTCCAGGCATCTAAGGATTATGATCACGGTGCTCTGGAGATGATACGAGGTATGATTTGTGCCTACTCTACCATAGTTGTAGAACTTATAGACACAGGTGTCAGTCACGCTTTTGTTACCACTGCCCTCGTTTGGAGCTCGGAGATTCCGACGGAGCCGTTGGCTCGACCCTTATGGACAGAGACTCATACAGAAGCAGACTCGATGATTACACACTGGTGCCGGCAGTGGGAGCTTACTCTAGGAGGTGAGATCTTCGACTGGGATCTCCTAGTAGCAGTGTCGAGGCCTTACAACATCATCTTGGGTATGGAATGGTTATCTATAGTCCATTATCAGATTGACTGTATTAGGTTCAAAGTACAGTGTGTCCGCATGGATGGGACTAGGTTTACCTTCATCAGTGATAAGGGAACCTTTACAACACATGACAGACTTACCCAGAGGATGGTGCAGCCGATCACTCATCAGTTGGATAGCCTTACCCTCATAGTTGTTGATGTGGAGAGTCTGAGTTATCCTGTAGTGGTGGACCAGTACACGGATGTTTTCCCTGATGATGTCCCAGGTCTACCTCCTAGTAGAGAGTTGGAATTTTACATTGACTTGTATCCTGGGAAGACACCGATATCTACTCCAGAGTATCGTATGGCTCCTTCTAAGCTTCGCGAGCTATGAGTACAGCTAGAGGACTTGCAGGAGAAGGGATTCATCTGGCCCCATGTTTCTCCCTAGGCAGCCCCAATTCTGTTCCCCAAAAAGGTGGATGGGAGCTTGAGGCTTTGTTTCAACTACCAACACCTAAAATAGGTGACCATGAAGAACAAGTACCCACTACCGAGGATTGAAAACCTCTTTGATCAGCTGAAGGGAGCACAGTGGTTCTCAAAGATAGACCTCAGATCAGGCTATCACCAGCTCAGAGTTCGAGATGAGGATGTGTAGCAGACGGCCTTCAGATGTCAGTACAACCACTACGAGTTCTTGTTTATGCCATTTGGTGTAACCAACTCTACAGCAGTGTTCATGGGACTCATGAACAGGATCTTTCAGCCATAACTCGATCTCTTTGTCGTGGTCTTCATCGACGACATTCTGATCTACTCGACTACTGAGGAGGATCATGACTATCATTTGCAGGTAGTACTGGACACACTATGAGAGCACCAGCTTTATGGTAAGCTTTCGAAGTGCCAGTTCTGGATCCGAGAGGATCACTTTCTGGGAAATGTCATCTCAGAGGTTGGATTTCCAGTAGATCCAGTGAAGATTGAGGCTGTAATTGCTTGGAAGCCACCCAGAAGTGTGATAGAGGTACGGAGTTTCCTGGGTTTAGCTGGATATTACCGGAGGTTTGTACCAGACTTCTCCAGAGTTTCAGCACCACTATCAGCCTTGACGAAGTAGGGGAAACCCTTTGTGTGGTCTAAGAGATGACAAAAGAGCTTTCAGGAGCTGAGTAAGAGGCTGACCAGTGAACCCATCTTGAGGCTTCCAGAGGAAGGCGTAGGGTACGTAGTCTACTGTGATGCATCAGGGACCGGGCTCAGATGTGTCCTGATGCAGGAGCGAGCAGTGATCGCATATGGCTCTCGACAGCTAAAACAACATGAGTAGAACTACGCTACCCATGACATGGAGTTAGCAGCAGTGGTCTTAGCTTTGAATATGTGGCGACACTATCTGATGGGTGAGCGTTTTACCATGTACTATGATCACAAGAGTATCAGGTATATCTTCTCTCAGAAGGACATGAACCCGAGATAGCGACGTTGTCTTGAGTTCCTCCAGGACTATGACTTTGAGATAGTATATATTCTTGGGAAGAGGAATGTTATTGTAGATGCACTCAGCAGGAGGTCTGGTATACAACTTTTAGGCGAGGTGACGGAGCAGCTGGCTGCTTTACAGATATCCTTTGTGGATAGAGATAGAGAAGCTTTTCTACAGTCTCTTAGAGTCACTCCCCCACTTCTTCATCGAGTCAGGGAGGCGCAACATGGGGATGATAACTGTGAGACATGACATGCTTAGATATCCACAGGGCAGACACCTGATGGATTTTTTGAAGGTGGGAAGCACTTCATCCTCTTCAGAGGACGTACCATGGTACCAGTTTCACTTCAGGAGGAAGTGTTGAGGGAGTTTCACACATCCCCTCTAGTGGTACATCTATGAGTGGAGAAGATGTACGAGGATCTCCAAAAATAGTACTGGTGGCCGGGAATGAAGAAAGAAATTGCAGAGTTTGTTTCTCGGTGCCTCACTTGTCAGCAAGTGAAGGCAGAGTATCAGGTACCAGCAGGATTGGTTCACCCTTTAGAGGTCCCAGAGTGGAAGTGGGATGTGATATCCATGGACTTCATGAAAGGTCTTCCATGTACATCCAGGGGACATGAATCGATTTGGGTGATTGTTGACTGACTCACTAAGTCGACCCACTTTCTACCGATCAGAGAGCAGGGTTCAGTAGAGAGATTGGGACGCCTCTATGTGCAGGAGATTGTAAGGCTACATGAAGTACCTTAGATGATTTTCTCCTATTGTGATGCGCATTTTACTTCTTGGCTATGTAAGGGGTTGCAGGAGGCTTTTGGGATGCATCTTCGTTTGAGCATCGCCTTCCATACTCAGACGGATGGCCAGACTGAGCAGATCATTCAAACCCTTGAGGACATGATCCGTGCATGTGTCCTCGACTTTGGTCGCATCTAGGAGGATCGCTTACCTTTGGTGGAGTTTGCATACAACAACAAATACCACTCCACCATTAGGATGGCACCTTTATAGGTGTTATATGGATGACCTTACAGATCACCTTTGTGCTAGACAGACCCAGGGGAGTCAGCACTAGTGGGACCAAAGATGATACGGGCTACCATAGAGAATGTGCAGATCATCCAGAAGCAGATGAAGACTACACAGAGCAGGTAGAAGTTGTATTTTGATAGGAGATGGATGCCTCTGGAGTTCAAGGATGATGACCACATCTTTCTACGGGTCTCACATCGATGAGGTCTAAAAAGATTTGGCTGAGGAGGCAAGTTATCTCTGAGATTCATTGGATCTTTTCAGGTCCTCAGCAGAGTTAGTGAGGTGGCATACTGCTTATCTCTTCCACCTCAATTGCACCAGGTGCATGACGTCTTCCATGTATCCCAGTTGAGAAGATACGTGTACGACCCTTCTCACATCATCGACCATGGCGAGCTGGATGTCGATGATGGGGCGACTTTTACAGAGGTTCTATTAGAGATTGAGGATCGACAGGAGAGGGACCTCTGTGGATAGTCTATACCTCTGGTGCATGTTCAATGACAGCACAGGAACCTCCAGGAGGGCACATGGGAGTGGGAGGATCAGATGCGTGCTCAGTACCCCCACTTGTTCCCTTAGTTGAGTTGTAGCTTACAGTGACGTAAAGCCTGAGGTAGGGAGAATGTAAATACCCAGAATTTTAATTTATTTTTTTAAATATATAGGAATTTTACAAGTCCATGAAAATTTACGGCGTGTGATTCTGAGGCCCGATGTGCCCGAAATCAATTTCTAAAGTTTTTTTCATGTGTGTTTAGTAAATGTATGAGCAAGTTTTTATAACTTTTGAACCGGTGCTCAGAATTGAAATCTGAGGACACTGTTGAACTCGCAGTACCGGTATTCTCTTAAGAAGACTTTCACCTCGATGGTAGATGGTCGAGTGTGGAAGTTAGTTTTTGGGTTTTGCATGGAAATAATAAAATAAAATAAGCTCATCGTTTATTTTATTTTATCTATCGTAACAACCCATGTAGAAGTTAGAAGTGGGGACCACCACACCTTAACCTCCTATGAGTTATGGTGGTGGGGACCACCCTAGGTTTATCCCTCATAATGGGGGGGGGGGAGAGGAAACCTCTCGACTCCCTCAATTAATTTTATGTGTCAACGTAAAATTAAATGCTTTTAATTTAATTTTATGTGTCAAAGTAAAATTAAATACTTTCAATTTAATTTTATGTGTCAACATAAAATTAAATGCTATCAATTAATTTTATGTGTCAACATAAAATTAAAAGCTATCAATTAATTTTATGAGTCAACATAAAATTAAATTCTATTAATTAATTTTATGTGTCAACATAAAATTAAATCCTATCAATTGTTTTGATATTGGCTATTTCTTTTCCTTTGTGGTGGAATTGGGGAAAGGTTTGGCTTTAGAGAATTGGGAGGAGCTCTTGGGAGAAAGCCTCTCCACGAAGAACGCATTCCACCGATGAAGAACACGCTCCACCGACGAAGAACGTCGACCCCAACTTCGACCTTCTACCTCGGACTTCCTCCAACATAGGACGTCTTTGACAACGACGAGCCGATGCACAAATCGACGATCGAGGAAAACGCCGATGGCATCGACGTCCGTGTTTTCCCAACAATCCGTCTTCTTCCTCATGACTCCGTCGATGAACAACGAACAAGTAGGGGTTTTATTCAAGTATGATATTATTCCCTTGTTTCTTTCCTTCCAAAACAAATAACGCAGACCAACTTATTATCAAGTTGTTCTGGGGATGTTTTTCCATGCGGGTTGGAAATATATTGTTAATGAGGGATTATGGGAATTGATATTTTAAGATATCTTCCATGCTTATTCTTTGTTTATGTTCTTGATGAACTGTTTGTTACCACCCTAAACGCAGAGGGTGCGGTCCAAACTAACATGGCCCGACCCCCCTCCGTCGTTCTTCTTTGTGATGTTCTTCGGTATGGCAACGTGGCGATGGGACGACGAAGGCAATGAAGGCAACCTGCGCTGCTCCCGTGATGCTCTGGTTCCCCGGCCGAATCCGCTCCGTCACCCCATCCGAATTGGATCTGGCGCCCCAGGACAAACTGCGCCGCCCTCTGGCTTCCGAGCCACCTCGGTCACGCTGCCCGCCGGCCGCGCCACCCGCCATCCGAACCGCCCTGAGCTGCCCCTCACCCCGGCCATGCTGCACCCTGAATCCTGGCCCTCTGGCATCCTCGCACCCTGCGCATCCCGTGGCTCCACCGTCTGCGCACCTCACAGCTTCGCCGCCCGCGCACCTCACGGCTCTGCCGTCTGTGTACCCCGCGCACCCCGCTCGCCCCGCGCAGCCACCGGTCGAACTGGCCGAGCCGGCCCCCCATCCTCGGGCCGAGCCGCCTAAGATGGCCCCTCGCGGATCCCTTCGGGCCGAACCTCCCTCACGCCGACCCGCGGACGACCCGCGGCCGGTCCGCGCCCTCATGACCAGTCCGCGCTCTCGCGGCTCTCCGCGGCCCCTCGCGGCCTGCTGGGCTTGGCCCAGGAGGCCAAGCCGGGCCAGACCCAACGAGTCAGGCCGGGTCGACCCAAACCGGGTCGGTCCAGACAGGGTCGGGCCGTGTTGGTCCGACCGGGTCAGACAGGACCCGAGCCCACTACGACACTTTACTTTCTTTTGGCCATATCTATGGCACTGGGCATTCGTTTGACGAACCGTCAGTGGACCTGGTAATTTGGAAGCATGACGGTCCCTTTGAGAATACCCAACTAGAGTTTGGAGTACAGTTGATATAGGGTGAGGTTGGATTGTGCATGAATCCAACTGGGACCCCGGGACTAAAAAGCTAATAACTCACAGACCGGGCGTCCGATTAACGCGTCGTCTGTTGCGTTGAGGCCCCTATGACGTGGCAGAACTTTGAGATACTTCTTCATGGGACTTCATGATAGTTGGTGTATCAACCAGTAGCTCGTGGAGAGGATCCTTTCAGTGATGAGCAGGCAGAGTGCGGAGACCTAGTAGCTGGATGAGACTTGACGACTGCTAACCGAATGACTCAGAGTGACTTGACTAGCCCAGTGGGGAGAGCCTGGTTGTGGTGGCAGACCCACGATGAAGGAGCTCCTGGTTGTGGCGGTAGACCCACGGTACTCGATAGAAGGAGTACCTCTGCAGGTTATTAGGGGGAGCGCCTAGTTGTAGCAGCATACCCACGGTGGGGAGTGCCTCTGTGTGACGCAGCAGACCCACGGTACTCGACTGGAGGAGTACCTCAGCAGTTCAAGGTTAGTGGGAAGCGCGCTTGATGTCGCGGTTGGCCCAATATACTCGATATAGGTGGAGTTCTCCAGCAACCGTGGTTTCGATAAAATGAATAAAATCCTGGTTGAGCTGATTCAGTACTTTTTTGTTTTCCTCATGATTGAGATAGATCACTTGATAACTTAGGTATATGTATGGGCATATTTCTAAGTAAGGTTATCTTTTGATTTCATGCTTTGTGTTTTATCCTTGTTGAATTTTGTGATACCTTGAGGGTCTCGGGGTCCCTACTAAGTATCGTTATACTCATCCCTACACGGGCTATGCCCGCACCTTATTGTATTGGTTGCAGACGATGGACAACGCTGACTAAGGCTGAGAGTACCCAGACTGGATGGTACCCGGAGGTGGACCTTACGACGAGTCGGTACACAGAGGATACAGATGGACGTAGAGTGATGAGGAGGCTATATGTACCTACCCTTCAGGTAGGAATCCTGGAGGATGACCTAGTAGCTATTTTTCCTTTCTTCAGTTGTACTTGTACTTCCAGTTCCTTGTACTTTGCATTTGGGCTTGTATTTCCAATCCCTTTTAATTTTCAGCACTCTTTTGTTATATAGTTTGCTTAGTGTTTTTTATTCTATTGTGTGCTCTATAGTGTGCGCTTACAGGTTATAAAGGCAATGTCTTCCCTATTTTAGGGAATTATGTCTTTGGTTTTAGACGCCAACCCCTGACCTATGGAAGGCGGGCTTGGGATAGTCACAGCACAGGCCCTGGGGGACGGGTCGTGACAAGGTAGGAATCCCGAAGTATGACCCAATAGATATTTTTCCTTTCTTCCGTTGTACTTGTACTTACGATTCCTTGTACTTTGCAGTTGGGCTTATATTTCCGACCCCTTTTACTTTTTAGCACTCTTTTGTTATACAGTTTGCTTAGTGTTTTGTATTCTGATGTGTGCTCTGTAGTGTGTTCTTATAGGTTATAAAGGCAATGCCTTCCCAGTTTTAGGGAATTATGCCTTTGGGGCTAGTCGCCAGCCCCTAGCCTATGGAAGGCGGGATTGGGGTAGTCACGGTACGGGCCCTAGGGGACGTGTCGTGACAATAGTTCCTTTGATATACCAAAGTATTATTTTCACTACAATCATGTATCTTTACTTGGGATTTCTTTCATATCGTGCTGCTTGGCATGTAGAAAAAACAACATCAGGTCTCATCCCTATCAGGTACAGTAAACTCTCAATAATCTACCTGTATTTTGTGATATTAATTGTCTTTCCATCATCATCTTTCGATAATTTCATCCGGGTAGTAACCGGAGTCTTCATATCCTTGTAATTTTCCATTCTAAATCTTCTCAGAACCTCCTTGGAATATTTGGATTGAGAAATGAAAGTGTCATTTCTTCCTTGTGATAGCAGTAAACGAAGGAAAAATGTCATCTCTCTAATCATTGACATTTTGAACTCACTTTTCATGAATTCGGAAAACTGTCTGCATTGAGATTCATCTGATCCGCCAAATATTATGTCATCAACATAAACTAACACCATCATCCTTTGATTATTTTTGTGGTCGAAATAGAGTTTTTAATCAACCCCACCATGCTGGAAACTAAGCTTCTTCAAATACTGATCAAGCCTCGAGTACCATGATCTTGGTGCTTAATTCATCCCATATAGTGCCTTCTTTAGCCGACAAACCTTGTTCTCATCCTCATGAATTAGAAAACCATCCAGCTGCTTGATATACACTTCTTATTCCATAAATCCATTCAAAAATGAATATTTGATGTCCATCTGGAAAACTTTGAACTTCCATTGCACTTTAATGGCTAGGAATAATCTAATTGTCTCCAGCCTTGAAACTGGTGCAAATGTCTCATCAACATCTATTCCCTCTATCTGGGATTATCCTTTTCACACTATTATTTCTTTGTTTCAAATCACTGATCCATATTCATTCATCTTGTTGTGATAGAACCATTTAGTCCCGATTACATTCTTGTCTCTTGGCCTCGAAACAATCTCCCAAATCTGATTCTTCTCAATCTGATCTAGCTCTTCATTCATAGCATGAACCCAGTTTTCATCTTCAGCTACATCAGCAAAGCATTTAGGATCTACCTGAGATAGGAAATATGTCTACTGTAGTGATTTTATTCTTCTTGTCTGAACTGGAGCTAACTAATTACCAATGATATTCTGCCTATCAATTTCAACTCGACTCCTTGGATTCTATGTAGACACATATTTTTCTTCTTCATGCTCATCATCAGTATCTTCTTTTGAATCATCATTAGCCACTTCTGCTCCTCCTGCATTGCTTTCCACCTCATCAATTTTATCAGGAAATTGTTCATTGTGTTATTGAATGCTCACTTCATTATCCACTACAGTGACATCATTTCCCTCAATTACTTTTTCCAGCCTTTTGTTAAATCATTTGTATGCTTTGCTTTTTCCTTAGTAGCCAAGGAATATCCCATCATCTCCACGCGACTCAGATTTTCTATGTTTTTCAATATTGGTAATGAATCACTTACTTCCAAATATTCGAAAGTATTTCACTTTTGGATTCTTTCCATACCACATCTCATATAGAGTCTTTCCTTCCTTCAAACACAACAGAGCTCTGTTAGAAATGTAAACCGATGTCAACACTGCTTCCTTCCATAACCTCTCTAGTATGTATTTTTCTATAAGCATCGTTCCAGCCATGTTTTTGATGATCTAATTTCTCCTCTCAACCACTCCATTCTTTTGGAGAGTTCTTACTGATAAAACTTGATGCCTTATCCCGTGTTTCTCAAGATAGTCTTCCACCTGACTATTTGTGAATTTCGTACCATTTTCGGTATGAAACTTCAGAATTTTCTATCTAAGCATCCTTTCGCACTCCCTATGGTACTGTTTTAAGAAGATGAACACATCGAACTTATGGGAAATAACAAATACCCATGACATTCTTCTATAGTCATCAATGAAAAGAACTTAGTACCTCTTTCTTTCAATTTCTCTTAGTGTGATAGGCCCACAAACATCAGCATACACCAATTCGAGCACTCTTTTTGACTTATTTTCCTTTTCCTTATACGTATTTATGATGAGATTCCCTTGTTGGCATGCATTGCATGTGTGAGTAAGATCACATGATAGCTTTGGGAGGTCTTTTTCTACATCTAACTTTACTAGATCTTCTAGGGATGGTTGGCATAGATGACCAAGTCGTTTATGCCACTGCTTGTTTTCTTCCTCTCTGGACAGAAAGCACATATCTTCTTCTCCACTTATCAGTTAGATATTTCCCTTTGTTCTTTTTCCCTGTAAAACCACTACTCGTCTCTTCCTTTGAAGATACACATCTTCTTAGTGAACCTTATAGAATGTCCTGAGTCACATAGTTGACTGATGCTGAGCAAATTGTGGTTGAGACCTTCTACTACTAAGACATTAGCATGTCTCATCTCTTTACCCCAAAACCCGGCCTTTCCTGATCCAATAATCTTCAAGAATACATCTTTTACAAAATTGAAAACTCCTTCTTTTTAATATTTTATTCCTGTAACAAGATCCTTATTATGTGTCATGTGAGATGTGCAACCACTGTCAAGGATCCACACACCAAAACAGTCTGATGCTTTAAGGGAAATTTCTGCCACCACTTATTTCTCATCCTTTTTCTTTTTGGTCTATATTTTTTCCTTCACACTTGGCATATATTGAGACTTCTGATCTTTCTTAGATTATGATATACCGGCTTCATCTTGTAAATCTACAGATCAATTTTTCATTTTCAACTCACCTGTTGATTCATTGATCTGCTGCTTGTGAACATTTTGATTCTTCTTTGGCACATTCCTCTATATTGTTGATGTATAGTATCTATCCATGTGACCAAATCCTCCTCAACAAAAATAGTTTCCTTTGAAATATGTTCTAGAGAACCATTCTCTATTTGGTTTCCACCTCTGTTCTTGTGCCTTTAAGTATCTATTGGATATGGAACACACATATTATGAATGTATCATATTTCCACAACAATAACTGCTAATATAAGGTGCATTCCTTCATGTCACTTCTACACTGCTAGTTTCACCTTGGGATCTCTAAATATTTTGATTCTGCTTTGTGTCCAAATCAACCTTCAATCTCAGAATGGGTGCTTGTGGTTTGACTTCAATTTTCATAGATTTTTTTATCAATCCCCCGATAGGACTTAGCATCTGAACATAATTGATGCTTACTTTCTGCCGAACCACTACGCTCCACTTTTAGCTTCTCGGTTTTCTAAGTGATATAATTTCTTGATGTCCCAATAGGAGTCAAGAGTTTTTATTGATCCTTAACCTTTTCCCCCAAACTGACAACTTCTCCTTCAAGTTCATCAATGCACTTGATTTGATATTTCCTTGTGTTTTTCAATCCATTGATCTCCCTTTTCTATTCTTCAACCTTGAGTTTATTTTCATCAACCTTTTCTAAGCTCTCTGGCCTAGAATAATTAAGGTTTTAAATTTATTTTATCATCTCACACTTCTTCTCTTCCTATTGTTGCATGTAGAGTTTGGCATCATGTACCACCTTATTGGTTTTATTTGTTTTTTCTCTCCAAACATCTATATCTTCAAGAGATGCTTCTAATTCAGCTTCCATGTCGACTCTTCCTTTAATTTCTTCTTCTTCTTTATCAGCGTCATTTTCTTCATTTTTCTGAGAGCTACTGACAAATTCCACCATAGAATTCTCTCCTTGATCAGTGTAGTTATCTATCTCTTCAACCTATTCAACATCATACTCATCTGAACTACCACATTATTGTGAGAGAAGATTCTTTTTCTTAAATAAATTTTTCTTGAATTGTTTCTTGCCTTTCACATAGGTTGAAGTATTCTTCTTGGGAATTTAGATTCCATCCTCCTCATCTTCTTGAAACTTCTTGTGGAACCTTACGGCAAGGTGACCAACTTTTCCACATCTAAAGAAAGCAAGCGAAAGTTTCCCTTTGAACTTTCCTTTTCCTCTTTTAAGATTCAAGTAAAGTAATGACATCACCTCATATGTCTCTTCTTCTTCCTAAAAATCTTCAATGGTGAGCTTCTTCATTTACTTGAATGACACCTATTTGGATTTCCCCTTTTCCACAACATCAGTATCATCATTTTTCATTTCATATGAAACAAGGGTGTAGTTCAGGTTATCCAATGTGATCTCTTTCGAGTCTTTATCTTCCAAAACTGAAACTTTCAGATTGAACTAAGGTGGAAGTTTCCTCAAGATGCACTTCACTATCTTTATGTCTTCAATAAATTCTCTAAGACCAAGCATGTCTTCCACTACAACATTTACCCTATCAAATAATGCATCAACAAACTCATTCGGGTTCATTCTCAGATCTTCATAATTTTTCCACAACACTTGCATTTTTGCCTCTCTGACATTTGAATCTTATTTATATATGTTTAATATATTTTACCATATAGCATGTGATGTTTTCCATGACATCAC
This sequence comes from Viscum album, assembly GCA_963277665.1. Classification (NCBI taxonomy): domain Eukaryota; kingdom Viridiplantae; phylum Streptophyta; class Magnoliopsida; order Santalales; family Viscaceae; genus Viscum; species Viscum album. The sequence goes on from OY728157.1 coordinate 1,714,592,951, forward strand.
CATCGTATAGATAGCATTTGATGGGGATCCCCCTAAAGCATTGATTCCCTTGGTGTCAGCATCTGATTTTCTTTTCTCAGCTTCCGATAATGCACCACTGTTAATATCGACAGTTATGTCATGCATTACTGCTGTGAACACATTCATTCCCAAAGATCTAAAGTAGTGTTGCATCAGATTCTTCCATAGCTGAAAATTATTCCCGTCAAATATCAGAATCCCTTTGTGATTGGTGACCTTCATTTGAGAGAGAAATACTAATATCAACATTTCCCTTTGATACCAATTTTTAGGTACACTAGGCTAGATACCCTGAGAGGGGGTGAATTAGGGCATGATAGATTAAAAAATTTCCCCTTTGATCTTATTTCGTCATTGGAAAAAACTCTCTTCTCTCTCTTTCCCAGTGCAGAGTATGAACAAAAATTAAAGCATGCACAGGACACAACAATTTTACTTGGTTCACCCTCACTGGGCTACATCCAAGGAGAATACACCAGCGATGTGCCGATGTAACAAATCCACTTTAAGTGCACTGCTATTTATAAGTTTGAAGTGGACTCACTTTTACAACTATTCACAATTTGAGAACTCACTGCTCTCTCAACTGAAGTGATCCCACTGCTTCTTCATAAGATCCACTCATAGTTTACAGACCTGTAGGTCTCTTTATTATCTCTAATGAGTGCATCCTTTAATATATGTAGATTCTCTATTGAAGTCCACATTTCATCCAGTGAGGAATACCCCTTTTCCACTATTCATTGGGCAAAAACTTTTGGGACTACCCTCGAAATTCACCCTACTTCGCAAAGCTCCCAATTTCATAAAGTTCAAACAAGACTTCACGAAGTCCCTACCTCTTCGCAAAGCACACACCTTTGTAGAGCTCACTGCCTCACGGAGCACACTACTTAACAGATCATAAGCCTTTGAAAATATCAAGACTTATCAAAGATTAGGCATCCATAGAGCTCAATCCATCGCAAAGGAACTTACTTCCTGAAGCTCCCTGATCCAATGCAGAACAAACCACTTTCACTGAGCTATATTAGACGTCGTGAAGCTCCTATATTTCACAAAGCACACTGCCTCTTCGAACCTACTTCATGATTAAAGATCAAAAAAAAATTCTTGGAAAACTCTCTATTTCTCTTGAGGGGGTCGAGGTCTATTTATAGGCGATTCCACCTACCCTCAAACCTTCCATGCGAAGTTAGCACCACGTTAGCTCAAATTGAGAAGCTCTGAAATTTCCTCCAAAATTATATCTATATCATGAAGTACAATGGAAATTTTCAGATCGTAGATCTCATCGTAATCATGGAGCGTTCCATCAATTCCTTTGTGTCGCTGCTACAAAGCTTCGCCACAATGCTCTTCACCTCTACTATTCACGAAGCTCGTCATAATAGTGAAGAACACTATCAATATTCTTCATGTCTTTGTGAAATCCACATAAAAAATCCCATATTCATGAAACTCATGATTTTTCCATATTTTGATGAGATCTTCAAGGAAATCCATATTTCACGATGCTCACTAAACTCCAAATTTTGGACCCCAAAAATTTGGAAAACACTGAAAAATTGAACCACCTTGTATCTGATCTTTTTATACCACCTCTAGATCTTCCATTCCTTTGTCATGGTTCTTTGACAACATGGATTGTTAAAAAAATCTCTGGTACTTTAAAATTTACCATGAAAACCTGCATTGTCAACAAACACAACCAACGCAAAAATGCTGCAATGTAACCTTGAGGGTTTTTCCCCAACATTCATTAATTAAAGATCAACTAGAGAGGTAGATCTTGAATACATTTATCAAAGTTAAATGTCTTAAATAGTTTGAGTTTTATGGTGAGTTTAATTCCAGTTGATAACTTTTTCAAGTTTACAAGCAGTTTGATTGATTCTGGAGTGGCGAACACCAAGTATAAATCTTCTGTCTGTTGAGTTTACGGGTTATGGGAATTCATTAGTTTTGCCTCTAGGTGTGATATAATAAAAATTTGTGAGGTGATCAACCATTTTTAACAGTAAATTGGATTTCCTGAGTGACTTTTTTTTTATCTGAGCTCCTTTGTCTTTGTAGCCTTACATCAGTTTCACTGTATTCCTTCGGGTTATCAGTATTTTAGTGTAAGATTTAGTGTTAGATTTATCTTCCTAGACAAATACTTGTGTTCTAATTTCTTTTATATGTATAAAATAAAAAAATTCCCCTCCACTACTGACAACAGTAGAGTTTAATTTGAATAAAACCTTAGAAAACTCACATGTCTTCCCTTGGGTTCGACCCTGAACCACCGTGCTAGTGTAGGTTTATAAAAAATATTTTGAGGGTCGTGATGACCTCCAACCACATCACCATCTATCTAGTAAGCATCTGAGTATTCACATAATTTTATCCTTGGCTGTAACACCTCTTCCCAGAGAGATAATTGTATTCAAAATTTCATTGAACCTATGATACATATCAGAAAAAGGCTCATCAGGATTAATTTTAAAGTTATAATATTTAATAGTATATGTGTTAAGTCTCATTTACTTAACACTAGAGGTTCCTTCATGTGAAACAGATAAAGTATCCCAAATTTCATGGGCTATTTTACATATAAAAATTCTGTTAAATTATTCATCTCCTAAAGAACAGTATAGGGAATTCATGGATTTCCAATTATTATTATAATTAGCCTTAGTTGGATCTTCCCAAGTATTCCTATCATTATCAGGAATCTTGTATTCATCTATAATTAAAGACCAAATCTCAAAACCCATACTTTCTAAGTGCATTTTCACTTTAATTTTCCATTGTGCATAATTTGTTCCATTAAATAATAGAGGCCAGTTGGTAGCAAAAACTTCTAATCTATTATTCATGATAAAGAAATAGGCTTTTAAAGAACTAGAAAATTAGAACTAACAAAAATTTAAAGATCTTTAAAACACAACTACAATCACAGTTGAAAAATATTTTAAACAGATTAAAAACTTTGAAAACAGTCCTCTGATACCAAATTTTGGTCAGATTATGAAACTCAAGAGGGGGCTGAATTGAGTTCCTATAAAAATTTCTATTAAAAATTTTATTTAAAATATTCCTCCAATTTAAAATAAAACATTCCATTTAATCAAGGTAATAAAATTATAATAGTTTAACTATTAAAATAGCTTATCAAAAGATTGATTAATTCTCATTAATATCAATATGAGGTATTGATACAAATTTTAAAACTACTATAATAAGGAAAAATAGTTATAACTACTATCCAAGACTAACTATAAAAGTAAAATTTAGTTTTCTGAAATATAGTTTAAAATAGAGAAAAACTAAACTGAAATACATTGTGGATAAAACAGGTGGTTCAGTCTAAAACCAAGACCTAATCCACTCCACTTGGTGATCACCTGACACCAAGAAATATTTATAAATATTTTGATCCACACCCAGGATTGGGGTTAACAATAGTACACAGAACTGTCCAGGTCACAAGACCTCTTCTACTGTTCTATGTGGGAAAACCAACAACCAGGTCACACAAGACCTCTTCCATAGTTATATATGGGTGAAAAAGTGTAGAAAGATATTTGAGTGAGGATATCTTGTATCCTCTAGTTTAAAGTTGGAGACAATGTTTGTGTTTTAATAAAGATACACACACTATTCGAAAAGTAATAAAAATAGTACCCAATAGATCAAAGATAATGATAAAGGATTTAAATGCTCTGAGTGTTGTTCTATGCATCTCTGGACTTGTAGGATGTAGAAGATGTGATTTTCGAGTCCTCTTGTGAAAACAGAGTGTTGAAAATCACATGTTCTGGTTTCTAGTTCGATGAGATGTTCTTTGTAGCTCTTATTCTTCTTAGGGTTATTACTGTGAGAATGTTTGAGGTTCTGATCTACGGTAGTTCAGACTTTAGTAATTGATAGTTCTTCATGTGTTCTTTAGTGTATATGTGTTCTTCTCTATTTTCATGCATTCAACTTCTCGTACTCTTCTACTCTAGTGCCATGATTTTATTTTTATTTTGGGTGCATGTGTTGGAGCCGACAGGAAGCATGATTTCTACACCTCGTACCTCGTACTATCAAGTGACATGTCTCTAAAAAATTATTAATTATATCAGTGTCATTAAATGACTCAAATATGACCATTATAAATAACTTTTAAATTAAATTAAAAAAGACATAAAAATGGTTAAGTATGGAATGGTGTCACAGTTTGTGTCTTGAAACGGTGTCACTTGAAATGGTGTCTTAACCTTTTCCTTTGAGTGGTGAGACAATCACGTTGAGATTTGAAACTGGTAGCACAGTTACGGTAGCAAGATTTTGGTAGCATATCCTTTGCAATATTTGAAAACTGATAGCATGGTCACGATGTCGGGTCCTTTATAACTTTTGGAACCAGTAGAAAGACTATGGTGTCAGATAAGCGATGTCTCAGGTAAAAGTTTCTAGTCCTTTGTCAAAATTCTGATCGGTGTCTTATTATGGTGTCTTGGAAACGGTAGAAAGGGAATGGTGTGTGGGTTACGGTGTTAGGTACTTAGCAAATTTTTCACACCAATGGTGAGACAGTGATCATAGAAGCGATGTCTCAAACTTAGAAAAATATTTGTAAATTTTTTTAAGAATAAATACTTAAATAATGGATTAAACTTAAACAAAATCACACTGAAACATAATATAACAAGTTTAAACATAATATATAAGATGAATACATGATGTGTGATATGTTAAACATGATTAACATGATTTGTGAGCATTAAAACATGAGGATTCCAAGACTATGGAACTTCTGGACCAAACATTTATAAAATATATTTACTAAGGATAGTATCCCCCAAATATTTTAAGGATGGTGAATGTTGTGGAAATAAGTAACATATAAGAATCTTTTGGATTCAAACCACATTCCTTATTGTGATCGTAACTATAATTCACAAAATATTTTTTATAATAGCATTCATTTCACCAAGTAAAGGAGAAATCATTTAATCAAAATTTAATAGCTTTTGAGTATTCATGATAAAAATTAAAGTATGATTAACCCAAATCACGCCAAATTTTTCATGATTAATTTCATTATCTTCAAATAATGAAATAAAGTAATTAAAATTACATTCATATTAGGGAATGAATTCATTCATTGAATTTCATGATTCATGAATGATAGTTCATTATTTATCCAAAATCATAATTTTCTATAAAAAAACTAATTTTATTTATCATGATAATCATTGTTTAACCACTTCATGTGGTAAAATTATTTTCATAAAATATATTGTATTATCAAAGCTATATAACTCTATCATCTCATTTATGAACTATAAGAATAATAATAATATCCACTTTGGGGGATAAAATTTAATTAATCACATGATATGATATTGATAATCCTTAAGAACATGATAAATAATATTTTTACCCTCAATATTACTGCTATAAGAGCAATAATTGATAAATTAAAATATTATTCAACATAATTTCAAAAGGACGTTATTTTTATAATATCTTTCATAGATGTACTATTTTTTAAATATTAATAAAATCCATTATATTATTCAAATATGTATTTTCATTATACCAATTTTAGTGGTTATATTATTGTTATTTATTTATTTTATTTATAAAAATAATAATACACAAGGATTGTTAAAAAAAAGCACATTCACCCAAAACTTTATTTAAAATAAAATCATGTGTATATGCATTCACTTCAAGGAATGAAATAGGATTGTTTTAATAAACATTATCATTAACTTTAGGGAATAGAATAAAATTATTTGATAGGTTTTATAGTGTTTTCAAGACAATGTCACTAAAGGAGATATTCCCTAAAGCCTTATATATATGTGATATATATATTTATATATCATGTGAATTATGATTTACTTGCACATAAGGGTATATTATTTTATTCAATATACGATTGTAGCAAAATGATAATTATTATCAGTTTATATTTCTCCCATGTATGCTACCATTCAAGGAACTATTTCATAAGATGAAATAGTAAGGTGGTATATATTGGGACTAAGTTGAATAGAGAATCTTTTGGAAGTAAGAAAAGTTTTTTTCAAGAGTGTTGTCTTTTGTTGTCATAAAGGATAAATCAATTCACTTTGTAAAACATCTTGGAAAATATAATTATACTTTGATAATTTTTATTTCAAAAATATCATAAGTTGTTTATAGAACTTTTGATGCAATCCATGTGAAGAAAAGTGGGAGTAAAGGTATTGCCAATAGTATTCAGTCTGTTTGGAAAGAAAGATGTTGACGGAAGACATGGAAGTTACAATACTTTCCTTTGAAAATATGATGATTCTAAAGATGATTGATCAAAGGTTAGAAATCATGATAGATAAGGTTTGTGATGAAAGTAGCTGATGTTTAAATAATCTTGATGACAGTGATGTAGCATGAGTTTTATTTTCAAAGCAGATATTTTAGATTGTGCTGTTTTCCCGTGTTTTCCAAATTTTTAGGTCTCAAAATCGGGAATTTATTTTATGAAAAAGGAATGAGATTTCGTAAATGATTTCATAAAGCATAGTTTTCGGACCGTAGAGGACAGTTTGAGGACCATATAAAAGGTACGCAGAGCGGCGAAGGAAATTTTTCAAAGGAAGAATTCTGTAGAGCATGGTACATAGACCACATAGGAGAAATGGGTTTGAGGGTGGATAACAATTCACAGGAGGCTTACAGTTAATGGGAGGAAAATAGTTCATTGGGAAGGTTTCTGTTCACAGAATGGAGTATATGATTTAGTCCACCATGAAGAAAGAAAGGTGGTATGTGTACCACATAGGGAAAACAGTTTGCGAGACGTGCATGGTATGCAGTGAATACTGTACACATTGAAAAATTGGGTAAATCAGATTAGTGAGATTTGCGGATATATTTTTCTATATAAAGGACCTTAATCCCTTCATTAGGTATGATTAATTTTCATAAGACATCATCTTCGATCCGAGTAATAATTTGGCTAAGTCCGGAAGTGTTCATGGAGGAAAAATTCCATGAAGGATGAAGTTGTCTGTGGAAGAAGAAACAATTTGTGGAATAAGAAGAAGCAATCCATGAAAGAATGAATTCCACAGAAGTAGAGGGAGTAAACAGAGGTGGTACATGGAAGCGGTACACGGAGGTGGTACATGGAAGTTGTACGTGGAGGTGGTATGTGGAGGCGGTATGTGGAGGTGGTACACAGAGACAATGCATGGAGGTGGTACACAAAAGTAGAGACAATCCATAGAGTAGAGACAATTCGCGGAAGAAGAGTTTGTCTGTGAAGAACTCGTGCTATGCAGTACAACACAATTTGCAGAGGACACTGGAAGTTCTCGAAGGAATCAGAATAGTTCATGAAAGACTAACATAATTTCCTACCAGCTTCTATGTAGGAAAGAGAAGAATTGTTTTGAAAGATCGAATTTTTGAAAGCTGGCCAAGAAGTATCGAACCATTGAATTGCGTCATTTTGTGCTAGAATAAGCACACATGCTATTGGATTATTTTCAAAGTGCCACAAAAGTGTAAGGGTATATCATACTCATTATATTCTACTCAAAAGGAATTTTTTCTAGTGGATTGTGTGGTATTAGATTATTTCCAAACCATACCAAGGATGTAGCTACTCTTGTTGAGTAGTGAACCTTGTAAATTCTTATGTTCCTGTGGATGTGTGTTTGGATTGTGTTCAGTAGGGAAGGAAATCTTTAAGAGGAGGAGAATGTTGTTTCATAAGTAAGGAAACATAAAAGAAAAATATATCACTAATTTATTCCCTCCCCCTCTTAGTGATAATTGAATCCTAACTAGGAAACTTCATTATAGAATTCATATGATGAATGAATTTATTGGATAATGCATTCACTCATTCATTGTGAACTCATGAGTAAATGTGACTACCCGAGGAGTGTACTTTTGGTTTATATAAACACTACCATATGATGGAAGGTGTGGTTAGATTTTAGATCCTAATTCTTGGTTGAACCTCCCTGTACCCAAAATCCCTCTTTCATCTTCCTCCTTTTCACATATAGGTGATAACATACCATAGAGAAAAGGTGAATCCCATATAAATATTAAATGATTTAGTTTAGTCCATGGATACACTACGGATGTGGGATGCTTTTGTTTTCCACTTTTTGATCTCTCTCAAACTCATATGAAGGAGATCTAGATTGATTCAGTGGATCTTCTGTATAAGGTACACATGTTTTACATCAAATTATTCATTTCTTTATTTTATTCAATTTCATATTATATTGCATGAGAGATCATCGTATTTGGTTTCTAATTTCTTCCTCTAAATCTAATAATTTTTATTAGATTCTTATGAAACCTAACAGTGGTATTAGTGGGAACCCATGCTTTAGATTTATGAAATCATACTTGAAATGAAGAAGAGATTGTGAAAATAGAGCATTGTTTAATGGGTTTTTCAAAAATATGGAAAAGGGTTTACCCTTATGTAATAGTCTTTGTAATGGTAACCCAAGACTTACCCATATGCATTAGGGATGCATAAAGGTAACCAAGGATTTACCCTTATGCAGAGTGGTTTTTGTAATGTTTATCCCACCTTACCCTTACGTAGATCAGTCAATGTAAGGGTCGCCTAAATTCAACCTTACATGTAAAGGGATACGTCAAGGTCATAACCTTACATAAGCCAACTATGTGAAGGTAATACCCTTACATAGGGGTTCATAAAGGCTTCAAAAAGTTATATAGATAACTACCCTTATGTGAAGCATCTATGTAAAGGTAATATCCTAAATAGACTTATGAAATGTGTTTTATTTGAGCTACGTAAAGGAAAGTAGTGACTTAACTTTATGTAATAACTTAAATTTGGAACTATGTAAGGGTATTATCCCTCTGTATAGAGTTTGTATAAAGGTTGAGGATAGTTACCCTTATGCATAGTGTCTATATAAGGGTAAAGGGAGGATACTCTTACATAGGAATGGGTTCCTACGTAAGGGTAAACATGAAATATTTTAAAAAAATTTAATTATTAAATGACTTTAGTGGTTTATAAAATGTTTATAAATCATTATAAAATGTATTTTGGGATATTTTAATTTATAAAGGGTTTATAAATTAATTAATTAATTATAAATGGTTTGTAATTAATTAAATAAATGTTTGTGAAAATTTTTATTTTCCCAAATATTGAATGTTAATATTTGAAATACATTTTAACAAATTATATAGAAATTATTATGTTCTGGAAATAAAAGTGTTGATTTAGAAATTGTAATAAATGATTTTTAAAGAGTTGTAAATTATGAAATAAGGCCAAAATATAAAATATTTATATTTAAATTATGAATTTCTCACAATTAATTATTTTAAATTGTTCAAATAATAAGGGGGTTTACTTGGATATTATTTAAGCCACATCAAAAGTGCTCAGATGATTGATATAATCAAGGTCTAAATAATTAATAAGTATATGATATTAAAATTATGTAAAAATTTTACATAATAGAAATTGGATTATAAGTTTTTTATAATTCATATAATATCATATATTTAAATTGGAAAAGATATATAATGATAAATATGAAATAGTTTATATTAGAATGAATATAAAATGTTTATATTCATAATTATGGAATTTCCATCTTTTTGGAGCTAAAATTAGAAAAAAAAATATAGTTATCATTTATTTATGAATTGTTTATAAATTTTTATCTAATTTTTAAACATTAAAATTGTTTATTTATTTAAAATGTTATTCCCTGTTATATTTATGTTTATTAAATTATTTAAGAAATGTGAATATTTCATATTATTTAGTTTAACAAGTTAATCTACTTCTATATAGATTCTTACATTACATTATAAGAATATATCTATAATGAATTTAGTTTTTTTCTAACTTTACCTCAGTTTGTAACTAAAGTTATGAACCTAAATTTAGTTGAATATAGTTTTTTTCATATTAATTTTTAGAATTATGATGGACTAGATTCTATCTTGAGTAAAGTATCCCTAGGTAGAGGGAATTGGGGTTAGACTACCTACCAACCCAAAGGCTTATGCCTTATCTAGGCTAGTGAATGGGGTTGGTTATCTATCTTCTTAGGCTTACTCATGTAAATATTTTCAATCTCGTATAACTATATGTATTTACATGAAGTTTTCATGTGACTTATGCATATGATGAATCTGGATATGTATGATCATGTTTGAATTCTATTTATGGGTAAGTGATGCAAAATTGTGGGTTTTTAAAGAGTTACACATAAATATGGTTTGAAAAAATTGATTATGAAGAGGGAGTAGGATTCCAAACTAAATTACTATAAGTATATGTACATAAAAGGGAATAACATGAAATGATATGGTGAGATAAAATCCCCTTAAAATACTAAGTGTGATATTCCTTCCAAATAGACACTTTTAAAGTCCTTGATTGCAACTTCCCATACCCAATACTCCTTCATGTGACTGATTCGGTTGGCTATGTGATCTCAAGAATGACTCCCCATACACCAGAGGCTACTGACTAACAGTGATGGTCTAAATAATATAGTGGGGAGACTATAACCTCTGTTAAATAGTTATAATGAATATAGAAAATAATAACATAGTAGAAAAATAGTGGAAACAATATGAATAAATAATCATACAACCAAAGCTCAGAAAGGACCAACTAAATAAATCCAAACAATAAAAGAATAATGTAATGACAAGATGAATAAAACTAAATGACATACTGAAATTCATATGGAAAAAAGACTAAGTAGACTCAAATAAAGACTCAAAAGACCCCATTCCCAAACCCAATTTTGGTTCCATATTCAATCTCCAACCCTTTCATCCACCAAAAATTAACTACAAGGTCCTTTTTTCTTGTCCAAACCTACATCCATATAATATTCTCAGGTATAAAATGGTATCCCAAATAGGGTGTGAGTAAAAATAAATAATTCAAAACAATATTTTCTAAAAAATATAGAATGAGAAACATAGTTCATGAAATATAGATATAAACAGAGAATTAATTTAATAAATTAATACTATGAATAAAGTAAACCCGTTAATTCCACAAGCTCTGAGTTGACACTTAGGGTCATCCAAACTTGCTTCGACACCCTATAGGTGTCTATGTCTAAGGTTTAATCATCTAGTATTATAAAGTATCACCCAAGTTAGTGGAATACTCTTCTATCAAGTATGAATCACTCAAAGATATCATAAACAATGGCCTCTTCCCTTAGGCTAACCAGAATATTTCCCTCAGGCATCTTGTGACTATGCATCTGGTCCTCATGCATCCAATATAATCATATACTCTACCCTCAGGCATCAAATACCTATGTTCCTTTCTATCAACCATTACAAAATCATGCACCTTGGCCTCAGGCAACAACATAAGTCATGAGTCGTATCCAGATGAACTCAACAATCTGAGCATCCGACCCTCAGGCATCAATCTCATCAATGTCATATAAGATAAAAAACTAAGCAAGTTAAATCATAATTCCAAAAACACACATGATATATATATAATCATAAGACACAATGATCAATTTATCATATTATCATTTTTCTAACCAAGTATATTTCATTAATTCAGGTTCCCAATTTCATCATAATTATATCAAACTTGTTTCATTTATCATTTAAAAATCATTTCATTAATATATCACTTAACCCAATTTAGTTGAGGTGATTCTAAAATAAGTAATAAAACAATATATATGTTATGAAAATTTATAATATTAATCTAATAATAAATCAATTTATTTGATTTTTTATAGGGATAAACTGACCAAGTCTCAATAAGGTCCAAGGGTGGCACACCAATCAGGTGGTCTCAGGTATCAATATCCTTGTATATGGACCCAACAGGATCCAATGGATAGTCAAAATGAAAAATTATAATTTAACATTAATTATATAATTTATTTAGTAGTGTGCGAAGCATTCCGACATGATAGTATATATCACATATACTATAGATAATAAAATCAGAAAAAATGGATAATTTTAGACCACCCACCTTTATTTGGTGATCAAGACAATGCTTCCAATAGGTAATTCCAACAAGAATGAAGGTGTAGAAGAACTCAAGAAGAAAACTAGATCAAACAAGATCAAGATCAACACCTAAACCAGCCATGTTCAAGAGATTCCACCACTATAATGAGAAACGATATAAGATAAGGTAAAACCTAAGAAAAACAACTCACCAAAGATTGATATCTTAAAAAGGACATCTAGAATGGAGGAAGGTGCTCCAAAATCACCTGGAAATCGCTTAGGGATTGAGAGAGAAAGGTTGTGTGGATGAAGAATAAAAATATCATCATACATATTGGCTTGTAATTTTCAGGTCTATAAAGTACATGATATGTTAATGTATTACATAGTGTGTAATTCCCAAGTAAATAGTACACAAAAATTTGCATCGCCTTGGGTGAATTTAACCCTGAATAAACATTACACATCATGTAATACAGATTCATGGTGTGTAACCAGTTCACACAATGAACTATTTTATGGCCTGTATTCCATTCACAGCATCTTCCTGGTGATATTTACAAGGTTTTTAATACATATTCATGGTGTGTAAATGTCTTTTAGGCTGTTTCAATCCCAAAAATCCATATAAGTTCTTGAATTACCTATGAAGACTTATTCTCATAGAATACCCTCATAATCCCATTTAACATGTTTATACCCAGACTCCATTAATCAAAACAATATACATCCTCAAACTTTAGGTCATTTTCCCCAAAAAAGATCTATGTCTTAGAATGAGACTCCACTAACAAGGTTTAAAGACAAAGGAAACCCCAAAAAAAATAGGTTTACAAAAACTAAGAGGTAAATGCCTGGAAAAAAGATAAGATCTTATATCGATAATCCAAGTGGGTAGTTTTGTTCCATAGTCAAGTGCCCTTGTATTATCTTGTGTAAAGTAAAAAAGTAATAAGTGACTATGGATTGTCTTGTTAGGTGGTTTTGTGCCAAATTTTGGTGTCCCTTGATTTTACTTGGTTGGCTTGTTTTTGGAATTTTATTTGGGTAACACATAGCTAGGAAGCCTTAATGGTTAGGATGGAAAAAGAATAGAGTTGAATTTATCTATATTATGGATTGGACAATGGGTCATCTGCTTAGTCATCCAAAAATAATATATGATATGATTGGGATGATGACCCACATAAATAATTAAGTGGTGATATGAATACTAAAAAGGACTCATTTCATGGTGAAATATGGATCTTGGCTCGCTAATGGATATGATGAATTTTAAAAGGGGTCATCATTTTAGTGGGATCCCATTTAATAAAATTAATCATTAAATGGATAATAATGCATGATACTCATCTGATAAAATATTCCGTTGTGGATAATATCATCATCATCGCCAAGAAAAACTTTTTGATCAATCCTTGATAAAGAGAAGATTAATGTAAGTAGCTCTTAAGACTAGTAACTTAAGAAAAGTTCTTAAGAAAGACTTTTTATTTTTAAGAAAATTTATTAAGGAAGATTCTATGTGTCAAAATAGTTCCTTCCCTGATAAACAAGTTTAAAGTTGTTAAAAAAGTGAATCTAGATTCTTTTGGAAGTATAGAGTGATTTATTTAAGGTTTCAAAGGCATTGGATTCAAAATGACCAAATGAATATTAGTATCCACCCATGTACTAACTATGATTGGGTATGCCAATTATTTAAGTAATTTTAGTCTCATATAATAAATATGATTGGGTATTTAAAATTACATTAAATATTATTGAATATGTTTATTACTTGATGATACTAAAGGTTTACTTAAAGATTTATTGGTTATATAAATCAATTCTATTATTATAACAGATATATGATATCAACTATATGATTTACAAAGTTTTTTAAATATATAGAAGGTCATAAGTTAATAAATAATTGTATCTTGAAGATTGATTTCAATTAATGGATCAAAGGAGTTTCTATATTGATAACTTTGATACTTTAAACATGAAAAAAGTTATCATAATATGAGTATTTTTTCTCATCAAGCTCTTTATAAGAGAATGTAAACTGTAATGAACCCAACTAGATCTGAAATCCCAATAGGCCTGGCCATGCCTGATCCCATCCCTCTGGAAGATAAAATACCCTCACCACATGGTAGATAATAGGTCCCCACCTCTTGCTGGCCCAAATAACACATGGAAAGAATTGTCCCCTTCATGGCGGGGTTTTTAATTTCACCTCCCCCATAACTTGAACTCATGAGTATAGGATTAACAGTAATCCAGGAAGCATTATGGGTACCACTGGGCCAATGGATCAGTGGTACTCGTAACGCTTCTTAGTTGGTTGTTAAGCCTATGGTTACAGGTTCGAGTTTTGGGGGAGGTGAAATTAAAAACCCCACCAGGCATGGGACAGTTCCTGCCATGTGTTATCTGGGCCAGCAAGAGGTGGGGACCTATTATATGCCATGTGGTGGGGGTCTATTATCTTCTAGATGGCTGGGATCGGGTGTGGTCGGGCATATTGGGATTTCAGTTCCAATCATATTTGTTACATAAACAATGTTTGTTTAAATTTAATGAGATGAGTTTTTTTTAATATACATGGTTTATGATTTTTTTAATTCTATAACATACTTTAATGGGAGACTAAAATATGTTTTTATGGTTAGGAAATTTATCATATTGTCATATATGGAAATGTTTTGAAAATGTGATTGAATTTAAATAACATTTACCTAATATTCTCAAAGTGATGGGAATACATATAAACTATGAATATGATTTCTAGGTTCTAAAGTGTTGTATATACAGTACAAGTGGGTAAAAGTTCAAACCAGAAGAAGAAAAATTGGTTGAAAAGTTAAACGATGTTTCTTTAAGAAGCCAATAGAGGTTATTAAAACCTAGAATTATTAGGAAATAATAGTAATAATTCAATATGATTGGATTGTATAATAATTTCCTAAATGATTTTGTAAAGTTCCATGGAATTTCCATGTCAGGTATAGATGTTATAGAAATTGATTCTTCTATTTTGAGGGGTACGTGATATAAAATTTATATTTTAAAAAAGTTTTGTAAATATATAGGAGTTCAAAATAAAAGGAATAATTGATTTATCTTGTATTTTATATTCATGAGATGCATTAAATAACTACTAAATTAAGGATTTGAATGTATATGATTTTATCATGATCAAATGAATCTAATTAAAGGATGTGTATCTTTATTTCATTTCACTTATATGATAAGAGAATTTGTTTGATTATAAAGATTTTTTGTGAACAAGTATGAGATGATTAATTTTATACACATGGTTTATGATTAATCCATTTTTATAACATGTTTTATAAAGAAGATACATATAAAAGTGTTTTATCTAGGATAAAATGTTTATCCATGTATTTGTTAAAATATATGGGAATTTGTTCCCACCACCCATCAGTGATATATTTTAATAAAATATCTTTTTCCAAAAGGAAAGGTTTAAAAAACATAGAATTCCATATATTATATGGAAAAATTAATTTATTTGTTTAATAATCATACTAAAATGAAATAAATATTATTTCCTAACACAATTTTTTTCTTAGAGAGATATTTTCAAAATAATGTAATGTCTAAGAGGATGTTTGGAGTATGTTTGGACTTAAATAAGTTCAATGTTAACAAATAAATAATTACACAAATCTAAGTTAAATCCAATTTTACATGATATCCTAAGAAAGTTATGATGTATTAGTAAACAATAATGTAAGAAGTTACATTATTTTTTAAGAAAATTTTAATGGAATAGGGTTCCAAAGATTATAATGATAAACTTACAAAGAGTTCTAAGTAGAAAATATTAGTTGATATTGTAACATTTGATGTTTTGAATCTAATAATTTTGAATATGTTCAAGAATTTTAATAGTTAGGAATATGATTCATAAGTCTCATCATTTTTTAGACTAGATTAATTCATAGATGTTTATAGATAAAGAGTTTAGTGGAAGAGTTTTATTAAATGGTCATATAGATATGTGACATGGATTTCATATTATGTAATATGTTAACAAATCCTAAAAAGTGAAGAAAACATAAGGCTGATCTGACAGTTTATCATATATGATATGATAAATTGATGATTATATTGGTTTTTTTAAATATTATTAAAGAGTTTAAGAATATTAAAATGCATCATATTAAAGGAAACCTCCATTTTATCAGTATTTCACATTTTCTACATAAACGTATATATAGATATACATTTCATGAAGTGTAATACCTCTCAAATTATGACTCTAATTTTATCCCTAACTAATGTTTTTCATGGAGTATTATAGGTTATGAAGAAATTTTAAGGTTATTGTGAATAGGATTATTGTATAGAGATACATAATATGCTCATGAGGCACAAAATAGATAATATGATTCATTGTGTGCACTTGATGACCTACTAAATATACCACATAGAGCTTAATATAGACTTATTTGGTATAATAGGGGTACATGAATTGTATTTGAGTCCCCACTATCTGAGGTTGGTGAGATACCTAGTATGAGAACCTTCATACTTTGATACCCTACTTACAAAAGTCTACAAACTGAATTAGCTAATACAGGAGTGGTTGGGTATGTTTTTAATCATGCCTTTGGTTTCAGGTTAACCAAGATGTTATTTTTCCTCTCATATGACGAGTATGACATATGTTCCCTTGATTAATATAGATTTTGGGACTATGAGGGTGTAGCTATATATTGTATATCTATCTAGATAAGGAACATGTGATGTGCTTATCTAAAATAATGAATAACATGGGATGTATTCATCGATTAAATCAGTCTACATTTAGAGAGTTGAGAACATATGAGTTGGCTATATGGGATTAACATGATTTGTGTCACATAGTCACTCGATGTCTTGGAAAAAGGGGAAATATGATAATACGTGTTTGTATATGATGAAAACTAATGGACATAGGTTGATAGATAGTTTTGGTTTGATGGAGATCATGCCAGATTACTTTATAGCTTGAGTAGCATTGATTATTTGAAATAATCTATTCTTTTTTTACATATATGGATCTAGAGATATTTATTTTTTTCAATTTTAAAAAGGCTCATGGGGTCACACTTTGTGATTGATTGAATGGGGATTTAATTTGACTTAGAGAAACTCTAAAAGTGTTTTAGAGTTAATCCAAAAGTATTTTAGATGGTTGTTGTAGAGACTCAAGATTTTCATACATAGATATTACATATTTTAGATAAATATTTATTAAATTAAAAAAACACACACCTAAGTATTTTAATGGTTTCGTGCCTTTGGAAACTTGGGCACACAAACAGTTGGATCATAAATGATTTATATCTTATCCCACTAAGTTCTTCATAACTAGAACCCTTCTTAGACATATCATTTCTAAAAGATTTCTTCTTAACCTAAGGAAATTAAACATAATAAAGGAAGATCTCAGATTCTTATTAAGGGTAAAAAAATAAGATATCAATAATCACATCATCATAAAATGATCATAAGGGTGTGATAATATGAACTTAACATTTGAAATATACACCTTGCATATCATAGATCATAATATTGAGTCATAGAAAAAATATTTGCAATTCATAAGACATTAATCATAAAATGATAAAATAACATAAGTCATGAGAGTGTAACATTTACATAGGACATGGATTTGTGGCATGAACATAAAATTATAACTTTGTGAACGTGTAGAAATAGAAACAAGTTCACTCATTAAATTAAGGACATAAAACTAGGACCTCACATAAACTTATGGACATGAAACCAGGTCTACACATAATCTTATGGACATGAAATCCAATTCCACACATGAAATTATAGACATGAAATTTAGGTCCATAAATAAACTTATGAACATGAAAGATAGCTCCACACATAAAATTGTGAACATGAAATCGGGTTCATGCATAACATATTTACCTCATGAGTTATCCATATTTACCCAATGCATTGGAGAAAGATATATGTCCCACCCATCATGTAAATAAATTCATTCATATGTGTTCCAAAACATCAAAAAACATTCATTATCTCAGAACTCATGAAAATAAATTAATTTCATCAAAGTATAACCTGTCAAAAAGGGAGCAGGTTCTATAAACATCATTTCATCGTAATCATAAACCATACAAAATAATAATAAGGATGGTATAATTGGATAATATCCTCAATAAAACTTAAGTATCATCAAATAATGTCATATTTTATAGAAAAATTATTTTAAAATATCATTCAGAATAATTCTTGAGGTAAATAACTTTTCCATTTTAAATTCACTTCTCTTTTTAAAGGGTTGCACACTTATAAATGAAAAAAAATTCTTTGAAAATAAACTTGTAAAATTTTAAATTAATCTTTATATAATTAATTAATCATTAAATAAGTAAAATCCTATCATCCCATATAAGTTAAAAAAAATATTCCTTCCATATATTTTTTCAGAAAAGTCACAAAGTTCATCTTTTAGAAAATTACAAACAAATTTCTTTCAAACTATTTTATAAAAAGAAAAACATGTTTAAAATGACTGTAAAAAATTATAGGAAAATAGAAAAAACATTTTTGAAAACATTTTTATAAAACATGGAAATTAAAGATAAATATTCCACAACAAAGACTTAAATATAAACAATCCTGAATAATGATGAGATTGTGAAATAAACCCTTACCTCAAGTCTCTCCTTTCCTTGTTCACATTAAAAACTATTGTATAATAAATATATAATTATTATACATTTATTCCATAAATATATATATATATATATCACACCACATATTATTTATTTATAATATCTTATCACTCATTTATTAATAATTTGTTATTAAAATCATTGTTCTGGGTGATAATTGCTTTGTTTTTCAAGCATGTTTTAGTTCGGCAGTATTGGTCCTTATACTTTGATCATAATACCATCATTTCCAAAATTTTAATCTAGTTATAAACATAATATATATTAATTATATACATATTTATAATCATTCATAAACATTATAAATAGAAAAATTAATTACATCATTCATGGAGATAGAAGGTTGTACGTACGCATGAACATTATTTCCATTTTTTAACTGATGGAATAAAAGAAATGTAAATAATAATTTACCTCTCTAGAATTATTATTATATCATATATACTATATATATTCATAAAATTAATCCTTATTACCATCCATGTGAAATATAAATGAAAAACTAATCACATCACAACATGGATATGGTAGTCCATACGTACGCACGAGCGACGTTATCGTTTCCCAAAAGATTGGATGATAAGAAGGTAGACATTATATCATAATTACATAAGTATAATAGTGTTATAAATATAATATTTAAACATTAAATTAATTTTAATTCCTATATATAAAATATGGTGATGAAAAATGAATTGTATCGTTATGTGGAGATGATAAGTCGTACGTATGCATGAGTGATACTTTCACTTCATATTTGATGGGAAAGAGAGTTTATAATGGTTTTTTCATAATGATAATAAAATTTTATTATATTTATGATTATTAAGTTATTATTTTATAAAAAATCATATATTTAGATGATGTAAAGAAGAGTAGAAAAAGAAAGTGACTAATTAGAGTAATTACCTCTTCTTTGAAACCACTCCATTAGATATCCTCTAAATAGCTCTAGGGTTGGTCTTTTGGGAAGACCAGAACCTCTAGAATGTGTTTAGGTAAGTT
Source organism: Viscum album (assembly GCA_963277665.1). Taxonomy (NCBI): domain Eukaryota; kingdom Viridiplantae; phylum Streptophyta; class Magnoliopsida; order Santalales; family Viscaceae; genus Viscum; species Viscum album. The sequence goes on from OY728157.1 coordinate 1,714,612,696, forward strand.
TATAATATAATTTGGTATAATATAGTCTATCTATAAGGATAAAATGGGTGTAATGATGTGAGGTAGGAGGTGTCCTTTTATAATTGAAGTGAGGGGTGATTTTGGAATTTTATTAAAAAAATAAAATATAATATGACTATTCTAGGGACAAATGCTTTAAAATTACCTATAAATGCATAGGGGATGAAATGTTTTAACATATATTATCCTATTTGTTCTTATTTAAAATTTTTATGATTTTTAAATAATTTAATAAGATATTATTTTCCTAAAATATCATTATTATCAATTTTGACACTATTCCTTACTTTGACTTTAATAACATCAAGAAAACACTTATAATTAGAACCTATTAATTTAACACATCCCCAAAATGTCATTATAATCTATAAAATTTGTGTATCACCTTAATTATATCAAATTATAATGAATTTAATATTTTTAATATCATTTATTTTATTTTTCCATTAATTGAATAAAGCCAGCATCAGCATTGTGTAAGTATTTAAGGTAATTATTTAATTCCTAAAAATTATAAATAAATTACCATAATTAATATAATTTTATTATTCAAAAAATTACTATAAATATTCATTCATAACTAATTTTTTCCCTGTGTGAACACATAAATGATACTTAAAACTAAGAGAGTGACATTTTGTCGCTTCCTTTGGTTTAAATAATATATAAGTCATTTTTATAGAAAAGTGTCCATTAAATAACTAAATTTCAAACCTTATGTGTTAATGCTATGATTTAATTAATCCAATAATAATTAGGATGAAAAATTATTGTTTTACCACTTATTTTTACTTTAGATTAACCAAATTAACCCTTTACCGAAGTGATAAATTTTACCATGATTACTATTCACATTGACTAAAAATAAAAAGGAATAAATTACCAAATTTTAACCTCCTAGGTATAAATATGAAATTAATTTTATCTAATTAAATATATATAAAATCTAGAAATTAATTTTAAAGTAAGTTCACAAAATGTGACAAAACCCGCTTTTTAGGAAAAATATATTTTTAAGCATAAAACAGGATTTATTCTTATCCTATGATTAGAAAAATATTCATTAAATGTATAAAACATTTTATCAATTAAATAATATATAAATTTCATTAAAATAATTCACCAATATGATTCAGAAACTATGGCAGTCGCAGCGATAGAATAGGTTTGCGGATGAAGAAAAGTTGAAAATAAAAGAAGAAGAAAAAGAACATGGACACAGAGATTTACATGGTTCAAGGAAAATTACTACATCTATGGAGATAAAAAATAACTTCACTATGAAAATTTGATAGAGAAAATACAATGATATATTAGACTTTATAACACACATAAACTCTATCCTGAAATTGGCTAACAAAGAAGATGAATCGGTATTCCACCAACCGCACAGAAAGTCCCCTGTGCTACAGTGAAAGGTGGATGGATGTTAGAATATCTATAGTGTCACATCCACCCAAGTATAAGGTTCTATAGTGGCTGGAATCTTTAATTACAAGAAGCTATAGTACTATTTTCTCCAAAGTTTGAGCTGTTATAGTATTCATGCCAAAGCATGCACTACTACAGTGCTTTGTCGGTGTCAGTCAGTTTGCTTTGTTATGGTTGGTCAGAGTTTCTACAGTTCCCCACAATTTGGGTCAGGGGCCTTCGACCCCTAGATAAGGGGTGTGTTCCCCCTACATCTCCCAATGATCTCACCACGAACCTCAACCCATGGAGTTACGGCTTGGTGCGCTGTATGGGATGCAATCATTCAGCCCAACATCATCTAAGAGGATTAGGCTACACCAATCCAGCATAATAGGGATTAATTTAATATATTGATATAAAATTCATTGTAAACATAAAATATTTTTTTCCATAAAAACATCACTTTTATTTTAAAATAATTTTTTTTAATTTGAATCATTTTATAACTAATAAATTTATTTTATAAATTTATATACTATATACTTTTCATAATTTAGTTATTAATATTTATACCTACCAATCTAATAGTTAGAAGATAATGGAAACATAATATTTTAATAATTTTATGTGGTTATTTTAAACTTTTTTTTCATGAAATTCAAGCTATCAAATAAATCAAATTATTTAAAGAGAAATATTTTATAAAAATCTCAGGGTGTTGCAATATATCCCCTTTAAAATGAATTTCTCCCTTGAAAATTTTCACTCATATACAAAAAAATGAGGATACCTTTGCCTCATAAAATCCTAAAATTCCTACATGTCTTCATCAAATTGATTGTTTTTTCACAAAACTTTAACCAGGCAAGTGATCTTGTTTTGTATAAATTTATCTCTATGATCCAGAATCTCTATTGATTATTTTTTTATAAGAAAGATCTTGCTCTAGTGGTAACACCTTTGAGTTTAGTAAATGTGAAGGATTAGGTATTTACTTTTTCATGATAGATACATGGAACACATATTGAACTTGATATAGTTTTAGTGTAACTTCCAATCGATATGTTACTATCCCGATGTGATCAAAAATTTCAAGGGGAATGATATACCTAGGTCTTATATTTCCTTTTTATCATATGCCCAATTTCATCCCTTGGTTATGATTTGATCAATTTCAACTTCATCTCTTACTCCAAGAAATGAAGATGAATTTTTTTATGCTTGAAACACACAAGATACATAATAGAATGATATGTCATTACTTCTATCTCTAGTTATAAAAAAATGGCTATCACCAGTTATACAATATGGATAAATCTTTGTATTGTTAAGTAATATGTTAATATCTAAAACCACATACAAAGTTCAACTTAAACCATTTCATAAATGGTTAAACTTATAACCCTTACAAAATATTAAAATCCAAAAAATTTAGAAATAAGGTCACTAAATTTCTAAAATGAACTTAACATTAATCCCCCTAACAATATGAAGTAACCCTTAATTTTCACATAAAAAACATGTGAATACCTTTATCATGTATTTTATTTAAACTTGGTAATAACCTGAATTACCATAAAACCATATTTAAAACATAAAAACTTCCTCATTCATTGAATAAAACCACATATTATTGAATATATTCCATAAATCCAATAATATTGTAAACTTCATCAATGATAACATAAACCACTTTGTCCAAAAATCATTTATCAGTTCTAAGGTCATCAATACTATCCAATTTACTTTATCCATATCAATCATCTCTTTATATAAACTTAAAACCATTTTTTCAACATCAAGAACATATTAAGAATTATCTTCCCTTAATCAAAATATCGCCTTGCCATTAAATCAATTTTCTAGCCATCAATACCATTTAACATATTCTTGAAAATTATTAACTAAAAACTTATATAAAATAATTCTTATATATTTCATAATTCTTGAATTATAATGCATAAACACCTCAATAATTATACTTAATTATTAAACCATTAAAAAAGATTCATCATCTTATTCCTTAATACCTCTTTCCTTTCATATTTCATTCATAGTCTCTTCATTTTCAATAGTAAAACCATTACTTGTATAACATTTTAGATTTTCTTCACAATATTTACCCTTAGGACATTGATTTGTATAATTCCCATACTTTACACATTTAAAACATTAAACAATCAATGATATATTAGTTAGAACATTATTCTCATCTGAACTATTCGTTTTCTTTCTATAATTACTTTCTTTGTGTCCTTCTCTTCCACACCAAAAACATCTTCTCGTCCCTCTTAGACATTCCTTTGAGTGTTTCTTCTCACAGTCTCGATATATAGGAAATTGAATATTTTTCCTTCATGGTATCCACTACCCAAACTCTTCACAAACTCCATACTTATCTTCTTTGGTTGGTCTAAGAGTTGGTTAAGGTGTGTGTTATTAATCATTTTTTATGATAACTGATTAGTAATAATCACAATATATTTTACCCCAATCATCATCCCATTTGGAAGTTCATCAACATATTGTCTATCACATTAAATATTAATCAAGTTCCTTATGGTTAGCACCATTGAATAAAACCAAAAATCATATTTTGAGTAACAATAATCATAGTGGGGAACCACTTAATTAATAAAAATCACTTATAGGATGTATACATCATGAAACATTATTTTAATATATGGAACCTTAGGTTTATCCTAGGTCATTCATAGTCATCATCTATTTAAATCCTTCATGATGGTTCATAAAAATTTTGTGAATTTCGAAATCATATCCCTCAGGAGTTTCAAACCAAGTGTGTATCAAGGATCATTGTTGTGCATCGAGTTACAATCGATTCCAGCTCAATACACCCTTTTTAGAGTTATTACCCCTACGTACCTCTATGATAGAGCCACATCTACTTGTAGTACCCAGAAAAGGATGTAATTTCTAGAAAACCACTTGTTCTATAATTTACCAAAATTACAAGACATTTTCATATACCTTGATTCAACCTTATAATTATCTTTAGATACATCACAAGACATATCCTTAGAAATTTACCCTATCTATCTCACTAAATTTTTCTCATCCTAGTTTCCAAAGGTTAACTAAACCTTTCCACTAATACCAACTATAGAGAATGAGGATTTTCATACATAGATATTACATCTTTCACATGAATATTTATTACATTATGAAAACACATGCTAGAGGATCATAATGGTTAAGTGCCTTTGGAAATTTGGTCATGTAAACAATTTTCTCATAAATGGTCTATATCGTCTCCCACTAAGTTCCTCATAACTAGATCCCTTATAGACAGGTCATTTCTAAAACCTTTCTTCATAACTTGGGGAAAGGAGATATAATAAATGGTGGGATGAGATGTTAAGTAAGGTTAAACAAAGGTCGTCTCAATAATCACATAAGAATAATATGAGCGTAAGGGTGTGAGAACATGAACTTAGCATTTGAAATCTACACCCTTCATATCATAAATCATAATCACGAGTCATGGAATAAATATTGTCAATTAATAATAGATAAATCATAAAAAATAAAAGAACATAATACATGAGATTATAACATTTACATAAGACATTTATTTTTGGCATACACATAAATTATAACTTTTTAAACATGTATAAATAGAAACAGGTTCACTCATTAAGTTAAGGACATGAAATCAGGCCCTCGCATAAACTTATGGACATGAAATCAGGTCTATGAATAATCATATGGACATGAAATCAGTTCCATGAATAATCATATGGACATGAAATATAGTTCCATTCATAAACTTATGGACATGAAATCCAGGTCCACACATAAACTTATGGACATGAAATCTAGGTCCAAGCATAAAAATGTGAACATGAAATCTAGTTCACACATAACATATTTACCTCATGAGTTATCCATATTTACCTAATTAATTGGAGGAAGATATAGGTACCACTCATTATATAAACAAAATCATACATACATGTTCCATAATATCATAAAATATTCATCATCTCATAACTCATTAAAAGAAACAAATTTCATCCAAGTATAACCTATGAAAAAGGGAAAAGGTTTCATCAATATCTAGTCATCATAAATGTCACAACCCGTCCTCGGGGCCCGTTCTGTGACTACCCCAAGCCCGCATTCCATAGGTCAGGGGCTGGAGACTAGCACCAAAGGCGTAAATCCCAATAAAAAGGGAAGGCATTGCCTTTACGAAATGAAATCACACTAACAGAGTACAAGTATAAGCTATACTAAGTAAAGCGGTATAACAAACGTCCTGAAAGTACAAGGGGATGGAAATACAAGCCCAAATAAAGGTACAGCTACAACTGAAAGTAAAGTACAACTCAAAGGACAACAACTGAAAGGTGACAAGCAGCTCCTGGATCATCCTCCGGGTTCCTACCAAAAGGGTAGGTACAGATGTCCTCCTCAGCACTCCACGTCTTTCCGTCTCCTCCAGGTACCGACTCGTTGTGAGATCCACCTCCGAGTACAGACTCATCGTGAGATCCACCTCCGGGTACCGACTCGCCGTGAGATCCACCTCCGGGTACCGTCCAGCTCTACAAGCCTCAACCACGATCAGTGATGTCCGTTGTCTACAACCAACACAACGAGGTGCGGACATAGCCCGTGCAGGGGTGAGTATAACGATACTCAGTAGGGACCCCGAGACCCTCAAGGTCTCACTAAATCCAACAAGGATAACCACAAGAAAGATATCAACAGATAACCTCTACTTAGGTATATGCCCATACATATACCTAAGTTATCAAGTAACCCATCTCAATCATGAGGTAAACACAAAGGTTATGAAATCAATGGATAACCACTACCCAGGTATATGCCCATACATATACCTAAGTTATCAAGTGACCCATCTCAATCATGAGGTAAACACAAAGTTCAAAGACTCATCTCAAACCAAGATTTTCATTATCGAAACCGTAACTGCTGAAGAGCTCCGTATCTAAAGAGTACAGTGATCCTGTCATGACTCTGAGGTACTGCTCACTAACCATATACTACTGAGGTACTCCTCCTGTCGAGTACCGCGGGTCAGCCACCCAAACACAGTAGTGCTTCCCGCCGGGGTCTGCCACCCAAACACAGTAGTGCACCCACCCTAATAGCCTGCAGAGGTACTCCTTCTGTTGAGTACCGCGAGTCTACACCCAAACACAGTAGTGCTCCATCCGCCATGGGTCTGCACCAAAACATAGTAGTGCTCTATCCACTGGGCTAGTCGACTCACTCCAAGTCGAGTCGGTCAAGAAGCCGTCAGGTCTCATCCAGCCACACGGTCTCCGTACTCCATACGCTCATCTCTGGGAGGGTCCGCTCCACGAGCTACAGGTCGATACTCCAAGTATCACACATTCCCACGAAGAAATATCTCAAAGGACTGCCTTGTCATAGGGGCCTCAACGCAACAGACGACGCATCAATCGGATGCCCGGTCTGTGAGTTATTAGCATTTTCGTCCTAGGGGCCCGGTTGGTTTCGTGTGCGAACCAACCCGTCCGTATCTCAAATGTACCCCAAACTCTCATAGGGTATACTCATGGGGACCGTTTCTCAATGTGATCACCAATGCCACTGACGGTTCGTCAAACGGACGTCCGGTCTGAAAGTTATCAGCTTTTCCGTTCCAGGGTCCCGGTTGGATTACGGGTTCAATCCAACCCGAACACTATCCAACTGCATCCAAATATCAGGATAATTATTCCAAAAGTTCAGTTTCATCAAGAGGAATCCAAAAAAGTTTAAGGGACGTCAATCGGACGTTCGGAGCTCAAGTTATAAGCGTTTCCGCTCCGAGGGCCCGGTTGGTTTCGTTCTCGAACCAACCCAACCGTACGCAAAGTTCTATGAAACCTTGAGTGTAATATACCTAAACGACTGTATCAGTCCAAGAATCGCATCGCAACTGACGGTGTGTCGATCAGAGGTCTTTAGCCCAAGTTATGGGCTTTTGAATGGATCTGTCTGAAAGTAGGGGGTTCGGGCCCGGTCCGACCCAGGCCGATAACCCCCCCCCCCCCCCCGGGTCGGCCCAAACCGGGTCGACCCAACCCGGGTCTAGGTCCAGCCCATTAGAGCGTGGCCCGGCCAAGTGGGCACAGCCCGGCCCGGCTTGGGCGCGGCCCGGCCTGGCGCGCGCTCGCGGCCCGCATGGCCAGCTCGGCCACGCCGAGCTGAGCGGAAGGGGGGGCGCGCTGCCCCCCTATTTGAGAAACTGCGGCCCCCCACGTGGGGGCCTCTCTTCCTTCCGGTCGGGGGTTACGACCCCCAGTCTCCCCCTGGTCCCGTGTAGCCGCGGGATAGGACGCCTACCGTCGCGGCTTCAGCCGTGGCGGTCCCTCCTGGCGGCGCGCCGGCAGGGCCTTCCGCGGACCACCGGACGTGCTCCGGTGGTCCATTTTGCTTTCCGTCTTCGCCAACGGTCCTTCCGGGACCCGACCTTTACTGAGGAGGCTTCAAGTTGACTTTGCGGCCCCGTTTGTCGTCGCCCGTCATTCCGCGCACAACGATCAACCAGCGGAGTCTTTGAATCGCCTCTGCGGCCCTGACTCCGGCCGTGGTTTCGTTCGGCCTCAATGGCGCGGCGTGATGGTGCCACGCTTATTCATCGCGTTATTTCTTGTTTCCATGTGGTGCCGTTGCACCGTGCCGCCTTTGTTCGAGTCACAACGAACAAAACAACAAAGGGTGAGGAGAGTCGGTCGTGTTCGTGCGGTCTGACCTCCTCCCAATAAGTTGATAACAAGTGGACCAAAAATAAAGACGAAGAACGACAAAGGATATTTCACAAACAAAAAGTAATCAACCCCTACCTTTGATTCATTGGGGCACGCATTCTTTGCGGAGGAAGATGATGACTTCTCTCACCGCACGCTTCCACTTCTGAGTTCGTGCGTCGGTGCGTTGACGACGAGGAGGGAGGAAGGAGGGTCGTCGGAGAAGCACCACGTCAGAAAGGGGGGGCTCCGAGGAAGAAGGCCGAAGAAGGCCGGGGAAGAAGCATCACCGGCGTTCTTCGAATTCTTCGCTGGAGAAAGAAGTTCTTTCAAGCTCTCCACCAAAAGGCACAAGAACGTGCCAAAATAATAGAATATAATCTATTATTCTTGGTGGCAGAAATTAACTAAGTGGGTCCCACTTAATTAAGTTCACGATGGTTGGCATAATTCAAAATTCAAATAGTGGAGAGGCTCCTCCAAATTAATTTCCTGAGTGGATGACATAATTAATTTGGGGAGTTTCGAGGGGGTTTAGGGGCCCAGGTGGTCCCCACCTAATTAACAAGGAGAGGGTCAAGGAGTTTCCTCCCATTAAATGGGGGGGGGGTTTGAGGAGGTTTTATTATCCTCCATTAAGAGGGGAGTTAGAGTCCAAGAGGATCTCCCTCATTAATGGGGGAGTGTTGAGATATTTCCTCCCCTCCCATTAAATGGGGGTTAAGCCCTGTGTGGACCCCATGTCATAACCTCTCGTGGGAGGTTATGCTGCTCGGGTGGTCCCCACCCTAATTATCCTCCCATGGGAGGTTAGGGTGTGGCGGTCCCACCACCAACTCCCATGTGGAGCGTTTAACCAACACTATCCACATGGCGTGGGTTAAACAAAGATAAAATAAGTTGTCACTTATTTTATTTTATTAATCCACGTGAAACCCAAAAACCAACTCTCAAACCCAATCATCTGCCATTGAGGTGAAAGTCCTCTTAAGTGAAAACGGGCGTCGCGAGTTCAATGGTGCCCTTAGATTTATATTCCGAGCACCCATTAAAAAGTTATAAAAACTCACTCGTTCGTTTACTGAACGTACCCGAGCTAAACTTCGGATATTGATTTCAGGAACACCGGGCCTCGGAATCAGGTGCTGTCAGAAACTGCGTTCTTGTAAAATCCCAAAGAAAATTAAGAAAAAAAATTCTTTTGAATTTTACGGGTCTTTAAATTACTCCCACCTCAGGGATTTACGTCCTCGTAAAGCTTTAACACAAACTAGGGATACAAAAGTGGTACTGAGCATGCATCTGAGCATTCCGCTCCCATGTGCTCTTCTGGAGGTTCTCGTGCTTCGAATGAAAGTGCACAAGAGGAATCGACCATCCCCATAGGACCTGCTCCTCTCGATCCTCAACCTCTACTGGAACCCCACAAAAGTCACCCCATCGCCAATGTCCAGCTCCCCATTCTTGATGATATGCACCGGGTCATGCTCGTATCTCCTCAACTGAGATACGCGGAAGTTTTCGTGCACCTGGTGTAACTGAGGTGGATGGGTCAAATGGTAACCCACCTCGCCTACCCTACTGAGGACCTGAAAAGGTATGCTGAAACTCGGATATAACTTGTCTCCTCAGCCACATCTCTGTAAACCTCATCGAGGTGAGACCCGTTTAAGGACGCGATCACCATCCTCGAACTCTAGAGGCCTCCACTTCCTGATTAGAATTGAAACTCAAAACTCCTGCTACCATGAGGGTAAGGTTGGTCGACCCAAGAGTGATCATCCAAACCCTCCTATGCATGAGTTCATCATGTGCTGCCTAGGGTTTCCTTTTCACCGACCAAGGAAAACTCAACCCGAAGTTGTAGTTAGACCACAACCTTTTTGCCTAATACAGTCAAATCTGAGCATGAACTGTGAATCCAATCCTTACCGAGACCAACGTCGTAAGGCCTCGACGCTGCCACCAAGAGATTCCAACTGAAACTCTCACCTCGAGGGTCAGACTACACTGTCGGAATAAGTATTATTATCGAGTCTCCTCCCAAGGTATCTCTAGACGTGAGGTTCAAGTCTACAGCTTACCAGAAACTCTAGGTCTGGGACAAGATTCATGGAAGGAAGGAATGATTCATATCAACGTCTGTTACTACGGCATCTAGTAGTGGACACAAACTATCCCTTGAATCATTTATAGAGCCATTGGGTCACACTCCTTGATCGCATGCAGCTGCACTCTTCCCCTACCCTCCAGCTCCCTAAGCCTGGCGGGGACAACCAAGGCGGGTGGTTGTAGCATGTTAAAATGTACACCACCTCATGCTGTTATCCTAGCTCTGCCTCCACGTCTGCTACTTCGCAGACTCATCTCTCCTTAAAGATTCCTCTTCTTGAAACATTTAATACGCCCGAGTCTCTAAGACTGGCGCCAGTTTCCTGTTTCTTACTGCACTGTGCAGTCTTCATCCACTCCTGGATGATCTACACCTTCTTTGCCTATGATCTGTAAGAGATGATAATATTTCTCCTTTGCCGAAAAGAGAAACTCGGTCTCATCCCCTGGATGACCCACAACCATTGCCTAATACAGTCAATCCTGACATGAATGATTCATTCATGCCATGGATGACGTCGTAATGCCTCGACGTTACTACCAAGATATCCAAATGTCACTCTCGCCTCCAAGGGTCGAGTCACACTGTCAGCATCAGTGTGAGGTCATTGGGTCTCCTCCAGTATAAATCTCAAAAGTGAGGGTCAAGTCAATAGTTTTAACCGGGACCTCTCAGTATCAACCGAAAAAAGGACAGGAAAGAAAACATCACAAAGATAAGTGTCTTTTTTTTATTACTGTAGCTCATAGTACAAAGACACAAATACAACAGCAGCATGGAACTAGAAGTACCAAGAACAAAAGTAATCCACTAGTTCTGCTCCTGTCCACCTGCTTCTAGAGCTCTACTGCCTTGTCCACTGCTCGGCTGTTGCTCAAGCACCCACTGCTGCTTCTGCCTCGGTGGCTCCTCCAATGCCTGCGGATTAACTATGCGGGGGGTCGGATAGTCACGTGCCAGGTGACCATTCCTTCCGCATTAATAACACTTCCTTCTCCTCATATAGCTGGCTCTGTTCCTCTTGGACCTCTGCATCATCTGTCTACTGCCCACAGATGACTCGGCTACTGATCGAAAATCCTGCGGCAACAACAGCAGCTCCTAAACACGATCGGGGTGTAGAGTCACTGGTATGAACTCCACCCTGAAGAAGGTCTCAAAGTCTTCCCAAGTGAAGGTCATCCTGTCGAAAAACTAGAACAAGTGGCTCCACCACCTGCCTGCTGCTGCCTGAAGGAGGCTGGAAGAAAAGATCACCATGAAGTCTACTGGTGTACCCACTATCCTGAAAACTGTCACCACAACCTCTAGCCAATCCTCAGCCACCTGTGGGTCCATCTCTCCCCGGAACCTGGGTGGCCTCTAGCACTGGAACTCATGCAGTGCGCTCAAGCGGTGTGCATCGCCTGTTGCTGGGGCTGGTGGCATCAGTGGCCCAACGTATGGTAGTACCGCTGGTGCCTCTGCTGGTGCCTCAACTGTAAGAGGGCCATGTACCGAAGCTTCGTCGCTCGGCAGGCTGTCAGTACGCACATCCCTATGGGTTCTAGATGGTCGCCCGTGATAAGGCATCCTGAAATAAACATACGTGACACATTCAAATGATTATACCTGGTGAGCTGACCTGGTTTGAGCTGTTTTAAGGGAAAACCTTTGAAAACACACATGCAAATAGTGTTTTCGTACACAAAGTCGGAAATCAGTTGTCAGGGTCCTGGTGTATGGATATGTCGGCCGCCCGCACCAACACTGGACTCCCTGAACTGAAAACCACACTCGGTACCCTTAACACTATTGCTTCACAGAAAGAAAATATCAGAGTTATAAGTTCTACGGTAAACCGACTCCTCTGATACCAATTTGTCACGACCCGTCCTCGAGGCCCATGTCGTGACTACCCCAAGCCCGCATTCCATAGTTTAGGGGCTGGCGACTAGCACCAAAGGAGTAAATCCCAATAAAAAGGGAAGCAATTTCCTTTACAAGATGAAAGCACACTAACAGAGTACAAGCAGAAGCTACACTAAGTAAAGCGGTATAACAAACGTGCTGAAAGTACAAGGGACCAGAAATATGATCCCAAAGAAAGGTACAACTACAACTGAAAGTAAATTATAACTCAAAGGACAACAGCTGAAAGGTGACAAGCAGCTCCTGGATCGTCCTCCGGGTTCCTACCTGAAGGGTAGGTACAGATGTCCTCCTCAGCACTCCACATCTGTCCGACTCCTCCGGGTACCGACTCATCGTGAGATCCACCATCGGGTACCGACTCGTCGTGAGATCTACCTTCGGGTACCGACTCGTCGTGAGATCCACCTCTGGGTACCGTCCAGCTCTACAAGCCTTAACCACGATCAGTGATGTCCATCATCTGCAACCAACACAACGAGGTGCGGGAATAGCCCGTGCAGGGGTGAGTATAACGATACTCAGTAGGGACCCCGAGACCCTCAAGGTCTCACTAAATCCAACAAGGATAACCACAAGAAAGATCTCAACATATAACCTCTACTTAGGTATATGCCCATACATATACCTAAGTTATCAAGTGACCCATCTAAATTATGAGGTAAACACAAAGGTTATGAAATAAACGGATAACCACTACCCAGGTATATGCCCATACATATACCTAAGTTATCAAGTGACCCATCTCAATCATGAGGTAAACACAAAGGTCATAGACTCAGCTCAAACCAGGATTTTAATTATCGAAATCGTAACTTCTAAAGAGCTCCATCTCTAACGAGTACAGTGATCCTGTCACGACTTCGAGGTACTGCTCACTAACCATAAACTACTGAGGTACTCCTCCTGTCGAGTACTGCGGGTCAACCACCCAAACACAGTAGTGCTTCCCGCCGGGGTCTACCACCCAAACACAGTAGTGCACCCCCCCTAATAGCCTGTAGAGGTACTCCTTCTATTGAGTACCACGGGTCTGCACCCAAACACAGTAGTGCTCCATCCTCCATGGATCTGCACCCAAACATAGTAGTGCTCCGTCCGTTGGGCTAGTCGACTCACTCCAAGTCGAGTTGGTCAAGCAGTCGTCTGGTCTCAGCCAGCTACATGGTCTCCGTACTCTGTATGCTCATCTCCGGGAGGGTCCGCTCCACGAGCTATAGGTTGATACTCCAAGTATCAAAAATTCCCACGAAGAAGTATCTCAAAGGACCGCCTCGTCATAGGGGTCTCAACGCAACAGACGACGTGTCAATCGGACAGCCGGTCTGTGAGTTATTAGCCTTTTCGTCCCAGGGGACCGGTTGGTTTCGTGTGCGAACCAACCCGGTCGTATCTCAACTGTACCCCGAAATCTCATAGGGTATACTCATAGGGACCGTTTCTCAACGTGATCACCAACGCCGCTGACGGTTCGTCAAACGGACGTCCGGTCTGAAACTTATCAGCTTTTCCGTTCCAGGGGCCCGGTTAGATTTCGGGTTCAATCCAACCTGGCCACTATCCAAATGCATCCAAATATAAGGCTAAGTATGTCAAAAGTTCCGTCTCATCAAGATGAATCCAGCAAAGTTGACGGCACGTCAATCGGACATCCGGAGCTCAAGTTATAAGCGTTTCCGCTCCGAGGGCCCGGTTGGTTTCGTGCTCGAACCAACCTGGTCGTACCCAAAGTTCTCCTAAACCTTGAGTGTAATATACCAAAACAACCACCTCGATCCAAGGATCTCATTTCAACTGACGGTGTGTCGATCGGAGGTTCGTAGCCCAAGTTATGGGCTTTTGAACGGATCTGTCCGAAAGTAGGGGGTTCGGGCCCGATCCGACCCGGCCCGATACCCCCCCCCCCCCCGGGTCGGCCAAAACCGGGTCCGGGTCCGGCCCATTAGGGCACGGCCCGGCCCAGCCTGGGTGCATCCCGGCCTGGCACACGCTCGCGGCCCACGTGGCCAGCTCGGCCACACCGAGCTGAGCGGAAGGGGGGGTGCCGACAGGGCCTTAAGCGGACCATCGGACACGCTCCGGTGGTCCGTTTTGCTTTCCGTCTTCGCCAACGGTCCTTCCGGGACCCGAACTTCACTGCAGAGGCTTCAAGTTGACTTTTCGGCCCCTTTTGTCATTGCCCGTCATTCCACGCACAACGATCAACCAGTGGAGTCTTCGAATCGCCTCCGTGGCCCCGACTCCGGTCGCGGCTTCGTTCGGCCTCAATGGCGTGGCGCGACGGCGCCACGCTTCTTCATCGTGTTTGTTTTCGTGCGGTGTCGTTTCACCGTGCCACCTTTGTTCGAGTCGCAACGAACAAAACAACAAAGGGGGAGGAGAGTCGGTCGTGTTCGTGCGGTCCGACCTCCTCCCGATAAGTTGATAATAAGCGGCCCAAAAATAAATACGAAGAATGACAAAGGATATTTCACAAACAAAAAGTAATCAACCCCTAACTTTGATTCATCGGGGGGCGCGTTCGTCATGGGGGAAGATGATGACGTCGCTCACCGCACGCTTCCACTTCCGTGTTCATGCGTCGGTGCGTTGACGATGAGGACGGAGGAAGGAGGGTCGTCAGAGAAGCCCCACGTCAGAAAGGGGGGGCTCCGAGGAAGAAGGTCGAAGAAGGTTGGGGAAGAAGCGTCACTGGCGTTCTTCACGTTCTTCGCTGGAGAAAGAACTTCTCTCAAGCTCTCCACCAAAAGGCGCAAGAATGTGCCAAAATAATAGAATATAATCTATTATTCTTGGTAGAGGAAATTAATTAAGTGGGCCCCACTTAATTAAGTTCACGATGGTTGGCACAATTCAAAATTCAAATAGTGGAGAGGCTCCGCCAAATTAATTGCCCGAGTGGATGGCATAATTAATTTGGAGAGTTTCGAGGGGGTTTAGGGGCCGAGGTGGTCCCCACCTAATTAACAAGGAGAGGGTCAAGGAGTTTCCTCCCATTAAATGGGGGGGGTGAGGAGGTTTTATTCTCCTCCATTAAGAGGGGAGTTAGAGTCCAAGAGTCTCTTCCTCATTAATGGGGGAGTGTTGAGAGATTTATTCCCCTCCCATTAAATGGGGGTTAAGCCCCGTGTGGACCCCATGTCATAACCTCTCGTGGGAGGTTATGCTGCTCGGGTGGTCCCCACCCTAATTATCCTCCCATGGGAGGTTAGGGTGTGGCGGTCCCACCACCAACTCCAATGTGGAGCTTTTAACCAAAACTATCCACATGGCGTGGGTTAAACAAAGATAAAATAATTTGTCACTTATTTTATTTTATTAATCCACGTGAAACCCAAAAACCAACTCTAAAACTTGATCATCTGCCGTCGAGGTGAAAGTCCTCTTAAGTGAAAACTGGTGTCGTGAGTTCAATGGTGCCCTTAAATTTCAATTCCGAGCACCCGTTCAAAAGTTAGAAAAACCCACTCGTTCGTTCACTGAACTTACCTGAGCTAAACTTCAGAAATTGATTCCAGGCACACCGGGCCTCGGAATCAGGTGCCATCAGAAACTGCATTCTTGTAAAATCTCAAAGAAAATTAAGAAAGAAAATTCCATTGAATTTTATAGGTCTTTATAATAAACATAAACCATCTAGAAAAAAATAAGGATGGTATCATTGGATCATATCCCTAATAAAACTTAATTATCTTCAAATAATTTCATCTTATATGGAAAAAGTATTTTTAAATATCACTTGGGATAAATCTTGAGGTAAATAGATTTTCTATTTTAAAATAACTTCTCTTTTTAAAAAGTTATTCAATTATAAATGAAACTTTTTTCTTGAAAAATAAACTTGTAAAGGAATATTAAAATCATTAAGTATTTATAATTGAGGGAAAATACTCTCCTATATTGTAAGTTAAAAAATCATTTCTTCCATATATTTGGTCAAAAAAGTCACAAAGTACCTTGTTTAGAAAATTGCATAAAAAATCCTTTCAAACTATCTTATAAAAAGACAAACCTAGTTAAAAATGACTTTAAAAAATTACTATAAATAGTAAAAACCTTTTAAAAAACATTTTTAGAAAACATGGACATTTAAGATAAATATTCCATTGTAGAGATTTAAACATAAACAAGCCCATATAATGATGAGATTGTGAAATAAACCCTTACCTCAAGTCTCGTCTTTCCTTATTCATATTCAAACTTCCTTTATAATAAATATTGATTTATTATATATTTATTACATAACCATATATATATCATACCATTTATGATTTATTTATAATATCTTATCACTATTTTATTAATAATTTGTTATTAAAATCGCTATTCTGGGTGATTACTACTTCATTTTCTAAGCATGTTTTTGTTTAGCAGTCCCACTCCTTATACCTTGATCATAGTCCCATAATTTACAAAATTTTAATCATTTTATAAAAATAATATATATTTATTATATACATATTTATAATCATTCATAAAAATTATAGATAGAAAAATGAGTTACACTGTTCATGGAGATGGTAGGTCGTACGTACGCATGAACGTTATTTCCATTTTTCAACTAATGGAATAAAAGAAAATTATTTAATAATTGACCTTTAAAGAATTATTATTATATAATATATATCATATATATTCAAAAAATTCATCCTTATTACCATCCATGTGAAATATAAATGAAAAAAAATCTCATCACATCATGGAGATGGTAGTTATATATACGCACAAACGATGTTATTATTTCCCAAAAGATTATATGATAAGAAAGTATACATGATATTATCATTATAGAATTATAAAAATGTTATAAATATAATATATAAACATTAAAATCATTATAATTCCCATCTATAAAATATTATGATGAAAAATGAATTGTATCGCTATGTGGAGACAATAATACGTACGTATGCATGAGAGATACTTTCACTTCTTATTTGATGGGAAAGATGGTGTATAATAGAGTTTTAATAATAATAAAAAACATTTTATTATATTTATGATACTTAATTTATCATTTTATGATAAACATCATATATTTAGAGGAGGTAAATATGATTTTATAAAGAAAGTGATTGATTAGAGCTATTACCTCTTTTTCGAAACAACTCCTTTAGATCTCCTCTAAATGGATCTAAGGGTTTGCCTTTTGGGAAGACCATCACATCTAGAATGTGTCTATAGAAGTTTAGAATATAATTTTTCATAGTATGGTTGATTTATAAGGCTCAAACTGGTGCAATGAAGTTAGGGAGGAGGTTTCCTTTTATAATTGAAGTGAGGGGTGCTTTTGGGATTTCTTAAAAAATGAAATATAATAAGACTATTCTAGAGTAAAATGATTCCAAATGGCCTATAAATTAATAATAGTTTAAATTTTCAACCATATATTATATACTTTGTACTTATTTAATATTTTTATGATTTTAAAATAATTTAATAAAATATTATTTTCATAAAATATCATTATTATCAATTTTGACACTATTCATTTCTTTGACTTTAATAGTATCAAGAAAACACATAGAATTAAAAAAAATATTTTAAAAAATCTTCAAAATGTAATTTTAATGTATAAATTTCATTTATCACCATAATTATCTCAAATTATAATACTTTTAATATTTTTAATATCATTTATTTGATTTTTTCATTAATTGAATAATTATTACATCAGCGTAGTGTAAGTATTTAAGGTAATTATTTAATTAATAAAAATTATAAATAAATTAATATAATTAATATAATTAATATAATTTAATTATTTACAAAATTGATATTAACATTCATTCATAAATAATTTTTTTCCCTATGTTAACACATAAATTATATTTAAAACTACGAGAGTGACATTTTTGTCACTTCCTTTGGTTTAAATAATATATATGTCATTTTCATGGAAAAGTGTCCATTAAATAACTCAAAATATAACATTAGGTGTTAAGGGTATAATTTAATTAATAAAATAATAATTATGATGAAAAATTATTCTCTTAACACTTATTTTTAATCCATATTAACCCGATTTACTATTTACTAAGGTGATAATTTTGTACAGTTACTATTCATATTGACTAAGAATAAAAGGGGATTAATTACAAAATTTGAACCTCATGATTATAAATATTCAATTAATTTCATATAATTAAATATATATAAATATAATAAATTAATTTTAATTTAAGTGCATGAAATGCTATGCAAACCGCTTTTTGGGAAAAATACATTTTTAAGCATGAAACTGGATTTATTCTTATCATATACTTAGAAAAATATTTTTGGAATGTATAAAACATATGTTCAAGTAAATAATATATATATTTCATTAAAATGATTCAAAAATATTGATTAATTTAATATATTGGTATAAAAGTCATTGTACACATAAAACAATTTTTTCAAAAAAACATCACTTTTATTTTAAGATGTGTTTTGTTTTTAATTATAATCATTTGATAACTAATGAATTTATTTTATAAATTTATAGGCCATATATATTTCATAATTTTGTTATTACTATTCATACCCCCCCAATCTAACTACTAGGTGATAACAGACACATAATATTTTAATAATGTAATATAGTTCGTTTAACTCGTTGCTACATACAATGCAAGATATTGAAGAAAACAAATTATTTATAGGGAAATATTTTATAAAAATATCTAGGTGTTATAGGTATTCACAAGGTATTTTATATGATGTGATATAATGTGAATTTAATAATGACTTTCCAAAAGTGTTTTGGAAGATATTCAAAAGGATTTTTATATATGGTTTCACAAGTTATTGTATACGATATAATATAATGTGAAATGTTTTGGTACCAGAGTGCACAACGAAAGCTCGTGGGCTGGAGATTTAAAATTTTTCATCACAAAATTGATGAAACTTTTTCATATTCAGTAATCCGAGCCCGAATAAAGGTTTAAGGATATCATGTAAATTGATTAAGAACAAAAATAAATGAACAACTGCCTCATTCGAATCGGCAGTGCATTCGACTGTAGCTCATTATTCAAGATAATTGCTTAAAGTATCCAAGTACAAACCCCTGTAGATCATACACACACAATTCAAGATCCCACTTGAATTCTGATCATAGAATTTTGGGTTCAAGTGTAGTGCTCCAACAAATCCTCTGATGTTGTGATGATCATCACTGCTCTGTTCCTTCTATCCACAAAGGTGTTCTTGGATCAAACACTTAGAAGGAGGATTTATATCTCTTGGATATGGGAATAAGGATAGAGGATCTCTTAAAATCATGCGAATGAATAGTAACATGAAGATAAACTCCTCTTTTCTTATATAACGTAGGTTAAACACCCTGAAAGGGTTCCCCAAACCTCGTATATAAAACGACCACAAAATAAGAAGTAAATGGAATGTTATGATGAAATAATTTCATCATAATGTCATTTATATTTTGTATCACTTACTTTTTAATATATAATAAATATATTACATTATAATACCCTGACCCCAGTTACCCAGAATCGGTGCATTATTACATAACATTGGCATGATACAAGGAATCATGTCCCGAAAGACCGATCAGTTTAGTAGCCTTGGAAGTACTAGAAACATACATAAGTTTTACATTACATCATAAAATTAAAAAAAACATTGTGTCCCCTTTTAACACTCTTATATCCCTTAGCATATTCCAGCAGGTTAATCGTAATATACTTTTTGCATCCTGGGAAAAATAAAACATAAGAAAAGGGTGAGCTCAGATGATCAGTAAGGATAACAATATAGCAGAAACTATCATAAATAAGAACAAACATTTAAGGCAATTTATAAGACTAAAATACAAGCCTTTTAAACTTAAACTTAAGCATAATATGACAAAGATAAATAAAATAATTTCATTTACTTATTCACATTGATATTCTACTAGTCGAATAATAACATGTAATATCAATAGTCAATTTCATAATGATGGAATGCATAATTTTGGACATCATCACAACATAGTCAAGGCCACATGCCAAGACTACAAATAAGATTTTGTCAAGGTCTTGTGCCAAGACACTAGTTTGTCTCATGAGACCTACCGATGCATCGAGGAGCTATAGAGGGCTCCACACGTTACTTACTAAGTCCAATGAATTCCTCATATGAAAGGGTGAAACATAATCTAAACATTTGTATTAAAACTAGCATACGAAATGTCAATATTTTAACCACAAACCACGAATGGCATAAAAATGGCACATCCACAGTCAAACATAGCTCATTCAATACAATATGAATGATTGTATTATAATAAATCAACCTCAATCAAGAATAAAATACACTGAAGGATATTGACATAAATGAAAATAGTCATTAAAACTATTTGAGAGAAATATCCTCTTTTTCTTGAAAACATTTAAATGTCGCACTATTTATCAAAGAAGTCGTTTAAAATAGATTTTTGAATCAATGTTTCCCATACCAATTTTAAACTTTTAAAAGGAATTTTAATTTCAAAACATTCATGTACATATAAATAAATACTTAAAATCATTTTTAAAACATGTACATTAATGATAAAGATTTAGAAGAATAAATATTTAAAACATTTAAAACGATATTTTAGTGAAAGAGTTCCTAACCAAATAAGAGATGCTTGAATACAAGTAATTGAGGTAATAAAAACTTTATAATATAATGAGAATAAAGGGATTCATGATATTCTATGTCAAAGTACAATATATACACCATATAAAATTGAATTGGCGCATAACAACAAAGAAGTCTCAATGGAATTTAAATTGAGATGAAATACCTTATAATGAACATATCCTTAGGTTAAGGATAAATAAATGAAATAATTATGTGTAAAAAATATAAATACACTCAATATGATTGGATATTCAGAGTAAATCAATCAGAGTACATTCACTCATATTCTTGTAAAAACAACACCAATGACTTGGATGTTTAACTCAATGAATAGAAATTGAGTTAAGATTGCTCTTATCAAGTTCATATCAGTGATTTGAGAATTTATCAATGGATTTATTATGTGTATCAAAAGTATATCCAAAAAAATGGGATTGTAAATTACTACATAAATAATTAGTGATTCCACACATAATCTTGGAGTAAAATAATCAATGAAGTATGCGTAAAACCCAGTGAGTGGAAATTAAAATTAGAAATTCCCTTACCAATTTGGTAACTTACGAAACATACACCCCATGAAAGAAGGATCATAAAATTAAGATGTAAATACCCATAAATTAAAGTATATTACACAAATAATACAATCATGGTCAGCACATACACCACACAAAATAAAATAGTGGCAATATAGCATGAATCTCACGGGAAAAAAAGTGAGATGAAAACCTCATACCACGTTGTAATCAATCGATTCGTAAGACAAAATGTTAATAACCACCAAATTAATCACATAATATCATGAATATAAATATAATCATGATAATATATATCAATTGGAAGTACACAATACACCACATGCAATAAATAAGTGGTGAACAATGGAAATCTCACAAAATCAAAAGTGAGATAAGAAGCCCCTTACCTTGTACTTTTCCTTAGTCGATGGTAAGTTAACCTCCTATATAATAGTTAAATAATTTTTATTAAATTATATAAGAACCAGATACATAAATATTATATCATATATGATCTTTTAATATTGCTTTGTTAATAATATTTTAGTAGTTTCATTATTTTGGGTGTTAACTGATTTGTTTTCCTTTATATGTTTTGTTACGTAAGTCATTTTTTTTAGGGATAGGATGTATCTGATTCATATAAAAATGATATAAAGTATTTAAACATTATTTTTAATCATAAAATGAAAATTATTCTTGAATTGTTACGATGGGGAATGATATCTCATCGCGTCGTGGAGACGGTAATCTGTACGTACGCACGAAAGACAATATCATTCTTTTGATGGTGAAATTGTATATAATTGGATGGTATATCATATATACATAATCATTAAAATTTTATATTTATTATTTAAATTAGTTATACTCATTATTATACCAATCCAAATAATGAAGTTTTTGAATAACAAACTACACCACGACGTGGAGACGGTAAGCCGTACATATGCACGTATGGTGACTTTGTCATTTATAGGATGGATAGAATAACGAATATGGTTGTACCATATTTATAATAACATAAAAGTATGTAGGAGTTAATTGAGTTATTATTTTGTTATATAAAAAACAAATAAAGAGGAAGTGGAAAAATAAAAGAACTTGAAAGAGGGTGGTGAAATTATTACCTCTTCTTCAGGTGCTTCCTTTTGATTTGATCAAAAGGGCTCCTTAGGTTAGCTTTATGATCAAAGGAAGGACTCTAGAATGTAGTGAAAGTAGTTGGTAGGATAATTTTATAGGTTTTGGCCAAGACAAATGTATTTTGAGGTGTGAAATTAAGTGAAGGGGAAGTACCCTTTTATAAGAGAGGTGAGGGTCACTTTAGGAAAACCTTGAAATATTATTTTATTATAAATCATTTTAGGTTTATAATGGATCCAAATTTATTTATTTAGAAGATAAGGTGGGTATGGGTCGAAATCCTATTAACCTATAGGTTTTAGAAAAGTTTAGGTCACCATATTAACTTTATCTTTTAGATTTAACTATTAGTTAAATAGTTTAACTTTTACCATGTCTTCTTGTATTCTTACACTATATGGTTAATAAACTTACTCTAAAATTTCAAGAGAACCTAAAGTGGTTCATTAATGACATATATAATATTATTTAATCCCTTTGGATGAACCTTATATTTTTAGTAATATTATATCAACCAATAATATAGTATTTGTTTTAAAAACTCATTTAGGCCAATTTTGACACTATTTAGTATTTGGTTTTTTTGAAAATCATAATAGCGTGATTAATTCGAAAAAAAATTATTTAATCAACCCTAACATGTCATATTAACCTAAAAAATTAGTTTAATTCATCAAAAGTCTCAAATTATATTTATTTGGATATTTATAATATTAATTATTTTAATCTTTCCTTAATAAGGTAATTACTGCATCATCATTGTATCATAAATAAATTTAATTATTTAATGTCCAAAAATTATAAATAAAATATAATTATGTGTTATATATTTTTATCTTTATAATTAATATTTATATTCGAATTTATCTTATGTGAAACCCTATATTAAAAATGATTTAGTTATTAAACTTTGAATTTAACACTTTTAACTCTTCTTTAAATAAAATAATAATAAATGTCCTAATCTAATCCAACTAGACCAAAAGGATCATATTTTATTAATAAGGTTGTTTTTGGTAGAATTACACTTATCCAATAGAATTAGGACATGTTTTAGGGTAATTATAATATCATTTTTAACTTTAATTACCATATTTACTTTTAACCGTGGTAAATAAAAGTCAAAAGTTACTATTCAACAAAAATTACTTTCATTGTATTGAACCAGATTTTACTTAATAATGTAAACCGTGTCTCTTAGATTTTTTAAATTCAACTCACAGAAGTGGTAAAATTAAGTTTTATGCAAATTTGCAAATGCTCCTAGAAGGTGGGTAAAAGACGGTAAAAAAGTTCAATAAAATTTTATACATCTAATTTTATTATAAAAATCACTCCAATTAATAAAATTGAACTAATATAGTTATTATGTATCTATATTTACTTAAAATAAATAAAATAAATAATTATTTAAATAAAAAGTTGGTTTTTAAATAATAACGCAGTGTTTCACTATTCATCAAAAATTGATTGTTTTCAGAAAAATATCAAAAATTCACCCTAAGATAATTTTTATATTCCAAATTTAAAAATGAATTCTGTTTTACCAAATTAAAAAAATAAAATTATCATTAATTAATTTAAAATTAATTCCCGTCGTCAAAACCAAAAAGCGGGTTTTTTACGAAGTAAAAACTATCAAAAGATTGACATGTGTTTATGTCAAATTTAAATGTAAAATTACTTATAATGACCTAAATTGTATTAAATGATAGAAATATAATCTGATTATACTTCCAAACCATTCAAATTAATAATTTAACATTATAAATTATTTCTATTAAAAAAGTTATTTTCAATTAAAATTTAGTATTTTTCACTATTCAACAAAATATGAATATTTTTAGAAAAGTACCAAATATTTATCCAAAATAAATTTTTATGTCCTGATTCTAAAGAAGAATTTAATTTAATTAAATTAAATATATAAAAGTGTTAAATATTGGTTTTAAAAAGGGTTCGCCATTAAAAGGTTGTAAAATTTCATTTTTTGAAAAATACTTCTTTTATCTGAAAAAAAATGAATTTGTTCTTATATTATGTCTAATAAACACATACTATGGATTCTAAAATTATATGGAGTATATAAAATTCAAAATTAAGTTAATACTATTCAAAACCGCTTTTTGAATGGCTAGTTTGTTAAGTCGTGGTGCGCTCGAACTTTGTGTTGTATGTAGCGCATGCTATTGAATTACTTTATAGAAAATAACTTACTATGAAATCTTGGGGTGTTACATTCTTCCCCCCTTTTGGAAATTGCGTCCTCGAAATTTTAAAATTGGGCTTGGGAACTTCATTGAAAGTCCCACATCGGATAAAGAGTCAATAAAACTATCACTTTAAAAAAAAGAAAGAGAAGTAAAAAGGTCACCCAAGATAACCCATACTAGGATTACATGTAGGAAAACATGGATATAAAAGATAAACTAAGTGTCATGTTCTGATGTAGAGTGATAGAAAACTTGATCAGGAGAAAGTTAACAACAAGAAAACCACAAACTTGTGATGGGATAAATGGTCATTAGTTTCCCAGTAGAAAAAGTAAATGGACAACATTTTTTGTTTTAAGTTCTATTTCATAAAGTTGAGGAATTTATTTATGAGATTGACTAAGAACATAAAGAGATATACTTAATTTTTAAGTAGAGTTTCATCCTTTATTAAATTTCTACCACTAACTAGTAATTTTTTCTAAACGATGAGTATTCAAGATGACTTGGTCACACCTGAAGTGCTAGAATCAACTTCTAGAGAATCGCATGATTCACAAAGTATAAACTATATATTTACTTTGTATTTAGAGATTAACCAAAACCAAAATGGTTAGTACAATATCAGATGATCCCCAAAAAGGATAATCCTTTACAGAAAGAAATATTAATCTTAATTTCTAAAATTAAACCAACAATACCCAAAGTTCAATAAATACCATTCAATAAACAATTTTCCTTAAAATCCTTCAATATAATCCAAACTAATATTGAAACCCAAAACTTAGAAGAATTTGATTGCGTAGTCTTACACATTAAATTGTATCTCAAAATAACATCTACTACTCTTAAATTCACATACTTAAAATTAATTAACCTAATCACGTATTCTCTATGATAGGTTAATCATTTCCATAAATAACCCAAATCACTATAAATACACAATAAAAACATAGATAAAAATCCACCATTACTCCTCAAATGAAATCCCATAGTATTCTATTTTCCTTAGGCATATAATGTTCCCAACAGAGTGAACGTCTTCTAAAATAAAATTTATCACTTAATCATCAAATCATTTTCCCATACTAAGTATATCCATTTGATAATACATAAGATCCCAAATCAACTTATTATTTATCAATAAAATTATTTAACTAAAAATAATTAGTCACACTAACCAGGGACTTCATGTGGTCCAGTGGTAGGCGATAAATCCCAATCGCACTCTGGTTGTGGGTTCAATTCCCGTAGCTTTGTCCGACGTGATGGGTTGTCACAGGGTCTGCATGTTGTCCTTTTTTTAAAACTATATTTTATAAAATTCCCAAAATGAGATAAATTCCTCAAAATAACCATAACATAATTTAACCACAAATGTTATCTCATACCTCGCATTTTCATCCCAAAAATTAATAACCTATAATTGCCTCAAATTCAAGGATCATATAAACCCAAATGGTTCTTTATAACTATATCCACAAAAGAAAAGATAATTCTTCCTCCAATATCATTTTTACACAACAAACCATAGGGTTACACATACAAGAGAAAAGTCTTCCAAAGTAATCCCATCAACAAAGATCACTAATACTTTTAAACATTTCTCTATATGTTTATTTCTACATAGGTTCTTCCTTGACCAAGAGGTTATCCTATAGAATAGGGAATTCACTCGGGTAATTCCCAAGTCCCCTACATTTATGGTAAATGAATGTAAATGGATTCTTGTGATCATTTTTATTTTCTTCCATAGTACTCTTCATTTTTCCTCGGCAATTATTTACTTTATGTCCTTATTTCCCACATGTAAAACATTTTTTTGTTCCATTGAGACACTTTCCTATGTGTCTCCTTCCACATTTCCTGCATAATGGAAATTGAGCTTTCTTTTCTCTATGGTCTCCACTACTGGAGCTCTTATCATTCACTGCCTTTCTCTTCTTAGTTGAGTCTGGGAGTTGGTTGATATATATGTTGATGATCATATTTTTGGAAAACTGATTTGACATGAACACGATATCTTTTACACCTATCAACATTCCATTTTGTTGCTCATTTCCACCACCATGCCCACCTTGTACATCATGTTTAATGTTAATATGACTTCCTTGGAATCCAGCCATTAACAAACACAAGAAAACATAGTGTGAGTCATAAAATCATTTAGAGAATGTCATAACACCTTATTTTCAATCTAAAACACCTTAGGATTAACCAATGTTATTTAATATCATATTATATTAAAATCCATCAAATCGTTTTGTAAAGAAAATGTGAATTATTCTAAGCATATCCCCCGGGAGTTTTGTAACCAAGAGTGCAGAAATCCCCATTGTCATGTACCAGGATACCTCAGGTCAAGCCCGAAACTCCTTGTCAGAGTTTTCACTCCTATTTATATCTGTGCCAAAGCCGCCTCTACCTGCTTGTATCCAGACAGGGATGTATGTAATGTCTCGGATTTTACGTGTTTTATTTTTAAATATTATATGGAATTATTACAAGACCAGGAACAAAGACGACACATCATTCTGAGGCTCGGTGATCCTGGATTGGTGGTTTGAACCTTTTTTTAAGTTAAGTGAGTCAACATATGTGCGTGGTTGTGGAATTTTCCAAATGGATTCTCGGATAAAAAATATGATGGCACCATTGCGTCCAGGATGATGACTTTACCTAAGAATGAGTCTAACCTCGACCGGCGCGGGTCAAGGGAAAAGGTCAATTTTCGAACGTTTTTAGTAAAATAAAATAAAATAAATTCGCAAAGTTTATTTTATTTTATTTGGAAACATCTGTTGTAGCAGAGTAATGGGTAAGTTGTTTCATTAATTAATACCATGACATAATCACACTGAAACAGCAATGCTGACTCATTAATACCACAACGTGATGGAATTTCGAAACGTGTTTCCCCTTTTTAATGGGTTAATCGTATGTTTCTCATTGTAAAAAGTTGAGAGAAAACTCTGGTGGAATCTTGGAACTTTGGAGAGAACTCTCGGTGATGATCGACGACGAATCAAATTCGTGAATCACTATGCCAACAAAGTTTAAGGATCTCGGTGATGACGGTAGCACGACCCCTTCGCCAGTGATCAATCCCTTCGTGAGGTAGGGGTTGTTATTTCAATTCCTTTTCCTCATTATTGGATTAAACATCGAACGCGGACCAACCCACGAACAGGTTGATCCGTAGATCATGCGTTCTAAAGGGAGGGTTTTTATTGGGATTTTTTTAGAGATTAATCCATGATGATTGTTTATTGTTTTGATCTTACTCCATTTGATCCTACTAATGGGAGTAGATCAATGCCGTGACGAATGACGGTGGAGGTTCGTTCCTAAATTTCTTTTTTTTTGGATTTCCTCCCCCTTTCTTTTTGTATGTTTTTCACGTTCTTCGTGGGGTGAAAAACAATGGATCGTTCACGTGTCATGTATTGTGAAAACGAGCAAACCTTTGATAGAGTCCAAGGCATACCAGGACAGGACTGAGCATTCTGAGTTCCCTACAGGCTGAGGCATTCCTACGGCTACGTCCAGCAGTCCCAGTACCTCTTTGTGCTTACAGGTTTGACTTTGCAGTTTTCAAACTCTTGTATTTAGTGGGATTGTATTCTGGCCTAGTTTACTTTTAGTACTTTACTTTCCGTCGTACTCTATTGCTTGGGTTCATTTTTATGCATGCATTTTGTTCCTTAGTAGTTTTTATATTTCATCATTTTTGGTCTTGGAGATGTGTGTGTGTACAGGTTCTTAGGAAATTCCTCCCATGTTAGTAATATGCCTACTTGGTTCTAGTCACCTACCCCTGGCCTATTGGAGGTGGGCTTGGGAAGTCACAGCGTGGGCCCCACTGGGACGGGTCGTGATATAGTGGTATCAGAAAAGGTCGATTCTACCTTAGGACCAAGAGTCTATGAGATTGGTTTGGGGCAAGAGTGTTAATTGTTTCGAGCTTGGATTTCAGGACAGAGACTCCAGTGTTGGTGTGGGCAGTCAACGTATCTGTACATCAGGACTCTGATAACCTACTTTTCGACTTGGTACATGAAAACACTAGTTGCGGGGAAATAAAAGAATGATACATGCATCATATAGGAATGGGTTGTGTTTTCCATGTCCTTGTATCAGATATCCAGATATACTCATTGACCATGACACATCTTGTTTTCTTATAGGATGCCTCTATGATACATACCCTCTAGGATTCAGCAGCATGATCATGAGGATGAACCCCTCAGTAACAAGGATTCGATACAGGGACCAGTTCCCTAGGCGTTACCTCCAGGTGGTGCACCTGCTATACCACCACCAGTGGAGCAGCCCGTGGTGCTTGTAGTACTGACCGACGAGGAGCACAGGCTGAGCGTGCTCCATGAGTTCCAGATACAGAGACCCCTCAGGTTTCTAGGCGAGCCCGATTCTTAGGTGGATGAGGACTGGCTTGAGGCGGTGACTAGATTTTTCCA
This sequence comes from Viscum album, assembly GCA_963277665.1. Classification (NCBI taxonomy): domain Eukaryota; kingdom Viridiplantae; phylum Streptophyta; class Magnoliopsida; order Santalales; family Viscaceae; genus Viscum; species Viscum album. The sequence goes on from OY728157.1 coordinate 1,714,641,874, forward strand.
TCTAGTGAGGACACCAGCAGATCAGATGGTGATCCTAGGAGCGAGCCTTATTCAGGGTTCAGTGGGACGATGGTGGAGTCTGACCACACAGACTCACGACGAGTAGACTCTTTCATGGAAGGAGTTTGAGCGACTCTTTTGGGAGGAGTTATATCTGGTTATGTTGAGAGCAGTGCGCATCCAGGAGCTTTTACAGCTCCAGCAGGGCAGTTTGAAAATAGATGACTATTCATCGAGGTTCACCAACCTCGCTCGGTACTCAATGGATACGGTTAGGGATCAGTACTTCAGAGCTCGGACATTCGAGAGAGTTATACAACAGGACATCCGATCTAGTGTCATGCCTCTATGCATTTTGACTTATGATGGAGTTCTCGAGTGGGCCTTGGTGATCAAGAGCTTCTTGGTGGAGCAGAGATAGCGAACGACAGTCAGCAGCAGGCAGACTGGTCCGGAGACCTCAGCAGCGGGGAGCCAACATCGGACGTAGGGATAAGGATGTGAGAGACATCATAGGAGGACCCAGGACAGGTATTCGACAGTCCAAGGCTCTCAGGCTGGATCCAGTCATCCTAAGGAGAAGTGGTGCTACTCGTGTGACAGAAGGGGACATCTCGCTAGGTATTTTTCGACCCGTCGAGCTGCTGACAGGAAAGCGGTGGATGGACCACCGAGGCAGAGGCAGAGAGTGGATCAGATAGACCCTCCAGGAGGTGAACGTAGAAGAGGATCAGGGAGAGCTGCAGGTGGTGGCAGACGCTTCGATTTACTTCCACCACCACCACCAGTAGGTCCACACCAGGCTCAAGGAGCGGGGGGACAGGGGCGGAGACAACTACATGTGGTCGAGGCGTATGACCCAGGGGATCTAGGGATGATTCGAGGTACGATCTGTGTCTTCTCTACCTTATCTGCCATACTTATAGAGATAGGTTCCAGTCATTCCTTCATCTCCACATGTCTTGTGCGGGACCTTGAGATTTCGGTAGAATTGTTGACTCGATCCTTATGCTTGGAGACACCTATGGGAGGAGACTTGATGATTGCACACCTTTGCAGACAGTGTGATCTTACCCTTGGAGGCAAGAGTTTCGGTTGGAACCTCTTGGTGGTAACATCGAGGCCTTAGAACATCATTCTCGGTATAGATTGTTTATCTACGGTCTATGCCCAAATTGACTATTTTAGGCGAAGAGTGCGGTGTGTCCGCTGTGATGGGATGAGGTTTTCCTTTGTCGAATAAAAGGAGACCCAGGAAGCACAAAATGGGTTCATGCATAGGGGGTTGTAGTCGATCACTCATGAGATGGCTAGCCTTACCCTCAGAGCAGTAGATGTTGTGAGCTCCCAATTCCCAGCAGTGGAGGCGGGGTACGAGGACGTCTTTCCCGAAGATGTTCCAGGACTACCTCCCTACCGGGAAATCAAATTCTGCATTGACTTACACCCCAGGACGACATTGATTTCCTCACCAGAATATCGGATGGATCCTGCAGAGCTTTGTGAGCTAAAGGTGCAATTGGAGGATTTGCAAAGCAAGGATTTTGTGATACCCAACGTCTCTCCCTGGGCGGCCCTAGTTTTGTTTTCCAAGAAGGTAGACGGGGGTTTGAGGTTGTGCGTGGACTACAAATGCTTGAATTGGGTAACGGTGAAGAATAAGTATCCAATGCTGAGAATTGACGACCTCTTTGATCAGCTAAGAGGGGCACAATGGTTCTAAAAGGTTGAACTTCGATCAAGTTATCACCAATTACGAGTACGGGGTGAGGATATACCAAATACGGATTTTAGATGTCGTTATGGTCATTATGAGTACTTGGTGATGCCTTTCGGCGTGACAAACTCCCCTGTAGTGTTCATGAAACTGACGAACCGAATCTTCTAGTCTTACTTGGATCAGTTCGTAGTGGTCTTAATCGACAACATCCTTGTGTACTCGGCATCAAATGAGGAGCACGCAAGACACCTGCGGATGGTTCTAGATGTACTCCGAGAGCACCATCTTTATGGGAAGCTCTCAAAGTTCCAATTCTGGATTCAGAAGGTTCACTTCCTGGGATATGTCATCTCAACAGATGGAGTAGTTGTGGACCTAGCCAAGGTGGAGGCAGTGTTATCATGGGAGTCACCTCAGAGCGTGACGGAGGTGCGAAGCTTCCTTGGGTTGGCAGGATATTACCAGAGATTCATTCCTTATTTCTCCCAAATATCAGCACCGATGACAACCTTAACCAGGAAGGAGAAAACCTTTATATAGACAGAGAAGTTCCAGCAGGCTTTTGTGTAGTTGAGATAGAGTTTTATGAGTGCCCCAATTTTGAGATTACCGGAGGAGGGTGTCGAGTATGTAGTTTTCTGTGACACATCGGGGACTGGAATTGGTTGCATCCTGATGCAGAGACAGGTAGTGATTGCTTATGGTTCGCGTCATCTTGGGTCACATGAGAAGAACTATGCGACCCACGATCTTGAGTTGGCAGCGATAGTCTTTGTGTTGAATATGTGGTGACACTACCTTATGGGCGAGTAGTTTATCATCTACTCTGACCATAAGATCCTCAAGTACATCTTTTCGCAAAGGGATCTGAATCTGAGTTAGAGGCATTGGCTAGAGTTCCTCTAGGACTATGTTTTTGAGATCATATATACTCCTGGGAAGGGGAACAAGGTGGAGGATGCTCTTAGAAGAAGGTCAAGCTCATAGCTGTTGAGTGAGGCGACATAGCAGTTAGCCATGTTGCAGTTATCCTTCATGCACTGAGAGAATACAGCTTACCTATAGTTGATGGTTGTCACCCCTCCACTCTTAAAATGAGTTAGGGAGGCGCATCTTGGGGACGTCGATGGTGAGGCTTTACATGCTCAGTTATACACAGGACATTCTCCTGATGGATATTCACAAGGTGGGGATCATGTACTTCTTTTTAAAGGAAGCACTATTATACCAGTGGAATTTAGAGAAGGGGTTATGAGGGATTTTCATACATTCCCCTTGGTGTTACATCCTAGAGTGGAAAAGATGTACCAGGATCTCTGATGACAATTCTGGTGGTCATGCATGAAGAAGGTAGTAGCAGAGTTCGTTTCTCGATGTCTTACATGCCAGCAAGTAAACGCTGAGCACCAGGTTCCAGCGGGATTAGCTACCCCATGGAGGTTCTAGAGTGGAAGTGGGATGGAATATCAATGGAGTTCATGACATGCTTACCATAGACGTCCAAGGGGCATGATTCCATCTGGGTGATCATTGATCGACTCACCAAGTCGACCCACTTCCAAGCTATCAGGGAGCAGAGTTCTGTAGAGAGCTTTGGACGCCTCTACGTGCAGGACATAGTTCGTCTTCATGGATTCCCTTCGGCAATAGTATTTGATCGAGACGCCTGATTCACATCCCAGTTGTGGAAGGGATTGCAGGAGGCTTTTGGGACTCAACTATGCTTGATCATGGCATTCCATCCCCAGAGTGATGTTCAGATGAAGAGGACCATTCAGGTTCTGGAGGATATGTTGCGGGCCTGTATGTTGGACTTAGGTCGTATTTGGAAGGACCACCTACCACTGGTGAAGTTTGTGTATAATAATAGCTACCACTCCACCATTGGTATGGCTCCATTCGAGGACTTGTATGAGAGACCCTGTCGGTCACCACTTTGCTGGACCGACCCCGGAGAGTCAACACTCATGGGTCCATAGTTGGTGCGAGCTACCACCGAGAAAGTGTAGATCATATAGGAGCGGATGAAGACTGCACAAAGTCGGTAGAAGTCATATGTTGTCAGATGACAGAGACCTCTAGAGTTCGAGGAGGGGGACCATGTCTTCCTTCGGGTCTCACCTTGATGAGGGTTGTGGAGATTCGTTCGGAGCATCAAGTTATCTCCAAGGTTCATCGGACCTTTTCAGATACTACAGAGAGTTGTCAAGGTGGTGTACCTCTTAGCTCTACCACCACAGTTGCACCGAGTACATGATTTCTTCCACGTGTCTCAACTGAGGAGGTATGTGCATGACCCATCGCACATCATCGATTGGGGTGAGATAGACATCGAGGATGGGGTGACCTTTTCTGAGTACCTAGTGGAGATTGAGGATCGGCAGGAGAGAATCCTTCGTGGGTGATCAATATCCTTGGTGCGTGTTCGGTGGTAGCATGGGAATCTTTAGGAGAGCACGTGGGAGTGGGAGGCTCATATCCATGCCCATTACCCACATCTTTTTGAGTAGCCTTGTTTTAGATTTTTGGGGATGCAAATCCCCAAGGTGGGGAGAATGTAATGTCTCATATTTTCTGTGTTTTATTTTTAAATATTATATGGAATTATTACGAGACCAGGAATAGAGACATCACATCATTCTGAGGCCCAGTGATCCTGTATTGGTGGTTTGAACCTTTTTTTAAGTTAAGTGAGTCGGCATATGTGTGCGGTTGTGGTAGTTTCCAAAAAGATTCTCGGATAAAAAATCTGAGGGCACTATTATGTCTGGGATGATGACTATACCTAAGAACGAGTCTAACCTCGACCGGCACGGGTCGAGGGAAAAAGTTAATTTTTGATTTTTTTTAGTAAAATAAAATAAAATAAATTCACAAATTTTATTTTATTTTATTTGGAAACATCCACTATAGCGCAGTGACGAGGAAGTTGTTTCATTAATTAATGTCATGTCATAATCTCACTGAAACAGCAATGTTGACTCATTAATACCACAGCATGATGGAATTCCAAAATGTGTTCCCCCTTTTTAATGGGTTAATCGTATGTTTCTCATTGGAAAAAGTTGCAAGAAAACTCTGGTGGAATCTTGGAACCTTGGAGAGAAATCTCAGCGATGATCGACGATGAATCAAAGCCATGAATCACTACACCAACAAAATTAAAGGATCTCAATGACAATGGCAGCACACCCCTTTGTCAGTGATCAATCCCTTCATGAGGTAGGGGTTGTTATTTCAATTTATTTTCCCCGTTCTCGGATTAAACATCGAACGCAGACCAACCCATGAATAGGTTGATCTGTGGATCATGCATTCTAATAGGGAGGGTTTTTATTGGGATGTTTTTAGGGATTAATTCATGATGATTGTTTATTGTTTTGATCCTTCTTTATTTGATCCTACTAACGGGAGTGGATCAACGCTGTGATGAACGATGGCAGAGGTTCATTCCTCAATTTCTCTTTTTGGAATTCCTCCCCATTTCTTTTCGTACGTTTTTCACGTTATTCATGGGGCGATGAACAACATATTGTTTCGTGTCCATTTTGTGATGAAATGATCCCGAATTGGGAATCCAACATCGCGACGACCTAGTAGAGGTGCGACAGCGACGATGGCAGACGAATCGACACGGTTCGGGAATTATTGTTCTTCGACCTTTCTTCATGCGGGTGGATCAAAACACGTTTTTGGGGCTGATCGGAGGCCCGAAAACAATGGAGACGACTTTGGGACGTCGAGGTGACATAGAATCTGGAGTTTTGTGATGATCTGATGGCCGGATCGATGAACAGGGCAGCACAGAAGGTGTGATAGCAGAAGTCTGTGACTCTGTAAATTTACAGAATACACAGAGTGTATCCCAAATAACATACCGTGTAAACCATCTCAGTGGTGTCTAGGGTTTTGGGAGTCAGACAGGTATCACACGGTGTGTGAACCCAGTTACACGGTGTGTTGAGCCTTCCCCGAAGCTCGGTGTGTATTCTGAAAAATACATGGACATGGGATGGACTACACGGCTTCGCAACATGGTGCATAAACCTTACGCGGCATGGCAGAGGATACTACACAGGACTCGGCATGTATCCAGGGGATACACAGACACGGGATGGAGTACACAACCGTGTACTCCACCAAACAGCTATGTGAGTCCAGTAACATGGGTCACCCTGTGTACCGATTACATGGGTTGGCGTACATGGGTTGAGGCCGTGTACGGGCACATGGACAGCATAAATGGAGCCAACCCCAGTCACTCGGACATGGCATGTACACCATACTACATGTCATGTACTTACTTTTTCTACACGACCAGCCTTACGACATGGGCTGTTGTACACAGGCAGTACCCGGGGTCAGAAAAAACGGTGTGTGACTTTTCTACATGTCGTGTACTTTTTGGGAAATGGCATGGTCCTCTTGTCCACCATATCTTGGACATGTTTCATTTGAGTTAGTTCCCGTTCATATCATTCCCCTAAAGTTCAGGCATCATTTCCTTCTATATGAGTATGATCCCTTTAGTAGAACTATCTGAGATAGAGTTAGGCATCCCTCCGAGACGCCCGGAGCGAGATCCTCTATCCATTCTTGACCCAAGGTAGAGTCAGACATCGACATGACCAACTCCACCGGGCATTGATCCTCTACCTAGCAGGTGAATCCAGATGAGTCACGGTATCTTCCATGGCCCTGGAAGTGATCCTCATCTGTGTATCATGATCTTTCCCACCCAGGAGTGTGTTCTCCCATAATGAGTGTATCTCTCTATCATGATCTTTCCCACTCAGGAGTGTTTTCTCCCGTAATGAGTGTGTCTATCTCTCGTGGCTTTTCCTTATGAACAGTGATTCTTGGACGAACGTCATCAGGGCTATCAGACTTGTGGAGTGAGTACTCCCGGAATGAGTGCTTCGTGGAATCTTCAAACTGAATCCCTAGCTGGGGTGTGCGGTTGTGTGACTTACCTCTAGACTACAGGTCTGGGTTTTGAGTATATCTAGATTGCATTCTCTTATTATATGTTCAGTAGACATATACTGTGTAGAGATAACTATGCCTTTATTTTTTGTAGTGCTTTGTGGTTTTTGGGGTCCTCTACTGAGTATTGTTATACTCACCCCTGCATGGGCTTTGCCCGCACGTGTCATGTCTTGTGCAGATGAGCATCCCTTTGAAAGAGTCTAGGGCGGACCAGGACAGGACTGATATTTCTGAGTTCCATAAATACTGAGGCATTCCTACAGCTACGAGCAGCAGTCCCAGTACCTCTTTGTGTTTACAGGTTGGACTTTGTAGTTTTCAGACTCTTGTTTTTAGTGGGCTTATATTCTGGCCCAGTTTACTTTCAGTACTTTACTTTCTGTCGTACTCTATTTCTTGGGTTTAGTTGTATGCATGAATTTTGTTCCTTAGTGGTTTTTACATTTCAGCATTTTTGGGCTTGGATATGTGTGTGTGTGTTCAGGTTCTTAGGTAATGCCTCCCATGTTAGTAATATGCTTACTCGGTGCTAGTCACTAGCCCCTGGCCTATTGGAGGCGGGCTTGAGGAGTCACGATGTGGGCCCCACTGGGACAGGTCATGACAATGTATTTCTTGGAAAACCCACATAATATTTACATTACCAAAATTTTTGGTTGTTCTTCTATACTAATCCTCAATGTATATCTTAGGGTAGTGTTTTCTAATCAGAGTTTTTCTAAATCTAGCTTCTAAGGTTTGTACTAAACTTCCCATAATACCAACTGTAACACCTTGACCCCAGTTACCCAGAATCGGTGCATTATTAAATAACATTGGAATGATACAAGGAATCATGTCCCAAAAGACCGATCAGTTTAGTAGCCTTGGAAGTACTAAAAACATACATAAGTTTACATTACATAATGAAATAAAAAAAACAACATTGTGTCCCCTTTGAACACTCTTATATCCCTTAGCCTATTCCTGTAGGTTAATTGTAATATACTTATTTACATCCTGGGAAAAATAAAACATAAGAAAGGGGTGAGCTCAGATGCTCATTAAGGATAACAATATAGCAGAAACTATCATAAATAAGAATAAACATTTAAGGCATTGTATAAGACTAAAACACAAGCCTTTTAAACTTAAACTTCAGCATAATATGGAAAAGATAAATCAAATAATGTCATTTACTTATTCACATGGATATACTACTAGTTGAATAATCACATGTAATATCAATAGCCAATTTCATAATGATGGAATGCATAATTCCAGACATCATAACCACAAAGTCAAGGCCTCATGCCAAGACTACAAATAAGATTTTTTCAAGGCCTTGTGTCAAGACACTAGTTTGTCTCATGAGACCTACCGATGTATCAAGGAGTTATATCAAGCTCCACCCATCACTTACAAAGTCCAATGCATTCCTCATATAAAATGGTGAAACATAATCTAAACATTCATATTAAAACTAGCACACAAAATGTCAATATTTTAACCACAAACCCTGAATGGCATAAAAATAGCACATCCACAATCAAACATAGCTCATTAAATACAATATGGATGATTGTATTATAATAAATCAACCTCAATAAAGAATAAAATACACTGAAGGATATTGACATAGATGAAAATAGTCATTAAAACTATTTTAGATAAATATCCCCTTTTTCTTGAAAACGTTTAAATGTCGCACTATTTATCAAAGAAGTTGTTTAAAAGAGATTTTTGAATCAAAGTGTCCCATACCAATTTGAAACTTTTAAAAGGAATTTTAATTTCAAAACATTAATTTCTATATAAATAAATACTGAAAGAGTGTTTTTGTGGGCTCCCTCAAATGATTAGTGGTTTTTGGGTACTTAGGTGCAGCAGAGTGGCTGACCAAGGTCGTCTCTCAAAGGAGGAAGCAAATTAAAACAAATTCTTAAAATTATTCTAAAAGTAAAATAGAATATAATTAAAACAATAATTTAAAGTATGGGGGTGTTTGTTATCATTTATAAAACTTGAAGAAGTTTTATGGAAGAAGATTTCATTTTTTTGTTTTTAATTTTGAAATGAAGTGTGATTAAAAAGACACAACAAGAAGATGTTTTTTTAGAAAATATTTTAAAATATGTAATCAATATAACTCTACCTATTCATTTACTTATTAATAATTATAATTTAAATAAATATCCACTTAATTATGATCAACTAATTTGTTAACCCTCGAACCCTACAAGAGCTAACTTAACCACAAAGATGAAACTACTCAAACCCTATGCTAGCTTCGAAACACACAATTGCAGCACCCTGCTTTGATTGTTGTTTTAAGGTTAGCTTATGGTCAGTGGTTAATTAGATCACATATAAATTCTGTAAATGAGGATGAATTGTGTTTAGGTATTATATTTGAACTCTGTAAATTTATCCCGTTTGGTCTTGTATTACCGATTAAGATCCCACTCTCACAATTTACACAAAATCTCGACCTCGCGTGTTTTTGTGTTAATTATTAAATTGCTTTCTTAGTTTATTATAATTTAAAAACACAATTCATGGATCATATTAAGTGAATTAAAATAGCTCAATGATTCAAAATAATTAAATGAATAGGGTAGAAGATAGATCGATCACTAAAAAACTACTATTCCATGGGCAGTGTGGTTATCTTGGAGACGTTTTGCATGAGCAAAGGATTGAAAGGGTAGAACCCAATCTCATCTCCACTCTTGATTCTGACCCAATTAGGAATATTAAGAGAAGAATAAAATTGAAGAACATATAATATTATTTGAAGAAAAATTCAAGATACAAACATGAAAGAAAAGAAATACAAATAGGAGGTGGGAGAGGAGAGCCATTTTGGAAGAGAGGTTTGCACAAAGCCTTACTTATTCCAAGAGTTTTGAGGGGAACCCAAGAGACACCCTTCTGGAAAAACCTTACCAAATACTCTACCATACCTCCCAAAGAGTGAAAAAATCCTTTAAATAGATTTGGGTAGGGCTAGGGTTACAAAACTTTATTAAATGTGAAATGGAAATTCAGACAAATATTTTAATCCCAATTTCACCGCATAGTTGGCCTCCAAAAATCATGAATTTTCCAGACTTCTAGAAGTATTATTTGTTCATAATCATGTACCTGAGCTTCTCTTAAAATTTGGGCTCAATCCAATCCTGTATGAAGAAGATACGACCCAAATGGTGAAGTGATGTCCAATCTGGATAGTTCAGTCCATATTTGTCTTCATGGACCATTTAATTCACTCAAATGCACGATCCAGCTCACATGTCCTGAATAAAATTTGTATCCCATTAAGTCAGAAATAAAATTACAAAATTTTAAGTCAAAATAATTTACAGAAAAATATTTATTCCCGAAATACTACAGTGAATTTTAAAAGGGTAAAAATTGAATTTTCATCAAATTTGCAAATGAATGATCTAATCCAAAAATTTTCATAATTGAACATATTTAGCATAATTTGAGAAAATTATATCATCTATTATCAATAAAATATTCAATAAAATTGTGTTTTATCAATTCCCCCACACTTACCCTTTTGCACTCCTGGGAAAAACCTCATATCAAGTAAACATCAATATCAAATCAAAATGAATTTTAAAACACATATCCTTGAGATCCAACAATTACACACTAAGAAACAAAAGATATCATGCCTCATAAAAAACCATTATTTCAAGTTCTTAATTTATATCATTCAATATATTTCCACTTTATTTATCCTCCCATGCACAAAACACTTACCTCACTTGAGTTTTCTCTTATCACACAAATGTCAATTTTTTTGCAATGTCTTTCTCATCCAAACTCATACAAGGGTCATCATAGGCTTGATAAATTCCTACATCGCCACCCGATGTGAGTCAAGGAAATATGTTTATCATGAGGAATTTTCAGGGTTGTTCTATGGATTTTGGTTGGTAGGATTTTAGATATGAAAAACTCTAAGGCTGAATGAGGAGGGCTTGACTCTTTTTTAAGCAAAATTGCATTAATCTAATTTTCACTTTAATATGATCTCCTAATCAATCCCTTTATCATAAATTCAGATCCATCATCATGAAAATAAATAGAAATTTTACACCATTCATCATTTTAGCAATGAAAATTTCAATATTCTCCAAAATAGTTTTTCGTGAAAGCTCCAGATAAGCACAACTTTCTTTTTAGAAGCTCCAGAAAGGCACAACTTCACTTGTCATGAAAGCTCCAGAAAAGGCATAGATTTAAATAGAATGGTTTTTTCAGAAACAATCACATCTCTTTAGAATTTAAATTTCCACCCAAATTATCATAGAATGTCGTAGCACAATACAAGATAGCTTCCCCCACACTTAAGTTCAACTAGATTATGCAATTTCACTTCAAGAGTTGGTTGGATAGGAAAATTGGCTTGTAATGTGGCTAAACCAATAGGTTGTTCATGGATTATAAGATATACAAGCATTAAATGTTCAAGGTAGTCCATTATAAAAAGAAGGATTCTTTAATATAGTGGCTTTAATACTAAACAAATTCTCCAATCATTTAAACATAAGTACCTCAAACCCTCAGGTTTTGACAAGAATAAATCAAATTATGGTTAAATAAAGCATGGTTTGGTTCTCTCAAGAAGTGAGGTGAATGTAAAGAATGTGAAAATAATGGTTCAGAAGCATCATAGGAAAGTGATTTCAAATATAAATACAGTGATATGTGACATGGGATTCAAAATTCAGTGCACTTTTCAAGAAATTACTAAATATTTGAACTTGAAACAAAGTCATTTCAGCATTCATTTAAGCTTAGTTTCAAGGGATAAATCGTTTCACTTATTGATATAGATTTAAAAATGGTGATGAGAATCATTTCAGCTCCAAAGTTTCAAAAACACACAGAAAATTGAAAAATAAACACACAAAAATTGAAAAACACACAGTTTTTTTTGTTTTGTTTTTTTTAAACAGGAAAACAATTGAAATTACTAAACTAAAAGGTTCCCTCCCCCACACTTAAAATATTTCATTTTCCTAAATGTAAACCCATGCAATGATATATGCACATAAAATGTATAATTTTAAATAGGACAAAGAATAAAAAATTTAAAGGGTTAGGAACAACCTGATGTGCTCAAGTGATGATGGGGTCATGCAGTGTGATAAAATCCACTGCATCAGTAGGAAGTCTCTCAATGTATATCTTCAAACGTTGCCCGTTTACTGTAAAGCTCCTTCCTGTGTCCTCTTGTGTGATATCCACTGCACCATAAGGAAAAACATCAGTCACTACATAAGGACCTAACCACCTGGAATGCAATTTACCAAGCATTAGCTTCAGTCATGAACTATAGAGAAGGAATTTCTCTCCAACATGAAACTCCTTTTGTTGGATCATTCTATCATGAACTGCTTTTGATTTTTCCTTATAGAGCCTTGAGTTATCATATGAATACAATCGAATCTCCTAAAGCTCTTGAATTTTCACCTTTCTTTGGATTCCATCTTGGGCCAAATCCATGTTGCATTTCTTTATTTCCCAATAAGGTCGATGCTCAACCTCCACAGGGAGATGACATGCTTTCCCAAAAACAATCCGAAATGGGGACATACCAATGGGTGTCTTGTATGCTGTCCTATAATCCCACAATGCATCATCCAAATGCTTTCTCCAATCTTTCCTATTTGGATGCATAGTTTTCTCCAAAATTTGTTTCAATTCCCTATTTGAAACCTCATCCTGGCCATTTGTTTGAGGGTGGTATGGTGTTGATGTTTTGTGTGTCACCCCATACTTCTAAAGAATGGAAGCAAAATTCCGATTGTAGAAGTGTTTCCCTTGGTCACTGATGATGGAATTCGGTACTCCAAACCGGCAAAAAATCTATGCTTTGACAAAGTCCACAACAACATGAGAATCATCAGTCCTGGTGGCCTTAGCCTCCACCCATTTACTCACATAATCAACATAAACCAAAATATATAAAAATCCAAATTAACTAGGAAAAGGACCCATAAAATCAATGCCACATACATCATAAATCTCACAGAATAGTATGGGTTTTTGGGGCATCTCATGTCTCCTAAAAATGTTCCCAGTGTGTTGGAAATGAGAGCATGACTTACAAAACACATGGGCATCATGGAATAAGCTAGGACAATATAATCCAGAATCCAAAACTTTCCTAGCTATCTGTTGGGGTCCAAAGTGTCCACCACAAGTAAGTGTATGACAAAAATGTAAAACAGACTCCAACTCATGATCAGGAACACACCTCCTAATAACTTGATCACTACAAATGTGCCAGAGGTATGGATCATCCCAAACATAATACCGAGACTCACTTTTTAATTTTTGGACTTGATGTTTCTTTAAATTTGCAGGGATTTCAGATTCAATAAGGTAGTTAACTAAATCTGTATACCAAGGATGCGTACCTAAGATGGAATAAAGATAATCATCGGGGAAAGTGTCCCGAAGTGGTACCTGGTCCAATCTGTCATCCTCTAGTGTGTGAGTAATCCTACTCATGTAGTCCGCCACCAAGTTTTCTGACACCTTTTTTTCCTTTATCTCAATATCAAATTCTTGAAGAAGGAGCATCCATCGGATCAGCCTAGGCTTTGCATATGGCTTCTTCAAGAGGCACCTCAGAACTGCATGGTAAAAAAACAACTACTTTAAAGCCCAATAAGTATGAATGTAATTTATCTAAATAAAATCTGACAGCAAGAAACTCCTTTTCTGTGGTTGTGTAATTTTATTGGGCTGAATCCAGTGTCCCCGAAGCATAAGTGATCACATGTGAACGTCCCTCCACCCTCTGAGATAAGACATCTCCAACTGCGAAGTTGGAGGCATCACACATAAGCTCAAAAGGAATCTCCCACCATGGGGGCTGTATGATCGGTGGATTGGTCAGACACTTCTTTAGCTCATCAAAGGAAGTCTTACAAGAATCATCAAACACAAAATCAGAATCCTTTTAAAGCAATTGTGACATAGGAAGATAAATCTTACTAAAATCTTTGATAAAGCACCGATAAAATCCTGCATGCCCTAGGAAATAAATAATTTCTATCTTAGATCTATCAACCTCTATCCCATTTTTTGACACTACATGCCTTAAGACAATGTTATGCTCTACCATGAAATGACACTATTCAAAGTTCGGGACCAGATTCTTCTCAATACAACGATTCAACACCTTTCCCAAACTACTTATACATTCATCAAATGAATACCCATACACTATAAAATCATCCATGAATACCTCCCTGTAGGTCTCAATAAAATCAGAAAAAATACTCACCATGCATCTCTGGAAGGTACCTGGGGCGTTGCAAAGTATAAATGGAATCCTTCAGTAGGAAAACGTACTGAAAGGACAAGTGAATGTTGTCTTCTACTGATCCTTCGGAGCAATAGGAACCTGAAAATATCTAGAAAATCCATCCAAGAAACAATAATGTGTTTTCCTAGCAAGTCTCTCAAGCATCTGATCAATAAATGGGAGGGGGAAATGGTCCTTGCAAGTAGATTGATTTAGTTTCCTATAATCAATACACACACACCAACTTTTTCGCACCCTCATTGGAACTAACTCATCTTTATCATTTTTAACAACAGTAACACCACTTTTCTTAGGCACAACTTGAATAGGACTTACCCACTGAGAATCTGAAATGGTATAGATTATACCTGCCTCGAGCAATTTTTCAACATATTTTTTAACAACCTCCAGAAGGGTTGGATTAAGTATCCTTTGTGGCTGCCTCACCAGTTTAGCCCCATCCTCCAAAAGAATCATATGCATGTAAATTGAGGGGCTAATACCTAATATGTCAACCAAGGTCCACACTATTTCCTTGATGTTCTCCCTCAAAATATTAAAAAGTTTTTCTTCATGTTAAAAAGGGATATTGTTAGCAATGATAACAGGTAATTTCTCACCACTTAACAAGTATGAGTATTTGAGATTTGGAGGAAATGGATTGAGTTCTAGTATAGGGGGGTGGTGTATGGATGGAGACATAGAAGGAAATGAAATATGTGCACAAAGAGCATCAGTATCAGAATATACATCGTCAAAATCAGAGAATAAAGCATCAAATCCATCAGCATACTCAACAGCCATGTCATAATTAGAGTTCATGTGATCAAAATCAAAATATTAATCCATTTCAAAATCAAATATAAGAGAGTATTGTGCACTATAAATGGTGTGGAAGTACTTTTAGACATCAAAATAGAACCAATACTTATAATCTCCCTATTCATAAAACAATCAAATTCCATGGGGTTATTATTTGGTGGCTCAAAATGGGAGATAACAAATGCAGAATGATCCTCTGAGGGGTACTCCATGGAATCCATAACATTAAATATCACAACTTCATCCCCAAATTCCATGGAAACTGTACCCTTGTTAACATTTATGATTGTTTTTGCAGTTTTGAGGAAGGTTCTACCTAAGATAATGGGGGCATGAGAACTTACCTGATCATACTTCATGTTAAGCATATAGAAATCTCCTGGAAAGATCATGTCTCTTACTCAAACAAGTACATCCTCAAGGAATCCTGCTAGATATGTCATAGCTATATTCTTTAACTACACCACTACTCTCATGGGATTCAACTCACCAACCTGCAAAGAAAAGAATACAGAGTGAGGCATCACATTTATGGAAGTTCCCAAATCACAAAGTGCATCAGAAAAGTGCAACTCCCCTATGGTCCATGGGATGGTGAATGTCCCTGGATCCTTGCACTTTGTCATCATTACTAGAGTTGGTGTAATGAGTGATGACACATTCCTTCCAAGATTTATCCTTTCATTTCCCTTGATTCCTCTTCGATTGGTAAAAAAAAATTTTAAGAATTTTGCATACCTTGGAATTTTCTTAATGGCTTCAAGTAGAGGAATGTTGATCTCCACACGCTTGAATGTGTACAAAACCTCCTTTTTCATTTCTTCTTCAGCCATCTTCTTGGTTTGAACAACCCGGTTTGGAAAAGGAAGGGATTTAGGAGGAAAATCATCAATATTTTTCTTACCTTTATCTTTCTCATTGGATTGCTCATCATTTGGTATGGAATGTGGCTTCTCTAGATTTGAGGTGAATCCATGTGGAACAATAGGTAAAGATGTATCATTTTTTTGCTTCCCACTTCTCAATGTGATGGCACTGACATTTCCCTTGGGATTTGGAGTAGGTTGGGATGGTAGATTTCCAGAATTCTTACTTACCATTTCATGGAGGGCAGTGGAAATCTGGCTCATTTGAGTCTTCAACTCCCTCAGCTCTGAACCTTGACTCTTCAGCTCATTCTGTTGATTAAAAATAATTTGATTCAAAAGTAATCAGTGTTAGAATATACCTTTGGTTGGGGATTCCCTTGTTGCTGGCTTGTTGATGCTTGGGCTTAAAATCTCCTTTGGGGTTGTTGGAAACCCTACTGGTAAGGCGGAGGCTGCTGGAAGTTTTGTTGAAAGGGTGGCCTTTGTTGTTGTCCAGAGTCATACCTCATGTCTTGTTGAGCCTTCCACCATTGGTTGTATGTTAGAGAAAATGAATCAAACTTCTTTTGGGGGTATGTTTGTTGTTGATGCTGATATGGTCTCCCTGGGAATACTGATGTGCAATCCTCTGTCTTTTGTAGTTGTGGGCAATAGTCAGTTGGGTGGCTTGTCTCAGTGAAAATGCAACAAGGCCTTGAAGAAGGGGGATGGGACGTCTTTTTAGCCAAAGCAATATGTCTCTCCATAGTTTTCAATTCTTCCAACTTGGTATCAATCAAATGAATCTCAAGAGAATAAGGACTTACCTGATTTACTCCCCTAACATGTGGTGTACCTCGATTGCCAAATTATTGGGAGTTTTGGGAAATTTTGTCAATCAACACATGTGCAGATACTGGTGTCTTTTCCACCAATGCTCCTCCAGTTGTGGCATCCACCATGCTTCTCTCCATAGGTGTGAGTCCTTCATAGAAGTACTGGATGAGTAGTTTCTCACTGATTTGGTGATGTGGCCAGCTTGCACACAACTTCTTGAATCGCTCCCAATACTCATACATTGACTCCCCTTGCGCTTTCCTGATCCGAGAGATCTCTTTAAGAATGGAAGTGGTCCTTTATGCTGGAAAAAATCTCTGCAATAAAATATGTTTCAAATCGTTCCAACAAGTTACATCTTTAGGTTGTAAATAATACATCCAGTCTTTCGCAGCTCCATCAAGTGATAATGGGAATGCTCTTAGTTTGATTTGATCTTTAGAAACATTTCTAGGTTTAAGGGTTGAGAAAACCACATTCAATTCTTTCAAATGTTTGTTTGGATCCTCACCAGATAATCCATGAAACTTTGGAAGAAGATTAATTAACCCAGATTTTAGTTCAAAGTCTGATTCGAGATTCAGGTATGCAATATAATCTGGTTGATAGTTAATATCTGGTGCATCCAATTCTCGAATAGTTCTATTAGGTTCATTTCTATTATTTTCATCCATCGGTTCTTATTTTATGTTGGAATTAGAAGTGTTTCCAATTTCAATGTTCTTGGAGTGGATAAATTTTCCAACTATTTGAATGTTGAAACTTCCCATAGACTGAGAATGTCTGATTCGAGCCCTAAGGTTGCGTTCAATCTCAGGGTCAAGATCTAAGAGATCTTTGGGATTAGTTTGTGTCATAAATCAAATAAAAATTAAAAGTAGGAAAGTGTACCATAGTAAAATAAAAATAAGAAGTTTGAGTTGATGATCCAAAAAGAAATATAATAAAATAAAAGAATAAGAAAATAAAAATTCAGATTGGGTAAAGAAGGGAAAAAAAGAAAGAGGAAGAAAATAAAATGTAAAATAAAATAAATACCTCTAATTGGTTAAAATAGTTACTTTCCACCACAACAAAGGCACAAATTTGAAAGAGCGTTGTTGTGGGCACCCTTAAATGAGTAGTGGTTTTTGGGTACTTAGGTGCAGTAGAGTGGCTGACCAAGGTCGTCTCTCAAAGGAGGAAGTAAATTAAAAAACTTCTTAAAGGTATTCTAAAAGTAAAATAGAATAAAATTAAAACACTAATTGAAATAATTGGGGGTGTTTTTTTATAGTTTATAAAACTTGAAGAAGTTTTCTAGAATAAGATTTCATTTTTTTTTAATTTTGAAATGAAGTTTGATTAAAAAGACACAACAAGAAGACGTTTTTTTAGAAAATATTTTAAAAGACGTAATCGATATAACTCTAACTATTAATTTACTTATTAATCATTATCATTTAAATCAATATCCACTTAATTATGATACCATAATTTGTTAACCCTCGAACCTTACGAGATCTAACTTAACCACAAAGATGAAATTACTTAAACCCTAGGCTAGCTTCGAAACACGCAATCGCAGCACCCTGATTTGATTGTTGTTCTAAGGTTAGATTATGGTCAGTGGTTAATTAGAGCACATATCCATTCTGAAAATTAGGATTAATTGTTTTTAGGTATTATATTTGAACACTACAAATTTATCCTGTGTGGTCTTGTATTACCGATTAAGATCGCGCTCTCACAATTTACACAAAATCTCGACCTCACGTGTTTTTGTGTTAATTGTTAAATTTATTTCTTAGTTTCTTATAATTTAAAAACACAATTCATGGATCATATTAAGTTAATTACAGTATCTCAATGATTCAAAATAATTAAATTAATAGGGTAGAAGATAGATGGATCACTAAAAAACTACTCTTCCATGGGCGGTGTGGTCATCGTGGAGATGTTTTGCATGAGCAAAGGATTGAAAGGGTAGAACTCAATCTAATATCCACTATTTATTCCAACTAAATTATGAATATTAATATAATAAGAAAATTTAAGAACATAGAAGATTATTTGAAGAAAAATTCAAGATACAAACATGAAAAAAAAAAGAAATACAAAGAGGAGGTGGGAGAGGAGAGCCTTTTTGGAAGAGAGGTTTGCACAAAGCCTTATTGCTTCCAAGAGTTGTGATGGGATCCCAAGAGACACCCTTTTGTAAAAATCTTCCCAAATCCTCTACCATCCCTCCCAAAGTGTGAAAACAACCTTTAAATAGATTTGTGGAGGGTTAGGTTTACAAAACATTATTAAATGTGAAAGGGAAATTCGGCCAAATATTTTAATCCCACTTTCACCACATATTTTACCTCCAAAACGAGTAAATTGTCCGGCCTTATAGAAGGATTATTTGTTCATAACCATGTTCCGGAGCTTCTCGTAAAATTTGGGCTCAATCCAAGCCCGGATGTAGAAGATATGGTTCAAATGGTGAAGTGATGTCCAATCTGGATAGTTCAGTCCATATTTGTATTCATTGCCCATTTACTCCACTCAAATGCATGATCCAGATCACATGTCCTGAATAGAATTTGTATCCCATTAAGTCAGTAACATAGTTAAAAAAATTTAAGTCAAAATAATTTACATAAAAATATTTATTCCCGAAATACTACAGTGAATTTTAAAAGGGTAAAACTGGAATTTTCATCAAATTTGCAAATGAATGATCTAATCCCAAATATTTCATAATTGAACATATTTAGAATAATGTGAGGAAATTATATCATCTATTATCAATAAAATATTTAATAAAATTTTGTTTTATCAAATAATTAAAACCATTTTTAAAACATGGACATTAATGAGAAAGATTTAGAAAAATAAATATTTAAAACATTTAAAATGATATTTTAGTTAAAGAGTTCCTTACAAATAATAGACGCTTTAATAAAAGAAATTGAGGTAATCAAAATTTATAATATCATTAGAATAAAGGGATTCATGATATACTTTTTCAAAGTACAATATATATACCATATAAAAGTGAATTGGAGCATAACAACAAAGAAGTCTCAATGGAATGTAAATTGAGATGAAATCCCTTATAATGAATGTATCCTTAGGTTAAGGATAAATAAATGACATAATTATGTGTGAAAAATATAAATACACTCAATATGATTGGATATTCAGTGTAAATCAATCATAGGACATTCACACATATTCTTGTAAAAACAACACCAATAACTTGGATGTTTAACTCAATGGATGGAAATTGAGTTAAGATTACTCTTATCAAGTTCATATCGGTGACTTGAGAATTTATAAATGGAATGATTATGTGTATAAAAATTATATCCACAAAAAAGGTAGTGGAAATTACTAGATAAATAATTAATGATTCCACACATAATCTTGGAGTAAAATAATCAATGAAGTATGCGTAAAACCCATTGAGTGGAAATTGAAATTAGAAATTCCTTTACCAATTTGGTAACTTACGAAAAATACACCCCATGAAATAATGATCATACAATGAAGATTTAAATACCCATAAATTAAACTATATTACACAAATAATACAACCATGTTCAGTACATACACCACAAAAAAGAAAATAGTGGCAATATAGCATGAATCTCATGGGAATAAAAAGTGAGATGAAAACCTCTTACCACATTGTAATCAATCGAGTCATAAGAAAAAATGTTAATAACCACAAAATAAATCACAAAATACCATGAATATAAATAGAATCATGATAATATATATCAATTGGCAGTACACAATACACCACATGCAATAAATAAGTGGTGAACAATGGAAATCTCATGAAATTAAAAGCGAGATAAGAAGCCTCTTACCTTGTAATTTTCCTTAGTCGAGGGTACGTTAATGTAGAGACCCAAAGCTTGACGTACATGGAAATTACATTACTTTTTTATAATACTTAATACATAACAAAAACCAACACACAAGGATCGTAACAGTTTAGTGTCTTTGGAAACTCAGAACATAATCTTCTAATCATGGTGAAAGATCTTCAACATCTCCCATAAAGATCTTCCCATTTTTGTTTTCTTACCTAAAACCTTTCTTTATATCCTGGTGAAAATAAAAAATATAAAGGGTGATCTCAAATTCTTAGTAAGTTTAATCATGGAGAAAATAAAACAAACCATATACATTTGAACTTAAAAACATGAACATAATATTTAAACATCAAAATCCAAAGCAATGAAATAAAACATGGCAGTATGTAAGGCATAGATCATAATGGAAAATCAATCATGATAAAATAGCATGGTAATAAAACATGTAATTTTGGAAAACCATTAATCACTTGATATGATTTCCATGGTAGCCAAGGCATTTCTGCCAAGACCATATTATTAGAAAAAGTCCCTTACTGAATCGAGTTCACTCCTCGTTCCAGTCCTGTATCACTAAACCGGATTAACTTGTCATTACAGCCATGTCTATCTCATGAGATATAAATCTTTACCCAATGCATTGGAGGGAGATATAGGTCCCACACATCTCATAATGAAATCATTCTTACTTTTGCCACAAAATAAACATAAATCATTCATCATAACCCAAAGAATAAAAATGGGTTTCATAAACATCATTCCATCATAACATAATCCATATAAAAAAATGGATATCATTTCATCATGAAAAGAAGTGAAACCATGTAAATCATAGAGACATTATTCTTGAAACATACACATATAAAATAATGTCATCTTAGATGAAAAATGGTTTTGATAAAACACTTGAAAATAATTCTTGAGGAAAATATCCTTTCTTCTTCAAAATCATTTTCTTTTCACAAAATGCCATGAAATTTTAAAAGAAAATTATTTTGTTGAAAATATTCATGAAATATTGTAGAGTAATATTCATGAAAATAAGGCGTTATAAAAACTGTAAAAATCTGTTCATGCCATATAAGTTTAAAAACATTCTTCTCCTACTTTTTCCGGAAAAGTAAAAAAGTTCCTCGTATGGTAAACAAAAGAAAGATTCTTTACATACCATGTAGTAAAAGTCAAAATGGGTAAAAAGGACTTTAAACATACATGAAACCATTTTTATAAAACAAGGACATGGATGGTAAATATAACCCCAGTAAATACTTACGAATAAACATTCTCGGATAAAAACGAGATTGAAAAATTATCCATTACCATTTATAATATATGAAATCATACGTGTCATAAAATATGAAAAATTACATGCATACGTAAATATCATATACTTCGTAATAAAAATCATAAAACATTTACAGGAATCATAAACACCATACCAAAGAAATAGATGGTGATTAAGGCATATGTCTCACAGAAATAAAAGTGATACGAAATAATATCTTACCTTATGTCTGATATGCTTTGTATGTATCTGAACCTCATGTATAATTATTTAAATAATTTCATTGAATTATTACATAATCATTTTTATTGTTATGATATCATATATGGTTCACTTATGACTTTATATTATCCTTTATTTTGTAAATTCCATGTTAAAACAGTGTTTTTGGTAAAATCGTTTCATTTATCGTACGTGTTTCGACTTGTTGTTATTGATATTATTAATTATATCCTGATTTACATAATTCCAGAATTTATAACATGATTTATATATAATATATATTCATCATATAAATATATATGATAGATCGATAAATGGAATGAAATACACCGTTCATGGAGACGGTAGGTCGTACGTACGCATGAACGCTGTTTTCGTTTCCTTATTGAATTGAATGGAATTAAGTAAATGAAACATATATGTACATAAATACAGTATCATTATTATATAATATATTTCATGATTATTAATTATATATACTTTATAATCATACTTGAATGGTTAACTTGGAGAATGAATCTCATCGCGTCATGGAGACGGTAATCCGTACATATGCACGAGTGATGATATCGTTCACATAATTATTGAATGGGATTAGAGTGGATGATATAATATCTCATATTTATCATGTTATAATAACTATATATAGTTATTATTTACACCATTATACCCATCCAAGTATGGTGGTGGTGGAAAAACAGATTACACCACGGCGTGGAGACGGTATTCCATATGTACACACGCGCGGTGATTTCATTTTCTGTAGGATGGATAGAAGGTGAAATAGGGTTGGTTCATATATATAATAACATATTACTATATTATTAATACTTATGTTATTACTTTATTATGAAACAACAAAATAAGAGGAAGTATAAGAAGAAATTAATTTGAAAGAATCGGTAAAGGATATTACCTCTTCTTCGACGCGCCTCTTCTAAACCTCCTCTTAGGGCACTAAAGTTGGTCTTTGAAGAAGACCATAACCTCTAGTATATTTCTAGGGAAGTGGAAAAGATAAATGGACAGGGTTTGGCTGATATTGAAGGCTCAAAGTGGTGTGAGGAGGAGAGGGAGGAGATGCCCTTTTATAAGAGAAGAGAGGCTCACTTTTGAAACCTCTAAAATATTAGTTTATAATAAACTCAAAACCCACTTAAAAACCTCCATAAATGACTCAAATCCGAATATGAGATGATATAGGGTTGTAATATCATCATAAAATAAAATTTAGACAAGTTGGTAATTTAGTTTAAAACTTATAAACTTGATTTATCCTTATTTAATCTATTTAATTTTATTTGTGGTAATAATATTCTAAATTTTAAATTGTTATAAATAATTACTTATGTGTTGTGATTTGTCCATAATTGGATAATTAATGATATTTTAGACCATATAAATTTCAATTTATAATTTTTAAATTTTTTTGTGATTTTTAAACAATTAAATAATATGTTATTTTTATAAAATAACAATAGTGTCAATTTTGACACTATTCATTTATTTGAATTGAAATAAAATCCACACAGAGGTTATATTCGAGAAAAAATATTAAATAGATTTATAACATTTCATATTCATCTAAAAAATTCATGTATCACATTAATTTGTTCATATAACATTTATTTTAATATTTTTAAAACCATTTATTTGATATTTCCCTTAATAAAATAATTATTACAACATTTTTGTATAATTATTTAATATACTTATTTGTTGCATAAAAATTAAAAATAAAATACTATGATGCAGATAAATATAATATATTTCATAATAATATTTTTACTCGAATTTATCATCTTAAAATCACAACATTTAAATTGCTATATTTATTAAATCATGAAGGTGACAACTTTGACATCATTTAAAATAAAATAATATAAGTGTCATAATCACTTTTATAAGGATCCAAATGGTCAAATATTAGACAATTGTATGCTTATGGTTTACATTTACATGACCAATATATTTTGGTCAGGTTTTTGTGCCCTTTTATGGTCACTATTAGTTTAATAAAAATTGTATTATTGATTTTTCACTAAATAAACAATTTCTCCATCACTATTATGTCACCATTAATGATAGTTATTTAATCCCTAAAAATTATAAATAAATTTACATGATGTAGATAATTTTATTTTCTTTCTGGATACTATTCATGTTCGATGTTTCATGAGTTTTATCACTAAATTAAAATTATTATACTTATAAGATTTAAGAGAGTGACATGTTGTCACTTTCTTTGGTTTTAATAATAATTAAATTATTTCTATGGCCAAAAGTCCATAAAATGAATCTATTCTGACCCTTAGGTGATATGGGTATACTTTTACTCATTAAATATAATTTTGGCAGGTGTTAGGGTAATTTTATAATCTTATTTCTACCCTTAATTACCAGATTTACCTTTAACTACAGTAAATAAAAATTACCGTACTTACTATTCATAATATCAAAAAAATAAAAGTAACCTATTAACATAATTTGTACCCAATTAATTCAAATATGGAATCCATTTTTCAAAATTCAAAACAAATAAGTTTAAGTAATTAATTTAAAATTAACCCTGTTGTTGAAAAAAACGGGTTTTTGTTTAAAACATTGCAAAAGATTGAATTGATTTAACCTATGAATTCAATGTAAAATCAATGATAATGACATAAATTATATTAAATGGTAAAAAAATATTATATTTATACTTTAAAACAATTTACTATTATAATTTAACCATATAAATTTTCTCGATGAAAAAAGTTGTTTTTAAGTAAAATTTAGCGTGTTTTTACTATTCATCAAAATAAGAACATTGTCAGAAAAATATCAAAACTTTATACAATGTAAAATTTTATATCCTGATTAAAAAGAAGAAGTTTATTTTGTAAAATTGAACTTATAAACTTGTCAAAAATTATATTTAAAATGGGTGCGCAATTAAAAGGCGGGAAAACTGCATTTTTTGAAAAATACTTATTTTACCCGAAAAAATTATTTTGTTCTCATAACATGTTCTAGAAAATGTGTAAGATGAATAATAATGTTATAAAATTTAAAATGTATTTAATACTATTCATAACGGCTAGTTTATAATAATATTATAACCATATATCGTTGTTTAGTGAAACCCGGTATTGCGTACAACACACGCTATCGAGGATGGTCGCAATTGCATGTAATGCAAGCCAAGTCAAGGTTGTGTGTAGTGCAAGACTCCTTTGTTGTTGCGTATAACAAAATACAACCATATTTCATTTATACATTGAATGTATATATATATACACTCAATGTTGCGTAGAATAACTACTATCAAACAAACTTGAAACTGTGTGTAACACGATCCAAGATTAGTGTTGCGTATACTGCAAGCTAATATGGTGTTGCGTATAGCACAAGATAATCTTGGTGTAGCGTAAAACATAAGATATAAAAGAAATTAAAAATAATATATCTTATAAAATCTCAGGGTGTTACATTCTATCCCCCTTAAAATGAATTTCACCCTCAAAATTCGTCGGCGTTATAAATGGTTTATTACATGAGAGTTTCTTTCATAGAAACCCACATCATAAAAAGGAATACCAAAACTTATTTTTAAAAAATAAAGTATGAAATATAATGGTTACCCAAAATAACTAATCACTGGGTTTCCACATATGAGAACATAGGTAAAAATATGGATATGAAAGAGAAATCTAACCATCAAGTTCTGATGGAGAGTGGCAAAGAACATGGCTATGAAAAATCCAACAATCACAAAGCCATAAATTTATGATGATCTAAAGTACCATCTTATTCATTGGATATGAAGACACTAAGACAACATTTTTATTTTCAAGATCATTTCCCTAATGTTGAAGAATTTGAATCAGAAGAAATACTTACTTGATTTTGGTACAATCTCACTGTTGTTCGTGCCTTGAAAAATTTCCACTTCATCTATTAAAGAAATGAAGTTGAATTTTTCATTCTTGAAGTGTTAGTAGATCATGTGATAGAATGATGGGTCATTCCATTTATCTCAAACAAAAGGTTAGCAAAAGTTATCAAATATACATAAGTCCATCTATGGTGAGGTTAATCGTATATGATTCCAAAAATGGACTTATACTTCATCTATCATACCGCTTAATAAAATAAAACTAGTTTCTACTAACCAGGGACTTCCAGTAGGCCAGTGGTAGGTGATAAAGGCCTATCACACTTTGGTTGTGGGTTCAATTCCCACAGCCTTGTCAGACGCGACGGGTTGTCGCCCGTCCTGCTGGTTGTCCTTTTTCTAAAACTATATTATTATAACATCCCATCAATAATATCGAAAAAATTTCTATCCTTAAACAATACTAACTCATGTCCAACATAATCCATTCCAATATCTAGGCTTATATAAAATACTTATGTCCAAGCTCATAGTATAAAGAAAAAAAATTACTAGAAATTTCATCTACCGAGCATGTGAATACCATCATTTATCCCCCATATATCATACAATATATCATGTTGGTCACATTACAAACATGTGAATACCTTAATCATGTATTCTCTTGAAAAATGAATACCCATTGAACCTTAGTGAAAACATGAATGTTTTCAAATGTTAACTCTTTCCACATACCAAAATCCCAAAATTTCTATATACTCAACCCATGATATAACTTTGTCCTTATATCAGTCATGATCTCATTTCATTTTCTCTTTATCCCTTCATTATGCGCATATTATCTTCTTTCCAAAAATATTTTAATCACTTTTCATGGTTACCGGTAAAATATTCTTATGGAAAACCATAATGGACCAATACATAGATATTCTAATATACCATAAAAGTACCTCAATAACATTATTCTTGAATTATAATACATAAACCCTTCAATCCATCCTCTTAAATGATTGGAATGTAATAGTTCCTTCCACAATTTAGAAGTAACCTCTTAGGTTAGGGCATTGAGTTGGGTAATTCTCATGTTCTCCACAGATAAGACATTGAACTCCATAACAGTCTGTCAGTCTACGACCCTTCTCCCCACAAACATAACATCTTCCCCTCCATTTGATGTATTCATCAAGATTCTTCTTCCCTTATTTATAAATCATAATCTTCCTTTCTTTATGCTCCTTACCATGATAACATGCATAAAAGTACATCTTCCTCTTATTTTATGACTTAGGAATACAACTAAAGTTAACCTTGTTAATTATATATCGTGATGACTAATTCAGCATAATCACAATATCTTTATCTCCTGGAATTACAAAATTTCATTGCTCATAGTCACCAATTTTTCCATTGGAATCAATGTAAACCAAATTCCTTCTCGTTCCCTCCATTGACTAAAACCAGAAACCATAGTGTAAGAAACAGTTAAAATAACGAGGAACCACATAATCATAACAAGTTACTTATGGAATGTCTAACTTATCACACATTATTTAATCCATGACACCTTAGGTTCACCCTAAGTTATTTATTATTGTCAACATAATTTGAGGACTATAACCTATAGTTATAATAAACCTTAGGTAAATCCCTAGACATACCTTAGAAATATCTATAGGGATCACACTAAAGTTTTCGCATCCTAGTTTCCAAAGGTTAACTAAACCTTCACTCTGATACCAACTGTAGAGACCCAAAGCTTGACGTACATGGACATTACATTACTTTTGCAGAATAATTAATACATAACAAAAATCAACACACAAGGACCGTAATAGTTTAGTGTCTTTGGAAACTTGGAACATAATCCTCTAATCATGGTGAAAGATCTTCAATATCTCCCATAAAGATCTTCCCCTTTTTGTTTTCTTACCTAAAACCTTTCTTTATATCCTGGTGAAAAGAAAACATATAAAGGTTGAGATCAAATGCTCAGTAAGGGTAAGCATGGAGAAAATAAAACAAACCATATACATTTGAACTTAAAAACATGAACATAATGTTTAAACATCAAAATCCGGAGCAATGAAATAAAACATGGAAGTACGTAAGGCATAGATAATAATGGAACATCAATCATGATAAAATAGCATGGGAATAAAACATGTAATTGTGGAAAACCAATGAGCACTTTATATGATTTCCATAGTAGCCAAGGCATTGTTGCCAAGACCATTTTAGTGGACAAAGTACCTTACTGAATCAAGTTCACTCCTCATTCCAGTCCTGTATCACTGAACCAGATTAACTTGTCGTTCCAGCCATGTCTATCTCATGAGATATAAATCTTTACCCAATGTATTGGAGGGAGATATGGGTCCCACCCATCTTATAATTAAATCATTCTTACTTTTGCCACAAAATAAACATAAATCATTTATCATAACCCAAAGAATAAAAATGGGTTTCATAAACATCATTTCATCATAACATAATCCATATAAAACAAATGGATATCATTTCATCATGAAAAAAAGTGAAACAATGTAAATCATAGATACATTATTCTTAAAACATAAACATATGAAATAATGTCATCTTAGATGGAAAATGGTTTTGATAAAACACTTGAAATGAATTCTTGAGGAAAATATCCTTTCTTCTTCAAAATCATTTTATTTTCACAAAATGCCATGATATTTTAAAAGAAAAGGATTTTGTTTAAAATATTC
Organism: Viscum album; assembly: GCA_963277665.1. Classification (NCBI taxonomy): domain Eukaryota; kingdom Viridiplantae; phylum Streptophyta; class Magnoliopsida; order Santalales; family Viscaceae; genus Viscum; species Viscum album. The sequence continues at coordinate 1,714,670,375 of OY728157.1, forward strand.
ATGAAATATTGTAGAGTAAGCTATATGAAAATAAGGCGTTATGAAAACCGTAAAAATCTGTTCATGTCGTATAAGTTAAAAAAACATTCTTCTCGTACTTTTGCTGGAAAAGTCCAAAAGTTCTTCGTATGGTAAACAAAAGAAAGATTCCTTACATACCATGTAGTAAAAGTAAAAAATGGGTAAAAATTACTTTAAACATACATGAAACCATTTTTATAAAACAAGTACATGGATGGTAAATATAACCCCAGTAAATACTTACGAATAAACATTCTCAGATAAAAACGAGATTGGAAAAATTATCCCTTACCATTTATAATCTATGAAATCATACATGTCATAAAATAAGTAAAATTACATGAATATTTAAATATCATATACTTCATAATAAAAATCATAAAACATTTACAGGAATCATAAACACTATACCAAATAAATAGATGGTGATTAAGGCATATGTATCACAGAAATAAAAGTGAGACGAAATAATCTCTTACCTTATGTTCGATATGCTTTTTATGTATCTGAACCTCCTATATAATGATTTAAATAATGTAATTGACTTATTAAAGAATCATATTCATTGTTATGATATCATATATGGTTCACTTATGACTTTATATTACCCGTTCTTTTGTAAATTCCATGTTAAAGCAGCGTTTTTGGTAAAATCGTTTCATTTATCGTACGAGTTTCGACTTGTTGTTCTTGATATTATTAGTTATATCCTGATTTACATAATTCCAGAATGAATAAAATTATTTATATATAATATATATTCAGCATATAAATATATATGATAGATCGATAAATGGAATGAAATACACCGTTCATGGAGACGGTAGGTCGTACGTACGCATGAACGCTGTTTTCATTTCCTTATTGAATTGAATGGAATTAAGTAAATGAAACACATATGTACATAAATACAGTATCATTATTATGTAATATATTTCATGATTATTAATTATATATACTTTATAATCATACTTTAATGGTTAACTTGGAGAATGAATCTCATCGTGTCGTGGAGACGGTAATACGTACGTACGCACAAGCGATGATATCGTTCCCATAATTATTGAATAGGATTAGAGTGGATGATATAATATCTTAGAATTATTATCATATTATAATAACTATATATTGTTATATTTTACACCATTATACCCATCCAAGTATGGTGGTGGTGGAAAAACAGATTACACCACGGCGTGGAGACGGTATTCCGTACGTACGCACACGCGGTGATTTCATTTTCCGTAGGATGGATAGAAGGTGAAATAGGGTTGGTTAATATTTATAATAACATATTACTATATTATTGATACTTATTTTATTACTTTATTATGAAACAACAAAATAAGAGTAAGTAGAAGAAGAAATGAATTTGAAAGAATCGGTAAAGGATATTACCTCTTCTTCGACACGCCTCTTCTAAACCTCCTCTTAGGGCACTAAAGTTGATATTTGAAGAAGACAAGAACCTATAGTATATTTCTATGGAAGTGGAGAAGAGAAATGGGCAGGTTTTGTCCGAGTTTGAGGCCTCAAAGTGGTGTGAGGAGGAGAGGGAGGAGGTGCCCTTTTATAAGGGAAGAGAGGGTCACTTTTGGAAACCTCTAAAATATTAGTTTATAATAAACTCAAAACCCACTTAAAAACCTCCATAAATGACTCAAATCCGAATATGATATTATATAGGGTTGTAATCTAATCATAAAATAAAATTTAGACATGTTGGTAATTTATTTTAAACCTTATCAACTTGATTTATCCTTATTTATCTATTTAATTTTATTCGTGGTAATAATATTCTAAATTTTAAATTGCTATAAATAATTACTTATGTGTTGTGATTTGTCCATAATTAGATAATTTATGACATTTTATACCATATAAATTTCAATTTATAATTTTTAAATATTTTTGTGATTTTTAAATAATTTAATAATATGTTATTTTTATAAAATAACAATAGTGTCAATTTTGACACTATTCATTTATTTGAATTTAAATAAAATCCAAAAAGAGGATATATTCGATCCAAAATATTAAATAGATTTCTAACATGTCATATTAATCTAAAAAAAATTCATGTAGCACATTAATTTGTTCATATAACATTTATTTTAATATTTTTAAAACCATTTATTTGATATTTCCCTTAATAAAATAATTACTACAACATTTTTGTATAATTATTTAATATACTTATTTGTTGCATAAAAATTAAAAATAAAATATTGTAATGAAGATAAATCTAATATATTTCATAATAATACTTTTACTCTAATTTATCATCTTAAAATCACAACATTTAAATTGTTATATTTATTAAATCATGAAGGTGACAATTTTGACATCATTTAAAATAATATAATATAAGTGTCATAATCGCTTTTATAAGGCTTAAAATGGTCAAATATTATACAATTAGATGATTATGGTTTACAATTACATGACCAATAAGTTTTGGTCAGGTTTTTGTGCCCTTTTATGGTCACTATTAGTTTAATAAAAGCTGTATTATTGATTTTTCACTAAATAAACAATTTCTCCATCACTATTGTGTCACCATTAATGATAATTATTTAACCCCTAAAAATTATAAATAAATTCACATAATTTAGATAATTTTATTTTCTTTCTGGATACTATTCATGTTAGATGTTTCATGAAGTTTATCATTAAATTAAAATTATTATACTTATAAGATTTAAGAGAGTGACATGTTGTCACTTTATTTGGTTTTAATAATAATTAAATTATTTCTATAGTCAAAAGTCCATAAAATGAATCTATTCCAACCCTTAGGTGATATGGGTATACTTTTAGTCATACAATAGAATTTTTTCAGGTGTTAGGGTAATTTTATAATCTTATTTTTACCCTTAAGTACCCGATTTACCTTTAACTGCAGTAAATAAAAATTGTCGTAGTTACTATTCATAATATCAAAAAAGTAAAAGTAACAAATTAACATAATTTGGACCCACTGAATTAAAATATGGAATCCATTTTTCAAAATTCATACCATAGAAGTTGCAGTAATTAATTTAAAATTAACCCTGTTGTTGAAAAAAACGGGTTTTTGTTTAAAACACTGCAAAACATTGAATTGATTTAACCTACGAATTCAATGTAAAATCAATGATAATTACATAAATTATATTAAATGGTAAAATATATATTATATTTATACTTTAAAATAATTTACTATTATAATTTAACCATATAAATTTTCTCGATGAAAAAAGTTGTTTTTAAGTAAAATTTAGCGTGTTTTTACTATTCATCAAAATAAGAACGTTGTCAGAAAAATATCAAAACTTTATCCAATGTAAATTTTTATATCCTGATTCAAAATAAGAAGTTTATTTTGTAAAATTGAATTTATAAACTTGTCAAAAATTATATTTAAAATGGGTGCGCAATTAAAAGGCAGCATAACTGTATTTTTTGAAAAATACTTATTTTACCCGAAAATTTTATTTTTTTCTCATAACATGTTATAGAAAATGTGTAAGATGAATAATAATGTTATAAAATTCAAAATGTAGTTAATACTATTCATATCGTCTAGTTTATAATAATATTATAACCATATATTGTTGTTTAGTGACACCCAGTATTGCGTACAACACACGCAATCGAAGAAGGTCTCGATTGCATGTAATGCAAGCCAAGTCAGGGTTGCGTGTAGTGCAAGACTCCTTTGTTGTTGCATATAACAAAATCCAACCATATTTCATTTATACATTGAATATATATATATATATACACTAAATGTTGCGTAGAATAACCATTATCAAACAAACTTGAAATTGTGTGTAACACGATCCAAGATTAGCGTTGCGTATACTGCAAGCTAATACGGTGTTGCATATAGCGCAAGATAATCTTGGTGTAGCGTAAAACAGAAGATATAAAAGAAATTAAAAGGAATATATCTTATAAAATCTCGGGGTGTTACAGTTAACCTCCTGTATAATAGTTAAATAATTGTTATTAAATTATACAAGAACCAAATACATAAATATGATATCATATATGATCTTCTAATATTGCTTTGTTAATAATATTTTAGTAGTATCATTGTTTCAGGTGTTAACTGGTTTGTTTTCATTTATATGTTTTGTTACATAATTCATGTTTATTATGAATAGTATGTATTTGATTCATATCCAAAATGATATCAAGTATTTAAACATTATTTTTCATCATCAAATGAAAATTATTCTTGAATGGTTATGATGGGGAATGACATCTCATCGCGTCGTGGAGACAGTAAGCCGTACGTACGCACGAGTGACAATATCATTCTTTTGATGGTGAAATCATATATAATTAGATGGTATATCATATATATAGAATAATTAAAATTTTATATTTATTATTTACATAAGTTATACTCATTATTATACCCATCCAAATAATGAGGTTTTTGAATAACAAACTATACCACGACATGGAGACGGTAAGCCGTACGTACGCAAGTATGGTGACTTTGTCTTATAGGATGGATAGAATAACGAATATGGTTATACCATATTTATAATAACATCACAATATGTAGGAGGTACTGGAGTTATTATTTTGTTATGGAAACAACAAAGAAAGAGGAAGTGGAAAAATAAAATAACTTGAAAGAGGGTGGTGAAATTATTACCTCTTCTTCGGGTGATTCCTTTTGATTTGATAAAAAGGGCTCCTTAGGTTAGATTTATAATAAAAGTAATGACTCTAGGATGTAGTTACAGTAGTTGAGAGGATATTTGGTCAGGTTTTGGCCGATACAAATGGCTTTGGAGGTGTGAAATTAAGTGAAGGAAAAGTACCCTTTTATAAGAGAGGTGAGGGTCACTTTAGGAAAACCTTGAAATATTATTTTATTATAAATAATTTTCAGTTTCTAATGGATAAAAATTGATTTATTTCGAATCTAAGGTGGTTATGTGTCAAAATACTCTAAACCAATAGGTTTTAGACAAGTTTAGGTCACCATATTAACCTTATCTAATAGATTTAACTATTAGTTAAATAGTTTAACTTTTACCGTGTCTTCTTGTATTCTTACACTATATAGTTAATAAACTTACTCTAAACTTCCAAGAGAACCTCAAGTGGTTCATTAATGACATATATAATATTATTTAATCTCTTTTGATGAACCATAGATTTTTAGGAATATTATATCAACTAATAATATAGTATTTGTTTTAAAAACTCATTTAGGTCAATTTTGACACTATTTAGTATTTTGTTTTTTTGAAAATCATAAAATCATGATTACTTCAAAAAAAATTATTTAATAAACCCTAAAATGTCATATTAACCTAGAAAATTAGTTTAATTCATCAAAAGTCTCAAATTACATTTATTTGGATATTTATAATATCAGTTATTTTAATCTTTCATTAATAAGGAAATTACTGCATCATCATTGTGTCATAAATAAATTTAATTATTTAATGTCTGAAAATTATAAATAAAATAAAATTATATAGGAAATATTTTTAGATTTATAATTAATATTTATAGTTTAATTTATCTTATGTGTAACCCTATATTAAAAATGATTTAGCTATTAAACGTTGAATTTAACACTTTTAACTCTTTGTTAAATAAAATAATAATAAATGTCCTAATCTAATCCAAGTGGACCAAAAGGAACATATTTTATTCATAAGGTTGTTTTTTGTCGAATTACACATATCCAATAGAATTAGGACATGAGTTAGGGTAATTATAATATCATTTTCACCTTTAATAACCCTATTTACTTTTAACCGTGGTAAATAAGTCAAAAGTTACTATTCACCAAAAATTATTTTCATCTTATTGAACCAAATTTTACTTAATAATGTTAACAGTATCTCTTGGATTTTTTAAATTCAACTCACAGAAGCGGTAAAATTAAGTTTTATGCAAATTTTCAAATGCTCTTAGAATGTGGGTAAAAGACGGTAAAAAAGTTCAATAAAATTTTATACATCTAATTTTATTATAAAAATGAATCCGATGAATCAAATTGAACTAATATAGGTATTATTTATCTATATTGACTTAAAATAAATAAAATAAATAATTATTTAAAAAAAATTCGGTTTTTAAACAATAACACGGTGTTTTTCACTATTCATAAAAAATTGAATGTTTTCAGAAAAATACCAAAAATTTACCCTAATCTAATTTTGATATTCCAAATTCAAAAATTAATTCTATTTTAAAAAATTAAAAACATAGAAGTAGCATTAATTAATTTAAAATTAATTCTCGTTGTCAAAACCAAAACGCAAGTTTTTTTAAGAAGTAAAAACTATCAAAAGATCGACATGTGTTTATGTCAAATTAAAATGTGAAATTACTTATAATGACCTAAATTGTATTAAATGATAAAAATATAATCTGATTATACTTCCAAACCATTCAAATGCATAATTTAACACTATAAATTATTTCAATTAAAAAAATTGTTTTCAATTAAAATTTAGTATTTTTCACTATTCATTAAAATATGAATGTTATTAGAAAAGTACCAAAAATCTATCCAAAATAAATTTTTATGTCCCAATTATAAAGAATAATTTAATTTCATTAAATTGAGTATATAAAAGTGTCAAATATTGGTTTTAAAAAGGTTTCTCCATTAAAAGGTGGTAAATTTTCATTTTTTGAAAAATAATTCATTTATTTGAAAAAAATGAATTTGTTCTTATATTATGTCTAATAAACACATAATATGGATTATAAAATTATATGGAGTATATAAAATTTAAAATTCAGTTAATATTATTCATAACCTCTTTTTGAACGGCAAGTTTGGTAAGTCGTGGTGCGCTCAAACTCGGTGTTGCGTTAAACGCAAGTTATTGAATTAATTTAAAGAAAATAACTTACTATGAAATTTTGGGGTGTTACATACATGATAAATCTGAGTCATTAAGTCGACTCCTAATTCCCTCAATATTAGATGAACCTTTAATATTAAAATAAAATTCATTCGTATAATATTTTTCCACATATTCACTTAATACCCTGTGAATACTATTAGAAAATAAATTCAACCCAATAATTATGTACTTGAATAATAATGAATTTATTTATTCATTGAAAATAATTTATTTTCGAACACATATCAAACCCACCATGGGACCCACCATGTCCTATATTCTTATTCACCAGAATGGGGCAGTCTCTTGAATACACTATTGTGTGTGACCCTCTAGGCCATTATCTTGATAGCAATAAATATTATTCATAGAATATAATTGGATTATAAAAACTCATAAATGCCCCTAAAGAGATAAGGAATAGTAATAGCAATGACAACCTTCCTACGAATACGCTCCATGTAATATAATCTCTTTGTCTCATGTTGTCTCGTAAAGAAGGATGCACAACTTTTGTCATCATACATTCTTGATTTATTATTAATTATCATAACTAGATGGACTTACCTTATTCTTCCATGGATATGGATTTAATGAAGGTATTATTATCCTAATCAACTAGTCCTGAGATATCTCTTCCTCAACTCAAAAGTGAAAAATTTTATCTTGATCATTCAACCAATGTCATACCATCAAAGACGCACCCAACACAAGCTACATCACCACGAATTTAATGTCATGGTTTTATCCTTACATCAAAGTACATGATCAAATGGTATACATTGATAATGATATCAAGTCAGGAGACCAATACACATGTTCTTATATAGGAACAACCAATAACACCTAAAACATGTGGTGTTCCTATTGGTGGATTTGTCCTCATGATATCATCTACTCGAGATCATCAAGTGCGAAATTTATGAGAAGAATTCTTAATGCTTATGATCCCCTAGTGCCTAATGGTCACACATAATTTTTGTCCTATTAGTATTATGTATCTAGAACATGGAACTTAACATTAAAATTACTATCATGGTATCTCTAGGTTCTCATTATAGCTTGTGAATTGCTATAACCTCTTGATAATACATTAAATATAAGGAAATTATAATAAATATAGTGGACACAGAAGTATCAACACTATTCTGGTAAGATAAACACATGTATATATCAAACGGTATACATGTAATGGTAATAAAATTATATACATAAGTTGGGTCTAGGGAACCCACTTATAATACACCCACTTGCGCTAGAGTTAACTATTAATAATTCACAACCCATTATCTCTCACATGAGAATCATGATTCGATTGAGAGTTGTCTTTAGTCAAGGGATATTCCATGTTATCCTTAATGGATACTCTTCTAACAATTACTTCTCCTCTCTGAGTAAAATCTCTCAAGAGACAAAACTTCCAAAGTATATGTTTTGTCATCTGGTGTGAATTGGGATCCTTGGAAATCACCACTACTTTAGTATTATCACAATAAACTAGATTAGGGTATACACAGATGGGAACAAAACCAATTTCTAATACAAATCTGCATATTTAGACCTCCTCCTTATCTATATTGTAAGTTGTGATATACTTGGATTATGGTGAAAAGTCAATGACCATAGGTTACTTTGAGATTCTCCAACTCACTACACCAACATTCAGAAAAAATACATAACCTAACTATGATTTCAAATCATCATGATCTGTATGGAAACTAGCATCAGTGTATCTATCACTACTAGTTCCTCAACTCCTCTATACACCAGGAACATATCCTTTGTAGGTATAAAGTACGTCAATATAGTTTTTACATATTCCCAATGCAGCTCTCTAGGATTAGATTGAAATATTCCCACCATGATTAAATCAAAGGAAACATCAAACCTAGTACATAACATGGAATACATAATCAATCCCATTGTCGAAGCATAAAAGATTCTACTCATTCTTTCAATTGTGGACACATTTTCTTAGAGAGATAAATACCATGTGACATTAGAAACAAACCTCTCTTTTATTGTCATATATTATAACTTTTGAGTAAATTATCAATATATGTACCTTGACTTATCCCATGAAGCCTTTGATGTCTATTTTGATATATCTTAATCCCTAGGATGTAGGCTGGTTCACCTAAATCTTTTATAGAGAAGCATTAATTTAACCAATTCTTAATTTTCGGTAAGATCTGCATTCCATTTCTCATAATTAATATGTCATCAACATATAATACTAGGAAAACAATGTAATTCCCATTAACCTTATTATAGAAACATATATCACTTTAATTATTGAAGAAACCAAATTCTCTTATGGCATCATCAAAACGAACATTACATGATCATAATGCTTACTTCAACCCATAAATGGATCTCTATAGCTTGCATACTCGATTTTCATTACTTAAATTAATAAACCCTTAATCTTGAGTAATATAGACATCTTCAACCAAATTCTCATTTAGAAAATATGTTTTGACACTATTTTCCAAATATCATAATCATGGAAGGCTGCTATTACAAGTAATATTCTGGTGGATTTCAGCATTGTTGCTGGTGAAAGGATTTTGTAATAGTTTATGCCTTGACATTTCCTAAAACCCTTATCTTCCAGTCATGACTTATAGGTATTTAATTTACCATACATGTCCATATTTTTCTTGAATACACATTTTCACCCAATGGGTTTTACATCAGTTGGAGAGTCTACCAAAAATCCAAACTTGATTTTGGTCCATGGACTTTATCTTAGAATGAATTGCATCTTGTCATTTAGCAATATCATTGCCTTCTACTACTTCATTATAGATTAGAGTTTCATCATTCTATAGTAGTAATGTGTCACCTAACTTGATGATAATAAAACCATAACACTCTAGTTATCTAAACTCTCAAGTTGACTGATGCAGTACTTGTGTCTTGAGAACTTCTTTATCTTTCACTGTCTCTTGTGGAGATGGTTCACATACCAACTCTTGTGCATCTGGAGAATCAACTTCATCAAAGTAAATATTGCTCTCACTATTTTAATTGTAAATATTTTCCCTTTCTATAAATATATAATTTCTTTACATAATTACATTTCTATATAAAGGGTAATATAGGTAATATCCTTTAGTTTCTTTAGGATAACCTATAAGGATGCACTTTTTGCTTCGGGGTGCTAATTTTTCACTATGTATAGTATTGAAAAAATCCATGCATCCCCACACATGTAATTTTGATAAATTAGGTTTCTTTATATACTAAAACTCATATGGAATCCCATCTATAGATTTTTTTGGTACTCAGTTAAGGGTATATGTCATTGTCTGCAAGGCATATTCCCAATAGGATAATGGAAGAGTTTCATGAATCATCATTGATCTGACCATGTCAATAAAGTTATAATTCATCATTTTACTAACACCATTCCATTGAGGTATATAAGGAGAAGTAACTTGGGATACTATTTCGCACCCCTTCAAGTGATCAATTAAATCTTGGGTAAGATAATCTTCGCCTTGGTCTGACTGAAGTTCCTTAATCTTCTTAGAAAGCTAGTTTTATACTTCATGTTATTATTCTTTAAACATATTAAATAAATCTAACTTATACCTCATTAAGTATATATATCCATACCTATTATAGTCATCTATAAAAGTAATTAAGTATAAAAAACCCAACCCTTAAATCTACTAGAAACAAACCACATATGTTAGTATGAATTAAATTATAGTAATTTAGTGGATCTTACTCCTTTACTAAACAAGGGTTCTTTGGTCATTTTTCCTTGTAAACAAGAATGACATGAATCCAAGGGTTTTAACTTAGCTGAGTCTAAAAACCCTACTTGATGTAATTTCTGTAAATGATTTTCACTTACATGACCAAGCCTGGAGTGCCAAAGGTGGGTGATATATGAGTCATTTTCATTGGTTTTTTCATTGATTTTCATGAAAGGGTTTTTGAGTTCAAGTATATACAAGAAATTGTTAAGATATGTCATACCATAACATATGTTATCCTTATAAAAGAGACAAAATTTATTTCAAAACTTGAAATAAAATCCCTTGGTGTCCAAAATTGACACTGAGATTATGTTTTTACTAACTAAATGTATATAATAACCATTATTTTATACAAGAACCAAATCACTAGGTAAATTCATTTGATAATCTCCCACTTCCAAGGCTGCTAGTCTTGCACCATTCGTGACTTGGAGATCCACCTCAATCATTTCAATCTTCTGGAATCTAATTAGTTCCTATATTTGAATAAAAATGTGTGAGCCACATTTTGTATTCAATACCTAACTTGCAGATAAATATAGATTACATTCAATAATAAAAATACCTGAAGTATAAGTGTCTCCTTGCTTCTTCTTTCCATCTCTGCCATTCTTATTCCAGTGGCCTTTATTACCATATGAAAAGAAGATAGAATCCTTCTCATTTCCTCCATATATATCTTTGTATTTTTTAAAGGATGGTGCATAAGTGTCTTCAAATTGGGCTTAGCCTTAGACACCTTAGCCCAGTCCTTCCTCATCTTCTTCACCATAAGGACTAAAGAATTGGTACTCTTAATATCCTTATCAGCTTAGAGAACTAAATGCAAAATATTTTTGAGGAATTTTTCATGTTATTTATATTATAATTAATAATAAAAGTTACTAATCATGTAGGTAAAGAGACAATAATGAGATTGGTTACTCATTTTTTGTTAAACTTAAACCTAAGGGCTTTAAGTATCTCAATGTACCAAGTCATATTAAGTACATGAGGCCTTGATGATTCCATTCTGTTATATTGAACCTATATAATTCACTCAATATATTATACATTTCTTGGTTTTCTCTCTCTTGATATAACTATTGGAGATGATTTAGCATCTTGTAGGCATCTTTATCCTCATGTATTTTTTACAATTGATTAGACATTGATAAACACATGATACATTGTACATATATTTCATCATCTACATGCTTTTCATATTTATATTTATCCTCCTTGGTTTCTCCCCAAGGGGGATCGATAGGAGGTGAGGACTCCAGCACATAAAGCTTCCTCTCTTGGTGAAGTACAATGCATAAGTGCCTATACCACTCCTGGAAGTTATGGTTGGTCAGGATATTTTCTTTATTCAAAATTGATCACAGTTATAATGTATAGGTTGTGTTATTGATTTCCATTTTTATCTACATAAAATAAACTTATCAGTTATTACTTTATATTGATTACCTTTTAAATATTATTGAATAATAATTAAATGTCTTCCACTATTTTATCAAACCCTAGTATCCCTCACTACTAGATTCATAATACTTAATTTCTTGATTATTATAGTGGAAAAGGATCCTTGAAACCTTCCCTCATTGTCCAATTTGTGGCTACACCACTACTTAGAGAGTGTCAAGGTAGGCTCTAGATTGGCCAACAACATTGACTTGTGGTTCCTTGATCTGTTGAGTGAAGTATCATCTTATCAGAATTGTATCCTTGATTATCTTAATGACTTTTATCTAAAGTGATAGAAAACTAGCTATGTCCACTTTTATATTACCAAATTTAGTTAACTCAACCAATCATTTACATAAAAACTCTTTGGTAATAGGAGGCACCCTCAACTAGGGCTGAAAATCACCCCATATACTCGATTTTGTTTAAATGTAAATGACAGAAGGCATTCAAGAATTAATATTACTTTGAGAGTTTTTTATATTTATTGAGGAATGTAATTATTTTCTATTAAATATTTTTATACTATATTGGCATGCTCATAACTGATCATGCATTAATAGAAAACATTCATCGCGTCTTTATGTATTTTTTATATTTATTATTTTATGTATTGCTATAAACATGCACATGATTAAAATAATGAAAATGCATAAATGGAATAAACTACCTAGATATTATTGATCATATAATATTGGTTGATCCATTTAAACTCAATGGATCAACCGTGACCTAGGGGTATAATACCTGAGTTGGGTCTTCACTCTTATCATAGATCACCTCTGGAGTAGTGTTTTCACTTATCGTATGGGATACTATCTTGTCTTGAAGTGGTCCACATCTTATAACGTCATCATACAAATATACTCTCGTGTAGGCATGAGGGTCTCGGGAAGAACAAAATATATGCAAGTAAACTAATGGACACACAAGCCCTTATACATATTAAAATTAAGAAAGAAAATGTGCATACTATCAAAAAAATTAATTAAATATTATAATTATCTTACTTAGTTCTAATAATTAATTAAATTAAATTAACCATAAAAATAGGTCGGTCGCACCTCGAGACCAGTCTATAGGGAAAAAGGGCACAATAAAAATTAAAATGCAATAAATTTAAGTTCGATGACATTTAAATAAATTAAATGAATTATTTAAATTCAAATAATTTTATTTCTATTCGATCCTAGAATTAATTTAATTTTAGACTAAAAATTTAATTTATAGATTAATTTAATTTTATTCAAAATTAAATTATTTGTTTAATAATAAATTTACTATTATTATTATTATTTACAATCCAAAAAATTAAATTAATTTTTTGAATTTTTTATCCTTTCCCAAACCCCCCCCCCCCCCACCCTAGGGTTGTACTGGGTCATGCAGACTCGTGCAGGGCTTTGTTGGGTCGATCAGACCCTCCTTGACCCATTTCGGGTCAGAAATACCTGACCTGACCCATTTCGAGTCAGGCATACATGAAGGGAGGCCGATAGGAGTCTGATCAAACATAGGGGGTTCACCCAGGATGACCGAATGCGACTAGGAGGTCTCTATTGGATCATGTAAGAAAGGTGGCCAAGAGGGAGGCCACCATGGGGGGTTTCTCATAGGGTTGTTGTGCTCGAGGTTCACCAAGGTGGCATGGAGACAGTGGACCGGTGGTGGGGAGGCCACAATAGCATCAGGGTTTTCGGTTAGCCGGGATAAAGCAATGTTTATGGGATCCTATGAGGATGGTGACAGCGACTATGGGAAGGATGGCGGTAGGGACAGCACTAGCTGGATGCAACGTGGGCTGAAGGATGTGACAATAGGGGAGGAAGTGTCAGTTTTGAGGCCACCCAGGTGGGTGGTGCTGGTGCGGGGAAGAGGATGGTCGTTGAAGCTTCAAGGGTAAGCTTCCTAAAAAAATTATTAACCCAAAAACACATCCCCACCCCTTTAAAAAATTTGGTTTTGTATTTTTTAATAGGATTTTGACCTTACACGCTCCCCCCACCCTTGAATTTATTTTAACTTAAAAATTTTTATTTTGTGGAAAAGACCACACTTTCCACCATGAATTTTAAAAAAATATTAAGCCTAAACTCAACTTTTTTTTAAGTATTTCACAACAATGTGGAATTTTTATCACTGATCGGTACTGTTCTGGCCACTAGATTCTAGTCAGAACCTGAACAGAAAATAATGGAGGTGACTGGAATTGCCTTCAGCTGCTATGATGGGTAAAATAACATATAAAAATTATATATTTTTCATATTTTTAATACCCAAATAACCACAAACAATCCGTGTTAATTTTTTTAGATGGTCATGACTTGATCATCCGAGATCGGATCAATGCGCGGTCAAATCCATTGGGACCGAATTAAAGCCATCTACTTAAATTTAAGTCAATTTTAATTTTCTTAGCTTATAAAATTCATGTGATCCCTCTGACACCAATTATTGGTATCGGGGCACACACCAGAAGTAGGTGGCCCAAATATTTAAAAAAAATCATCACCAAAGTGATGAAATTTAGTCATATCTATAAATCTAAGTTTCAATAATGATATGAGGATCTCAAATGAATTAATTAAACACCAAAATAAATGAATGATTACATTGTTTGAATTGGTAGTGCATTCGACTGCAACTCATCGCAGGTGATCCTTACTCAAAAGATCCAAGTAAGAACCCCTCTAGATCTTTCACACAAGCTTCAAGAGCCCACAAAAATTCCGATCATCAAATTTTAGCTGCTAGTGTGGAGCTATGTTCAATCCTTTGACATTGTGATGATCACCACCACTTCATTCCATCGATCAGAAAAAATGTTCTTGGATTAAACACTTGGAAGGGGTCTTTCTCTCTCTTAGATGCAGGAAGAAGGATAGATGTGATCTCAAAATCTTGGGAATGAATAGTCATAAGAAAATGAGCTTTTCTTTACTTATATAGTGGAGTTTAAACACCCGTAAAGGATTCCTTGACCCTCATATATAAAACGCACACTAAATAAGTTATAAATTACATGTTATGATGAACTAACTGCACCATAATGTCATTTATATTTTTTATTACTTACTTGTAATATATAATAAATATATTATGTGATAAAATTGAGTCATTAACTTGACTTATAATTCTCATGATATTAAACTAACCTTGAATATTAAAATAGTACTTATCTTTATTCTATTTTTCTACGAATTCACTTAATATATTGTGAATAATTTTAATAAGTAAATTTAACTCAATTATTCAATACCCAAATAATAATGAATTTATTTATTCATTATCGATTGTTTATTCTCGGATACATTTTAGTCCTATGGTGGGTCCCACTATGCCCTGTATTCTTATTCACTAGAATAGGTCAAACTCTTGAATATACTATTGTGTGTGACCCTATAGACCCTTATTTTGATAGAAGTGAATAATATTCATAGATCAGGAGTAGAGTCTAACATCCCATCAAGTCCCCTAAATAGATAAGGAATATACATATAAATGAAAACCTTCTTGAAAACACACTCCATATAATATAATATTTTTGTCTCGCATTATCTCTTAAATCAAAATGAACAACTTGTGTCATCGTCCATTATTTATTATTTGTTGGTCTAACTGGATGGACTTATATTATTCTACCATGACCATGGATTTTATGAAGGAACTACTAACCTGATCAATGAGGCCCGAAATATCACTTCCTTAACTCAAAAGCGACAAACTTTTTCTTGATCATTCAACTAATTCCATATCATCAAATACACACACAACACAAGCTATCTCACCACAACTTCAATTTCATGGTTTTTGAATTGCATCAACGTATACAGTCAAATGGAACGCATTGATAATGATCTCAATTCATGAGACCAACACACATGTTTATAGATAAGAACAACCAATGACACCTGAAACATGTGGTGTTCCTATTGGTGGATATATCCTCATGATATTATCTACTTAATATCACCATGTGTAAACTTATTGAGAATAATTCTCAATGCTTATGATCCCCCAGTACCTGATGGTCACACATCACTTATTTCCTGTCAGTATTATGTATATAGACTATATGAAATAACTTCAAGATTACTATCATGGTATCTCTAGGTTCTCATTTGTAAGATCCTGATTTTTTTGGAAATGTATAAGGCTTGTTTAGAGCTATTTTTTTCCTTCTTTTCAGTATAAATTTTTGGGTCTTAACTTGGGTGTTTTGGGGTGATAATTGGAGAATTTTGGAAGGAAGAGAGGCTTTTCATGGTTTTTTCATGGAATTTCATGGTTTTCACATGGTTAAACAAAATTTGTAGGGATTTTCATGGTTTTCACATGGTTTGTGCGTGGTTTTCATATGGTTAAAACAAATTTTGCAACATGTTGCGCAGTTTGTGCATGGTTAAACTAAGCGTGCAGCCTAGTCGCATGGTTTGCATATGGCTAAACTAAGTGTGAATCATAAGTGTGCAATGTTGTATGGTTAAGATGCATGGTTAGTACTGACCATGTGACTTGGACTATCAAACCATGCACGTGAAAATTAAAGTTACAAATTTTAGTTTTAAAATTCCCAAAACCCCTATATTAACCACAAATCAACCCTAGCTCAACCCAAATCAAATTATCTCATTTTTTAGGCTCCTAGAGGATTTCCAAAGGCTCCCAACCTCTGTTCTTGGTGATTTGAAGCATGGTTCTCAGATCTTCATCTCTCTGGGTGTATGGTTTATTCCTGATTGATTTCTCGTCTCACTTCCATTATTCTCCCATTCTTTTGGTGGGTAGTTATCCTCTATTTTGTTGGATATAGATCTATATTTCTTGAATATATATCTAGGATTGTTGGATCTAGATTTAGATTTAAGAGATATTGTTTCGTTTAACCAAGGATTTAGGTTTCAGATCTATACCGTATTCTTCGTCGCATTCTTGATTGATCCACTTCAAATTGGGGTTTTAAATTGTATGATCGCTCACCAATGAATTGAGGTAGGTGGTATATAATTCAGATCCCAAAGTCTTTATTATAATTATGTGTATGTAATTGTATAATTGATAATAGATATTTATGAATTGATTTTCTTATATTTAATTAATTAATTTGGTGAATTAATTAATTGAGAGATATGTGAAATTGGGGGTATTGAGATTATAGATTTTGGAGATAATTAATTGTTGAATTAATTATAGATATATTCAAATGTTATTAATTGAGATAATTAATTGTGGAATTAATTATGGAATATTGATTTTATGAACTGATATAATTAATTATGAAATTAATTATGGAATATTGATGTTATGAGTTGAGATAATTAATTGTGGAATTAATTATGGAATATTGATGTTATGAATTGAGATAATTAAGTGTGGAATTAATTATGAAATATTGATGTTATGAATTGAGATAATTAACTGTGGAATTAATTATGGGATGTTGATGTTATGAATTAATATAATTAATTGTGGAATTAATTATGGGATATTGATGTTATGAATTGAGATAATTAATTGTGTAATTAATTATGGGATATTTATGTTATGAATTTAGGTAATTAATTGGGGAAATAACTATGGTATATGGATGTTATAAAATTAGAATAATTAATTGTTTAATTAATTATAAGATATTGAGATTGTGTGTATAAATAATTAATTGGTGAATTAAATATGGGATGATGATATTGTGAAAATATTAATTACTTTTTGAATTAATTAATGGACTTGATGTGGTAAATTAATTGATGAATTAATTAATGGAATGATGGATGTGTAAAATTTTAAAGTGGGATTAATTAATTGATAAATTAATTAATGGAAGTAATGTGATTATTTAATTGATAAATTAACTTATGGGATTAATTACATGATGTATTAATTAATAGATTAATGTTATTATTTAATTATTTAATTAAATAATGGAATTGATTGGATTAATTAATTGATAAATTATTTAATTGTTGAATTAAATAATGGGATTGATAGGAATAATTAATTGATGAATTAATTAATGGAGTAATGTGATTATTTTATTGTTGAATTAAATAATGGGATTTATGGAATTAATTAATTGATGAATTAATAAATGGAATTGATGTGAACAAATAAATAGTGAATTAATTTAATGGATTCAATAATATTAAGTAATTAGCGAATTAATTAATGGGGATTGTTGTGTTAATGCAATTGAATGAGTTAGATTAACTAATTGGTGAATTAATTAATGGAGATTATTGTGTTGATGTAATCGAATAAGTTAGATTAATTAATTGGTGAATTAATTGATGGGGATTGTTGTAATGGTGAAATTGAATAAATTGTATTAATTAATTGGTAAATTAATTAATGTGTATTGTTGGGATATTGAATTGATAAAACTGTAATAACTAATTGTTGAATTAATATTGTGACATTGTGATTGTGAATCGAGAATAATTAATTGTTGAATTAATTAAGGGAGTATTTAAATCATTTATTGTGATTAATTAATTATTGAATTAATTAATGGGATAAATATGATTAATTAATTGTTGAATTAATTAATGTTATTGACATGATTAATTAATTTTTGAATTAATTAATGTTATTAATGTGATTAGTTAATTATTGAATTAACTAAAGGAATTGATCTGATTAATTAATTGTTGAATTAATTAATGTTAATAACATGTTTGATTAATTTTCAAATTAATTAATGTTATTGATGTGATTAATTAATTATCAAATTCATTAATCTTATCAATGTGATTAGTTAATTTTTGGATTAACTAATAGAATTGACGTGATTAATTAATTATTGAATTAATTAATGAAATTTTTGTGATTAATTAATTTTTGAATTAATTAATGAGATTGAAATGATTAATTACTCGTTGAATTAATTAATAGAACTATTGTGATCAATTAATTGTAGTATTAATTGATGAGTTTGACTTGATTAACTAATTGTGGAATTAGTAATGGAAATTATGTGGTTAATTAATTATTGAATTAATTATGAAATGGTGAATGGTAACATGGTCATTCACTTATGATATTATGAATGGTAACATGGACATTAAAATGTGAAAACATGTGATATTAGGATACATGTGATAGTGTGATATGTTATGTTATATGTGAATGATAGAGAAATGGGGTTCTAGACATGGCGTTCTACACCCAGCATGTATGCTAAATGTATGGGACAAGGATTGATGCTCTAAATACCCATGAGGTGTGAGACAGAGATTCATGCTCTAAATACTCACACAGTGATAGACATGGCGTTCTACCCCCAAAACATTAGCATTGGACTATGGTTCCAAGTGTTCATAATTAATAAAAAAATCAATGTGACATGGATAATGTAATCCCATGTGTATAATAAAAATAGAATTGAATATGTGAGATGGTTCAAACCCAGCATGGGCCAAAGCAGGTATTGAGGTATGGTGTCCTCGGGAACTTGGTGGCTTATGTGGTTAATAAAGAATAATTGATAATGTGATAAATTTTTACTTATGCATTGTACTTATTTATTTATATAACTACATACAAAGCTATTGAGTGAATATTATTTTAGACATCTTTGGCGGTGGCCTACTGAGTTGTACTCACCCCTTACTTGGTTTTCTTAATCGGTACCTGAATAGGTTACATGATTGTAGGATAGGTTAAGGGAAAAGGCTTTGTACTAGATAGATGATTTGGGATGGAGCATGGATGATGGAACTGGATGTGGTTCAAGACCCGCTTGGGATTTTTCAGTATCTTTAATTTTAGGTTTTCATGTTAACACTTAGAACATACTTTAGCATGGAATATTTACTGTCCAGTTTTACATTTTATTTCCAGTTTTGGTCATCTTGTGATATATAATTATTCTGGTTATGTGATATCATTTGATTATTTTTATTATTTTCACTAGTGTATTACTATAATGAAAAAGAAAAGAGAGTACAGTCTCCCCCTGATTAATATTAGACCCTAATTGCTAGTCGATATCCTTTGGAGTATGGGGAGGTATGCTTGAGGTCATGTGACTGACTGGTTCGGGGCACTGGTGTGTGGAACCCGGGTTGGGACGTTACAAAGTGGCATCAGAGCCAAGTTGTATCTTCTTTTATTTTATTTTATTTTTACTGTTTAGAAAAATTATACAGGATACTAGGAATAGTTAGGCATTGGTTTTGAGATCGTTCATGGGAGTAGTTAACCCATGTATGGGGGAACCTAAGTACCATAGGTGGGATTGTTGTTATTGTTTTTTTCTATTACAGTTGAATATTATTTCACCTTGGGTGATGCACTTATGGTGTGATCTGATTGTTGTTTCTGAGATTTTCTAAGAATTGTCTTATGGATTGGTATGGCGTGAGAGTTGAGTTTCATACATCATTATAAGCACTCAGGATTATTTCATGACATGCATCATTTTAGGCATGCATGAGAAAAATGGGTTATGGGTAAGTTGTTGAACTTGAACTATTTTTCCTTGCTTGTGAAATTGAATTGAGAATGGTGCCTAACATGAAGTTGAGAATTGAAAAATGATTCAAAATGTGAACTAATGGTTGTCTGATGTGAAAAAATGAACAATGATAATGTGTTTACCCTTGTTAACGATGACCTAGGTGTAGGATGGTTAAAGGAAGTGATAGAACCTCTATTTTGACAGTTTGGCAAGGTTTGGGGAAAAGAATTATTATGATTTTGTGTAAATCCCTCTTGTTAACTAAATTAATTTTGTGAAATGAGAATCCTTTGGGTTGTTTATTTAGACCTTGATGTGGGTGGTTTGGGTAGTGAGAATTCTCTAGTTTGAGAACTCAATTGTAGGTTATACGAGGGATCGTCTAGTTTTGGATCAGTGTGGTGAGATTTTGGTGGGTAGGGAATCTCGAGACTTTCGATAGATTAATGTGTTTCCATAGTGGGAGGTAACATCAGTGATGGAGAAATTATGGTGGTGTTCATTGGAGACTTCTTAGCGTACTTTTAATTAGTTACAATCATTTCCCCTTCCTTAACATCATCCTAGGTACGCAGATAAGGATCTGGATTTATACGTAGCTACCTGAATGTGTTTTGGTTGGATATGGGGGGATATAGAGGTTGCACTTATAAAATAGTATATGTGGATCCGAATGGTCAAAGGTAAGCCATTGAAAATTTTTAAATGAGGAACCTATAAGGAGCATGTCTAAATTCCTCAGGGAAAGGCTAGGTGGGCCTTAGAAGTGGTGGATGTACGTCCTCTCTGGGCAGTTTTTGATGGTAAGGCTAAGTGACAATGTTGAATTGGTAAAACTCATCGGGTATGTTGATGATGTTGATCGTGAGACCAATGCATCATTTGAGAAGCATCTGATACGTGTGTCGGATCATAGTGAAAAAATGTTGCATGGAAATATTGTGTCGATAGTTCGTGTATTATGGAAACATGGATGGATTTAGGAGGAAGCTTAGGAAAGAGACGCGTATAAGAGGGCACAGTGGCCCGACCTTTTGACTCGAAATCTTAGTGATACTTGGGAGTACAACTTGAAGATGAGATATTATAAGGTGGAGAGATTATAAGATCTCGACCTTTTCTGGAAATATCTTGGGCGCATTTAGAGGTATTATTTTTCCTTGTTTTGAGTATAACTTGTTTGGGTCTTAACTTGGGTGAGTTTGGGTGATAATTAGAGAATTTTTTAAGGAGGAGAGTATTTCCAAGGTGTGTGCATTGTTTGCACATAGTTAAAAAAAAGTGTGAACAAAGTTGCATGGTTTTTTCATGGTTTGCATATGGTTTTCACATGGTTAGACAAAGTGTGAAAGGGGTTGCATGGTTTTTTCATGGTTAAAACAAAGTGTGAAACACGTTTCATAGTTTGCGCATGGTTTGTGCACAATTAAACTAAGTGTGCATCCTGGATGAATGGTTTGTGCATGGCTAAACTAAGTGTGTATCCTGGTCGCATGGTTTGTGAATGGTTAAACTAAGTTTGCAGCCTAAGAATGCAATATTTCATGGTTAAAGTGCATGGTTAGTACTAAATGTGCGACTTGGCCCAGCAAACCATGCACATGAAAATTAAAGTTATGAATTTTTGTTTTAAAATTACTAAAACCCCTATATTAACACAAAATAGACCCTATCTCAACACAAATAAAATTATCTCATTTTTTTGTGGCTCTCAAAGGATTTCCTAAAGCTCCTGACCTCCATTCTTGGTGATTTAAAGCTCGGTTCTTAGATATCCATCTCTCCAGGTATGTGATTTCTTCCTGATTGATTTCTCATCTCACTCCCATTATTTTGGTGGGTAGTTATCCTATGTTTTTTTGGATCTAGATCTTGATTTGTTGAATCTAGATCTAGGATTGTTGAATATAGATCAAGATTTAAGAGAAATTGTTTCATTTAATCATGGATTTAGGATTTGGATCTAGACCGTGTTCTTCATCGCATTCTTGATTGATCCGCTTCAAATTAGGGTTTTCGGTTGGATGATCTCTCATCAACGAATTGAGGTAGGTGGTATATAATTCAAATCCCAAAGTCTTTATTTTAATTATGTGTATTTAATTATAGAATTACTAGTAGATATTTAGCAATTGATTTTCCTATATTTAATTAATTAATTTGGTTAATTAATTAATTGAGAGATATGTTAAATTGGGGATATTGAGATTATAGATTTTGGAGATAACTAATTATCAAATTAACTATAGATATGTTCAAATGTTATGAATTGAGATAATTAATTGTGGAATTAATTATGGAATATTGATGTTATGAATTGATATATTTAATTGTGGAATTAATTGTGGAATATTGATGTTATGAATTGAGATAATTAATTATAGAATTAATTATGGGATATTGATGTTATAAATTGAGATAATTAATTGTTGAATTAATTATGGGATATTGATGTTATGAATTGAGATAAGATATTTATGTTATGAATTGAGATAATTAATTTTGGAATTAATTATGATATATTGATGTTATGAATTAAGATAATTAGTTGGGGAAATAACTATGGGATATGGATGTTATGAAATTGTAATAATTAATTATTTAATTAATTATGAGATATTGAGATTGTGTGTCTAAATAATTAATTGGTGAATTAATTATGGGATGTTGATATTGTGAAAAGATCAATTAATTATTGAATTAATTAATGGACTTGATGTGGTTAATTAATTGATGAATTAATTAATGGAATGATAGATGTGTGAAATTGTTGAGTGGGATTAATTAATTGATGAATTAATTAATGGAAGTAATGTGATTATTTAATTGTTAACTTAAATAATGTGATTAAATAATTAATGTATTAATTAATGTAGTAATGTGATTATTTATTTATTGAATTAAATAATGGGATTGATGGGATTAATTAATTGATGAATTAATTGAGTAATGTGATTATTTAATTTTTGAATTAAATAGCAGGATTGATGGGATTAATTAATTGATTATTTAATTAATGGAGTAATGTGATTATTTGATTATTGAATTAAATAATGGGATTGATGGAAAAAATTGATTAATTAATTAATTAATGGAATTAATGTGAGCAATTAATTAGTGAATTAATTGAAGGGATTAAGTTAGATTAATTAATTGGTGAATTAATTAATGGGGATTGTTGTGTTAATACAATTGAATGAGTTAGATTTATAAATTGGTAAATTAATTAATTTAGATTATTATGTTGATGCAATTGAATGAGTTAGATTAATTAATTAGTGAATTAATTAATGTGGATTGTTGAGATGGTACAATTTAATGAATTGGATTAATTAATTAGTGAATTAATTAATGTGTATTGTTGGGATATTGAATTGATAAAACTAGAATAATTAATTATTGAATTAATTATTGTGATATTGTGATTGTGAATTGGGAATAATTAATTGTTGAATTAATTAAGGGGGTATTGAAAACATTTATTATGATTAACTAATTGTTGAATTAATTAATGGGATAAATGTGATTAATTAATCATTGAATTAATTAATGTTATTGATGTGATTATTTAATTGTTGAATTAATTAATGTTATTAATGTGATTAGTTAATTTATAAATTTATAAATGAATTGACCTGAATAATTAATTATTGAATTAATTAATATTACTGATGTGTTTAATTAATTGTCGAATTAATTAATGTTATTGATGCGGTTAATTAATTGTTGAATTAATTAATGTTATTGGTGTGACTAGTTAATTATTGGATTAACTAATGGAATTTATGTGATTAAATAATTATTGAATTAATTAATGAAATTTCTCTAATTAATTAATTGTTGAATTAATTAATGAGATTGACATGATTAATTAGTTGTTAAATTAATTAATAGACTATTTTGATCAATTGATTGTAGAATTAATTGATGAGTCTAACGTGATTAAATAATTGTGGAATTAGTAATGGAAATTATGCCGTTAATTAATTGTTGAATTAATTATGAAATTATGAATGGTAACATGGTCATTCACTTATGATATTATGAATGGTAACATGGATATTCAAATGTGAAAACATGTGATATTGAGATACATGTGATGACGTGATATGTTATGTTATGTGTGAATGATTGTGAAATTGGGTGCTAGACATGACGTTCTACACCCATGATATATATGTATGATTTATAAATGGGGTGTGAGATAGGGACTGATGCTCCAAATACTCACGAGGTGCTAAACATGGCATTTTACACCCGGCATGTATTCTAAATGTATGGGACAAGGATTGATGCTCCAAATACCCATGAGGTGTGAGATAAGTACTGATGCTCCAAATACTCACAGGGTGATAAACATGGCATTTTACCCCCAAAACATTTGTATTTGACTATGGTTACAAGTGTTTGTAATTAAAAAAAATTGATGTGACATTGATAATGCAATCCCATGTGTATAATGAAAACAGAATTGAATATGTGACATGGTTCAAACTAAGCATGGGCCGAAGCAGGTATTGAGATACGGGTGTCCTTGGTAACCTAGTGGATTATGTGGTTAAATAAAGAATAATTGATAATGTGATAACTATTTACTTATGCATTGTACTTATTTATTTATAAAACTGCATACACTACTATTGACTAGATATTATTTTAGATGTCGTTGTTGGTGGCCTACTAATTTGTACTAACATACTACTTAGGTTTCATAATTGGTACCTAAATAGATTACATGGTTGTAGGATAGGTTAAGGGAAATGGCCCTTTACTAGATAGTTGATTTGGGATGGATCATGGATGGGGGAACCAGACGTGGTTTGAGACCCTCTTGGGAGTTGTTAGTGTCTTCACTTTTGGGTTTTCATATTGACACTTGGCATATACTTTAGAATGACATATTTATTGTCTAGTTTTGACATTGTATTTCCAGTCTTGGTCATCTTTTGGTATAGAATTATTCTGGTTATGTTATATCATTTGGTTATTTTTATTATTTCCACTGGTGTATTACTCTAATGAAAAAAAGAGGTTATATTCTACCCATGATTGATATTAATATCTCATTGCTATTTGATATACTTTGGTATATAGGGAGGTGCTCTTGAAGTCATGTGAATAACTGGTTTAGGTAATTGATGAGTGGAAACCAAGCCAAGATGTTACAAAGTGGTATTAGATCCCAGTTTTCTTTTCTTTTGTCTTACTATTTGGGAAAGTTAGATAGGAGACTGGGAAGATTCATGCCTTGGTTATGAACTCATTCATGGGAGTATCTAACCCATGTATGCGAGATAACCCAAGTACCGAGGGTGGGATTGTTTTTATAGTTAATTGTTGTTACAGTTGAATATTATTTCACCTTGGGTGACACACTTATGGTGTGATGTGATTGTTGTTTCTGATATTTTATAAGAATTGAATCATGGATTGGTATGGCATGAGTGATGAGTTTAATGAATCATTCCAGGAACTCAGGATTATTTCATGGCATGCATCATTTTAGGCACGCATAGGAAAAATGGGTTGTGGGTAAGTTTTTGAACTTGAATTGTTTTTCCTTACTTGTGAAATTGAACTGAGAATGGTTCCTAACATGAAATTGAGAATTGAAAAATTATGAAAAATGTGAAAAAATGGGTGTCTAATTTGAAAACTTGAACAATGAGAATGTTTTTACCCTCTTTTTACTAGGAACTAGGTGTAGAATGGTTGAGGGTAGTGATAGCACCTTGGTTTTGACCCTGTGGAGGGGTTTGGGAAAAATTCTTTTAATGGTTTTGTGTAAATCTATATTTTTAACTGAGTTAATGTTGTGAAATGAGAATACTTTGTGTTGTTTATTTGGACCTTGATGTGGGTGGTTTGGGTAGGGAGAATTCCCTAGTTTGAGAACTTGGTTGTAGGTTCTGTGAGGGATCGTCTGGTTTTGGATCAGTGTGGTGAGATGTTAGTGGGAAGGGAAGCCTGAGACTTTCGATAGATTAAGGTTTTTCGATAGTGGGAGGTAACATAAGTGATGGAGGAATTGTGGTGGTTTTCACTGACGACTTATTAGTATACTTTTAATTAGTGGTGATCATGTCCCCTACCTTGACATCATCCCAAGTATGCTGAGAAGGCTCGGGATTTATGCCTAAATACCCGAATGTATTTTGGTTGGATATGGGGGCCCATAGAGTTTGTGCTTATGAAGTATTATATTTGGAGCTTGATGGTCGTAGGTATGCCATCAACAATTTTTAAATGTGGAACCAATAAGAAATATGTTTAAATTAATTAGGGAAATTCCAAGTGGGCCTTAAAGGTGGTGGATGTACGTCCTTTTTGGGGAGTTTTTTATGGCAAGTCTAAACGCTAATGTTGAATTGGGAAACACATCGGGTATGTTGATGATGTTTATCATGAGACTAATGCACCTTTTGAGGAGTATTTGATACATGTGTTCAACCATAGTGATAAAATGTTGCGAGGAAAGACCATGCTAATAGTTTTTGTATTGTGGAAACATGGACAGATTCAAGAGGAAACTTGGGAAAGAGATGTGGAAAAGAGGGCATAGTGGCCCAACCTTTTGACTTGGAATCTTAGTGATACTTGGAGTACATATCGAGGACAAGTTTTTATAATGTGGTGAGATTGTAAGATCCCAACCTTTTATGAAAATGTCTCTGGATCATTTATAGGTATTTTTTTCCATGTTTTGAGTATAACATGTTTGGGTCTTGACTTGGGTGAGTTTGGGTGATAATTAGAGAATTTTGTACGGAGGAGAGGCTTTTCATGGTTTGTGCATGGTTTTCACATGGTTAAAAAAATTACAAGGTGTTACATGGTTTTCATAGGGTTTTCACATAGTTAAACAAAGTGTGCAAGGGGTTTCATGATTTTTGTATGGTTTGTGCATGGTTAAAACAAAGTGTGCAACTTGTTGCATGGTTTTCTCATGGTTTTCACATGGTTAAACTAAGTGTGCAACCTAGTCTCATGATTTGTGCATGGTTAAACTAAGTGTGCAACCAAGTCGTATGGTTTACGCATGGTTAAACTAAGTGTGCAGCCTAAGTGTGCAATGTTTCATGGTTAAGGCGCATGGTTAGTACTAAATGTGCAACTTGAACCAACAAACTGTTCATGTGAAAATTAAAGTTATGAATTTTAGTTTTAAAATTTATGAAAACCCTATATTAACCACAAATTGACCTTAGCTCGACCCGAATCAAATTATCACATTTTTTGAGGCTCTTGAAGGATTTCATAAGGCTCCTGGCCTTCGTTTTTAATGATTTGAAGCCCGGTTATCTGGTTTACATCTCTCCAGTTATATGGTTTCTTCTTGATTGATTTCTCGTCTCACTTTTGTTCTTCTCCCAATTTTTGTTGGTAGTTATCCTATGTTTTGTTGGATATAGATCTAGATTTTTTGAATTTAGATCTAGGCTTGTTGGATCAAGATCAAGATTTAAGAGATCTTATTTCATTTAACCATGGATTTAGGCTTTGTATCTAGATAGTGTTTTCCATCGCATTCTTGATTGATCTGCTTCAAATTGGGGTTTTCTATTGGATGATCACTCATCGACGAATTGATTTAGGTGGTCTATAATTCAAATCCCCAAGTCTTTATTGAAATTATGTGTATGTAAATGTAGAATTACTAGTAGATATTTAGTAATTGAGTTTCTTATACTTAATTAATTAATTTTTTGAATTAACTAATTGAGAGATATGTGAAATTGGGGATATTGAGTTTATAGATTTTGGAGATAATTAATTGTCGAATTAATTGTAGAGATATTCAAATGTTATGAATTGAGATAATTAATTGTAGAACTAATTATGGAATATTGATGTTGTGAATTGACATAATTAATTGTGGAATTAATTATGGAATATTGATGTTATGAATTGAGATAATTAATTGTGGAATTAATTATGAAATATTGATGTTATGAATTGAGATAATTAATTGTGGAATTAATTATGGAATATTGATGTTATGAATTGAGATAATTAATTATGGAATTAATTATTGGATATTGATTTTATGAATTGAGATAATTAATTATGGAATTAATTGTGGTATATTGATATTATGAATTGAGATAATTGATTGTGGAATTAACTATGGGATATTGATGTTATAAATTGAGATAATTAATTGTGGAATTAATTATGGGATATTGATGTTATGAATTGAGATAATTAATTAGAGAGATCACTATAGGGTATGGATGTTATGAAATTGGAAAAATTAATTGTTGACTTAATTATGAGATATTGAAATTATGTGTATAAATAATTAATTGGTGAATTAATTATGGGATGTTGATATTGTGAAAAGATTAATTAATTATTTAATTAATTAATGTACTTGATGTGGTTAGTTAGTTGATGAATTAATTAATGGAATGATGGATGTGTGTAATAGTTAAGTGAGATTAATTAATTAATGTAAGTAATGTGATTATTTAATTGTTAAATTAAATAATTATATTAATTAATTGATGTATTAATTAATGGAGTAATGTGATTATTTAATTGTTGAATTAAATAATAGGATTGATGGGATTAATTAATTGATGAATTAATTAATGGAGTAATGTGATTATTTAATTGTTGAATTAAATGATGGGATTGATGGGATTAATTAATTGATGAACTAGTTAATGGAGTAATATTATTATTTGATTATTGAATTAAATAATGGGATTGATGAGATTAATTAATTGATGAATTAATTAATGGAATTGGTGTGAATAATTAATTAGTGAATTAATTGAAGGTATTGAGTTAGATTAATTAATTATAGAATTAATTAATGGGAATTGTTGTGTTAATGCAATTAAATGAGTTAGATTAATTAATTGGTGAATTAATTAATGGGGATTGTTGTGTTGGTGCCATCGAATGAGTTAGATTAATTAATTGATGAAATTATTAATGGGGGTTGTTGTGATGGTGCAATTGAATTAATTGGATTAATTAATTAGTAAATTAATTAATGTTGATTGTTGGAATATTGAATTGCTAAAACTATAATAATTAATTTTTGAATTAATTATTGTGATATTGTGATTGTGAATTGAGAATAATTAATTGTTGAATTAATTAAGGGATTATTGAAATCATTTATTACGATTAAATAATTATTTTACTTAACTAATGGGATAAATTTGATTAATTAATTATTTAATTAATTAATTTTATTGACGTGATTATTTAATTGTTGAATTAATTAATGTCATTAATGTGATTAGTTAATTGTTGAATTAACTAAAGGAATTGACTTGATTAATTAATTGTTGAATTAATTAATGTTATTGACATGTTTAATTAATAGTTTAATTAATTAATATTATTATTGTGATTAATTAATTGTCGAATTAATTAATTTTATTGATGTGACTAGTTAATTATTGGATTAACTAACAGAATTGATGTGATTAATTAATTTTTGAATTAATTAATGAATTTTTTTTTGATTAATTAATTATTAAATTAATTAACGATATTGATATGATTAATTAATTGTTTAATTAATTAATGGAACTGTTGTGATCAATTAATTGTAGAATTAATTGATGAGTTTGACATGATTAACTAATTGTAGAATTAGTAATAGAAATTATGTGGTTAATTAGTTGTTAAATTAATTGTGAAATAGTGAATGGTTACAAGGTCATTCATTGCCAAACCCGAAGGCTCTTGATTTTTTATTTATTATACCCCCTTTAAATAGTGTTGAGAGGTAACCCTTACATAGCTCATAATCCCAAGAGGTGCTTAGGCCTGATACATGACCAATGAAGGTTGTCTGATCGGTACCCAGATAGATTACATGATTGCAGGATAGGTTAAGGGCAAAGACCATGTGCTGGATAGCTTATTTGGGATGGAGCATGGATGAGGGAATGAGACGTGGTTTGGGACCTACTTTGGAGTTTTCAGTGTCTTTACTTTTGGTTTTTCATATTGACACTTGGCACATATGTTATCATGGTATATTTAGTGTCCAGTATTGACATTGTACTTCCAATTTTGGTCATCTTGTGATATAGAATTATTTTGTTTATGTTATATCATTTGGTTATTTTTATTATTTTCATTGGTGTGTTACTATGATGAAAAAAGAGGGTACAGTATCTCCATGATTGATATTAGACTCTCGCTTCTAGTCGGTAACCTCTATAATATGGGGAGGCATGCTTGAGGTCATGTGATTGACCGGTTTGGGGAATCGGTGTGTGGCACCTGGGCCGGTACTTTACATTATCATAGCCTAATAACTGTTATAACCTCCTGATACGACACATGGTATAAGGATATTACTATAAATATAGTGTACATAGAAGTATCAACGCTATTATGGTAAGATAAACACATGTATATATCAATCTGTATATATGTAATGGTGATCAAAGTACACACATAAGTTGGGTCTGGGGAACCCACTTACAACAAAATAGCACAAATTATTGAATTTAGTGCAAGTGGGATATTGAAGGAGATATTCTGTCATAACCCACCTTCACCAAGATGAGAGAAGGGATAGAAAATTGCCATACCCTTCCTTATTCAAGTTGAAGGAGAGATAATGACCCCCGAGTCCTGCCTTCAATAGTCCCTAGAGTGGCTACTAACACCAAGGGTATAGAATCTCACATGAAATGGAAGGAATTACCCTTTTTTTAGAACAAGATCGAGAGATAAGATGGTAATTCCCAAACAATTCCAAATGCTTAAAGTAAAATTAAAGCCCAACAATCCATTCCCATATGCATGTCCAAAAAAAAGTGATACAAAGTACAAGGAACTCTAAAGGAAAGTACCAAAGGAAGGTAAAAGTAGAAACAAAAACTCATGACGCCCAAGCTAGTAAGGTATGGAACGGTCCTTAAGGTCCTCCTGGAAACCTAAAAGTAGTTTTATATATGTACGGTGAGTATACAGGTATACTTAGTAGAGAAAACCAAAATCTCTCATGTACAAGTGAGGAGGAATTGTAATGCCCCGTGAAAAAGTAGAGGTAACCAAAACGCCTAGCAAGGAAACTATCCACCCAGCCTCACCAAAGAACACTCCCCAAATAATACAAGTCAGGTAGAGTAATAGTAATAGAACATCAATATTTGGGTACCCCACACCACTTTCCCAATGGTTATTTAGGACATCCTATGCATCAGACCTCTCCCACAGGTTCCACTACAATCTCACTGCCTCCCCAACAACAACCTTGTGGGCCACCACCACGCATCCCGCCCGTAGACACCTGGGCCCCTACCACACATAACCATGCCCACAAACACCTAGTCCATAGCAATCACACATAACCATACCCAAAAACACCTGGGCCACAATAACCACTGTGATGCCTGAAGACACCTGGGCCTCATCCTGAAGATGTTTGGGAAACAACATGCCTGCACCCACCTGGGATAACCACCAAAACATACCATTCCCAAAGATTCTTGGTCCATACTAAACCTTAGGTCATCACATCATGTCCAAAGAATCTTGGGTTACCTGGGAGAGGGAGTAGAATGGAGCTAGTAACCAGCCACTCATAAGAATGTTGGGGAAAACACCCTCCCCCATGAAATGGGGGTGTTCGACATGAAGTGCTCAACATGGGTCGAGTGAGTATAAAAAAAGAACTAACATTATACATATAGATAATCAAGCACTCATCCCAACCTAAGGGTTCTGAGACAGACAACTATCCCGTACACAACCACTCTCATTGTTATCCCTACATGCACAAATGCACCACAACCACAACCAAAACACAACCCACTCCTAGAAAACAGTTTTCCCATTGGACCCATTCTTGTTATCATGTTCAAGTGATCTACAGGGTGAATAATAGGCACAACCATAAGCCAAAACAACACTGGACTGAAGAAGAAAATGGACAAACTGTAATTTAAGCATTCACACCCGGTTCTCTTGTAAAGTCACAACAACAAAAAAGGTATCTGTGAGATCCCTCAAAGTACTAAAACCAAACCAAGCCCCAAAAATTTCTCAACCAGAATATTTCATCCCCCTCTACGTCTCCCCATAAGGCATCAAATAGATCCACCACACATATCATCAAAATAGAGCAAGGAAGTTTTCAGATTTAACTACACTGTTAATTAAGTCCATTCCTTCCATTTAGTTAACTGAGGTGATCACACAAGGATTTTTATTCATTGGTAATCCATTTAATCAACCTAGTTTACATGATTAACCAATTTCCATGTTATATCCATTCAATCATAGTATTATCTAGAAAATAGAGGTTCGTTAGTGTACAAGAAAAGACCACCAATGCTCGTGATTTTTAGTGGGAATAAGCCCATAAAATTAATAACATAAAAATGAAGATAAAATAATATGGCAACATAACCATCATTCACACCCATTAATTCTTTAAAAGTTTGTTTATTATATTCATTAAGTTTTGGTTATGTATATGTCTCAAGGGAAAACATTATCACACCCACCCTGCATGATGCACAATAAAGAGAGATGAAGGGAAAAACCCTACCTGGATGATCAATGATCGAATTTTTCTCCTTGTCCTAAGAACTGGGGATTCGTGAGTTGTAGAGGAAGAACTCCAAGGACTCCAAGGCTGACCAGGAAGGGATCCAGCATGGGCGCACTAAGAGAGACCGAAAGGAAAAGGAATAAAGGATCTCAACTTAAGAAAAGGACAGATCCTAAAATCAGTAAGATGAAAAGTACTTAAAATTTGGATCATGGATCAACCATGTGGTTGGGTGGTTTCACACATTGGGATTAATTAAGATTTAATAATTCTCCTCAGAGATGGTGGAGATAACAGTTGTGAGTTAATAGATTTTCTTTAAACGGAGAAAAATTCATAACAGGGGAAAAACTATAAAACACAGAAAATGTGTGACACTGATGAAAAAAGGCTACATGTTTTGGTAACTCAAGGGTATCCTGACTATCGAGGGTTTAAAACATCTTTTACTGGATTTAAATGGATTTGAAAGGGTTAATAAACACTTTTATGTCAAAAGATACATTACTAGGGAAAACTGGAAGGTCTTGAAAAAACTGGGAATGACTCGCCATTAGGTGAATCATTATCACCCTAGAACCATCGCCCTAGAACGGTCACCCTAGCACCGTCGCCCTAGAACTGTCCCCCTGGAACGATCACCCTGGCACTGTCGCCCTGGCACCGTCACTCTGGCACCTTCATCCTAGAACCATCGCCCTGGAACCATCACCCTAGCACTATCACCCTAGCATCGTCACCCTGGCACCATCTCCATGACATCGTCGCCCTCATAGATTCGCCCTGGCACCATCGCCCTGGCACGGTCACCCTAGAACCGTCACCCTGGCATCATCGCCCTGGCACCGATGTCAATTGGTGCTACAGATGACCCATCGGTGCCACTAATTCCCATCGGTGTCACTGACTCTCATCGGTTCCACTGACGCCCATCAGTGCCACTGACGCCCATCGGTGCCACCGTTCGTTTGACCTGAATTTTGGAAAACTCCTTAACAAGTCACCGATGGTCCCCATGTTTCCCTAGTAACCAGAAATTTGTAAAAGTAATGGACCAAGAGGTCCCAGACCATTACATCAAATACCTCTAAAATTATTCTCATCCTCGAGAATTCAAGAGTAACCCGAAGAAAAGAGAGGGGTCCAAACAACCACCCTGTAAGATACCTCTCACAGAAAAATCACTCTAAAGTTGTTCAAAACCCGAAACAAACCTTGATATCTAGAAACACCTCTCCCTCATCTATCTCCTAAAAAAATACGGATACACTACCGCTCTTATCCCCCAAGTAACCACACAAACATATAAAGGTCACACCATCCAGACATATGGATTAGGGAGTCCCATTATCCATGTCAAGATATTATCTGCTTTGGGTGGCACTGACTCGCCGCGCGGGTTTAATCGCATCTACCTTAATGCGTCTTGATTAGGAATCAGGTCCTCCCCTCCCCATAGTGAGGAATTTTCACACACATTCATAGAATGAGGAAAACATCCCATCTCATAGTTAACATGGTCAAGCATTACATCACAACCAAGTACAAAACAAATACAAAAATCAAAACTCAAACAACTCTAAGTACTAGGCATGCATCTATACCTACAATTCTCAAGTACTCTCCTCGAGGCCACCATGCCTCCACAACACACGAACCAAGGGAATGGTTTGTCCATGAAGCACCTTCTCCCGACGGTCCTCATTACTCACCGGTCACTCCACTAATGTCACATCGTTATCAATATCCACCTCTCCCCAGTCGAGGATGTAGGAGTTATCGTGTAGATACCAACAGATCTGAGAAATATAGAAGAAGTTGTGGACCCTCTATAGCAGTGGTGGTAGCTCTAGCTGATATTCCACTTCGCCGACTTGTTGCAACGCCTCGAAGGGTCCGATGAACCTGGAAGAAAGTTTACTCCCCCTATCTAACCTCCACTACACACGTTGAGGGGAGACATTTATGAACACATGGTTCCCAACCTCGAACTCCAAGGGTCTCCTCCTATAATCAGTATAAGACTTATGACAGTCCTGATCCACCTTCATCTTCTCACACACAAGCTGAACCTTCTCCATCATGCCATGCACTACCTCCGGGCTAAGAACACCTGCCTCCCCAACCTCTGTCCAGCACACTGGTGAACGACATGGTCTCCCATACAAGGCTTCAAACAGTGTCATTATAATGGTAAAGTGGTAGCTATTGTTGTAGGTAAACTCTACTAGAGGAAAGTGTCATACCCACAATCCTCCTAAGTCCAGGATACATTCTCGGAGCATGTCATCCAATGTATGGATGGTCCTCTCTGTCTTCCCATCCATATGAGGGTGGAAATCGGTGCTAAGGCATATTTGGGTGCCAAAATCATGTTGTAATACCCTCCAGACTCTTGAAGTAAAGTGTGTATCCCAATCCGAAATGATGGTTCTAGGAACTCTGTACAACCGCACAACTTCACCCGTGTACTTTTGTGCCAAGGCATCCACTGCACTCAGCTCCTTAATCACTAAAAAGTTATCCAATTTCGTCAACCGATCCACCACTAACCAGATGGAATCATAGCCTCCCTTAACTCTGGGTATTCCTGTGATAGAATCCATTGAGACGGCATCCCACTTCCACTTGGGAACGTCTAAGGGTTGCAACAGACCACCTAGAACATGGTGCTTGGCCTTCACCTGCTGACACATGAGGCACTTTTCCACAAACTCCGCCACTGTATGCTTCATCTAGAGCCCCCAAAACTGACCCCTTAAGCCTCGGTACATCTTAGAAACTCATGGGTGCACTGTTAGGGGTGATTTATGGAACTCACTAAGAACTCTCTCACGCATTTTCACCGGGACAAACAGTTTTCCATGAAACAACATCTGATTCTAACCATATTCCAACCATCCTTCTAGAGCATCACCCTAGCTAACACGATCACACATCACTTCAGCCTCTAAGTCTCCCCACTGAGACTCCTCCACTTTCTGCACCAAGGAAAACTGCACTTCCATCTGAAACAGACATCCCCTACTATCCTCCACCCTTTCATTCAGGTGCAAGTCATCCAACTCCTCCATTGCTTTCCAAGAATCTCTTAACTCTCGAACCATATCATTATGTGACTTCCTACTCAAGGAATTGGACACCACATTCCCCTTTTTGGAGGTGGAGGATATCTCAAAGTCGTAGTCCTGAAGAAACTCCATCCACCTCTGTTGCCGCAAGTTCAGATCTCACTGGGAGAATACATACCTCAATATCTTGTGATCTCTGAAGACAATGAAGCAGTCCCTGATGAGGTAATATTTCCACAACTTTAGTGCGAGCACAACGGCTGCAATCTCCAGGTCATGGGTGGCATAGTTATGTTCGTGAGGATGTAACTGACTAGACCCATAAGGGATCACTACCCATTGCTTCATCAACACACACCCAAAACCTATACCAGAAGAATCACAGAACACTTCAAACGTTACCCCTTCCTTTGGAAACCTTAGCACTGGGGCACTAACTAGTTTCCCATTCAGATAACTGGATGCTTCCTATCACAACTCACTCCAAATGAAATCCTAGTATTTTTTTGGTCAAGGCTGTTAAAGGTGCTGCAATTTGATAGAAGTTGGGAATGAACCTCTGTTAGTAACCTGCCAGACCCTGGAAACTATAAACCTTTTCCATGTTATTGGGTGATACCCAAGAAACAAATAATTTGACCTTTGATGGGTCCACTACTATTCCCTTCTGGGACACTATGTGTCCAAGGAAGTGTACCTCTCGTGTCTAGAACTTTCACTTTGACAACTTCTCGTAGAGCTGGTGGTGTTGAAGGACCTCTAAGACTGTCCTGAGGTGCTCGGAGTGATCCTCCTAGGATCTTGAATATATCAGGATGTCGTCTATGAACATGACCATGAACTGGTCCAGATATTCATGGAAAACAGAGTTCATGATCCCCATGAACACGGTTGGTGCGTTTGTAATGCCGAACGACATGACCACGAACTCAAAGTGCCCATATCTGCACCTAAAATCAGTCTTCAAGATGTCACCCTTATTCACCCTCAACTGGTGATATACCAACCACAGGTAAATCTTATAGAACCAACTTGCTCCCTTCAACTAGTCAAAAAGGTCGTCGATCCTCGGGAGGGGGTAACGGTTCTTGACTGTTACCTGATTCAGCCTTCAGTAGTCTATGCACATCATGAGACCACTGTCTACCTTCTTCACAAAAAAGACTATAACACCCTGTGGTGATGCTCTTGGTTGGATAAAAACATTCTTCATCAGGTCATCAACCTGAATCCACAACTCCCACAACTCAGAAGGCGCCATCCGATAGGGAGACATCGAAATCATATGGGCACTGAGTTGTAAGTCTATATCAAACTCAACATCACATCAAGGGGGTAGAGTCACAACCTCTTCAGGGAAGGAATCCAGGAACTCACTGATAATCCTATGAACTCCCACCATGTTTGTGTCTACCGACTCCACTGACAGCTCAGCTAACAAGGAAATGAGGGGCTCCACTCACCGGCCGCCCTCCTAGCAACTCCACTCACCAATGAAAGTTATACATTGGACATCCATATTTGAGAACAAAACCCTTATCCATAATCATTCAATAAAAACATAGATGGAAAAAATCCAATCGATGCCCAAGATGACATCATATGGCTACATTTGTAGAGAAAGAGGTCCCCACTGGACTGATGTGGTCCCAATATCAGTCTGCATCCTCGAAAAACATCAAACAAACTGGTCCAACCTTCAACCAGCATACTCATCACCAGGTTCATGGAGAGTCTCTCTATGTCTAAGCCCAAGGAATGGGCTAGACTAGGTGTGAAAAAGAAGTTTGAATCTCCTGAATCAAACAAGGCACATGAAAGAGTTATAAACAAACTGATCGTACCTCGAACGACCTCTGGCCCTACTGGAACTGTTACCCCTGCGGTGTGCAACTACCTATGCCCAGATCATCTACCCCTTAGTTGTAAACCACCTCCCCAATGACACCCTATTTAAGGTACCTGAGGAGAACCCTAAGTTCGACCTCCTCCAGCACCATCTTCCCTCGGTGGAGTGGGAGCTCAATGCCCCTGTTGTTGCTACTACTGCTAAAAAGGTCTGGCTAGAAACTGTTACCGCTGATATGGGCACTGAACCTTCCCACCTGTATTGTATTTAACTTAGTCTAGGCATTGATTCCGAATATTACCATATCTTCCACAAATAAATCACCTCAGTCCTAGGCTCACAGAGAAAGGGCGAGGGTAGGGAGATTGAAACTGGAACTGTTGGGGCCTTCTCCCCACTGGCAGGAACCTAGATGGCCCTGATGCTGGAGGTCTACTACTAACGGCATTCCCATTTGATGAGCTCAACTGGATCCCCTCTCATGGAACAACTCTCATCATGTGCATCCTCTCCACCACTTAAACCTTATTCTAAACCTCCAAATACATCGGTAGAGTGAAGGGAGTAAAAAATTACTTCAGGGAAGGTCGGAGCACCTCCTCTAAACGTCTCGCCCAAGACTCATCATCCAAAAATAGGTCTAGAGAAAAATGAAGGAGATCCTTGAACTTGATCCCCAACTCCCTCACTGACATACTCCCCTACTAGAGGGAGAGTAACTCCTGCCTCTTCTCATCCTTCATCGTAGAAGAAAGGAATTATTCCCAGAACTCCTTCCCGAAGTCATTCCACAAAACCTCAGTCTATATCCTCTCTCTGAGGTAGAGTATCCACCACTGACACACTGCTCCCCTCATCTGACTGATATCCAATATAACCCAGTATTTGGTCGGAGCACAGATCAAGGTAAAGGTGATCATCAGCTCCTCAAGCCAGCCCTTTGTCTCCAAGTCAGAAACAATACCCTCATACTTCCCGAGGTTTTGGCGTTGGAAGGAATGTAGATTCTTATGCCACTTGTCATCCTCTTTATCTTGATCAGCCATCCACTAATCAATCAGACCAACCTGTTGGGACTCGACTTTCTGGACTACTCGTGGACGTCGCTCGGGTTCCATAGCTTCAAGGTAAACAAGAAATGCCTAAGCCTCAATAGTGTAGAAGACTTATTTTAAATTTTTCTTAAACCTTTTATTTATTTTAAGTTCCCAAAACACCCATAATACACAAGAAAACAAGTCATTATGATGCATGTACCTTTCCTAGGGTCTCTACCCTATAATCAGTGTAGCCTCACTTGGTCGTTCGGTAGGTCCAGAGTCTTTGCATCGGATCACGGGGGCCCTAAAATCTCGTTTCCTAGTCAGTCTTCCCTGGACTATTTCACACACCAAGATTTTCTAACACTGTTTCCCGACCATAATATAAAATCCTCACTATGACTAACCCCAAACTCCATCCAATTTATCAACCTGCCTCTGATACCATTCTATCACGGCCTGCCTTCACTAATATGGGAGAAGGGACAAAAAACTTCCAAACCCTTCCTTCTTCAAGTTGAAGGAGAGATAATGACCCCCGAGTCCCACCTTCAATAGGCCCCAGAGTGGAAACTAGAAGCAAGGGTATAGAATCTCACATGAAATGAAATGCGTTACCCTTTTTTGTAGAACATGATCGGGAGATAAGCTGGTAAGTCCCAAACAACTCGAAAAGATGATAGTAAAAGTAAATACCAACAATCCATTCCCACATTCATGTCCAAAATAAAGTGATACAAAGTACAAGGAACTCTAAAGTAAATTTCCAAAGTAAGGGAAAATCAGCAATAACAACTCCCAACGCCCAAGCTAATAAGGTCTGGCACAGTCCTCAAGGTCCTCCTAGAAACCTAAAAGTAGTTTTATATACGTAGGGTGGGTATACAGGTATACTTAGTAGTGAAAACCAAAAGCTCTCATGCACAAGTGAGGAGGCACTCTAATGCCCCGTGAGAAAGTAGAGGTAACCAAAATGCCTAGCAAGGAAACTATCCACCCAACCTCACCAAATCACACTTCCCAAATAACGCAATTCAGGTAGAGTAATAGTAATATCACATCGATATTTGGGTACCCCACACATCTTT
This sequence comes from Viscum album, assembly GCA_963277665.1. Taxonomy (NCBI): domain Eukaryota; kingdom Viridiplantae; phylum Streptophyta; class Magnoliopsida; order Santalales; family Viscaceae; genus Viscum; species Viscum album. Next base: position 1,714,710,540 of record OY728157.1, read on the forward strand.
CTTACTGGTTATTTAGGAAATCCTATGTATCAAACCTCTCCCATTGGTTCCACTGCAGTCCCACTGCTGCCCTAACAACAACCTTGTGGTCCACCACCACGCATCCCTCCCACAGACACATGGGCCACTACCACACATAACCATTTCTGGAAACACCTAGTCCACAACAACCACACGTAACCACACTTGCAAACACTTGGGCCAAAATAACCACCGCCACACTCAAAGACACCTGGGCCTCATCCCGAAGACACTTGGGAAACAACCTGCCCGCACACACCTAGACCAACCACCACAACACACCCTTCCTGAAGAGTCTTGGGCCATACTAAACCTTAGGTAGTCACAGCCTGCCCAAATAATCTTAGGCTACCTAGGAGAGGGAGAATAAATGAGATAGTAACCATCCACTCATAAGAATGTTGGGAAAAACACCCTCCCCCGTGAAATGGGGGTGTTCGGCACAAAGTTCTCAACATGGGTGGGGTGTGTACAAGAAACAAAATAACTAACATTATACATATATATAATCAAGCACTCATCCCAGCCTAAGGGTTCCGAGACAGACAACCAACCCGTACACAACCACTCTCGCTATTATCCCTACATGCACAAATGCACAACAACCACAGCCAGAACACAACCCACTCCTGGAAAATAGTTTCCCCATTGGACCCATTCTTGTTATCAAGTTCAAGTGATTCTGTTGAAAATAATTCTCCACTACCGGGTGACTAACAGGAACAAACACAAGCCAAAACAACACTGGACCGAAGAAGAAAATAGCCAAACATCAATTTAAGCATTCAAACCTAGTTCTCTTGTAAATTCACAACAAAAAAATGGATCCTTGGGATCCCTCTAAGTACTAGAACAAAACCAATCCCCAAAAATTTCTCAACCAGAACATTCCACCCCCCTCTATGTCACCCCACAAGGCATCAAATAGAGCCACCACACATATCATCAGAACAGAGAAAGGAAGTTTTCAGATTTAACTACACCATTAATTAAGTTCCTTCCTTCTGTTTAGTTAACTGGGGTGATCACATAAGGATTATTATTCATTTGGAATCCATTTAATCAACCAAGTTTATGTGATTAACCAATTTCCATGTTACATCCATTCAATCATAGGATTATCCAAAAAACAGAGGTTCATTAGTGTGCAAGAAAGGACCACCAACGACCATGATTTTCAGTGGGTATAATCCCATAAAATTCATAACATAAAAATGAATATAAAATAATACAACAACATAATCATCATTCACACCCCTTCATCCTTTAAAAGTTCGTTTATTATCTTCATTAAGGTTTGGTTTCATCTACATCCTGAGGTAAAACATTATCTCACCCACCCCACATGATGTACAGTAAAGAGAGACGAAGGGAAAACCCCTACCTAGATGATTAATGATAGAAGTTTTCTCCTTGCTCCAAGAATTGGGGATGCACGACTTGCAGAGCAAGAACACTGAGGACTCCAAGGATGAGCGGGAAGGGCTCCATCATAGGTGCACTATGAGATACCGAAAGGAAAATGAAGAGAGGATCTCAGCTTAAGAAAAGGCCAGATCCTAAAATATGGGAGATGATTTTTAGGTACTCAAAAGTTATATTGTGGATCAACCATGTGGTTGGGTGGTTTCACACGTTGGGATTAATTAAGATTTAATAATTCTCCTTAGAGATGGTGGAGATGATGGTTGTGAGTTAATAGATTTCCTTTAAATGGAGAAAATCACATAATAGGGGTGAAACTATAAAACACGTAAAAGGTGTGACATCGAGGAAAAAGGCCATGTGTTTTGGTAACTCAAGGTTCGGCCAACTATCAGGAGTTTAAAACATATTTTATTAGCTTTAAATGGATTTGAAAGGGGTAATAAACACTTTTATGAAAAAAGATACGTTACTAGGGGAAAATTGTAAGGTCCTATAAAAACTGGGAATAACTCACCATTAGGTGAATCACCGCCACCCTGGCACCGTCGCCCTGGCACCATCACCCAGGCACCATCGTCTTGGCACCATAGCCCCGGCACCGTCGGCCTGGCACCATCGCCCTGGCATCGTTGCCCTGGTACCGTCTCCCTGGAACCGTCACCCTCGCATCGTCGCCCTGGTACCATCTCCCTAGCACCGTCCCCCTGGCACCGTCGCCCTGGCACCGTCCCCCTGGCACCGTCACCCTGGAACCGTCGCCCTGACACCGTCGTCCTCGCACCGTCACCCTGGCACGGTCGACCTAGCATTGTCGTTCTGGCACTATCGCCCTAGCACCATCCCCCTGGCACCGTCACCCTAGCACCGATGTCGATTAGTGATACAGACGAGCCATTGGTGCCACCAACACCTATCGCCCTGGCATCGTCACCCTAACACCGTCACCCTGGCACCGTCGCCCTGGCATCGTCGCCCTAGCACAGTCACCATGGCATCGTCCCCCTGACACCTTCGCCCTGGCACCGTCTCCCTGGCATCGTCGCCCTGGCACCGTCGCCCTGGCACCATCGCCCTGGCACCGTCGACCTGGCACTGTCGCCCTGGAACCGTCTCCCTGGCACCGTCCCCCTGGCACCGTCCCCTTGGCACCGTCGCCCTGACACCGTCACCCTGGCACTGCCGCCCCGGCACCATCACCACCATCCCCCTGGCACCATCCCCCTAGCACCGTCCCCCTGGCACTGTCTCCCTGGCACTGTGGCCCGAGCACCCTCTCCCTGGCACCGTCTCCCTGGCACTGTGGCCCGGGCACCGTCGCCCTCGCACCGTCGCCTTGGCACCGTTGCCCCAACACCGTCGCCCTGGCACCGTCGACCTGGAACTGTCGCCCTGGCACTGTCCCCCTGGCACCGTCACCATGGCATCGATGTCGATTGGAGATACAAATGACCCATCAATGCCACCAACACCCGTCGGTGCCACCGACGCCCATCGGTGCCACCGTTCGTTCGACTCGAATTTTGGAAAACTCCTTAATGAGTCGCCGATGGTCCCCATGTTTCCCCAGTCACTAGAAATTTGGAAAAGTAATGGACCAAGAGGGATCAGTTCATTACATATGCCAAAAAACTTTATATATATATATATATATATATCATGTGAATTATGATTTTCATGGATAAAAGGGTATATTATTTTATGCAACATGTGATCGCACCAAAATTATAATTATTATCATTTTGTATTTCTCTCACTTATGTTATCATTAAAGAAACTATTTCATAAGATGAAATAGTGAGTAGGTATAGAATTCATACTATGAGTACATTTATTAGCCAAAGCATTCACTCATGCGTTATGAATGCATGAGTAAATGCGACTGCCTGAGGAGCATCCACGTGGATTATATAAACACATCCATATGATGGCAGATGTGGGTGAATTTTAGATCCCTGTGCTTAGTCGAACATCCTTATACCCAAAAGTTCTCTTTCATCTTTCTCCTTTGTACATAGAGGTATTAGCATACCATGGAGAAAAGATGAATCTCATTCGAACATCGGATGATTTAGTTTATCCCATAGATACACTACGGAGGTGAGATGGTTTGTTTGCAACTTTGTGATCTCTCCCAAACTCATCTGAAGGAGGTCATGATTGATGAAATGGATATTCAGTGTAAGATATGCATGTTTTACATTAAATTATTCATTTTATTATTTTATGTAGTTTTATATTATCTCACATGAGAGATCCTCAAATTTGGTTTCTAATTGCTTATGTTGTGTCTAATAACTGTTATTAGATTCGTATGAAACCTAACAATCATGAATATTCAATTCATTATTTTCATCCACTTCAAGGGATGAGTATGAATATATTAATTTTGTTCTTCATTAATTCTTAATTTCTTTCTTATATTTTACATATAGGAAATAAAATAAAAGATAAGAGAAAGAAAAAAATATAATATTTATTAAAAATATACAAAAATAAATATCATCTCTATCATAATCACTTATGCATCATAATCAACCTCAACACCTCCAGGGTGTATAAAAAATAAAATAAATCGAATTTTATCATGTTACCATCGTGGTTCATGACATAATTAGCTATCGACATATGATAGATATGCGATGTTCATCATTCGACCATTTTTGGTGACGTTGTTTCATCTTTTCATTTGATGAATGATATTTGTCTCGACATCAACCATGTATATTATTATCACTATTTCAGTAATAATCAACCACATTCACTTCAAGGAATAAAGTGATATTTAACATTCATGAGTCTTTACTACTCTTCAGGTGCTCGTTATTTTTCCTGTAACAAAAGATTAATAAAATAATTCACATATATTTTTTCAATGTTATCAAGAGAGAGAGAAATAAGTATAAAAATATATGATATATAAAATAAGACTTGCTTGTTGGTATCAGGGTTGATGAACTCATGAGTCTACCTTGTGAGTCTACCTAGGGAGCTCGATGAGTTAACACCGAGTTTATGAGTTTACCTATGATTTTATCGAGTCGATATAGTAAACTCGTAAGTTTGGCTACTATGGTTGATATACCTCTTCGAATGAGTGGAGATTATATGCACATGAAGGAGCATGCACTACCACAGATCTGGGCAAGGGATGTGCTGACTATTATCAATACTAAGCAGAAAATGTTGATAAAAGAGGAGGCCTTTATTAGCTCTAGCTAAAATCATTGATAAATCTACCATTTATGAGCACTAAAAAGGGTGCTGATAAAGTTTTACCCTTTATCAGTGCTATTATTAGCGCTGATAAAAGTTTTTAATAAAAAATATTATTAATTTATATAAAATTATTATATTTATATTCAAAAATAATGTTTATTTGCATACATTAAATAAAAAACACATGTTTATAATTAATATATTTTGTTAATAATTCAAATATATATAATATTTAAAAAAAAGTATTTATAATATTATAATTAAATAATTATATATTTAAATAATTATAAGATTATAATAAATTTCATTAAATAATAAATATATTTATTATATTTATTTTATTTATTTGATTTATTATATTTATTATATTTATTATATTTATTATATTTATTATATTTATCATATTTATTATATTTATTATATTTATTATATTTATTATATTTATTATATTTATTATATTTACTATATTTACTATATTTATTATATTTACTATATTTATTATATTTATTATATTTATTATATTTATTATATTTATTATATTTATTATATTTATTATATTTATTATATTTATCATATTTATCATATTTATCATATTTTTTATATTTTTTATATTTTTATATTTTTTATATTTTTTATATTTTTTATATTTTTTATATTTTTTATATTTTTTATATTTTTATATTGGATTTAACCAGTTGAGGGAGGATGGTGCGGGATCCGGCTAAGAGCCGCTTCCATGTCTACTTCATGGAGATCTAAGGTTTATGATGTCACTTCCCCACTTTTTAGGTTATGTGCTTCTTAATGGGGTAGAGATCGATGATCAGAGAGGCACACTGGTGTCCCGGACGGATGGTCTGGCCATTCAGGGGCTCTTTTTTACTATACGTGAATGCGGATTTGGGTGCCCAGACTAATTTCCTGCTCAGAGGTGCTCTGCGCACAGGTGGGTTGATGTCTGGTGGTGATGGTGCTATTCGGGGAGGCGCAATATTTAACTGTGATTCTCAGACAGATCTGGTTCGAGGACCTAGCGTGTCTCGTATGGATTTGGATGGGGAGGTCGGTGAGCCTTAGTCGGATATGGGTCAATGACCTGATGTAATGGGAGGGGTCTATGAGTTGGGTGTTGTGTGCACTCACTGCATGAGACCTACTAGTGGCGTGGATTCAAAGGCGACCGTGACGGGCATTTCCCTCTTGGTTGCAGATCTAAAATATGTGGGTGATTTTAATGCATTCAAGAATTCCTCTACGGGCTAAATCCTGAAGAAGGGGTCTTCTTCCAATGTGGTGGAAAATCTGTAGGCTTTTGCTGAATGATTAAGCATGGGGCATAAATCCCTTATCACGTGGCTTGTTATTCTCAAAGGAGAAACTCCTTGGAAGCTTGATGATCTTTTTAATTAGGTTTATTATATCTGAGGATTCTCAGACTGGAGGTGAATCTCATTAGTTCAAGGCTTCTTCCACTGTATTTTCACTTCAGATGAATCCAAGGCTCGTGCATGGAGCTCTGTGTCTCTCTTTTTGAAGCCTGGTTCTCTCCATCTTCGTGAATGGTCTCTTGATTTCAATGTCTCGTGGGTGAGAAACACCTTTACATAGGTATTGATTCGCTTTTATAGTCTCAATTGGGTGTTGTGTCATCTAAAGATATTGTATGATATTACCATGGAAATTGGAACACGAATTCATCTTGAAAAAGAAACTAAGAATGTTCGTTTTGGTCATTATGATAGAATATTGGTTGAAATTGATCTAAGTTCTACTATGGTTGAAAATGTCACACTCTATACCCCTTATGGTGATATCAATATTGGGGTTGAATATGAGAAGCGTCCATCTTTTTGTGCGGACTTCATAGTTGTTGGACACTCTGTGGAGACTTGCAGGAAGAATACTATATGCACAGAATGTGGTGCCAAGGATCATTTTTCTAAAGATTGTCGAAATAATGCATAGGGAAAGGAAGTGGGAAATCACTCGACTAAGGGAAACCTTGGCAAGGCCAAGTTGGATGATGATGGGCCTTTGAAATCTGAAAGCGCGGCCGATTTTCGCCTATTGACCGGTCAAAGTTCTGATGCTCTGCTAATGTGTATAACAGCACTCGGGTCGAATCCTCAGTGATGACACTTTTTAATAGTCTTTTGTTTTTAGTTGATTGTATTTTGATTATGGGGGTTTATTTGCAGAGCTTAATTGAAATGATTTATCAATTTAAAATTTTAATAAATATTGGGGTGATTTCATCATTAGGTAGTTAAGCTTGTGATATCCTTGAGCTTTTCTTTATATTGAATTAAATTAACACCCATGTCACAAGTTGACGTTGATTGAAATTCCTAAGTGTTAAGGCTTTAATCCAAGACTTAACTTATCTTAGGATTCTAATATAAATCAGATCTTATTTCTGGTAGTGTATTTATGGTTCCAATAATCCATGGAAACTACATGTTAAACAAAATATGTCATTAATCCATGACATGTTGAGTCCAACATACACAATGTTAAATTAAAGAATACTCATCGAGCAAATACTCTCAATCACTTAACATACCTAAATTTTGACTCACCCAAATGGTAGATTTACTCATACATTAATATGATTATAAATTTGTTTTATTATGTTTATGATTATGAGTTAATAAGAGAAGAAAAATAATAGGATAAGAAAAGAGTTGTGCGCTGAACACAAACACGCAAATGGTGATGAGAGTTAAAAATAGAATTTTGATTGAATGAGGAAGAAAAAGAAGGAAAGTAGATTCAAATATATTTAAAATATTTTAAGAAAATAAATATTAAACTACAGAAGGTGGATGATAATAAGATACATTGAAGAAGAAACTTGCATTAAAATAGAATTACAAAGAAAAGACTTACAAGATTGCAATAATGAAGAACACAAAAGTAAAAGGAAACAAAGAAAGGAGGAAGAGTATATCAAGTGAAAACCTGAGTATGTAAGGTCATCCCAATCCCTTTTAAGGGCTTTGTTCATGCAAATATGTGCTCCTATATTCTGAAATGCCAACCCCTTTGAAAGAAGAGGAGGGGATGTATTTATAGCCCAGTGTTGTGGGCTGTTTGCATTCCAAAAATGCCCCTCCACTTGCATCGCCACTTTGACAAATTAGACATCCTAATATCGAGATATGATCTTATTACCAGTTGTAGATAAATATATCCTATGTCTACCCTAAAAATTTGGAGGCCATTGTAATTAAGGATCCAACGTTATGGCGGTTGGATTAAACCATTTTAATTTGTCAATTTCAATACAAACTTTTTGAAGGCCAAAATGTGAATGGGTTCTTGAATATGAAGATCCCTTAAAATATGAATTATTTATTCAAAAAATTCATCCAAATATATCTCCTCTTTCACACTGAAAAATATCATATTTATTTGATGATTACATCATGATATATGTCATGAATAGTGTCCAGATTTTAATTCTCATCCAGAATGGTGGGCTGAGTTTAATAAATCAGTTGGGCCCTATGTATTTGTATTTGGGCCTTGAAATTTTTATAAAAGACTCCTTACATTGTCCCTCGAACGTTGGAGGAGAATAAAGGAATTTGGACATCCTGATTGATCCCAGAAATTAAATCTTCATGGCTGGTCCAGTTTCTTCACAGATTCTGTAGGCCTTTTTGTGTGGTCCATATGGGCCTTCAAATTATATAATTGGACCATTATCCCTTATAATGAAATTTTATATATTGAATTAGGAATCCTGAAAAACAATAACCACATAATTTGGATCAGTAGGGAGGTAGTTATAAATAAAAGAGTAAACTCGCTCAATTTGACTACTTCTAAAAATGCTCAAAAATTATACTTAGTATTAAAACATCAATATTTCACACAAATTATGAAAATTTAATATAAAATAAGTAAAGGGAGTATATAATAATTCATTAAAATATTAATAACATAAACTCCCCCACACTTAGTCTTGTGCATGTCCTCATGTGCAACAAATATAAAAACATGACAAAAATCATTTTCACTCACCATCAAATATTAAAATTTTGTTTTCCCCAATCAGGGAGGTTTAGACAATGTCACTCATCCATATTGAATTCCACCACAAGTTGTTACAGAAACAATGTTCAAAAAAACAATTCATTTTTTTCATGCTCAAATTTATAAATGGAAAATGGTGGCACACAAAACTTACTCCTCTCAAGATGATAAAATTAATTTATGGAGCTTCACTCATTCACCAAACAAAAGTGAAAATCTTAGAGCTTGAAAGAGATCTCAGCTTACACTCCCTATCCAAAGTGCACAAGAATCAAGAGGTATTTTGAATGGGTTTTTCTGTGGCTATGGGATGGTAGGAATATAATGTCCAAGAGAGAAAAGAAGACGGGTAAAACACCAACATGGAAAAAGCAATGCATACATTTTTTTTAAAATGAGACATGAAAGTAAATAGAAACACATATTTACGAGGGAATGAAAATGTGAAATAATACACAAAAGTGGAAGGAAATATTAAGGTAATGATAATATGGAATATTTACATAGCACAAAACTTCTCCCAATGACATCAGAATATAATGCAAGTATTCTTTTTTTTCTTTTTTTCTCTTTTTTCAAAAGTTAAACTTGAAACAGATCTCACACTAATATCCCAACACATGATTGATCTCCTCATTACACTAATTGTAATATTTATAACAAGATCAAAGGTTGAGGAAGAGTGATTTTTGACCTACCCAAGACACAACCCTGTTTCTTTTTTTCTTTTTTTCTTTTTTTTTCATTTTTTTGAACACTTGTCAATAACATTTACAAAATTACATAAATAAAAGTAAATTACATTCCCCAAAACACACTGAATGACAACCTCTCCCCCACAATTAAATTGATTCTTTCCCTCAAGCATATGATAACTCATTGAAAAACAAGAAAAGGGAACCCAAAAAATGAAATTCATTCCCCCCACATGTAAATTTCAAAAAATTATGCAATGGAAATACATGTTGATATTGGGTGGGATAAGTTATTGGGCTTGTAATGTGGCTATCAAAGAAAAGGTTTTCATAGGATCAAAGGGGATTTAAAAAGGAAGATTAATGTATGGTTAATGGGAGGTTATTTGGCTATTATAATTCTCATGTGGTTCAGAAAATGCCTCTATCATATTAATGCACACTAAAGTAAGAAATTCAGTTCAAAGGTCCACAAACTCAAGATTCACAAATGGGGGTGAAAGAAAACACTCATTTTGAAAAGATGTCCATAGGTGACCTTGGCATGAAATCTAATTTTGTTCCTCACAGTTTGGGAAAATCATTTTACAAATCAAAAATTGAGCATTCAAAATTGGTTGGTTTTGAAACAATATTCTCTATCCAAATTTATAAAGAAACCACAAAATTTTTTAGATTAAACCATGTCTTTTGACCCCCAAAAATGGTTGGACAAAATTTTAAAATTGTAAGGTGGGTAAGAATGACTCTTGATTTTTCATATTATTATCATCTTTTGTTTTTTTTTATGTTTTTTTAGTTTTATTTTAGTCTTTTATAAAGACACACCCACAAAAAAGAGGAAGAGTAAATAAAAAAATGTGATGAAGAAATTGAAAAAAAATGAGAATGAGGGAGGAAGAAGAAGAAAGAGAGAGATATATAGAGAGGGGGGGAAAGAGGTTCCCCTGGTTTGGATTTGGCGGGTCGTTGTCTCCATCCAGTGGTGTATTCTCTATAGAATTTGTGAATCTGATGGAAGTTGATGTGGTTACAGGATTGTGGGATGTTACCTGAAAAATAAAAAACATTATTCATCTAATGAAAAACTAAAAATAAATTAAAATTTCATAAAAGTAAAAGAAAACATGGGTTGCCTCCCAAGAAGCACTGCATTTATTTTTCTATATCTGGACAGCTGCAGTGGACTACCCATAGTCTGACAGTGGCCATCGTATTTTCTCAACTCTAGTGTGCTTCCAGAAAAACTTTTCAATTGGGAGGCCTGATGATTCATTGGATAATTTCATCCCTTCCTTGTTGTTTAGAATGCAATTCAACGAGGGTGGAAAGAGCATATGACTATCCTCCCTTTGGTCTTCAACATGAGGAATGATTTTATCCACCAAGTGGTGGTTTTATATGCTTGGAAATTTAGGAGGATGTATCAATTCTGATGGTTAATCTATGTAAGGTTCAGATAACACGAAACCAGAGTATGAGATCCCAATTGTTTTTGACTCATTTATTTCATCACTTATCGATGTAGAGTAATGAGGATCATTGGATTCATAAGACTGAATAATTTTTTCAATATCCAATACTGGAAAACGGGCCTATACCCACGGTTTTCGAAAACCGTGGGTATAGGGATAATATGGGGACCTATACCCACGGTTTTGTCAAAACCGTGGGTATAGCTTAATTTTAAAGACCAATACCCACAGTTTTTCAAAATCGTGGGTATAGGTGTTTTTTTTTTGAAGACGTATACCCACGGTTTTGGCCAAACCGTGGGTATAGAGTTTTTTCAGATGACCTATACCCACGGTTCTTCAAAACCGTGGGTATTGGGGTATTTTTTTTTGAAGACCTATACCCACGGTTTCAAAGAACCGTGGGTATAGCTTTCCCACCATAAGGTGGAAAAAAACGCGCGACAATGGAAAAAAATTTGGTAGGAATACAATATTGATTAATATAATTTTGCGAATAGAAATAATAAATAACAGAAACATTCTAGCTGATTCGGTTAAGCCGCCGTCTGTTATATTAACCGGTCCTGTGATCAAATCATGGCGTCATCTTTTTTTCTAATATATAACTATTATTAATATAAGTATACTAATATATATATATTCAACAAGAATTTTTGTAGGTCGGTTGGTTAGGTGTGGCGTTGCCCTTCGGCAGGTCCCCATTTCGACACCCAGCATCCTCGATTTTCAAACACCACACCTCGATTTTCAAAGCCCATGTTTTCCATTCCATTTTCAAATACCGTGCGTGTATAATATTAATATATATAAATAGATATATTTCAATATAACAATTGAAATTGATATCTCCACTGGTTCCTTGGTAATGCGCTGCTGGGAGTCTGTTCGTGAGGTGCGGGTTCAAACCCCTGTAGAGCCTATTTTTTGAATTTTAATACCCCACGGTTTTCAAACCGTAGGGACTATTGTGTGCCACATTAGCACAGCGTGCTCCACACTTTAAGAAGCCTATACCAACGGTTCAGCAAAATAGTGGGTATAGATTGAAGCCCCTATACCAATGTCTTTCCATCCCACGGTTCACAAAACCGTGGGTATAGGTTATACCCACGATTTTGGGGGCTATACCCACAGTTTTGAACCATGGGTATAGGTCGTTTTTCTAGTAGTGATCCTTTATATCAATTTTTTTCACCAAATAATGGTCAATTTCAACCTCACCAGTGATCGATTTATTAATTATGGAACAAATCGCACAACCTTCACTCTCATTGGGACAAGATAAACACATTTGTTTAGGGTTAACCTCACATATAACAGAATTTTCAGAATCATGGATAGGAAATGATGAATGTTGGATAAACTGATCTGAATCAAAAAATGAGCATTCTAGTTCATTTTCCTCATTATCATCCAAGCTGGAGAAGTAAATGTTATAGGCAATATGAGATTCTAAATATTTTTCAAGATCCTTTAGATCAATGGAGTTTTCATTTTTAATGTCAAAATCAACTTCTCTAGTTATGACTTGGTTAATGAGGATGCAATATTCACAAACTCCTATATCATTATAACAAGAAGGTCATGATGGATTGGGATTCAACACACTCTTAGAGAGATTTTCAGAATAATGGATAGAGAATGCAGATTCATTCTCTGATGGGTATTGCATGGATTGAAAAATATTGAACTTGACCAGTTGGTCGCCAAATTCCATGGATAAGATTCCAGCATGGAAATCAATTTTGGTTTTAGATGTCTGAGGAAAGTTATTCCTAAAATCAAAGGATATTGGCAAGAAGTTGTCTCACCTTCCATGTCAAGGACATAGAATTCAGCTGGGAAGATAAGATCTAATACTCGAACAAGGACATCCTCAATTATTCCCTCAGGACTGGTTGTGATTTGATTGGCTAATTGAATGACAACACCTGTTGGATGTAAGGGACCTATACCAAGGTTGGAGAAGATGGATTTGGGAATGACATTAATTGATGCTCCTAGGTCTATGAGTGCATCATCAAAATTTGAACTTCTAATTTGGCATGGAACCGTAAAGGTCCCTAGATCTTTGCACTTTATGGGAATAGACTATTGGGTGGAAACACTTTCAAAGGTCCTAAGTTGCCTCTTATGGGTAAAAAAATCCTTGAGAAACATGGCATACTTAGGAATTTGTTTAATGGAATCTAAGAGGGGAATGTTGACTTCAACACATCTAAACATGTCAAGAATTTCATGATCGGGTTCAAATGACTTCTTTGTCATAGAAATAGCTTGAGAAAAAGTAATTGGGTTCCTGAGTGGAATAGAAGGAGGTGAGGGAATGGATTCAGATTCCTTTTCAAGTTTCTTTTTCTTTTCATTTTATAGGTCAACATTTAAAGGGGGGTTGGAGGACTTATCTTGAGGCATAGAAATTTTCTTTCTTGATCTAAGTGCAATTTCACTTACATTACCCTTGGGGTTGGGTAATGGTTGAGCTGGGAGTTGGGAAGAATTTGATTGTTGCTGCTGGCTCAGGTGGGATGCAAGTTGACCAATTTGTGTTTCAATATCTTTAAGGATGGAACAGGTTAATGAGGCAAGGTCTTCAATTTCACTTTCCCATGGTTGCTTGGAAAAAGAAGCTTGTCCCAGATTGGGATTGCCTTGATTTTGGTTCTTGGGAAAGCGATTGTATTGGTTTGGGAATTGGGAAGGCTCACCAGGATAGTGGAATCCTAGAGGAGGAATAGGAGGATTGATCCTTTGTTGTTGAGGAACAAAAGGGTAAGGTTGTTGTAAGTTACCACCACCTTGACCATATTGGAATTGGTTTGGTTTTTGATGAGGGTATTGAGGGGGATGAGAAATGGGATTCCCATATCTCAAGTTAGGGTTATAGGTAGAAGAGAAGGGCTCAGAGTGGGGTTGGTTGAAGTTTCTAAAAAACTAACCTAATTTTTTAGGGTTGGGGTTCCGCTGAGCATATGCTGCATTGAGCTCCATTAGTTTACATGAATCAGATTTATCCTCTTGAATTTGTGGAAATGTGTTTATTGGATGAGCTAGTGAGTTTCATATTCCACAGTTTTTGACAGGTCCAGGAAACATTGATTGTGGAGAAGATGAGGTTGGGGCTTTGTATGCCACAGCTAGTTGTCGCACAAGACCTGTAAGTTCACTCATCCACTCGGTCATCTTTTTCAGCTCTATGGATTGATTATCTTGGACTTGTTTTACTTGAGAATGTGATCGAGTATGGAATTGTTGTGTGTTTTCATCCATGTTGCTTATAAGATCTATTGCAGTTGTAGGAGTTTTATCAACAAGAGCACCGCCACTTGCGGCATCAATGAAAGTTCTCTCCATATCCAATAACCCCTCATATAAGTATTTGATCAAGAGTTGGTCAGGTATTTGGTGGTGTGGGTAGGTTTTAACAAGCTTTTTTAACCTCTCCCAGTGTTTATGGAGTTATTCACTTGGTAACTGACAAACACCACTTATTTCCTTTCAGATAGAAGCAGTATGAGAAGCAGGAAAGAATTTCTCTAAGAAGAGTTGCTTCATGTCATTCCATATGGTTATGGAACTAGGAGGAAGTTAGTAGAGCCATGACTTGGTGGAGTTATATAGGGAGAAAGGGAATTCTTGGAGTTTGATTTGTTCCTCAGAAACCCCTTGAGGCTTCATGGTGGAGCACACCACTTGGAACTCTTTAAGATGAAGATGTGGATCCTCATCGGTTAGCCCGTGGAAATGAGGGATAAGATGAATCAAACCCAATTTGAGTTCAAATTTAGACTATATGTTTGGATATTGAATACCAAGAGTTTGGTAATTTATATTAAGGTTAGCGAGTTCTTTAAGTGTTTGTTCCCTAGTATTGGCCATATCTAATTCAATTGGTTGGACAAGGACTGATTCTTGAATTATTTGATTATCTCTTATGTTCCTCCTAATTTGGAGAACTGTTTACTCAATTTCAGGGTCAAAAAAATATGAGGGATTGTTTGGGAGGATACGGGGCATTCAGAAAGATTTTAGAAGAAATGGGAAGATAGGTTTTTCTTTGTGTTTTTTTCGTTTATGATTTTTATGAGAAGGCGGGTTTTTTTTTTTGTTTTTTTCAAATTTTTTTAAAAAAATTGGTTTTTTTTGTTTTTTTACAATAACCAGAAACTAAAGACTATTTAATTTCACCATCCCCAGAAACGGTGCCATTTGAAAGCATGGTCAATTGTAACCTATCGACCAGTCAAAGTTCTGATACTCTGCTAATGCGTATAGCAGCACTCGGGTCGAATCCTCGGTAATGACACTTTTTAATAGTCTTTTTTTTAGTAGATTGTATTTTGATTAGGGGGGTTTATTTTCAGAGCTTAATTGAAATTATTGATCGATTTAACAATTTAATAAATATTGGGGTGATTTCATCATTAGGTAATTAATCTTGTGATATCCTTGATCTTTTCTTTATATTGCATTAAATTAACACCCATGTCACAAGTTGACATTGATTGAAATTCCTAAGTGTTAAGGCTTTAATCCAAGACTTAACTTATCTTAGGGTTATAATATCAATCATATATTGTTGATGGTAGTGTATTTATGGTTTCAATAATCCATGTAAACCACACATTAAACAAAATATTTCATTAATCCATGACATGTTAAGTCCAACATACACAATGTTAAATTAAAGAATACTCATCGAGCAAATACTCTCAATCACTTAACATCCATAAATTTTGACTCAACACAATGGTAGATTTACTCATCCATTAATATGATTATAAATTTGGTTTATTATGTTTATGATGATGATTTAATAAGAGAAGAAAAAGAATGGGATAAGAAAAGAGTTGTGCGCCAAACACAAACACACAAACGGTGATGAGAATTAAAAATAGAATTTTGATTGAATGAGGAAGCAAAAGAAGGAAAGTAGATTCAAATATATTTAAACTATTTTAAGAACGTAAATATTAAACTATAGAATGTGGATGAGAATAAGATATATTGAAGAAGAAACTTTCATTAAAACAGAATTACAAAGAAAAGACTTACAAGATTACAATAATGAAGAACACAAAAGTAAAAGGAAGCAAAGAGAGGAGGAAGGGTATCTCAAGTGAAATCTTTAGTATGGAAGGTACTCCCAATACCTTTTAAAGGCTTTGG
The DNA here is from genome assembly GCA_963277665.1 of Viscum album. Classification (NCBI taxonomy): domain Eukaryota; kingdom Viridiplantae; phylum Streptophyta; class Magnoliopsida; order Santalales; family Viscaceae; genus Viscum; species Viscum album. The sequence goes on from OY728157.1 coordinate 1,714,726,588, forward strand.
TAGTTCCAATATGTGCTCTTATCTTTTTAAATTCCAACCCCTTTGAAAGGAGAGGAGGGGATGTATTTATAGCCCAATGTTGTGGGCTGTTTGCATTCCAAAACTTCCCCTATGCTTGCATCACCACTTTTACAAATTAGACAGACTAATATCGTGATATGATATGCTTAACAATTGTAGATAAATATATCCTCTATCTACTCTGAAAATTTGGAGGCCATTGGAATTGAGGATCCAAAGTTATGGTGGTTGGATTAAACAATTTTAATCTGGCCATTTCAATACAAACTTTTTGAAGGCCAAAATGTGAATGGGTTGTTGAATAGGAAGATGCCTTCAAATTCAAATGATTTCTAAAAAAAAGTCAGCCAAATATATCTCCTATTTCACACTGAAAAATATCAACTTTATTTGATGATTACATCATGAGATATGTCATGAATAGTGTCTGGATTTTAATTCCCATCCAGAATGGTGGGATGAGTTTAAATGAATCATTTGGGCCCCTTTTATTTGGATTTGGGCCTTGAAATTTTTATCCAAGACTCCTTACATTTTCCCCCAAACTTTGGAGGATAATAAAGGAATTTGGACTTCCTGATTGATCCCAGAAATTAAATCTTCATGGCTAGTCCAGTTTCTTCACAGATTATGTAGGCCTTCTTGTGTGGTCCATATGGGCCTTCAAATTGCAGAATTGGCCCATGATCCCTTATAATTAAATGTTGTATATTGAATTAAGAATCCTAAAAAATAAGAACCAAATAATTTGGATTATTAGGAGAAGAGTTATAAATAAAATAGTAAACTGACTCAATTGGACTACTTCTAAAAATGCTAAAAAATTATACTTAGTATTAAAATATTAATATTTCACACAAATTATGCACATTTCATATAAAATCAGTAAACGAAGTATATAATAAGTCATGAAAATATTAATAACATCAAAAGCCTGGGTCAATGTTGTTGAGGATGTTGAAACTGATCAAGTTCACTGTCATGCATAGCAGACTGAGTCCCGAAGTGAGGATCACAACTCATTCAAAGATGTGCTTCTTCATGGATTGAATCAGAAGGTTATGGTTGCTGACACTAGTCATGGAAATTTCTAGGACCATGTTGTTTCTCTTATGGGGAGACAGAAGGCAGCACATGGTGGATTTATAAAGGAAGCAATGAATTCTCAATTCGTTGATGTTGATGCAGAGAAACAACCTGTTGAAGATTTGACATTGATTTCCTCTCCAACCCAGTAAAGGGATGAAGGGTCTCAGCAGATCCCCATGGAGAAAGACATTTATGATTTGGATAAGGAAAATCCAGGAGGGACCTGGCAACAAACTACAACCTGGCAGCGGGGTCGACATCAAAAAAAACGTGGTTGAGGGCGTGGATGTGAGGATTGGGCTAGTGGGTGAGGGCGTGGCTGAAATGTTTCTATCGAGTCTTCCTCCAAAGGGCTCACTTCGAAGTAGCAAAAACTCAGGGAGAAGTATTCTGTGCTTTTTAATCAAAAGAACTCACAGTCATAATGAGAATATACTGATGATGGTAAGGACTCTGGTCCTAATTATGGACCTCCTCTTGATTTATAGGCTTCCTTTTATGTATGAGGGCATGTTGTTGTTTAATCCCATCCATTTAATTTCCTCTCCTCTATCGTCTTTAATTTTTAATAAATTTATTTAGGAGAGGGCTCGCTTGTCTCCTGAACCTTTTGAGTATATTTTTTAAATATATATATTTATAATTATAAATAAATAAATATATGTTTCTAATGAATTTGGTCAATAAATATATTGATGTGTGGGTATAATTGACGTGTATATATGTTATGTATTCATCATTAATGTTCAATATACATTACACCCTTCTTATTATTCATGTTGTCCATATGTGATGACTCATTTTTTATTATCTATACTTTACTAGGTGTATGATTCATTCATGTTATACCGATGAATCTATTATGTTCTCAAAAATACTTATAAAATTATAATAAATATATTTATTATATTTATAATTATAAAATTTTAATTATATATAAATACTTTTTAAATATATTTATTTGTAATTATAATTATAACTATATATATATAAATAATTTTAAATTTACAATAAATACATCTATTATAATTTTATAAATAAATATATTTATAATTATATACAAATATTTATAAATATATTTATTTATAGATATAATTATAACTATATATATGTGTAAATAATTATAAAATTATAATAAATATATTTATTATACTTATAATTTTATAAATATATATAATTAAATAAATATATTTATAAATATATACAAATAGTTATAAATAAATATAAATAGTTATAATTATAATTATAAATAAATATAGATATATTTAAATAATTGTAAAATTATAATAAATATATTAATTATATATATTTATATAAAAATATTTATAAATAAATACAAAAAGTTATAATTATAATTCTAAATAAATATAGATATATTTAAATAATTATAAAATTATAATAAATATATTAATTATATATATTTATAAAATTATAAATATATTTGTTATAATTTTATAATTATTTATATATATTTATTTATAATTACAACTATAAATAAATATATATTTATTATAATTTTTAATTACAAATAAATATTTATTTATTTATAGTTATAAATATAAATATTTATTTATTTATTTAAATAATCATAAATTTATAAAAAATATATATATATTTATTATTCTTATATAATGTTATATATAATTAAACAAAATATATTTAGAAATATATACAAATATTGATAAATAAATACAAATATTTATAATTATAATTATAAATAAATACATATGTATTTAAATAATTATAAAATTATAATAAATATATTAATTATATATATTAATAAAATTATAAATATAATAAATATATTTGTTATAATTTTATAATTATTTATATTTATATATATATTATAGTTAGGGCTAAGAATTGTGTATGAGAAAATTCCCAAATTTTGCTTGGAATGTAAAGTTATTGGACATGAACTCTCAAATTGCAGGTGAGTTGTTGTTTGTGATCACTGCTCTAAGCACAGACATGAGTTCACTGCATGTCTTTGGAATTATAAGAAGTCTAATAATCACATTTCTTCTGATGAAACTACCCAATTGACTCAATCTAGGGAACATGGAAATCAATTGATTGGTCAATGCATGTTTACTGGTTCTACCACCAATGGGAACTTAAACTCTGAACATCATCCTGATGTTAATGCTTAGAAAGTGTCACCAATGATGGTTGTAACTTCTCAAATGGTAGTTACCACTAGTGAAGATACTATGGTGATTTAGGATGCAAATGCAAAGCATTCCGCTGGTAAGAAGAAAAGTTGGGCTACCATTTTGGTTGAAGAGGAAGGAACTCATGATGTCGTTGGCTTTGAGAAACATGCAGTGGACTGCAATGCCCATCAAACTTCTACGGCTAATGATCAATCTCTTTTGGATGAACAAATTATTCAAGAGGCAGTTGATCATCAACTATCTCATGAGCAGAATCTTGCCTCAAGTAATAACAAAGGTAAGATTAAAACAAGTGTTGACTCTCTTGTGATGGTTAGGACCAAAAATACCGAAACTGTGATCCAATTTAGCATTGGGAAATTGAATGCTTTCGAATCTGAGTAGAAGGAAGTTAGATTCTTCGCAGATTGTGGAGGTTCTACCTCTACTTTTCATATACATGAAGTGTAGGTAAATTTGATCCATCCTGATAAACAAGATACAGGGGAGGAAGATAAAAGCAATATGGATGATTTGCCTTATGGTTATTAGGTGAGGTCACTTAGCATTACTGACATCTTTAACAAGTCTAAGTGCAAGGAGGTGTTCCTTGAGAAATTTGGCAATGCTCATCGAGTCGAAGGCATTGATATGGAATGCTCAGCAGACTCGAATGATGACGGATCATGATAGCAGCCAAAAACATGGAGGGATCATCACCCAAGAGGCAGGGGCGGTGGCTAGTCACATAAACGATTTGCTTGTCTGGTGGGAAGTGGTTCTCACTTGGTTTTATGCCCCGTCTTTCTCTTGTTCTTGTACTTTATGAACTTTTACTTTAAATAAATTTTTGAATCATGGGTCCCAACTAAGGGTGTAATCTCGGGCTGGGCTTACCTTGAAAAAATTGGGCCACTGACCACTATTTGGGTTGGGCCGGGCCGGCCCAAACAACCTCATAAGGCGGCCCGAGCTCGGCCTCGGGCCGACCCAAACCATCGGGTCGGGCCGAGCTTTTTCGGGTTGGATCGGGCTTTTTCAAGTCGGGCCGTGATGGGATTTTATTATTTTCAAAATAATTGTTTGCTTTAAAACTTTTTTTAACATTTATTTAAATGTTTTTTTACATTTATTTTCAAACGCGTGTTTTTGACATTTATTTTTTAAAAAAATTTAACATTTTTTTTGTAAAAACATTTATTTTATTTTTTATTAACATTTTACAGTGGGTGGATATATTATTTTTTTGTCTAAATATATATATATGTGTGTGTGTGTGTGTGTGTGAATCTATATATATTATGTGAAAATTCTAAAAAAAAAATAATGAGTGGTTGGGGGATGCGCAGTAGTGGGTGAGTTTAAAACATTTTTATTTAAAAATTTTTTTAACATTTTTAAAAAAAAAAATTACAGTTTTTTAACTTATTTATAATTTTTTTAAGCATTTGTTAATTTTTTTATTTAAACATTTTTTATTTAAACCGTTTTTTAACATCTATTTAAAACATTTTTTTTATATTTATCTTTAAATGATTAATTTAAAAAAAAATTAAACGCATGCTTTTTACAAGTATTTTTTTAAAACATTTAGCTTTTTTTTTAAAAATTAATGTAAAAAGTTTTTTTAAGTGTTTGTTTAAAAAAATAACAATTTAAATGTTTGTTTTAAGAATTTTTTTAATTTTTTTTTATTTAAACCGTTTTTAACATTTGTTTAAAACAATTTTTAGATTTATTATTAGATATTTAATTTAAAATATTTTTTTGAACACATGTTTTTTACATATATTTTTTTTAAACATTTAACATGTTTTATGTAAAAAAAATTATTAACATTTTACAATGGGTGGATATGTTTTTTTTTTCAAAATAGATTTATATGTGTGTGTAAATTTATATATATTATGTGCAAATTGAAAAAAAAAATAATGAGGAATTGGGGGGTGCGCAGCAGTGGGTTGGTTGAAAGTGTTGTTATTTAAACGTTTTTTATCATTTATTTAAAACATTTTTTACATTTATTTTTTTAACATGTTTATGAAAATTATTTTTGAGCATTTGTTTAATTTAAAACATTTTTTTAAATGTTTTTAATTTTTTTTAAACGCGTGTTTTTTACATGTATTTTTATTAAACATTAAACATTTTTTTGTAAGAACGTTTATTTTCTATTTTATTTACATTTTACAGTGATAGGATATGTTATTTTTTTTCTAAACATATTTATATATGTGAATCTATATATATTATGTGAAAATAAATAATGAGAGGTTGGGGGTGTGCAACACTGGGTGGGTTAATTTTTTTTAAATAGATTTATAAATAAATATATATATATATATATATATATAATATGCAAGTTTCATCATATTTAAAAAAATTAATGAGGTTGGGGGGTGTGCGAACATCATTGGGTGAGTAGTTATTTTTTTGTTAATATATAATAAGTTATTATATATATATATATATAATATGAGAAAATTGTAAAAACAAATTAGGGGTTGGGAGGTGCGCCGTTGGCGAGTTAATTTTTTTTAAATAGAATTATATATAATATATACAAGTTGCAACATACTTAAAAAAAATTAATGAGGTGGGGAGCGTGCATCAACATCATTAGGTGAGTGTGTTATTTTTTTATTAATATACAATAAGTTATTATATATACAATATTAAATCATTGATATATATATATATATTATTAATAGGTTTGTTTATATATATATTATATTAAATCATTTACATATATATATATATTAATGGATTTTTAAAAGCCACATTTAATTGATATATATTATTAATAGCTTTGTATATATATATATATTATTAATGGCTTTGTTTATATATATATATATATTGTATCATATCATCGATATATATATTATTAATAGATCTGTTTATATGTATATATATATATAATATGCTAGTTTTATCATATTTAAGAAAATTAATGAGGTTGGAGGGTGTATGCGAACATCATTGGGTGAGAGTTATTTTTTTGTTAATATATAATAAGTTATTATATATATAATGTTAAATGATTGATATATATAAATATATATAATATGAGAAAATTGTAAAAATAATAATTAGGGGTTGAGGGGTGCGCTGTAGTGGGTGGATTAATTTTTTTTCTAAATAGATTTATATATGTATAGTATGTATAATATATGCAAGCCGCAACATACTTAAAAAAATTAATGAGGTTGAGAGACGTGCACGAACATCATTAGGTGAGTGTTATTTTTTGTTATTAATATACAACAAGTTATTATATATATATAATATTAAATCATTGATATATATATATATTAATAGCTTTGTTTGTATATATATATATATATTATTAATGGGTTTTTAAAAATCACACTTAATTAATATACATTATTAACGGATTTGTTTATATATATACAATATTATATATATATATATATATATATATATATATATATATAATTATATATCGTTGTATACACACACACATTATAATTATATATAACAATAGTTATATGTATATATATACATTATTATATATATATATATATATTATAATCTGTTAATATATAATGACACACACACACACACATATATCGTTGATATATATATATATATATATATATATATATATATAATTTGGTGAGAATACAACAGGCATAAAGCCTGGGCCAGTTGGTCTAGGCACAACCTTGGAAGCCTGAGGTAGGGGATCGAATATGCCTACCAGCAGCTTCCCGTTATATTTTTTTACAGCAGGTCGGACTTCATACGGGCCAGTAGGGGCCTTCTTGGACAGGCTCAGGCCCGGCCTGATGAACCTATGGCCCGAGCCCGGCCTAGCCCGACGCGGGCTTTATCGGGCTAGGCCTCTTCGGCTTTCGGGCCGGGCCGCCAGGCCAAAATTACACCCCTAGTCCCAACCCATGGTTTGCACTTGTTTGGTTTATAGTTAATATATTTATTATATATATTTGTAAGATTATAAATATAATAAGTATATTTCTTATAATTTTATAATTATTTAAATTAATATATATATATATATTTATAATTATTACTATAAATAAATAAATAAATTTATTTATTTAAATAATTATAAAATTATAACAAATATATTTATTATATGTATAATTTTATCAATATATATAATTAATATATTTATTATAATTTTATAAATATAAAAAAATATTTATTTATTTATATGTATAATTATAAATAAATATATATATAATTTTATAAATATATATAATAATATAAATAAATTATTAACACTATATCTTTATCATCGATTTTTTAGGGCTGATAAAGATTTATCTTTATCAGCACTAATAAAGGTAAGTTTTATCATTGCTTTCTATTTTAGCACTGATAAAACATACCTTTATTGGTGCTTTTTAACTAGTACTGATAAAAGTTTCACTCGATTTTATAAATGAACTCTAACAGTCCCCTCCTCTCACACACCTCAAACTCTCACAGAAGCCAACCTCCGCGCCATTGACACCTCCTCTGCCCTGACCTCACCTCCGCTGTTGTCGACCCCTCCTCCGCTGCGAACCCTCCTCCGCGGCGAACGCTCCTCCGCTGTTAACCCACCTCCGCCAGGAACCCAACTCTGCCGTGAACCCACGTCCATCGCGAACCCACCTCCGCCGCGAACCCACCTCCGTCGCGAACTCACCTCTGTCGCAAACCCATTTCCGCTGAGAACCCACCTCCACCGCACGTCGAACCCCACCTTTGTCGTGAACCATCCTTCGTCGCAAACCCACCTCTGTCGTGAACCCCTCCGCAGCCTTTGCTGCTGTTGTCGTTGCCACCTACCCCGAATTTGCTGCTGTCGGACCCTATTGTTGTTACAGGTATGCCATTTTTCTACATTATTATGAATTCCTAATATATAGATATATTTTGGTTTTAATCGGGTTTTGTTCTCTTCTTACATTACATTTAAAATTTTAGTATGTTTCTATTTGTGTAACCTAGGTTCCCTAAACATCAATGTCAGTCCCACCACACCCAATGATTGTTCATATTGAGGTTACATTTGGGGAATTACCTTTAACACTACATTGTTCCTATCATCTCCGGTGAATCTCTAGGTGTAAAAATCAAATATCCCACCCTTTTTACCCTCCAAAACCCACCCCCACCCCACGTTCTATAAGATTACTAGCCCTAGAACCTCCTGATCTTCCCTCCCCTGAATCATTTGTGGTTAGTAAACATCACTTAACATCATGTTTCACTCTTGCTTTGGTTCAACTGATTTCATGGAATCAATGAATTATAATTTGATAGATGGATCCCCATCCCTATCTATTATAGAGGGTTAACATTTATAGTCTTATCTCATTCAATGTTCATATCTGATTTTGATGTTTGGGTATGATCATAATTCATTAAATAGATTCTCCATTGTAATCAACTCGTTTAACCTCTATGGTATGGATACAACTTCAATCGTGAACAAGAAATCATTTTTCAAACATCTTTCTCAGAGATGGATTTCATCTGTACCTTTCTTTGGATGGTCATAGTTGTAGTTGTAATAGATTTATCCTTCTTTGAGTGACCTTATATTATTAACAAGGTAAATATTCATCTCTGGAAGAATTAAGACTTCATCTTCCTAAGCTCCCTCACTCGTATTATAATCCTTTTATTCTCTAATCAATTTGGAATGCGTTTGGACTTTTTCTATATACCAAAAAAATCCACTCCCCAAATTTAGCACAATATAGTGGACATAATCTATGTAGATCATGATTTGGACTCACCTTTAATTCTCAACATCATTGAGTCATGTCCTTCTTCCCCCGTGGATCCAGATTCTCTTGTTAAACTGAAATTCCCTATTCTTAGGATTTGTTTCCCTTGATTTATCCAAATTTCATTTGATACTTATCTTTTTTATAGTAGTAATATAATTCCTATATTTACATATAGAATTCTACTAACCATTTTCATTAGGTCTCACCCTCTTGTGTGTTTCCTCTATTGGACTTGGATTCTCCTCAGGATCAAATTGTGCAGTCAGTCAAATCACCCAACACATTAGCCTTTATGAATCTATTGTAGACAATCACCTTTAACTTCTTAATAAATTAAATAAGAAGAATAAAAATAAATATTTTCCCCATAATCAATGATGTGTTATGACTCAATCAATGAATAATTACAAAATAAATGTTGATACCCAACATAATTGTGTTTCAAGCACCCAGGACTCCACTATGTCATCTTGATGACCTCTACATTGATATGGAATTATAAGGGGATCTGATCCCCATTAAATATTAAATATCTGTTTAATGTAATTAGGATTAATGTCATTTCACAACATAAATTTTTGTATCCCATCAATTAATATTTATTATTTGGGGTTTTTCTCAAAAGCGTTATATAGATAATAGCTCACATGCTTATCTATAGATCTAACTGACATTGTGCTTTCTATTTCCAAAATATGTATATATATTTATATCACATAGTTATTATTATTTTGTTTAACAATAAAATTTTAATGTCCTTGGAATATAATTTACATTAATAGGTTATAATAGTGTCCCACTATAATGAGAACATAGATATTCCATAAAGATATTCTTAAATTAATATATCATATAGTCGAGATACATCTATCTTACATGACATGGATGATGGTTGACTATCAGGTGATGGAGTCTCATATGAAATTGATACATCTTCTCATGAAGTTAACACTTGGTGATCTCTAATAAGAATGGTCCCAAGGAAAAACCCAATAATAGGAATTCCAAATTTTTTATGTGTCATTTAATATTATTATATGAAAAAATGTTTATTTTCCCCAAAATTAGATTTTTTATTTGTCTTATAGATTTGTATTTTATAAAATCTTGGTTATTTTTTATTCATGTATCTTTTATAAAGCGTCTCTCTTGGGATTTATGTCTTTGTAAAAATGTCTAAGTGCCTCTTTTAAAATTATTCAGTGTTTTGAAATGTTACTTAAAAAATTACATGCGTTCAACATACACATTTTTGGTTTTAAATAGCTTTAAAATGATTTAAACACTTAGAATAGACTTAGGTTGCATCCCAACTATTTTTCAACTCACACGATTGGCTTTCATAAAAGGATGTGAATGTTTTTAAAGTGTATTTAATATTGGTTTCATTTTAACAAGGGGTGTGAGAAGTTTTAAATAAAATTTGTAAAATATAGAGGGTTGTCGTTCATTTTAAATGATTAAGATTGTTTGTTCATGAAGTTGCCTTGAATTCTTTTAAAAAAAGGAATTGTGGTTTTGGGAAAGAGTGCTTGGAATTGATTGGTTTATTTTAAAAAGGGTGTGTTATTTTAAAGAGGAATTTGTGTAAATGGTTGGTTTTTTTAATAGGATTTCAAATGTGATTTTATAAATAGTTTTCAAAGGACATTTGAAATGTAGTTTTTCCATAATCTTTTAAATTTATATTTTTATAGAATTAGGAAAACCAATACATTATATAGGGAAGTCAAGTGGATTAATAATAACACTATGGAAAGGGCATGTCACTAACTCTATCCAACCCATGGGATATACATCATGACCTCACAACCGCAAAAGGTGAATTAATGCTTAATCCCATTGCAACTCATAAACCTACTTTGCATCCAATATCACCTACATGGTTTAAATTAGGGGGCCCTTATTTGATATGTCTATTTAGGCCTTTCCCTCTGAGGTATATGATTGATTATTAATATGAAATGCTTAATGCTTATTCATGGATGTGAAAATGGTCACTTTCTTATGTGGGTGTTAGATTTGACATGTGATTTACTACTTATATTATATTTATTAATGTGATGATCATTGACTCGATGTTTCTCACTTCCACTTGTTTGACTGCATGGGAACCCTATGAATTAAGAAATAGGTCCGGATGTATACTACACTAGTTAACTTACGTACTATCCATTTTCCCATAGTTGTATGGTTTGATTAGTCTATATGAGTTTCCCTAATGAGGGATGTGTGGGTAAGTCATGTGAATTTTATATTTTTTTAGGATTAAACACAAGATAAATATTGGCCTCATTGTAGTACGATTAAAAAATGAAGAATAGTTGAATTCCCTCTATAATTTTGATACATTGCAGATAATATAATTGGAACTAGAAAAGAGGGATCTATAGAAAAATTAGATTTATCATCTAAAGGAGAAATTGGATGATAGGAAATATTGAAAGGTGTCTCTAGTTGTAAATGTATTTAAATAATTAGAAGGATTATATTTTAGATAGATTTTCTCTCTTTTTGTAAAGCATATAATAATTCAGATGGTTCTCGGCTTGGTTTCCATTGAAGGTTTATTTCTTAGAAGAAATGGATGTCATAATTATATTCCTTCATGGAGATTTTGAAGAAGAGATATACATAGATCAACTGGAAGTTTTCATGCTAAATGGAATAAAAGGTTCGGTTCCAGTCTCAAATGGAGTTTTTGTGGGATTAAGTTGGCACCAAGATAGTGTAACTGGAATTTCAATGCTTTCATGGTAGAATTAATGTTCATGCAGTGTAATCTAAATAATTTCTACTATATGAAGGTGTATTATGATGAGAGTTTTGTCATTTTAATTCTTTATGTGGATAAATTCCTCTTAGTTTGACCAATGAAAGAAAGGTTGGAATAGCTGAATATTGATATATCTAGAATATCCCAAATGAAGGACCTTGGTTCTGGAAAGTGGATATTGGGGATAAATATTGAAAGAGACTTAAAGTCTATAACTTTTTTTATCCTTGGTTAATTTTTATATCAATGTTTTTTGAATTTATTTGGTTAAATATTAATATTACTGAATCAAATAGGATGGATATGAATAAAGAATGGATGGATTCCAATCGTCTAACAAAAGAGTGTGAAGATGGAGTGAAAGAGTTCATCAAGTTTGAAAAAGATCATGCATATGACCCTTCTCAAATCCTTTTTCTGTGTTTACACTATTGTTATTCAAGACAAATTAGTTCAGAGGAGTTGGAAGAACACTTGATCTATCACGAAATATATCAAAGTTATAAATGATGGAATAAACATGGGGAAAAAGTGAGTATAGCTAGTGGCTGGGATAACACTACATTTTATGGATCATCTGATATGATTATAAGGGTGGACAATGAAGAAGACCGTATTGAGGATGTGATTACAGATGTGAATGATGATGAAGATCATATTGATGAAATGATAAGGATGGTTGAAGATGTACTTCGTGATTGCACAAAATTGTTTGAGAAGTTAAAGAGTTGTGAAAAGACACCATTGTATATTGGTTGTACTAAATATAAAACATTGTCAGCCGTACTGAAGCTATATAATTTGAAATCAGGAAATGGATGGAGTGACTCCAGTTTTAAGGAACTAATTTCTCTCTTGAAAGACATACTCCCGAAAGATAATGAGCTCCTGAGCCAAACATACGACACCAAACGAATGCTGAGCTCAATGGGTATGATCTCTGAAAGTATACACATCTGGTTGGATGATTATATACTATTTTTCAAGGACCAAAAATCACTTACAGAATGTCCAAAGTGTGGTTCTTCTCGATGCAAGAAATATGAATCTGATGCTATGAAACTTGTATGGTACTTTCAAATCATGCTAAAGTTTAGGCACCTATATGTAAGTGAGGAGACTGTAGGGAAATTGGCATTGCACGTAGATGAAATAATTAAAGATAGGAAACTACGTCACTCGAAAGACTCTCCTCAGTGGAAGAGAATTGATCATTAGTATCCTGAATTTATAAATGAGTCGATAAACCTCTATCTTGTGTTATCTACAGATGAAGTGAATCCTTTTGGTTTTGAAAGAAACACTCATAGTACATGACCGATTATGTTGGTAAATTATAACTTGTCATTATGATTATGCATGAAATGAAAATATATCATGTTATCTATGCTTATATCAGGACCAAAACAACTGAGTAATGATATTGATATTCATTTGGCTCCATTGATCGAAGATTTTAAATTATTGTGGGATTTAGGTGTTATGTTATATGATGCTTACAAAAATGAAGATTTCACATTGAGATCCATGTTGTACAGGATGATAAACGACTTTCATACTTAGGGAAATTTTTCAAGATATAACATTAAAGGAACTCAAGGGTGTACCATTTTCAAACAAGGTACGCAATCAATTAGGTTGAAACATTCATAAAAAATCATGTTTCTATGACATCACAGATTTTTACCTCGACGACATAAGTATTGATCTTGGAAGACATCATTTAATGGAAGTTCAGAAGAACATACAACACTGACTCTACTAACAGGTGATCAACTATTTGATAAAGTAAAATATCTAAACACTTCTTTTGGTAAACCATTTTCAAAAAACCTTATGAAAACCGGTTGGAAAAAGAGATCAGTTTTTTTTAATTACCATATTAGAATTGTTTGTACATCAAGCATTTTATTGATGTTATGCATGTTGAAAAAAATGTATGTGATGTTGTCATAATCATGTTTCTAAATTCACCCCATAAAACAAAGGATGGAATTAAGGATAGGTTGGACATGGTTGACATGGGAATATGAGAAGATTTGGTGCCAGTGAAGGGTGAAAAATTAACTTTTCTTCCTCTGATTGCTTACACTATTTCCGGGTAAGAGAGATATCAGTTTTTCAACTTCTTGAATGATGTAAAGGTTCTATAGGGGTATTCATAAAATATTAAGAACATTGTTTCAATGATTGATTTAAAGTTAAAGGTTCTGAAATCACATGACTGCCATGTTTTTATGAAAGATCTAATGCCTATAGCTTTACATTGCATTTTTACCAAGAATTTTTTTCATACATTAACCAAGATATGTTTCTTCTTCAAAGCTATATGCAGTAAAGTTATAAACCCGAAAAAATTTACGACTTTGGAAAGAGAAATTGTCGTCATATTATGTGAATTAGAAATCTTCTTCTCGCCAAAATTATTTGATATGATAGTTCATTTGATGGTTCACTTGGTGTGAGAGATTATACCATGTGGTCCTGTACATTATAAATGGATATACCCCATTGAATGGTATATAAAGATTTTTAAAGGGCATGTTAAAAATCTAAGTTGGTCAGAGCGTTGTATTGAGAAGTGATATATTTTTGAGGAAGTCATTGAATTCTATACCGAATACCTATTTGGTTTTGAAATCATTGGTCTACCTAAATCTCGTCACACTAGGCGGATTGTGGGTGAAGGAATTTTTGGAAGAGATGTTGTCACAATCATTATTACAGACTAGGAGTAGGCCCACCTTTACATTTTTCATAACATTTTAGAGGTTTCCCTATATGTTGAAATACATAAAGAAATTATTAGTCATTTGAATCCATCAAGGGATGAAATATGGATATCAAATATACATAATCAATAGTTTATAGGATGGTTTCATGACCATATTTTTAAGGATTCAGATGAAAATCCAGATTCAGTTTCAGATTGACTTCGATGTCTAGCCGTAGGACAAAGTGTGTATGTATTATCTTACAATGATGATGTAATTAATGGTTATATGTTCTATACAAATGAGTGTGATGAATACCGTACCATGAAAAATAATGGAGTTACACTTGTGGATAAAGTGATACATGTTTCTAGTACTAAGGAAAAAAATCCAATTTACGTGAATATGTCATACTTTGGAATCATCAAACAAATATGGGAGTTAGATTATACAACATTCCAAGTGTCTTTTTTTCAATGCAAGTG
Source organism: Viscum album (assembly GCA_963277665.1). NCBI lineage: Eukaryota > Viridiplantae > Streptophyta > Magnoliopsida > Santalales > Viscaceae > Viscum > Viscum album. Next base: position 1,714,741,603 of record OY728157.1, read on the forward strand.
GGTTGATAATAGGATTTATGTTAAAATAGATGAATTGGGATTCGTGAAAGTTGATTTTAGTAAGTAAGGGTATAAAGATGAACTGTTTATAATGGCATCACAAGCAGTATAATTATTTTATGTTCTAGATCCTGCAAAACGAAAGTGGTTAATTGTTCTGTTATCGACCAAAACCACTAAAGGGTCAGATGAAAATTCAACTAAGGATGACCCTTTCATTGGGACGTCGCAATCATTTCACAGTGGTCCCAATGTAGATGATATTTTTTATGTTAGAGGAGACCACAATAAATGGATTTGGATAGTTTATAGAGGGTTCAAATCCCTTCGGTCTTTAAAAAAAATATGTCAACAATCATGTAATAATTTTTTTTGTAATATACATCGTGTTACCTCATGTTATTATATGTTTTCTAATGAATTTATGTACTCTAAATTAAATGTTAAACCACTTCTGCAGATAATGACTTCCGCACGTACTGGTGCTCCCAATCCTAAGGAACAACAGGTCTCTCAACTTGTTGTTTCTCACAGTGTAGAGGAACAATGACCTTCTGCATGTGCTGGTGCTCCCAATCCCAAGGCACAAAGGGTCTCTCAACCTTCTACTGCTCACAGTGCAGAGGAACAATGACCTTCTACACATGTTGGTGCTCCTAATCTCGAGGCACAACAAGTCTCTTGACCTACTATTGCTTTTAGTGTAGAGGTACAATGACCATATGCACATGATGATGCTATCTCTCCAAAGGAACATATTGACGATGTTGAATCTGGGGAAATGGTAGGTGAAGAAGGATTGGCATTGTAGAAAAAATAGGAGCATAGTAGTTTGACGGTGTTAGCAAAAATCATTAAGGTAAAAAGGCATCAAATACGAGGTCGGATGGAATGCATGGGGCCAACATATTAACACCAACAAGGCCATGTTCAGTAGTTACATTGGAATCGTCACTCGACATTGCATGCTGATTGATGTAGATTCATGAAACCATGTTGTGTCCAGGATTAATACACTGATGTGGGAAGAGATTACAGTAACATTATGACATCATTTCTTTATTTTACTAAAAATAAAATAATGAAACATTGACTTACTCTTTATCATACATTTTAGAATGAATTTATAATAGATGACTCCCACAAGAAATATTTATTAATGATTTCTGGAAGGATTCACACAGGATTTCTCAAAATTCTAACAAGACATCATCTTAAAGATGCTGAAGGGAAAATAAATCTACACCCATATCTTATCTATGCACACCTAATAACCCAAGAAAAATGGGATGTGTTTACTGGACATCGTGAAAATGTGTATTTTCAGGTACATTGTGGCTAGTAATATGTTGTTTAATGATATGTGTATTCATCACTTTTATTGATAATTTTTTATTTATGAAATAGCAACTGAGCGCTGGAAATAAGGAACGAGCAGGAAAACCAACATACCCCTACCGTAAAGAAATGATGGGGTATGATTCACGTGAAAAAAAATTGGTACAAATTTTAAATATACCGTAATACTTTTATGTGACATGAAACAACACCATAATTATGTTCTTCTATTTATATATAGATTGATGAATCCAAATCCAAATTCACTTCAATACCATGCCATGTGCTATGGAAGGAGGCACATGTAAATAAATATGGGATACTAATAGATAAAAACACATAAAAAGTGTCGGAAACATGTGTAAGATTTACATAATAAAAAAATCTTCAAATATTTATTACATAACAATGATCACATATTTTCCTATATTTCTATTCAATATAGTCATAGGAATCAACAACACCTGTACCAAATGAACACATACTATCAGTGGCCTTAAAGCGGCCAGAACAGTATGGCCTCTTCAGAGGTGTGGGATTTGGGGTGACACCCCGAACATATTTTGAGAAAAAAAACGAGAGGATCAAAGTGAATTAATAAAATAGATGAGAGAAATAATAGATACCCTTGAAGAAGAATTCCAATGTCAGAGAGAGATGATGGAAACTTTTATAGGGGGAAGCAAAGAGAAGAAGCAACTCAAGAACAGCCACTATGTGGAGATCCTTCCCCACCCCCACCAGCTATGAGGCGATACATTCCCCTAAAAGATATGTCTTAACCGAGGTAATCAATGTTCTAATAAATGTTTTTGTGAAATGTGAATCAGAAATACACTGATACCTTTCCTGTACTAATATTTTACGTGGTGATAATGACTGTGATTTATATCTATTAACACCCAACCATCACCTTGTATAGAGGGTTGCGGAGTTTAATATCCAAAAAGACATGCTACACAACAAACCACTTTCAATAGGTCATGTGTGAGTGTCAATTAGCATATCCCCTGAGCTGAGCAATGAGCTACTTGTTCCAATTCATGAGGAATATATTCATATGGTCAAAACAATTGTTGGAACATTCATTGCATGACCATCACATATTTTAAAAAAACATGTCGACAAGGAGGTACTCATTTCTAATTTATTTTTCAAGCTAAACCTTTAACAACTAATGAAAAAAGGTTTGAACTGATGAATGTTATTACAAACAAAGGGAAGGGGATGAATTGAAAGACCGACTCAAAACCATCTAAAGGATCGATAAACCGATCAAAAATATCTACCGAAATCACCATTACCATGCCCATTCTATATCCACATTTACTATCATTAAAGTTTCATGTGGATACAAAGTTAAAAAATGGAATTAATCACATGGTTGATTTTGAAGAAAATATGTATAGAGAGAAAGAACAGGTGACATACTAAAAACTAATAAAATTCATTCAGATTGTTTTTATATTTTAAGACAATGATTCATAAATCATTTTTGATGTGTAGGAATCAACCACACGTCAATCTGATGCATGGTGTGTCCGGTATGACTTTAAGTGTGTATTTTTATAATAAATTGACATTAAATTCTGTAAAAAAACAAGTGACATACTGAAAAATAAGAAAACACATTTGGATTGTTTTGATACTTTAGAACAAGGATCCATAAGTTATTTGTGACCTGTAGGAATCAACCACACCTTAATCTGACGCACGGTGTGACTGGTATGTCTAAAAGTGTCCGTTATCAGTTTAAAATTGATTTTTTAGTTCAAAACATGTCACTCACTAAAAACCAATAAAACGTGATTCGATTGTATTAATAATTTAGGAAAGAGATTAATAAGTAATTTTTTATATGTATGAAGAAGCCCCACATCAAACCGATACACGATGCGACCATTATGACTCAAAATGTGTGTTTTTAGTTTGAAATGACATTTTAGTAAAAAAACTGGCATACTGAAAACTAATCAAAATATTCGGATTGTTTTAATACTCTATTACAACAATATATAAGTCATTTTTGATGTGTAGGAATTATCTTCACCTCAATACGACGTAGGTGTGGTCGGTATAACTCAAATTGTCTCTTTTTATTTAGAATTGACATCAATTTAAGTAAAAACAACAAGTGACACACTGAAAACTGAGCAAACACATTCGGATTGTTTTGATATTTTAGGAAAATTATCCACGGGTCATTTTTGATTTGTAGGAGTCAACTTCACCTCAATACGATGCATGATGTTACTGGTATAACTCCAAGTGTGTCTTTTTATTTAAAATTTTCATTAATTTAAGTAAAAAAGAACAAGTGACATACTGAAAACTGAGAAAATGCATTCAGATTGTTTTGATACTTTAGGAAAATGATTCATGAGTCATTTTTGACCTGTAGGAATCAACCACACCTCAATAAAACACACAATATGACCAGTATGATTTTTTTTGAAGTAAAAGATAAATTACTGATCAAGGAAACCAGGATTACAAAGCCAATCAGGGAAAGAGTTCACCCAACAATGATCACCCCAATATTTACCAAAATGATCCAAACGATGGGCTTTCGAATTACCATATCTTTTTATGAAATAAAATTTGCATGCATCGAATCCATTGGTCAGGGACTAGATCTTTCTCAAGATGAGGCCATAAGGCTGAGAATCCTTATCTTTTATTGAGAGAGTGTTCACCACTTCGAGGTAGTCAGATTCCACCAAAATCTTGGGCCAAAATTTTGAACAGGAAAAAAGAAGACCCTGGAGGATGGCTGAGGCCTCTGCCACCACAGGGCACCATGAGTTAGGCACTTCCCTACACTGAGCTTCCACAATCTGTCCAAAACTGTTATGAGCAATGAGCCCAATACCGACCCTTGAATTAGCAGAGACAGCAGCATCTGTATTAATCTTGAAGAAACCCTTAGGGGGGAGACCAAAAAGGAGATGCTCATCGAGTGTGGCTCAAATAATTCCCCAAATCACTTTTATTCCAACCATTCATCCACTCCAAAGCTCTATCCACCCATAGGTGATCAGGAGTCACCTTCATCTGGAAAATGCATTCATCCCGTCGAGTCCAAACCAACCAAACAATTGTGCATATCAGCCCTACCACTCTCGGTTCTAGATAAGACACCCATTTAGTAAGGTTTGGGACCAAACCAATTGAAATATCAAAGAAAATACCAAAATCTGGCCTCCAAAACTTTTACACCCCCTTACAGGAAATAATTGCATGCAAAGAGGATTCCACTTCATGGAGGCACAAAGGATAGGTGTCGTCCTCCGCCAAATGTCACTGCACCAGAAAGTCACGGGTTGGAAGAACCCCAGCACAGACATGCCACCAAAAAAATTTCACCTTAGGGGGAGCAGTGAGGGACCAGAGGCACTTCCACCGATTATCGGTAAAGACCTAGGCCAAACATTAAACCCTCATTTTGTAACCTGAAAAAACAAAATATCTCTCATGAGGTTCCCTAGTCCATCAAATCTGGTAAATACCCATTCCCGGTGTGAGAGGGATACTCAGGATGAGCTGACGATCCACATCGTTAAACCAGCAAAAAATCTTCTCCCAATCCCACTCCTCAAGCGAGTCATCAAGAAGGTCATGTACCCTTGCATCTTCGAATCTAGGAACAACTGGTGAGGAAACCTTATGATTGACGCCATCTTCCAGCCATGGATCATTCCAAATGTTAATATTATTCCCATCATCAATTATCCACACGCAGCCCAAATCAATGAGAGATTTTGCTCTCCAAATGCTCCTCCACATAAAGCTCAGTCGTGGCCCCAGCTGGGCATGCAAGAAGTCAGAGTGAGGGAAGTACTTAGCTCACATCACCTTTTAGAACAGGGCATTAAGTGTCTGTTATCAGTTTAAAATTGACATTTTAGTTTGAAATGCGTCACTCACTGAAAACCAAGAAAACGTACTTTGATTGTCTTGAAATTTAGGAAATCGATTAATAAGTCATTTGTGACATGTATGAAGTAGTTTCGTATCAAACCGATGCATGATGTGACTGATATGACTCATAATTCATGTTTCCAGTTTGAAATGACATTTTAGTAAAAAAAATAAAATTGGCATACTGAAAACTAAGAAAACATATTCAGATTATTTTGATACTCTAGTAAAATGATATATAAGTCATTTTTGACGTGTAAAAATCATACGCACCTCAATATGACACATGATGTGGCTAACATAACTAAAAGTGTCTCTTTTTATTTAAAATTGACATCAATTTAAGTAAAAATAATAAGTGACATACTGAAAACCGAGAAAACACATTCGGATGTTTTGATATTTTAGGTAAACAATCCATGAGTCATTTTTAATGTGTAGGAGTAAACCGCATCTCAATATGATGTACAGTGTGATCGGTATGACTCCAAGTGTGTCTTTTTATTTAAAATTGACATTAATTTAAGTAAAAAAGAACAAGTGACATACTGAAAATCAAGAAAATGCATTCAGATTATTTTGATACTTTAGAAAAATGATCCATGATCTATTTGTGACCTGTATGAATCAATCACACCTCAATCCGACGAATGGTGTGAACATTATGACTAAAAGTGTCCGTTATAAGTTTAAAATTGACATTTTAGTTCAAAACGTGTCACTCACTGAAATCCAAGAAAATGCACTCCGATTGTCTTGATAATTTATGGTAGTGATTAATAAGTCATTTTTGATGTATATGAAGCAGTATCATGTCAAAATGACGTACAATGCAACCAGTATGACTCATAATGTGAGTTTTTAGTTTGAAATGACATTTTAGTAAAAAAACACAACTAACATACTGAAAATCAAGAAAACATATTTGGATTGTTTTGATACTTTAGGAAAATGATCTATAAGTCATTTGTGACATGTATGAATTAGCTTCACCTCAATACGATGCTTGATGTGGACGGTATAACTCAAAGTGCCTCTTTTTATTTAAAATTGACATTAATTTAAGTAAAAACAACAAGTGAAATACTAAAAACTGAGAAAACTCATTCAGATTGTTTTGATATTTTAGGAAAATGATATATCAGTCATTTGTGACATGTAGGAATCAACCGAACCTCAATACGACGCATGATGTTTCTGGTATCACTGAAATGTCTCTTTTTATTTAAAATTGACATTAATTTAAGTAAAAACAATAAGTGACATACTGAAAACCGAGCAAACACATTCAGATTGTTTTGATACTTTAGGTGTAACATCCCAGATAAATAAAGAATATGACATTTTCATATTTATTAATATTTGTGAATTAAATATTAATTTTACTTTAAAGGGGATGCTATGTTTGATGGCGTACCTGACACACAACAATGAGTTTTTCCTAAATCTCATGTTGCACATAAGACTGAGTCATACTGAAAAATAATAATATAATATTATTTTAAATGTTAGTTAATGCTTAACCATTGTATTGGAGGGAATGAGAATAACTAACTACAATATGATTACACATGTTTGTTAAATGTTTTTACATTTATCCAATAAAATTTAGAGGTTTAAAATGAGAATGAATCTAATTTTAAGCATAAATACTCTAATATTTTTAAAAGGTAGTTTTACTGCCTTTTGATGGTGAATCCTTTTTAAATCTAGTTTTTGTCACTTTTATATGTTTCATTTGATAAAATAAACTTCTTATTTATAAGAGGGACATAAAAATTTACTTTGGGTAAAATTTTGGTATTAATCTGATAAAGTTCATTTTTGATGAATAGTGAAAAATACTACATTTTAATTCAAAACTGCCTTTTAATATAATTTATTTATATGATTAGACTATATTTTTAATTAGTTTTAAAGTGTAATTAGATTATATTTTTAAAATTTAATCCAATGTTGGTTATTGGAAGTAATTTCACTTTTTAATTAGACATAAACACATGTCAATCTTTTGATAGTTATTATTTCTTAAAAATATGTTTTTTGGTTTCGATATTGGGAATTAATTTTAAACTAATTTCTGCAACTTTTGTGTTTTGAATTTGGAAAAAAGGATTCCATATTTGAAATTAGGAGGTCCAAATTGTGTAAATATGTAACTTTTATTTTTATACATTATGAATAGTAATTTCAGAAAATATTTTATTTACCATGGTTAAAGGGTGAATCTGATAAATAAGGGTAAAAAATAATATTATAATAATATTAAATTACCCTAACATGTGTCATAACCTTATTGGATGATACATTTCCTACCATGGGCATACTTGGGTCGATTTTGGGACCTCATGGAGCCACTTGTAAGTGAAAATGACATTTTATAAAAATTAATTTAAAGTTAGGTAAAATGTAACATAAACATATATCTTTTAGTAAAACAATTTTTATATGAGATTATATAAGTGATATTTTCGACTATAAATAGTCATTATAAAGATAAAAATATTTCCTAAATCATGATATTTTATTTATAATTTTTATACATTAAATACATAAATTTATTTATGACACAATGATGATGTAATGATTACCTCATTAATGAATGTTTTAAATAAATGAGATTATAAATATTAGAATAAATTTATTTTGAAACTTTTTTTGTAATCCACAAATTTTATAGATTATTATTACTTGTTATATTTTAATTAATAAAGTTTTTTCTAATTGATCAAGTTGTTATGGATTTTTTAAAAGACATGATATGAATAGTATAAAAAATGACATAAATGAGTTTTTAAATCAATTAATATTTTATTAAATGATAAAATAGTTCTAAAAATATAATATTCATAAAAATGACATATATGATGTTAAAAATGTCATTAATGATCCATTTTTTGTCACTTGACATTTTATAGTAAATATATTAACCATATAGTATGAATATACAATAGGACATGGTAAAAGTTAAATTAGTTAACTAAGGGTTAAAGCTAAAAGATAAGGTTAATTTTATACCATAAACTTATCTAAAACCCATTGGATGAGATTATTTAGAAAAATAATAACCTTATCTTATAATTAAATTAGTTGGGGACCTTTTTAAATCGAAATTCAGTTTATAATAAAATAATATTTTCAAACTTTTTTAGAGATCCTCTCCTCCCCCTTATAAAAGGCCACCACCTCTAACCCATTACTCACACCTATCAATCCACTTGGATCATCCAAACTCTGATCCAATAATCTTACAAAATTCTTCTCTTCCTCCTATAATCCTTCCTCTAGGCAGTAGGCAATTTAAGAAATCCTTTTGGTTCAAACCAAAGGGAGTTACCCGATTTAAAGGTAACGTCTTCTCTCAAGTTTTTTTCTTTTATTTTCCTTATCCAACCCCCTAAACTCTCTTTATTATATTATTTTATAAAAACAAAAACAGTATATTCAATATAATATTATATTTTTATGAGAAGGATTCAAACTATACTTCCACACACCTTCATCTAATGGATACGAACATACTGTTTCTGTGGACGACGAACTACTGCCTCACGAAATGATGATTGTTCAATTATCTCCTACTGCCTATCATGGTGGCCATTATGATGACACTATATTTATATGTGATATATATTATATTTATATTGTCTCTATGCTTCTGTATGTTTCATTTATATCATACCTATATGGTTTCCATAATGGGTAAATACGATAATTTCATTTGAGGAAGTGCAGACTACCGCCCCCTCAAAGTGATATGACTCGTTCATTCCATACGTGGAACATATAAAGGCTGGAGTTAATGAAATTATATATTATATTATATTGGAATTATAATATACTTATGTATCATTAATTTTTCATTTTATTAAATATGAAATAGAAATGAAAGTAGCGTTCATGCGTACGTACGGCTTACTGTCTCCATGAACGGTGTATTTCATTTCTTATCTCCAAATGTTATGTACTATTATAAATACACATATATATATAGTGGATATATATGATATATATGATATATATGATATCTAAATCATGAATATCATTCTAGAGATAATGGACTTTTGACCACATGGACAACTTGTAATTATAAGAAGTTCATTTTTGACTCAAGTACCAAATATCGACAAAACGATCGTTATTAACTTAAATTATTATGTAATGTTTATAACGTGGTAATAATTGATATAAAAGGAATAATAAACTTGAAAAAGGTTCTGAATCAAGTATAAATTAACTTTATTTTATTATTCAGGGGATTAAAAAATGAACGAGTCAAGTCGGACACGAGGTAAGAGACTTCGTCTCAATCTCCTTTCATTGAGGCATATTTTGATTTATACACGACTTTCTTTTATAAGGTGTATAAACCCCTTTGACTTTTAATTTAATTCAAAGAGAATCTTTTTCTACGTAGCATTTTACTAAACAAAAAAAGGAATGTTTCTTTTTAACGTGCGTGGTGACAACGACCTTTTCGTCGCCGCAAGCATTATTTGATATTTGGCTTCCTTAACAAGCCATAATGTTTTTAAAAGGAAAATAAATACAATATAATATTTTTATGTATTTTTGTCACACCCCGACTATGATTTATTTTAATTTAATTATTTCTGGTCTTTCTTTTGAGTTGCGGTTTGAATTGGTTCTAGTTTAAAAAGGGGTTTGGGATCTTATACAGGTGTGCGTCCGTACGCGCGACCGTGCGTAGCGCCAAATCGTATTTTGGACGATGTTTTATTATTAAATGTATTATTATTTGGGTGCGCGACCTTGCGCCCGACCGTGCACTTTTCCAGAACCGACATGAGTTTTTGCGTTTTGATGGTACATGAGTGTTTTGGCTTGGTAGTGTCTGGCGCGCGGGTGAGGAACGGGCGAAGCCGCGTGGCTTCGTCAGTTGTTCGTGCGCCCTGCCCGGTACATGGTTAATTAATTAATTAGCAGGGTAAACATTTAAGTGTTCATAAAATAAAATAATGGACAAATAAAATAAGATTATTTAAAAATTTTCTTAATAATAATAATAACAAGAATAATAATAATAATAATAATAATAATAATAATAATGTTGGGATTGTTATTATTTCAATTGATACTTTAATTTGGTCATGGATGTTGAACTAATTTATATTTATAGAATTATTAACTTATTTTTTTTTATGGCCTATGTTTCTTTTTTTTTGGGTTTTATTTTGTTTTCAATTTCTTTTATTCTATTTCTATTTTTTTTCATTTTCTTTTTATTTTATTTAATTTTTTTTTCACATTCATTTTTTCCCCTCCTTTGAGCTCCCCTCTCTCCGTGCGATTTCCCCCTCCCCTGGTTCGCGCAGCACTCTCCCCTCCTAAACCCTAGCTGACCCTCCGCTCGGTCCCTTCTCCGGCAAACCTCATCGCCGCTCGCCCCTCCCCTCACTTCCCTCCGGCGTCGTGGAGGACCAGCGCATCTCCCCTTCTGGCGTGGCCTCCTCCGGCACAGCCTCCAGTGGCACAGACTCCAGCGGCGCGACCTCCCCCGGCGCAGCCTACTCCGGCGCGACCCCCTCCGGCATGGACCTCCCCTTCGCCCCTCCTTGCCGGACCGACTACCACCCGAGGTGTCGCCTTCCTCTCGGCCGGACCACCTGGAAAACCAGCATGCGCCGCCCCGGCCTTGCGCCGCACCACCCCTCCCCTTTACTCCTCCTCACCGGACCGGCTACCACCGGACCACTCCACTACCCGGCTAGCCTACTCCGACGCACCAAAACCCTCGCGCACAGAACCTCTCCCCATTCAGTTTGGCACCGCCGCACAACCCCCTAGATTGGAACCCTCCTTGCCGGCTTTCAACAGGTTCGGCACACCGGACCACTGCCGCGCAGCCCTCCCCTTTGTTCAACCGAATTCTCAACGGCCTTCTCCTTTTTTTCAGCATTTCGCAAACCCCTACACCCTCTGTCGACCTCCGGCCAGCCTTTCAGACTGCTCGTAGTAAGTGCGCTATACCTCGGTTGTTAGTTCTTTTAATTTGATTGAGTTGCAATTTGGATTTTGGATTCGCGTTTGGTCCGATTATTGTGTCACTGATCTGATTGCTTGTTTTTAAGGATTAATTGCATTGTTTGTGGTGTGGTTGTCATGCGGCGGAGTTTGCGTATCGCATTTGCGAAGTTTCGATACCGAAGGTGTGTTTCCGCATATATGTGTTGCTTGACAAATTAATTTTCGTATTTAATTAATTTAGTGTACTCATTGATTATCTTTCTTGGTGCGAATATAGTTTCACTTAAGGTTTAATATGATTTAGATGTGTTTCGTAGTGTGTTCATTTAATATGAATGTTCTAATTTTGTGAAAACCCGTGCTGAGATTTTCATAGTGTTTTATAAACTTTGTTGTGGGTTTATTATGTCGCGCAAGTGCTGCGAAGTATGTTTTATCATGTTTTTGGTGTTTCGTCATGGTGCGCTTGGTATTAGGAAGGATGTTTGAGTGCGTTGTTGGTATAAACCTTTAATGTGATATTTCAAATACTTTATAAATTGTTTAATTGTTTAATTGTTTAATTCCTTTATTAAATTGTATGTATAGTGAGTGGTCCCTTCCTCAGGGGTTCGAGTCGTCGGCAGTAAGGACCTGTGTATATGCATATGCATGAAAATGTATATGTATGGCGGTGAAGCGGTCTCGGGTAACCCTTGTCAAAAGCTACGTGTTTTGAGGTAGGATTCCTATGCCTATGCCTTTAGTTTGAACTTCATAATTGCTTGTTATCTTTGAAAATATGTTATATGTATATATATGTTATATTTACATGTTATGAAATCTGGGTGCATTCGCTAATAATGGTTATGCATTTGTTTTGGAAAAAAAATGTAATGTATTACAAATTCCATTTAGACTTTCATAAATTAATTGCATCATTTTAAGAAAGAGTTCAAGCTTTTTTTTTACATATGTAACATGTATATTGTTAAATTGGGATTTTTTTTAAAAGGTTTTGCAAGGAGTTTAGATGATTGTATGTTCAAAAATGAAAACTATTATTTGTGAAACCACAAATCCTGTTTGGCCCTTTTAAAATTTGTAAAATTGGAAAAACCCCTCCTAAGGAAAACCCCTTAGTTTTAGAAAATGACTTGTATGTTGAGTGTACGAATATGTGTCTAATGTTGGGGCTTATGCTTTATGTAATGTGAAAGAGGTGAATGCACTTAAGGAGGGAGAATGGTGGTGAGCGGTTTAGCGAGTTTTTAGGATAAAGAAAGTGTGATGTTCATTTCTTTTCTTTTGATAAAAGCTCACCACCTTTTTGGAATAGAGCACAATGGTAAACCCGGGTATCTGGGTGGGTGACCAGGACTAGTACGCTAGATAACACGGCAGGGGTCCGTCTCGGTTTGTCTAGCAGGATTGACGCAACAACACTAACTAAACTTATGAATTTCTGAGGGTTGTGGTCTTCTAAGCCACGTTTTCTGAGGGTCGTGGTCTTCTAAGCCACGTTTTCTGAGGGTCGTGGTCTTCTAAGCCACGTTTCACCGAGGTACGAGGTCTATAGTATCCCACTTGTTCTAGCTACCTATAGGGATTTCCCATGGTGCTCATTTGTGACATGCTACTAGCGGTGTAACTTTCTTTTCAGTTGTTTCATACTTGATGTCTCTTTTTGTGAAAACCATATTTTAATCCAAATTGGTTTCTTTTCATTTGAAACGTTAATGCATGCTTGGAACCTATTTTGAAAATATAGTGGGAGTGAAATGCTTTACTTGAAAATGAAAACTCATTACTTGGATTTGGAAAGAAGGAAAACATTATTTTATTATACCTTATTTTTCAAACTGGCATGATTGGATTTCTTACTTAAGGCAGGGGCATAGGACGTGGTTACATTTTGGCTTTCCTACTGAGCATCTCGGTGCTCATGCCTACTTTACTTTTCAGTTGCAGGTTTCAGTCTTGGATCACTCTTGGGAGCAAGTGTAGTTGACGTACCGTGGTGATCCACGGGGTCACCTGAAGTATGTCACGTTTTGTTTATTCCTTTTTCCGCTGCCACATTGTTTAGTTCTTTTTTTCCTTTTATTTATCTGCTTGTTTAGATTATGTTTATTCATCCTTGTCATGGGCTAAAATCGTTCCCAACTGGTTTATTTTGATGCCTGGCACTAGTTGCCAGCCCGTGGGGATCGGGAACGCCCTTCGGGCCATGTCGCGGACCGGGTCGGGCGCCGGGTCGGATGATGCACCGGCCTGGTTCGTGACAATTTTGGTATTGAAAATGGTTTTAATAATGGATTGATTATGTCAATATATTGAAATGATATATTTTGATTACAATGTGGAAATGTTATCTTTCTTTTATGATTGTGTTATGATTGTGTTATGGTTCTTGGAAATTGTTTACGCGTAATGGTGGTTCCATTATAAACCTAGGGCGGGTGAGCCCATGATATCTCTCCAATGCATTGGGTAACATGACAGAGGTAAACATTAACATTTCTCCTAAGAGATTTAGGGAATATATTGTGATGGTTATTCCAACGCAACTCCCTACGTAGCTGTGAAAGATACAACACAAGTATGTTATGGATGTCACAAGTTACCTTTATGATTTATGATTTCTATATGTTATTCATAAATATTATGATTTCATGAGGTATGTTAAAGAGATTATGTTTTGTATGTATTGATGGACTAATTTTTTCTTTATTTATTTTATAACCCTTATTGAGATTTTTCTGCTCATCCCAAGTTTTTGAAATGTTTTTCAGAGGATACAAGGAAGGGTAAGAGAAAGGAAGAATTCAAGAAGATTTATATCAAGAAACGAATTCTCGTTTTCTTTTAAGAGTTTTTATTTTACAAAAAAATATATACTGAGTAGAAGTGTCTACTTCGTAATATTTGAGATGTAATGTAATAGTTATGACCTAATTCTCTAAAACTCTAAACCTGAAAAGATCATCAATGTGAATTATTAACTTAATTCAAGATTACATAATGTTTAAGGTTGGGGCCTTATATTAGGAAAACGATCCATGAGTCATTTGTGACCTGTAGAAATCAACTACACCTCAATCTGACATACGATGTGATCAGTATATTTAAAAGTGTCTGTTTTCAGTTTAAAATTGACATTTTAGTTCAAAACGTTTCACTCACTGAAAACCAAAAAAATGTGTTCCAATTGTCTTGATAAATTAGGACAACGATTTATAAGTCATTCGTGATGTGTATGAAACAATCTCACGTCAAACCGACGCACGATGCGACCGATATGACTCATAATGCGTGTTTCCAGTTTGAAATGACATTTTAGTAAAAAAACACAATTGGATTACTAAAAACCAAGCAAACACATTCAGATTGTTTTGATACTTTAGGACATTGATCTATAAGTCATTTGTGACGTGTAAAAATCAGACGCATCTCAATACGACACACGCTATGGCCGGTATAACTCAAAGCATCTCTTTTTATTTAAAATTGACATTAATTTAAGTAAAAACAATAAGTGACATGCTGAAAATCAAACAAATGCATTTAGATTATTTTGATATTTTAGGACAACGATCTATAACTTATTTGTGATGTGTAGGAATCAACCCCACCTCAATAGGACGCACGATATGACCGCTATAACTCCAAATGTGTCTTTTTTATTAAATATTAACATTTTATTAATGTACTCTTTCATATTAATGTTTAATTTTTTTCTTTATAGTTTTACTAATATAATATTTGTTTTCTTATATAGATAGAATCTTTTTCTCGGGTTGAGATGATTTGTTCGACAACTGATACCATGGGCAGACATTTTTGAGAGGGGATCACGAGCGTCAAAAGATGAAACATTATTGTTTTTAAATGTTTGTTGGATAATTGTGTATGTAATTATATAAAAAATTGTCTGAAATGTATATAGTAATGTTTTTTTTGTATATACCATGAGTGTACATTTTTGTATTCCTGGTGTCACATTAAATGTATATAACATTGTTTGAAATTACAGGTTTTTGCAGGTTTTTGCTGGGTGTGTTGTTAATAAAACAGCACATTGCAGTCAGTAAGGCCTTTATCAGCGCCAAAATAGTGTTGATAAATGAGGTCTTTATTAGTGTTTTTTAGCGCGAATAAAGGACCTCATTTATCATCACTGCGATTAACGACGCTTTTTTAGTGCTGTTAAAAACCATTTTGCGTGCTGTTAAAGGACATATGTGTAGTAGTGATGCCAAAAGGAGAGTGTTTGGAAAAACAAGAGACCTACATTTTTCATGTAAGAATTATCATACATCAATGATAGTGATAGAGACAACGTCATCGTGATAAACAATGCGGAGAAAACGGTTATGTTGATAACATGTTGTGAAATGGATTAAACTTCGATTGAAAGCGCATAGAATTTTGAAATTTGAAATGTATGACCAATTATGAGCGAAACACAATGTTGACGAAATATGGAGTCGGTCAAAACATGTAAGAAACAAACAATAGGCAATAAGAAATTATATAGTCAAGTGCTCATTTTCATTAACATGGATATAGGGTATATTGACATTGGAATTAATGGTACTGATTAATCATATCCAATGGTGGAAATGCCAATGGTGGGAGAAAATGAAGAGGTGGTCATATGAAGGGTCACCCTAGAGAGTAGTAATTGATTTTGAAATTATGAGTAATAGATAATATTTCATAACAGTAATATAATATATATTTTGTTTGAAATCATTTTACACTTAAAGCCACGGATTTTTTTTTACGTTTTTTTTAAAAAAAATTCTAGAAAACGCTTAGGGCAAAAATATTTTTAAAAATACACCTCAAAGGTGGCATCCCGGATGCCGCCTTTGCATCTTGGGGGCAAGGCGGCATCCGCGATGCCACCTTTCTCCTAAAAAAATCTTTTTTTTGAAATTTTTTATTTTTATTTTTTTTGTTTTGTTTTGTTTATATATATATATATATAAACAAAACAAAAAAATTCAGCAGAATTTCTCTACTATTAAAGATCCAGCGCTACAGCCATTACAGCAGTCTGGATTCTGACAGAAACTCTTACCCAAGCCTACCTTTTATAAGAGGGCTTGCCCTGAAAATCATTCTGCATTTTCGATGTGGGATTCAGGTTCTACCTTTCCTGCGCAGTACATTCTGCATTTCCGATGTGAGATTTTGTTTCAAGTACGTGACTTTGAAATACAATAAAATATAAACTATAAGGCCAATATAAATGAAATTTTAAACATTGATCAAACATATAATAAATAGTTGAAAACAAAAAGAATTTCCTCAAAAATGTTGATGAAAAATAATCTATAACCTTTCAAAACCGCCTACTTGAAACTTAAAAATGTTTCAAGTACGTGAATTTGAAAGACTATAAAATAAAAACTATAAAACGAATATAATTGAAACTTTAAACATTGATTAAACATATAATAAATAGTTGAAAACAAAAGAAATTTCCAAAAAAATGTTGATGAAAAGTAATTTATAAGCTTTCAAAACCGCCTACTTGAAACTTAAAATTTTTCAAGTGTGTGAATTGGAAAGACCATAAAACATAAAATAGAAGACCAATATAAATGAAACGTTAAACATTGATTAAACATATAAGAAATAGTTGAAAACAAAAGCAATTTCCAAAAAAATGTTAATGAAAAATAATTTATAAGCTTTCAAAACCGCCTACTTGAAACTTAAAAATGTTTCAAGTACGTGACTTTGAAAGATTATAATTATATTACTAATTAACTAATTAATTATTATATAAGTAATAATTAATGAGTAATAATTAATAATTAATAATTTAATGAATAGTTATAATTAATATTTATATTACTAATTAACTAATTACTTATTAATAATTATTAATTACTAATTAATAATTATAATGAATAATTATAATAAATATTTATATTACTAATTAACTAATTAATAATTAATAATTACTAATTACTAATTAATTAGTTATAATTATTAATTGTATTTCTAATTAACTAAATATTTATTATATATGTAATAATTATATTACTAATTAATTATTATATAATTAATGATAATATTACTAATTAACTAATTAATTATGACATATTTAATTATTAATAATTACTAATTAAAAATTATAATAATTATATTTAATAATAATATTACTAATTAACTAATTAACTATTATATAATTAATAATTATGTAAGAACCCGGTTTTTTCTGTGAAAGACTTTGGAATATTCTTGATGATATTCCAGAGCAACGCCTTCAGACGGCGTGCGATTCCGAGCCCCGGAGTGGCTGGAATTAAATTTTCAGTGCATTCACACTGGAAACGCCAAATAAATGGGATAACTCCTAAACGGAGTTCCGGATCAGAGATTAGAGTGTACGGATGGGTTCAGAATGGGGTTTTTACCCTAGGAACGATATAAAACGTTTCGACGCGGGATGTTTGGACCCCTCGCCTGCTTCTGGAACGTTAAACGGATTAAATAAATTAATTAATTCGTTTAATGAAGAAACACAGGTATCTCTTGAATGGTGGCTCGGATTGGAAAATCGAGGGCACCGTTGAGTTCGGAGCGTTCTGTTTACCCTAGGAGGGGTGTAAGTTTCGCGGGCGCAGGCCGTTTGTGAAAAATTGCCCCAGGGGCGTTTTCGTAATTTAGCGGCTTCGGACGTTAAATTTTATAACTTTTGAACGGGGTCTCGGATTAAAATTCTGAGACCGCTGTTGTGCTCGGGAGGCGGTGTTCACCCTAGGGGAGGCTTAACCTCGACCCCGTCGAGTGTTTCGGGCGCGGGATAAATTGGGGGTTAAATTAATTAAAAATTTAATTAATTTCTTTTTAAAACCTCACCCCCACCCCTCTCCTTCCTATTCCCCCTGGCAGAAGAGCTCAACCAAGAAGGAGGAGCTCCTCCTCTCCTCCTCCCCTCCGGCGAGGAAGCTCCAGCGAGGTGCGGATCACCGGCGAAGCTCCGGGCAACGCCCAGCAGGTAGGATTTATCGTTTGCATTTTCTATTCTCGTACCTACTTTGAGCCCAAATCCTTGTATCAAACCTCCGCCTAATTATCGATCAAATCCCATGAATGCGTAGTAGGGGTTTTTCTCCTCCCATCGCATTTTCCAGAATTTAATTTTGACCACGGAGGAGCTCGCAATCGGCCGCCGAAATTTGCGGGTTTTTGGAGTTCTTCCAGCCGGGTTGGCGGGTTTCAGGCGGTGGCTGGGCGAGCGGAGCCGAGCGGAGGTCGGCGGGGCGAACGGTGGTCGGCCGGGGGTTTCAGGCGGTGGCTCTGGCGACGACGGCGTGCGGCAGCAGGCGGCTGCGGACGACAGGCCGGGGGCGGCGGGGCTCCCTGGGTGAGCGGCGGTCAGCGCCGGCTCGAGCGGAGGAGGCCGGCGAGCCTGCGGAGGCGACTCGCGAGGGCCGTGAGCCGCTGGGGGCGCCGAGCGGGAGCACCGGCCGGCTGTGCCGGCCGGTCGGCGCAGCAGCAAGGGTCGCAGCGCGCGACCCTGCTCGGGAAACAGAGACCCGCCATCGGCGGGTCTCCGCGGGGAAGAAGGCCGACCGGCCAGCGGCCGGTCGGTGGAAATAAGAAAAAAAAAAGAGAAGAAAAAAAAAAGAAAGAAAAAAAAATATATAATTAAGTTAATAATAATAATAATATTATTATTATTATTATTATGGAAATGATTTATGTTAATAAATCATAAACCAGGGGTCGGTTCCGCGTGTCGTCAGCGGCAGCGCGGACCTTGCGTCGTGAGGAACGTTTTGAAGTGTTTTCGGGAATTTTTAATTCCCGAAACGAGGGGCCTCGGAGGCGCGACGCGTCTTTAAGTGAACGAGCGTTTTTCCGGGAATCTTGTTTTGAGCGGCGCGGACGCATGCGA
Organism: Viscum album; assembly: GCA_963277665.1. NCBI lineage: Eukaryota > Viridiplantae > Streptophyta > Magnoliopsida > Santalales > Viscaceae > Viscum > Viscum album. The sequence continues at coordinate 1,714,760,753 of OY728157.1, forward strand.
CGTCCGCTTTGAGCGTCGTCAGTTGCGTTGGGACCCTGGCACAAGGGCGAAGGTTTCCAAGGTGGTTTCGGGCGCTGAGACTGGATTTGAGGCGTGGGCCCCACGACCCGTCTTCCGAGCTGCGTGCAGCGTTTAGCGACTTTCTCATCGGGCGTCCGTTCGGGGCGTGCGAGCAGTCAATTCTGGGTGTTTTTCCGAGGGGATTGCAATGGTGCAATCTGCCAGCCTAAATTCGGCGCGGTGGTGCGGGCCCCACGAGGGCCGTTGGGGCGTTGACGGTGTTTTTGCAGCAGTATCACCGGGTGACTGTTTTGGACAAGTGAACAGTCCATCTTGTGTAATTTTTCGAGAGGATCACAACGGTGCGGTCTGTTCGTTGTGTTTTGGGACCGGGATGCGGGTCCCACGTGGCACCACTCGTGTGCGGTGCGCCGGGATGCACCTTTTTCTCCGGATATCCGTTGCACTCAAGTGAGTAGTGTTTTTGACGTGTTTTCCTGAGGGGATCGCAATGGTGTGATGCGCCTGACTATTTTCGGGGTCGAGGCTCGGGATCACGGGACGTCGTTCGGGCGTGAGGCGGTGTTGGTGACTTTTCCGTCGGATATCCGTTGGAGGTGAGTAAGAAGTCGATCTCACGTGTTTTTTCGCGAGGATTACAACGGTGCGCTCCGTTTGGTTGTGCGGAGCCTCTTGCGCGATCTTGTTAAATGTGGAAGCATGAAAGGTGCTCCCGTGGTGGTTCGCCCTACTTTGCTTATAGCGGACCTTTGGCGAGCGATCACGTGTACTCCCGTGTGAGAGATGTAAATGCTTGTGTTGGGCAAAAATCCCTCAAGGTATCATTGAATCCTTTTTGAGGTGATTGTGTTTGTTGACAAAGTGGACATCTAAGTTGTGATTGTTGACAAAGAGGATTTCATGGTTGAATGTCGAGTTCAAGAGCTGAGGTCAACGATCCATGTTTGATTCAAGAACGTTGATAAAAGGAATGGATGATCTGGAGGCGGTACAAAAGAACAGATACAAGGTGGCGCCGTTTTCCAGTGTTTGCCAAATTTTTGGGCCTGAAAATCGGCAAATGAAGAAAAGTGTTTTTGGCAAAGGGACTTGCGCGCCGCGAACATGTTGTACAGGAAACTTGCGCGCCATATGTTTTTCAAGATCAGAAGATCAAAATATGGCTAAGGAAATAGGTTCGCGCAAGTTTGGGAGTTGGTCGCGCAAGTGTCTAAAGGAGAGAAGACTTGCGCGCCGAGATTGGGTCGCGCAGGTGACTTGCGCGCCGTCGCGCAGGGTGGTCAGATTGCCTATAAATACCGGACCACCCCTCCTCATTTCTCACCGGAGTTCAAGATGAGAGCTCCCGTCGCGCAGGTGTGGTGGTCGCGCAAGTGGTGTGTGTGGTCGCGCAGGTGGGACTTGCGCGCCAGTGGTTGAAGTTGTGCGCCTGTGTTAGAAGTTGCGCGCCGGTTTGCAGTTGCGCACCAATGGTGGTTTGAGCGTAAAGGGAAGAGAGTCGTGCAAGTTTGGAGTTGAGGAAGCTTGTGTCGCGCAAGTGTCAGAGGAGGACTTGCGCGCCCGTTGTGACTTGCGCGCCGATACTTGCGTGCCGAGGTTGACTTGCGCGCCAAGTAAGGTTTTGTTCCCGCAGTGATTTTCAGACTGTGTGGAAGCTGGAAGTTTGCCCGATACCTTCGGTGCAAAGAGATATTCATCAACGGGTGAAAGTTAAACTTCAACAGAGCATCTACATACAAGAGAAGATGCATTCTTTCATGAAAATGAAGAGACCTACAGGTCTATAAACTGTGAGTGGATTCTATCCAAGAGCAGTGAGCTCAGGAAGAGGAAGAAGGTGATCCTCTCCACCGGCAGTGAGCCAGAGAGAGAGAAACAGGGAGTGACCCTTGGGAAAGCAGTGAGCTGACCCTAAACATTGTAAAGGCAGTGAGCCTGGGCATAGAAGTGATCTAGCCCGAACATTGTAAACCACAGCTAGTGAAGTTAGTGGATCTTGGTACGAACCGGCAACTTGTCGGCGTATGCTCCTTGGACGTAGCCCTTAGTGGTGAACCAAGTTAAAATCGCTGTGTCTGCCTGGTCGCTTCTCTGCATTGCACTCAAAGCATTATCATCAGATAAACTTGAAAAGAACTGAACATAGTATACACACAAGAGCAAACAAAGTGACCCTTGTAACAAAGAGGTCAAGATCCAGTGGGGCAGGATGTATTTTGAAAAAGAATATCCATACCCTGATTCACCCCCCCTCTCAGGGTACATAGGCCCCTATTGGACCTAACAGCTTGAGGTGACGTGGTTGGCCATGCCTGAGCCTTTGAGGTGGAGTTTTTACGTCACGCCTTCGCGTTGATGCTGGGTGTCGTGTGCATGATAGCCCTTGGGCTGGAGACATGGTATACTCTGGGAGTATGCAGGAGCGCTTGGAGGTACGTGTTGTTTGTACCTGAGGCTGTTTGTGCGCTTGGTTGGGGTTTGACTTGGGGCCACACGTCGTGTGGGCCCCAAGTGTGTGTTGTGTTCTGCTTCGCGTACTTGGACCTCTCGTGACGTAGAGGGTCCCTCTGTGTGTTTGTTGACCAGCAGGGTGGAGCTCTTCCCCTGGCTCTGTGCTCGTTTGTTGACCAACAAGGTTGAGTGGTCTCCCCCTGGTTTCGTTCTCGATGGATTGGCCGGTAGCGGTGCTAGTGATACCCAGTGTTGGGGCAGACGCTGCACCTCTTTTGGGAGAGCTGTTCTGGAGTTGGGTGGTTGCGCGACACCCACTCCGTGTTCGGTCGGCTAGTGTTGTACCCTCCTGTAGAGATGGCAGAGCGGTTCTGAGTTTTACCCTCCAGCGGAGCTGGGCAGTGGGTTACTCATCGACTTCCTCAGGCTTAACCTCCAGCAGGGCTGAGCAGTGGGTTGCTCACTGACTATTAGGGTCTACCCTCCAGCAGAGACTGGGCAGTGGGTCACCCGACGCTATTAGGGTCTACCCTCCAGCAGAGACTGGGCAGTGGGTCACCCGACGACCTCTTAGGGTCTACCCTCCAGCAGGGCTGGGCAGTGGGTCACCCGTCGTCTAGTTCCAGGTCTACCCTCCTGCACGACTGAGTAGTGGGTCGCCTGTCGACTTATTCCAGGTCTACCCTCCAGCGGGGCTGGGCAGTGGGTCGCCTGATGATGTGTTAAGGTTTACCCTCCAGCGGGGATGGGCAGTGGGTCGCCAGATGATGTGTTGTGGTTTACCCTCCAGCAGGGCTGGGCAGTGGGTCACCCAGTATCTTAATATGGTTTACCCTCCAGCAGGGCTGGGCAGTGGGTCGCTTGACAATGTATAAGGGTTTACCCTCCAGCAGGGCTGGGCAGTGGGTCACCCGATATTTGGTTATGAATTACCCTCCAGCGGGGCTGGGCAGTGGGACACCGGTTGACATTCCAGGCTCAGTCCTTTCTACTAGGCTAGCCTGTGGCTTTCCTTCGTGATTACCGGAGCGGGACCTTTGGTTGTACGGGTCGGTGTTGGGACGACTTTGACTTTGAGGAGACCTCTCGACTGCAGGGCAGTGATGAGGTGTGGTTTGACTTTCCTAGAACTCTCAAGTACGAGGGGCGCTTTCCCCACCGAGACGCGTTCTTGCGACGCGATCTAAAACCGTGCGGGCGAGTCAGTGCCGCCCAAAGCGGATAGTGTCAAGGTGCGGTGATTGATCCCCTTGGCTTGCGGTTCAGGGCAGACGTGCGGGATGCTGGGCATCGATGATGGGGTTTTGTCTGGGACTGTTGGCGACACTTTTCTTGAGCTGAGCTACGGGATGGAGATCCCCTTATGACGTTGTTCGGACTTCTTGCTGAGCATAAAGATATGTATATACCTTGTTTCCGGTACCCACTTCTTGGGTTTTGGCTACTCTCCTTTCAGGAGAGGCGAAGACGCGCGGGGTTTGCCACGTGCTTTCCGTGTCTAGCTTCTCGTGGTTGGATGAGTCTACTCTCCTGCTATAGGTAGCGAAGACTCGACGGGAAGTTCATCTTCTCATCGTTTCCAGCTCCTTGTGCCCGGACGAGTCTACTTCCTTTCTCTTGTTGGGTTGAGCTGGACTCTTTACTTCACTTCCAGTTGTACTCCTTTCTATTCCTTGTTCGCTCTACTGCTCACCCTTCGGTACCTCCTTTGTTGCTCCCTCGAGCCTTTGGGGTATCCTACTGAGTATTTTTATACTCACCCCTGCTTGGGCTTTGCCCGCATTTGGTGTGCCCTTGCAGACGACGGACATGTGGAGCGTGACTTCAGTGGAGCGTATGAACTTGGGAGCTTGGATCGCGTGCGGTGGTTGTGACCGGGATCCAGGTGGGAGACCCGTCAGCTGTTCCTTTTTGTTTACCTGTTGCCGGGTTGTGACACTTTTTGGTTGGGCGCGTGTTTTGCCCCTTTTCCTTTCAGCTTGTACTTTGTACTGTTTAGAGGTCGATGCACTCTTGTGGTTATATATAGCAGTTGTTCGTTTTAATCTGCTTGTTCTTTCCTTCTACGGTGTTGCATTGAGCGTGCTGCGTGTGTGTGTACAGGTACTTAGGCAAAGGCCTCCCCGAGTTGTTGTGCCTTCGGCGCTGGTCGCCAGCCTCTGGCCTATGGAGGCAGGCTTGGGGTAGTTGCGGCTCGAGCTCGGGTAGGGTAGGGTCGTGACAAATTATATTACTAATTAACTAATTAATTATTATATAATTAATAGTTATATTAATAATTAACTAAATAATTACTGTGTAAGTAATAATTAATAAGTAATAATTAATAATTAATAAGTAATATTTATAATTAATATTTATAATTAATATTTATATTACTAATTAATAATTAATAATTACTAATTACTAATTACTAATTAATAATTAAAAATTATAATGAGTAAATGTAATTAAAAATTATATTACTAATTTACTAATTAACTGTTATATAATTAATAATTATATAACTAATGAACTAACTGACTATTATATAATTAATTATTAATAATTAATAATTAATAATTATAATGACTAATTATATTTAATGTTTATATTACTAATTAACTAATTAATAATTAATAATTACTAATTACTAATTACTAATTAATAATTATAATGAATAAATGTAATTAAAAATTATATTACTATTTTAGTAATTTATTATTATATAATTAATAATAATATTACAAATTAACTAACTAATTTTTATATAATTAATTATTATTAATTACTAATTAATGATTATAATGAATAATTATAATTAAAATCATATTAAAAATTTACTAATTAATTATTATATAATTAAAAATCATATTAATAATTTTTACTAATTAATTTTTATATCGGTCTTATAGTTTATATTTTATAGGCTTTCAAAGTCACGTGCTTGAAACATTTTTAAGTTTCATGTTGGTCGTTTTGAAAGCTTATAAATTATATTTCATCAATATTTTTTACGAAATTCTTTTTATTTTCAAATATTTGTTTTATGTTTAATTCATGTATTAAGTTTCATTTATATTGGTCTTATAATTTATATTTTATAAGCTTTCAAAATCACGTACTTGAAACTTCTTAAGTTTCAAGTAAGTGGTTTTGAAAGCTTATAAATTATTTTTTATCATCATTTTTTATGATTTTTTTTTTTGTTTTCAACTATTTTTTATATGTTTAATCGATGTTTTAAGTTTCATTTATATTGACCTTATAGTTTATATTTTATATTCTTTCAAAGTCACGTATTTGAAACAGAATCTCACACCGGAAATGCAGAATGATTTCCAGGGTAAGCTCTCTTATAAAAGGGAGGTCTGAGTGAGAACTTCTGTCAGAATCCAGATTGCTGTAATAGCTGTAGCGCTGGATCTTTAATAGCAGAGAAATTCTGCTGAAATTTTTTGTTTTGTTTATATATATATATATATATAAACAAAACAAAACAAATAAAAAATAAAAAATTTCAAAAAAAAGATTTTTTTAGGAGAAAGGCGGCATCGCGGATGCCACCTTTCACCCGCGATGCCGCCTTGCCCCCGAAATGCAAAGGCGGCATCCGGGATGCCGCCTTTGAGGTGCATTTTTAAAAATATTTTTGCCCTAATCATTTTATGAATTTTTTTTTTTAAAAAACGTTAAAAAAAAAAAAATCCTAAAGCCACTGATCTTTCTTAGCCACTTGAATCTAATGGTTTCTTTGCCACTCGAATCTAATTGCCGTCTTCCTCGTCGGCCCCTTTTGGCCACGCAAATTCCCTCTGAAGCTCCCAAATATGGCCGATTTCCGGTTATCAGATGCTGGTTCTAATCTTAATCCTGCCACTGGAGATAAGTCCACTGATGACCATGTTCTGCGAAGCGGCAGGAGCAAATTATCAGAACTAGAAGAAGACCAATCGTTCGATGTTCCGGCCTTAGTGGGGACTTGCCCTTTTATGTGCCCTGGTATACATACACACCGATCGATTGTTTCCCTTTCCCCTCCTAGAAATGGATGGGAAATGAACGGAAAACGAGATGAATTTTGGAAAATACATAGCCTTGATTTTAATTTCTTAATCTCTCTTTTATGTTTAAGGTTTGTTGTGTAGATTCTGAAAGGGTGAAACGTGAGCGGCTTCGAGATTTGGCTGTCTTTGAAAGGCTGAACGGAAATCCTAGCAAATCATCTGCAAACCTTGCTGTTAAAAAGGTGAGGTCTCCATTTTCTTTATCCCTCTATTCGGTTGCTCCTAGCTGAAATCCTCAAGTTTACAAGCTATCTAGCAAGTGTTCCTTGCCTTTATATGCCATGGATGGCATCAAACGCACATCCTAGATTGACTTGAGTTGCTTTTGGTTAAGTTAATTTGGTTTTGGAATTCAACCAACTAAGGTTGGGGGGGGGGTCGTGTGTGGGTTGATTTGGAGACCAAGTGGGGGTTTCTTCCAGTAAAAGGTGTTGAATAACTTTCAGTCACCTAAGATTTAACGCTTCTTTTCATCAGCAGTTTGGACAAAAAATTACTAGTTGAACATTTAATTACCACGCCTTAGCTTTTGTGCTTTTGTTAACTTCATAGGTAGTAAAGGTTAAGGATCTGTAGCGGTTTTTTATCAACTACTACTGCACATTATCATTGTGTAAAACCTTTAAACGAAAGGAAACAAATTTGAGAAATCACTGTTTCCTAATATTTTTCTCTTGTTGATAACGTCTTTTAGTTTTTTGATGCAGAAATCTCTGCGCCTTTCTTCTATGTCACTAGTTTTGCAGAACTATATCCATCAAGAACATTCGACAGTCCGATCTGCGGCCCCTGCCCGTTCTTGAATCCACCTTGGACCACCTTTTGAGTTTGTTGGATTCAAAAGGACATCCTTTTGAAATGGTCTATGATTTCATATTTGATCGGACAAGGTCTATTAGACAAGATCTTAGCATTCAGAATTTTGTAAATGACCGGGCAATCTGCTTGTATGAGAAAATGGTACAAATTTTCCCTGGAAAAAACTTCTTTTATTTGTTTACATATACTCAATACTCATTTTTATTCTTATAAAGAATTCATGCAATGTATGCTTCTTTCTTCACTCTCATGTGTTTTCTTCTTCATGAAGAATCCATCTGGAGTAATTGCACCTTGGGTTTGGTCCAATAAACTCTGGGTTTTTTCCCTCAGTGTATCAATATAATTGTAACTTGTGACCTGGAAAACCCTTAATTTAGATTTGTGCATTTGAGAACTACATTGCTTGATGATTCTTTTGATCTCTTTATATTATTCATCAAACAGGTTAAATTTCACATCATATCCCTCCACAAGTTTCAAATTTATGACAGCATTTCGAATGGTTCTTCCATGCACTTCCTTAACATGGAGCAACTCACCAAGGCCTTGAAGTCTCTATATGATCTGTATGATGCCAACCGAATTTCAAGTTCCATTTATTTGAATGAAGCCAAATTCCGTTCATTTTACGTGCTTCTTCATCTTGGTTCCAATTGCCAACCAATGGTTCTTATCCTTGTTTCAAGTACCTGAGTTATTTATTCATCATTATTATTATGATTTTGTTTTAAAGACTAAAAATGTGGCTGTTAATGCTCAACAGGGGGAGTCACTCCTTTTGTGGTTTCGCAATGCTCCACGCTCTATTATAAAATCTCGGGAAATGTCTTTTGCCCGTAAAATATTGAGGTAATTCGAGGATTGATAGGCTGTGTTTGATTTTGGACAACATTTTATATTTTTTTTTATAAATAATATTTTAGCAAATATGTTTGATTATGCAAATGAAAATCATTTTTTTAGAAAAAAATGAAAATAAGAGTTTTGTAAAACAACGTTTTTTCATTTTATCAAAAAAATGAAAAATGTTTGAAGAGAGCTTGTATGCTTGGCTTTCGCCCACTCTTCACATTCGATGTTCGTTTCTCGGTAAGAAAATCAACATATATAGTATTTTTATGAATCAAATGCAGGGTTGTGTTCGGTTTTGGGAACTGCATTAGATTATATAAATGGAAAACATTTTTTAGAAAATGAAAGGGAAGGTGATAGATTTTTTGAAAAAAGAAAAAAGGAAAAATGTTTTCAAGAGAGTAAAAATGCTTGAATATGAAACTTCTATGCTTTCATGTTTTATTTCTACTTTTCAAAACATTTTCTAACATACATTCTAATACATAATCAAAAAATGAAAACAGAAAATATTTTCCAAAACTAGAAAGAGCCTTAGGCTGTGGTTTGTTTTGGAATCTTTTTCATTTCATTTTTCAAAAAATATATTAGAAAATGTATTGAATTATCGGACTCAGTTCTTGTGGTTGGGGGTTCGACTCTCATTGGCTGCACTTCGGTGTCGTAATTACACGCCCCCGGTGATTTAACACCTTTATAGTGCTAGGCAGCCCAGGGAGAACAGTTTTACCCAATTCGGCTTCGCAAGATACATCTGAGACCTGGGGTTCGGTCAACACTTCGGTGGGGAACGGGCTATGCTGTGAAGAACATAGATTGTAATGGGTTGGGCTGGGGTTTCTGTTTAAAAAAAATTTAGAAAATGAAAATGAAAATGAAAAATAGAACGATTTTCATTTATGTGACAGGTTTTTCCGAATAGGCAATTATAAATGTTTCCTTTCTACGGTGGCTGCTGAGTCTTGCTCACTGCAGTACTACATCCTTGAACCATACATAAATGAGGTTGCTTTTAACCTTTAACTTGAAAATTTACAATCTTATATAACTAACCCATCTTTTGAAGGTCTAATCTTTTACATGGGTTGGGGTGTGTAGGTTCGTTCCCTGGCATTGAAATGCATAAATGATGGTGGTTTTAAGCTTCAGCCCTATCCATTGTTGCATCTATCTAAGCTCTTGCTGATGAAGGTGTGTTTGTTATAAGTGATAAGTGTTGTTAATGGCAGCCCTATATTTACATTTCTAACTGGGAATGGCCCTTGTGGGTGTTTTAGGAAGTGGATTTGGAATGCTTATGCAGATGCTGTGGTCTTGAAACCTGCACAGCTGGGTCTGGGAACAGGGTTTTACCCACCAGACAAACAAGCTTTTGTTTCCCCAAGGGGCAGCCCAAGTACAACCCCCTTCTCTGGACTGGGTAAGGGTATCTTTACACATCCCTTCTCCCCCTTATCTTGAGATAAACATTTTTTGTCATATTAATGCATTTGAAGACACTCGTATAACCTTTCAAGACTTAAAATTATCTGTTTTAAGATATATTTGGAAAACATAGAATATATAAAAAAGAATAACACATGAAAATACCCGGTAAAACCATGCCTTACAATTCCCCCACACTTGCCTTTTGCTCTCTTGAGCCAGATCAGGATCAAAGCCAACGAACTCCTTGAATTTAAAATGATGACAGTCTGCAGGAAACAAAAGTTATTTTTAGAATGAATCATGGATTTGCACATAACAGTTTCAAAACTATATTTTTTTCCTCCATGAAAATCCAACTGGTTTAAAATAGGCCACCACGCTTAAAAAAAAAAAAAAGGTTTTGGTAAAAACCGAGTTTTGATTTTGAAAAAGCGATCAAGTCTACATTTTGAATTGAATTGAACTATCATTATTCTTACTTTTAATTATTCCTTAAAAAATGATCTCTTTTTTTCCATCACACACAATAAAGAGCAACGTAGCATATTTAAAACGAACTCATCCATAATTTCAAATACTCCTACAGTCCATGGATTAGGAGTGTATTTTCCAGATTTCAAGTAGAATTCAAAAGTTTATTTCAAATGAAAATGACATTCAATTTTAAAAATAAAATGAAAAACTAGATCTTACCAGTGAAGAATTTCAAGAGTGATATTTAGAAAGCAAGATTGGAGAAAATAAAATGAATAACCACTTAAAAATGAGCAAAAATAGGTTCGATTCTAAAAGAAACTTATCGTTTTCAGTGAGTTTCTTAACCATCTATGAAAAACCAGTTTAGCTAAAAAGAGAGCCCCTCACACTTATTTTCAACATTGTCCCCAATGTTAAGGTCTAAGGTGGAGATAACATTAAAGTTTAAAATAATTTTAAATTCCAGTGTTGGGCAAATTGTTCAAAGAAACATTAAGTTTGGGTTGATTGTGTTTGTTGACAAAGTGAGTTTTCATGATCAGTTGTCAAGTTTCGGAGATAGACAATTTACGTTGGCAAAGAACCATAACAAAGAAATGAATGATCTGGAGGTGGTACAAAAAAAAATTTATACAAGGTGGCGTCGTTTTCCAGTGTTAGTCAAATTTTTGGGTTTGAAAATTGGAGAATGGAGAAAAATGTTTTTGATGAAAGGAGTTGCGCATCAGTATTAAGAAGTCTTGGAAAGTTGCGCGCCATGCATGTTTCAAAATCCAAACATCAAAATATGGCAAATGAAAGAAGGGCGCACAAGTTATGGAGCGACACACAAGGTGAGTTGCGCGACAGAGGCTTGAGCGAATGGACTAGCTCATTTGGGGGAAAGGCGCGTGCATCACGCGCAGGGTCACCAAAATGCTTATAAATAGGCGGTTACCCCCCTCATTCTGCCCAAGCTCAACAGTTGCAGAAAATCGAAGCTTTGGTCGCGCAAGTGGTGCGGACACGCAAGTAGTGAGTTATTCAAAAGTTGCGCGTCAGATGGTAGTTGCGCGCCAATAGCGAGTTGGGCGTAAAAGGGTGTGTGTCGCGCAAGGCGTGAGTATAAGAAGGTTGTGTCGCACAAGTTTGGAGTAGCGCGCAAGTTGTGCCACGAACCAAGTCGGGTCGCCATCCGACTCGGCGCTCGATCCGATCCGTGTCATGGCCAAAGGGGTGTTTCCGATCCCCACGGGCTGACAACTAGTACCTAAGTATCAATAACATGTTTTGGGAACGATTTTACCCAATTGCATACATATAAACAACAAACAACTTTTAATATGTGGAAACTGAAATTGCACAACAGAACAAGTCCTTAACAATTTTTAGAATTGAAGTTTACACTTTAAACAAAACCCCCAAAAAAGTCTATAATAAAGAAAGCTAAAAACTCCAACTCAAATCTCCATGCCACATGAGGAACCATATCCTCAAGCTGCTGCCACCAAACTCGCGCCATGATCACCGAACATCTTGGCTTTACCTGGAATAAACATACAACAAGATCTACATACACCCATGTTGCGGAATCGTCGGGAGACGCAACGACAGAAACGAGAAAACGAAAAAAAGAAAGCAACAAGAACACAACGATTTACGTGGTTCGGGAATAATCCCTACGTCCACGGGAGAGACAGAATTTCACTATATCAGGAGCACAAATTACAGAGGTTTTTTTCCAGTAGTAACCCTAGCCCGAAAATGGGCTATAAAACAATGGAGAAGACGATCACTGTTCGAAAAGTGAGTCCGCGTCGCTACACTGAACGACGGTCAGCTTTATCAAAAGCGTTACAGTGGGTGTCGGCTGGAAGTCAAAAGTGCTACAGTCCAGTTGACCCTGAAATCTGCACTGCTACAGTGCCTGTCGGTGTCGGTCGGTCAGCTCCGCTACAGTGTCAGAGATGCTAAAGTACCGAAAAAATTGGGCCGGGGGCCCCCAGACCCCCGGACCCCCGGAGCAGGGGTGCGTTGCCCCCTGCAACCCCCAAAGAGCTCACCGCGGAGCTCGACCCACGACAATTGCGGGCCACAAGCATTCGGTCCAACCAGATCGGGCTACACCAATCCAACAATCCAGGGGTGTATGTAGGGTGTGAGCCAAAACCCAATAGGATGCCACCTAAGAAAAAGGTTCCATGCTACAACATTAAAAAGATAATCTAACATGCTCATCTAAATTCAAGCTTAAAAAAAAACACTTCTAAGAAAAGCATTTATTAGGTAACGGTTAAAAAGGAACACTTTGAAGGAAACCTATTTCACAAACACTAGCTTAAATGAGAAAGAGATTTTATAAATATCACACATACTCAAGTAGTCGTCTGTATGCTGATGGATGACACCACATCATATATAGTAGAACACCATGGGTAAATCCCCTAGGGTTAATCTAGCTCAAATGAGACCCTAGAACCTCATACCTCGGTGAAAGGTGGTATAATAACCACAACCGTCGTTGTTCTCGTGCACGAGCCACTAAAGAGGAGAAACATCCAATGTTCTAGTGGCGATAATCAATCATCATAGTTTTGTTAGTGTTGTAAACGTCAATCCAGCTAAGTGAAACCGGGACAAGCCACTTCTGATTCACTAGCGTACTAGTTCTAGTTCGCCCACCTAGATACCTGAGATTCCCTTGTGCTCGAGTTAAAGTTCACATGCCGCACATACCACCACTCTCACAACAAAGGCCAAACATTTTAAGGGGGTCACTCTTCATAAAACAACCCATTTACCATTTTACACACACCAAAGAAAAACCCAATTTTAATACCTTTACCACCACTTACATAATTCCCAAATTTTCCTTTCATAACACAAGAAAAACACACAATTAAAACCAATTAAGTCAATGGGCCAAGCCCCTTAATAAACCCACTTGTACTCAAAAACCATTTTTAAAACAAGCTTTTCATCATTCAAACATTTCACAATTTATACTTAAAATGCATAACATGGCTAACATGCTCAAAATGATCCATTTACCATTGAAAATCTCTATTTAAACACACACACCTCAAGTGCCTTTAAAAATACATTTTGCACCTTCCAAACAACCCCTAAAACCCTTTTTTGAAACATTGCATTATAACACACACAAAACATATCCATTTCCTTTGTTAGAGTTCATTTCCAACCTATAAACACACCAATCACTTCAAAAACACTGTTCACACCACATAATCAAGCCAAAGAACACATTTATAAACTCAAGCAAACATATTAAATCCATCTAATAATGTTAGGTCATGGAACCACCTACCTCATGAAGAACCTTTCAGAAAATGGTGCGAAATCCCATCTGCACCTCAACCGCACCACAAGGAGGCAAGAAGAAACCCTAATCAAGAAGATCAAACCAAAAAACCCAAGATTAAAACCCTAATTCCAAACCCTAATCGCGGGAGAGAGGAACCCCCAAAGGAAAAGAGGTAAAAACCTAGAATAGAGAAAGAAAACAAGGAGGAAGACACCCAGAGTTTCTTTGAAGAATCCGGACCAAAATCACCAGAGGAAAGATCCAGAGGAGCCATGGAAGGGGGAGGGGGCGCCTAGGGCGGACGAGGCCGAGGGGGCCGAGGGGTGAGTGTTAAAAATCGAGAGAGAAAGAAACCTGAAACCCTGATTTTTAATGAGCTGACATGTCGCACGGTTAGTTCGCACAGTTTGTCAAACCGTGCGGTGACTGTGCGACCGTCTCTGCTAAGGAGGCGACCTACCACATAGTCTGACTGAACGTGCGGTAGCCGTGCAGTCACTTTTATCCGAGACGAGGCCCACTGCACGGTTACCTGGGCCGAGGCGCACAGTTACTCCTAACCGTGCACCAATCGTGCGCTGCAACCTACCAACCCAAAAACTTAACCCCTTCCTCCAAAAATTCAAATGGAAACCCAAAGGGGGAAGTTAGGCCAATGATAAATGGAAATAATACTCCAAAAGTTTAAACCCGTCACACTCGGTTCTCGAGAGAAATGGTCGAGAACCCGACTAAAATCGAAAAAAAAACAAATGAATAACCTGGGTGTGACAATTCTCTCCACCATAACGCTTTTCGCTCCCGGAAAGCCAACCCAAGGTCATTTAGAAAACAAGACCTGATACTCCTCAGTTTAAGGAGATTTTCGATGAACAACAAATGAAAGGAGGCAAGAGCACTACATTCAGAGAAAGATACTTGCAAGATAACTCAAGAGACCCCAAAAAAGACTCCGCAGTAAGTGTCACCCTGCCCCCAAAAACCAAAAAACCTCCAGTTGATCGATCAAGGAAAGAAACTTTAACACCCACATAATCCAACCTCTCAAACTGAAACCCTTCATACACCGCTACACGGAACCCACACCACCTGTCTGAAACAAATGAACAAGATCAAATCGCATCCAAGGAACACTCCCACAACCTTAATTCAACGAACCTGTTGGGCTCGCTCCATTCCCAACGTTTGCTCAAGAGAGGAGCTTGAGGCTAGATAGCTCCGAACGAGACAACCTACCCCCAAGCCATCCCTAGGAACAAAACTAAACTATTGGTATGGGGAGGCCCGAACGGACTCCCCACCATAAGGAATGGGCTAGCACCAGATTACTTCAGAAGTAACCTGGCGAGACCCACGATGAGTCTCTCCACCATAAGAATTATGCAGCTTAACCAATCACCACACACTGATGCGAGAAACTCCACACAAACCCAACCCCCATTGCAAGGGGACTGACGAAAGAAACTCTATACCAAACGGGAAACTTTACACAGTCTACTACTCCTACGAGGCATTACCATTCTCGGATGAACTCGAACCAAAACAGAGATAGACTCCCAGGGCCGACCCTATATGAACAACCACACAGAGGCCCACACCCACGAGGGCATAAGCACTAAGCTTTAAGAAGACAAAACAACATGCCTCTTTACAACCAAGGAGGGACTCTCCCACCTGCACAGATCACAACATTGAGGAATAAAGTCCCCATGTCCCTTTTCACCACACGGGACCACTTGAAATGAAACAGTTACATAAGTCAATTTGAACTGCCTCCATTTTCAACAACGATGACAAAGATTAGACAGAGATCCCTTACACTCCTGGTGTAACATCCTAGGTAAATAAAGAGTAAGACATTTTCATATTTATTAATATTTGTGAATTAAATATTAATTTTACTTTAAAGGGGATGCTATGTTCGATGGCGTACCTGATACGCAACAGCAAGTTTCTTTGAAATCTTACGCTGCACACAATGTTGAGTTATACTAAAAAGTAATAATATAATATTATTATTTTAAAGGGTAGTTAACGCATAGTCGTTGTATTGGCGAGAATGAACAAAACTAACTAAAATATAATTACACATGTTTATTAAATGTTTTTACATTTATCCGATAAAAGTTATAGGCTTAAAATGTGAATGAATCCAATTTTAAGCATAAATACTCTAATATTCTTTAAAAGATCGATTTACCACCTTTTGATGGTGAACCCTTTTTTAAATCCAGTTTTTGTCACTTTTATATTTTCTATTTGACAAAATAAACTTCTTCTTTAGAAGCGAGACATCAAAATTTACTTTGGGTAAAATTTTGGTATTTTTCTGATAAAGTTTATTTTTTAATGAATAGCGAAAAATACTATATTTTAATTCAAAACTGCCTTTTAATCTAATTTATTTATATGGTTAGATTATCTTTTTAATTGGTTTTAAAGTGTAATTAAATTATATTTTTACCATTTAATCCAATGTTGGTCATTGGAAGTAATTTCACTTTGAAATTTGACATAAATAAGTGTCAATCTTTTGATAGTTATTATTTATTAAAAACACGTTTTTTGTTTTGACAATGAGAATTAATTTTAAATTAATTTCTGTCACTTCTGTGTTTTGAATTTGGAAAAATGGATTCCATATTTGGAATCAGAAGGTTCAAATTGTATAAATAGGTAACTTTTATTTTTAGACTATGAATATTTACTTCAGTAAATATTTTATTTACCATGGTTACAGGGTAAATCTGGTAAATAAGGGTAAACAAATATTATTATAATAATATTAAATTACCCTAACATGTGTTCTATTTCTATGGATTGATACATGTCCGACCATGAGCATCCTTGGGTCGATTTTGGGACCCCATGGAGCCACTTGAGAGTGATAATGACACTTTATATTAATTAATTTAAAGTAAGGAAAAAAATAACATAAACATATATCTTTTAGTAAAACATTTTTTATGGGGTTATATAAGTGATCTCTTCGACTATAAATATTCATTTGAAAACTAAAAAGATTTCATAAATCATGGTATTTTATTTATAATTTTTAGACATCAAATAAATAAATTTATTTATGACACAATGATGATGTAATGATTACCTCATTAATGAATGTTTTAAATAAATGAGATTATAAATGTTGAAATAAATTTATTTTGAAACTTTTTATGCCATCCACGAATTTTAGGGATGAGTATGACTTTTTATCTTTGCATTATTGTAGGTTGTTTAAAAGAATCAAGTTATAGATTTTTTAAGTCTTGATATGAATAATATTTAAATTGACATAAATGAGTTTTTAAATCAATTAATGTTTTATTAAATGATATAATAATCCTAAAAATCTAAGATTCAACCAAATTACTTAAATAAGGTTGCTAATGTCATTAATGAATCACTAGTGGTTCGATTGTCATTTTATAGTAAATATATTAACCATATAATATGAATATATAAGAGGACATTATAAAAGTTAAATAAGTTAACAAAGGGTTAAATAAAAACGATAAGGATTAAAAAATATCCAAAACCTGTCTAATTCTTATTGGATGATTTTATTTCGACTTATATACACCTTATCATCAAATTAAATTAGTTTTGGACCTTTAGAAACCAAAAATCATTATATAATAAAATAATATTTTCAAACTTTCCTGAAAAGCCCCTCCTCCCTTAATAAAAAACCATCACCTCTAACCCTTACTCACACCTCTCAAGTCCCTTGGCTCATCCAACCTCTGCCTAAATAGGCTCCCAACATCCCTCTCTTCCACCTAAAAGCCTTACTTTAAGCATAAAGTACTTCAAGAAAGCCTTTTGGTTCAAACCAAAGGAAGTTACCCGATTTAAAGGTAACGTCTTCCCTCAAGTTCTTTTCTTTTCTTTTACTTCTTCATTCCCTATGCTCTTCTTATTCTTTGTTTAGATAACAAAACCAGTATCCTCAATATACTTGGTTGTTGTTATGAGAAGGATTCAAACTACACTTACACATACCTCCATTTAATGGATACGAACATACTGTTTCTATGTACGACGAACTGTTGCCTCACGAAACGATGACTGTTCGATTATCTCTTACCGGCTCTCATGGCCACCATTATGATGACACTGTATTTATATGTGATATATATTATATTTATATTGTCTCTATGCTTCTGTATTTTTCATTTATAGCATACCTTTATGATTTCCATAATAGGTAAACGTGATAATTTTATTTGAGGAAGTGCGGACTACCGGTGATATGACTCATTCATGCCATACGTGAGACGTATAAAGGATGAAGTTAATGAAATTATATATGATATTATATTGGAATTATAATATATCTATGTATCATTAAGTTTTCATTCTATTAAAATACAAAATAGAAATGAAAGTAGCGTTCATGCGTACGTACGGCTTACCGTCTCTATGAACGGTGCATTTCATTTCTTATCTCCAAATGTTATGTACTGTTATAAATACATATATATATATATACTGGATATATATGATATATATGATATCTAAATCATGAATATCATTATGAAGATAATGAAATTTTGACCACATGGACAACTTATAATTATAAGTTCATTTTTGACTCAAGTACCAAATATCGACAAAACGACCGTTATTAATTTAAATGATTATATAATGTTTATAACGTGGTAATAAGTGATATAAAAGGAATAATAAACTTGAAAAAGGTTCTGGAGCAAGTAGAAATTAACTTTAGTTTATTATTCAGGAGATTAAAGAACGAACGAGTCAAGTCGGACACGAGGTAAGAGACTTCGTCTCAATCTCCTTTCATTGAGGCATATTTTGATTTATACATGAATTTCTTTCATACGGTGTATAAACCCCTTTTACTTTTCATTTCATTCAAAGAGAATCTTTTTCTACGTAGCGTTTTACTAAACGACAAAAGGAATGTTTCTTTTTAACGTATGCGGTGACAATGACTATTCCGCCGCCGCGAGCATTATTTGATATTTGGTTTCCTCTACAAGCTGTAGTGTTTTTGAAAGGAAAATAAATACTATATACTCTTTTTACGTATTTTGGTATTGAAAATGGTTTTGAGAATGGATTAATTATTTCAATATCTTGAAATGATATATTTTTATTGAAATGTGGAAATGTTATCTTTCCTTTATGTTTGTTTTATGTGTTATGAATATGTTATGGTTCTTGGGCATTGTTTACGTATATGAGTGGTTTCGTGATAAACCTAGGGCGAGTGAGCCCGAGATAGCTCTCTAATGCATTGGGTAATGTGATAGAGGTAAATGTAAACGTTTCTCCTAAGAGATTTAGGGAATTTATTGTGATGGGTATTCCAAATGTAACTTCCTACGCAGCTGTGAAAACTACATCGTAAGTATGATTTATGATTTCCATTTGTTATTCATAAATCTTATGATCTAATGTGATATGTTAAAGATTGAAAAGTATGATTTCATTGACTTGTATGTATTGATGGACTAATATTTTCTTTCTTTATTTTATAACCCTTAATGGGCTTTTTATGTTCATCCCAAGTTTTGAAATGTTTTTCACAGGACTTAAAGATGAATATGGTCAAAGATGAGATCAAGAAAAAGTCATGCCGTCTAAAACATGGAACTAGACATGACTTTTTTTCAAGAGTTTTTATTTTATGCAAAAAATGGAAACTGAGTAGAAGTGTCTACTTTGTAATTTTTGAGATGTCATGTAATAGTTATGACCTGATTCTCTAAAACTCTAAACCTGAAAAGATCCTCAATGTGAATTATTCATTTAATTCAAGATTATGTAATGTTTTAAGGCTGAGTCCTTATACCTGGGGCTCCTGACTACGCACCAGTTTTACTCCAAAACATATGGCTGAAGGTCTGGTGATTGAAACATCTCCTGCCTCGCAGTCAGACGTTACAACCCGGACCCACTTACTCTAACACCACACTTTACTGAAATGGGGGCATATAAAATGCATACGCACCAACCCCTTTTTTACTTCGAACAAGAAACATTGGGAGATGACACCTGGAAGACACCCCCTTCTAAAACAAAGGGATCCCGAATTCCCAAAAAAGGAACGTGCTTCTGTTAAAACGGAAGTTCGAAAAAGTTTCATGAGATTCACCCTTGCATTTCAAAGGGAACCCACACTGCAGGATGTCGCCGAACATGACCCATTCAACCGATGGAAACATTGCAAGTTGAGAGACCTTAAACTGAGCTCCAAACAACACAAGATTACTGCAAGCAGCCATAACACCCTCTTATAATCCGATTTGCCACATGGGCGGCTTAACGCGATCTCTTAGGCGAAACCAATGAAGGACCCAAAGGCCCTTTGAAACAGCAGTCAGCACCGACAGCTTCTGACTGCTTCCATCTTTCCTCACTGAAATTCCTTTCACCACTTCCAGACAAGACCTTTAGACTTAACGATATCAACATCACCTTTGACCATCAAACGACTTAAGGAAACCAACGTTTCATTCAACCCCTCTCGCATCCGCTCTCCTGCTGTGAGAGGATTTGCTTACCTGAGAAGGAAAAATGGATAGACTCAGTACTAACACTCAAAAAGGAAAATCCTGGCGTTGACCGCACTTTAATCACGCATTAACTCTTTATGGGGTCGTACACTAGCCATGAGGGAAGACCAAAGACCCAATCA
Source organism: Viscum album (assembly GCA_963277665.1). Taxonomy (NCBI): domain Eukaryota; kingdom Viridiplantae; phylum Streptophyta; class Magnoliopsida; order Santalales; family Viscaceae; genus Viscum; species Viscum album. Next base: position 1,714,780,824 of record OY728157.1, read on the forward strand.
AACCGATTTATTTTCCAACACACGCCACAAACTAGCACCAAACACACGAGGGGAACCACCACAAAGGCTTCCCGAAACACTCCTCAAAAGAAACCACTAACCATCATCCCAAACCGATTCACCGTCAAAACGCAACCTGGAACGTCTCCCAAACAATAAGAGCTTTCAAACTCAAAACACCTTGCGAGGAAAAATCCCAAATCATAAGGAAATATGCCACACAACCACAAATTATCAAACATCACATTCTTTCGTTTGAAAAACACCTTTGAAAATAAAACAAAAGAGGATGGTTGAACATTCACTAATGGTACCTCATGAAGTCTCACACACGCCTTTCCTTGTGCTAAACCGAACACTAATCCACTTTTCACACATATCCCATGCATGTGGTCACTCATGAAAATACCAAAGGTTAAAACAAACATTCAACCCACACCCCTTTAAACCACTGGCCACAAAATTAAACCCATTCCAAATTTCACAAACACCCGGTTTGGAAAAGCATTAACCCTTCAAATAAAACTCATTTCCAAATCTCACAAAGCTTTCCAAAATTCACTACCCACTGGATCAAAAACCATTTCAAATAAAACTTGCTTTCAAACTCCACACACCCATTCCATATCATTTCACCCATTCGATCAAAATCTCATTTAGTTTCATTCAAAACAAGTTTCCAAGAATTTATAAATCTTTTTCAAAAGTTTACTAATTACCAAACCAAAGGCCATTTCCAGACCCCACACATAAATTCCAAAACATTTCATTTCATTAAAAAAAAAACTTTTCAATAGATTAGTGAATCCCATTTAGAACATATTTTTTTTCCAAAACTCGTTTTAACATAACTCATGCTTTCCAAAAAATTAATTTTAATAACTCACAAGTTTAAGTTATGAAAAATCAATCCCGATAAACTCAACTCCATTCACTCAAAACCATTTCACGAAAGTCCACTTTTCCAAAGCTTTATTCAAAACTTGAAAACCCATTTTCCACCCTTTGGAAATTCAAACCATTTCCGCTTCAAAATCCAGTTTCACAATTTTTCAATGATGGTTTTCAAATGATTTTCCCAAAACCCAAAGGGACACAAGACAATGCAAGAGGAAATTAGTGGTGACGGGTGACTTGGACAGATGGTTGGTAGTCATACACCAACCACTCCATCGTCATAGAGAGCGTTCTTGGACAACGTCCCCGACTCCACATGGCTTGCAGACCCTGCGAGCTCACTGAGACCATTGACCCAACTCCCATTTCATTTTCCAAACAACGAATAACCACAGGGATCAAATGACTCATATGAAACCCGACTTCCCCTGGTAACTTGAGTCCCGTCACGAGGTGTGCTGGCCAGACACCCTACTCGTAATCTGAGTGTCAAATCCCGACAATTCTAACTTCGGTCCACCTCGACTCTTCCCCAAGGAACATGACCCAAAAGAGCTGACCTACTCTGATACCATTTTGTCATGAACCAAGCCAGGTCGCCATCCAACCCGGCGCCCGACCTTGTCCGTGGCATGGTCCGAGGGGCGTTCCCGATCCCTACGGGCTGACAACTAGTTCCTGGGTATTAATAACATGTTTTGGGAATGATTTTACCCACTTACATACATATAAACAACAAAAAACTTTTAATATGCCAAAATTGAAATTACACAACCAAACAAGCCCTTAACAATTTTCAAAATTGAAGTTTTCACTTTAAACAAAACCCTCAAAAAGGACTACAACAAAGAAAGCTAAAAACTCCAACCCAAACCTCTATGCCACATGAGGAACCATATCCTCAATCCGCCACCACCAAGCCCACAAGAGAAGATCACTAACAACCCGCACCATGAACACCAAACATCTTGGCTTTACTTGGAATAAACATACAACTAGATCTACATACGCCTAAGGGTGTATGCAGGGTTTATGTAGGGTGTGAGACAAAGCCCAATAGGATTTCACCCAAGAAAAAGGTTCTATGCTACAACATTAAAAAGATAATCTAACATGCTCATCTAAATTCAAACTTTTAAAAAAACACTTCTAAGAAAAGCATTTATTAGGTAACGGTTAAAAAGGAACACTTTGAAGGAAACCTATTTCACAAACACTAGCTTAAATGAGAAAGAGATTTTATAAATATCACACATACTCAAGTAGTCCTCCATATGCTGATGGATGACACCACATCATATATAGTAGAACACCATGGGTAAATCTCCTAGGGTTAATCTAGCTCAAGTGTGACCCTAGAACCTCATACCTCGGTGAAAGGTGGTATAATAATCACAACCGTCACTGTTCTCATGCACGAGCCATTAGAGAGGCGAAACATCCAATGTTTTAGTGGCGATCATTCATCATCGTAGTTTTGTTAGTGTTGTAAACGTCAATCCAGCTAAGTGAAACTGGGACAAGCCACTTCTGAATCACTAGCGCACTAGTTCTAATCCGCCCACCTAGATACCTGAGATTCCCTTGTGCTCGAGTTAAAGTTCACATGTCGTACATACCACCACTCTCACAACAAAGGCCAAACATTTCAAGGGGATCACCCTTCTTCATAAAACAACCCATTTACCATTTTACACACACCCAAGAAAAACCCACTTTTAATACCTTTACCATCACTTACATAATTCCCAAATTTCCCTTTCATAACAGAAGAAAAACACACAATTAAAACCAACCAAGTCAATGGGCCAAGCCCCTTTATAAACCCACTCATACTCAAAAACCATTTTTAAAACAAGCTTTTCATCATTCAAACATTTCACAATTTATACTCAAAATGCATAATGAGGATAACATGCCCAAAATGATCCATTTTCCATTGAATATCCACATTTAAACATACACACACCTCAAGTGCCTTTAGAAATACATTTCACATCTTCCAAACAACCCCTAAAACCCTTTTTAGAAACATTGCATTATAACACACACAAAACATAGCAATTTTCTTTGTTAGAGTTCATTTACAACCTATAAACACACCAATCACTTCAAAAACGGCGTTCACACCACATAATCAAAACAAAGAACACATTTATAAACTCAAACAAACATATTAAATCCATCTAATGATGTTAGGACATAGAACCACCTACCTCTCATGAAGTACCTTTCAAAAAATGGTACGAAATCCCATCTGCACCTCAACCGCACCACAAGGAGGCAAGAAGAAACCCTAATCAAGAAGATTAAATCGAAAAATTCAAGATTAAAACCCTAAATCGAAACCCTAATCGCAGGAGAGAGGAACCCCAAAGGAAAAGTGGTAAAAACCTAGAATAGAGAAAGAAAACAAGGAGCACATGAGCCTCAACCCAGTTGGTGATGACTCCTTAAGTGCATCCAGATGACCCGAGATCAAATATGGGTAGAGACTAATTTCTGGATCACTGTAGCAGGACTGTAGCAGGAACTGTGCAATACTGTAGCAGGTACTGTAGTAGGAACTGCAACAGACACTGTTTGACACTGTAGCAGCCGAGAATATTTCCCCGTTTGGGCCTTTGGGCTACCGATTTGGTCCCCGAGTCCTTTAAGGCCTTCGGGCCACCTCTCAGTGCAGATGCAAACCAGACAACCTACTGTTGCGGAATCGTCGAGAGACACAACGACAGAAATGAGAAAAAACGAAATAAAGAAAACAATAAGGACACAACGATTTACGTGGTTCGGGAATAATCCCTACGTCCACAGGAGAGGCAGAATTTCACTATTCGGGAGCAACAAATTACAGAGGTTTTTCAGTGGTAACCCTAGCCCGAAAATGGGCTATAAAACGAAGAAGACGATCACTGTTCCGAAAAGGTAAGTCCGCATCGCTACAGTGAACGGCGACCGACTTTGTCAAAAGCGCTATAGTGGCTGCCGGTTGGAAGTCAAAAGTGCTACAGTGAGGCTGACTCTGAAGTCCGCACCGCTACAGTGCCTGTCGGTGTCAGTTGGTCAGCTCCGCTACAGTGTTCAGAGATGCTACAGTGCCGAAAAATTGGGTCGGGGGCCTTCGACCCCCAGAGCAAGGGCGTGTTGCCCCCTGCAACCCCCAACTAGCTCACCGCGGAGCTCGACCTGTGACAGTTGCGGGCCAAAAGCATTCGGCCCAACCGGATCGAGCAACACCAATCCAACACCTACAAGGAACAAGCTTCAGAAGGAGGATGAGCAATGAGCTTTCACCAGTGCAGAAGCTAAACAGATTGCAAGAATGAGAGGGTATGACACCTGCCATCGGGACAAGCCTGTGCATGCATGAGAAAGCCTAGCTGAACAGCCATGCAAAGGTGAAGAGCTGATTTCACGATGAAGATGCTGGGGAGGAGCAGTTCCAAGTAGTTATTCTGGGTTTTATGTAATGTTTGAAGCCTACAAGCAATGAATTCCTCTAAGGCCTATGGGCCATGTAATACATACGCATAAGGGCCTTGTAAGAGTTCCACCTCACCCCTTGAAAGGTGGATTATCAAAAATCAATAAAAAATGAAGGCCTTCAAGCCATTGGAGTGGAGAAAGAAAACAAGGAGGAAGAAACTTACCCAGAGTTTCCTCAAAGAATCCGGACCAAAATCACCAAAGGAGGGGAGATCCAGAGGAGCCATGGTAGGGGGAGGGGGCGCCTAGGGCGGACAAGGCCGAGGGGGCCGAGAGAGAGGGGTGATAGTGTTAAAAATTAGGAGAAAAAGAAACCTGAAACCCTAACTTTTAATGAGCTAGAAGGTCGCATGGTTTGTCAAACCGTGCAGTGATCGTGTGACTGTCTCTACCAAGGAGGCGACCTACCGCACGGGCAAGCCACACAGTCTGACTGACCATGCGGTAGCCGTGCAATAGCTTTTGTCCGAGACCAGACCCACCTCACGGTTACCTGGGCCGAGGCGCACAATTACTCTTAACCGTGTCCCAATCGTGCGTTGCAGCCCGCCAACCCAAAAACTTACCCCTTCCTTAAAAAATTTAAAAGGAAACCCAAAGGGGGAAAGTTAGGCCAATGCTAAATGGAAATAATACCCCAAAAGTTTAAATCCATCACACCTGGTTCTTGAGAGAAATGGTCGAGAATCCGATTAGAACCAGAAAAAGGGAAAATTAAAAACCCAGGTGTGACAAGTTGGTTTTTCCGTGACAAAGTTTACACTTGCACGTCGTGCTTAAAGTAGCGTGCAAGTCACCCCGTGGTTGTGCGGAAGTTGGAAGTTACCCAATATATCTATGGTAAAGCGTTATTTATCAGTGGATGAAAGTGGAACTTCAACAGAGCATCTATCTACAGTTGAGGATGCGACATCCATGCAAATGAAGAGACCTACAAGTTTATAAACTGTGGGTGAATCCCTTCCAAGAGCAGTGAGCGAATGAAGAGTAAGATGATGATCGTTTCCACCGGTAGTGAGCCAGAGAAAACGACATAGAGAGTGACCTTTAAGAATGCAGTGAGCAGACCCTAAACATTGTAAAGGCAGTGAGTATGAGTATAGATGAGATCTAGCCCGAACCATCATTATTGGTAGCGAGCCTTAATGTATTTGGTAAAATCGGCACATCGTCGTTGTATACTCCGTGGATGCAACTTAATGAGGGTGAATCAAGTAAAAATCGCTGCGTCCTTGTGCTTGCTTTCCTGTATTAGATTCAAACCATCATCATCAGATAAAAAAGGAAATAATAACATCAGCATTAACACATAAGTGAAAACAAAGTGACCCTTATGATAAAGAGGTCAAGATCTAGTGGGGTAGGAATAATTTTGAAAAGAATATCCATACCCTGATTCACTCTCCCTCTCAGGGTATCTAAGTTCCTTTTGGACCTAACAATTGGTATTAGAGGATATGTTTCTTTTATCAGATTTGTTTTCTCTGACTTGGTGTTGTCGATTGTTGAAGTTAAAGATTCATTCTGCTCTTATCTTGGTGTGTCATGGCAAAGGGAAGAACTTCAAAGAAGAAGGAGAAGTCTGGTGGAATTACCCAGTGTGAAAGTGTCTATAGAAAAAATGTGATTCAGTTGAAGGAAACAAGCAGTGTACTGAAGAATGATTTTGATGAATCAAACAATGAAAGTGTTTACTCACTCAATGATGCTGTAGGGATGAGTGGAGAATCTAACATTCCAAGTGATACTGTAACAACTGATGAAGAAGAAATCACAAGAAGACCAAAAGTAGATGTTGTTCATGTAACTAATGCATTGGATCAGAAATTGGATGATGAAATTAAATCTAATAATATTCGAATCCAAGTGCTGGAAATTGAGGTCAGCAAGCTAAAATGATTAAATCAATGACTTATCGATGTGGCTACTGATTTGAGGGAGAAGAATGATTCCAAAGCTGAAGAAATGCAAAAGATGTCTACAAAGATAAAAACTCAAAGCCGATGACAAGGGAAAGAAACTGAACTCAGATGGAATTTAGAATCTAAAAGCTAGAAATGATGATTTTGCTACACAGCTATCCAAACTAGTTCAGGAGAACCAAAGACTAAAATAGGAGAATGCATGCTATAATGATTTTGTTGCTCAGTTGAATTCTAAAATAATGAAGGAATCTAACATGATGGATAACCTCTCCCGAGAAATAGAAGATGAGATGACTAAAGGGAAGAATCTCACGTGAGAATTGAATGCTCAACTTGAATCACGAGATAAAAAGATCCAACAATTGGGAGAAGAGATAGAATCAATTAAGAAGGAAGTGGAGCAATCTAATGCCAAAGGCAAGCCCAAATTGAAAGATGCTTTGCACTTACTATTTGACTATCCTTCGGCAGGTGATAATGAAATGAAAGGAAAATATGCTATTTCTGAGGAGAAACATGAAATGATTGTCTCATCCCAAAGGCCATGCAGTTTGGGAAAATTCAGAATTGGATATGATGAACCCTCTCCCATGCATGATAGGAAGAGAGTTGTGAACAGTTCTAGAAATAGGAAAAGTCATGCAGGTGATGAAGACAGACCTAAAAAGACTTGTACAAGAAGTGATGACATCATGTTCCATTTCTATGGGATGCATGATCATACTTCAAGTTTTTGTTTTGAAGCCTTGGAATATATTTCAAATTGTGAAGGAAAGAATATTCCTAGATCTGATAATAAGTAGAAGCATCTTGAGAAATATGAAAGAACAGTCTCTCAGAACAAAGTATCCATTAAATGCTACTATTGTGGAAGACTAGGACACACCGTGAATATGTGTCAAGAAGCCCATGAGATCAATGTCAGAAGAAGAACTCAAGCTTTATCAACATCTCATCCGATAAATGATTACACGAGGCATGTTTTTTAACAGGAGATGTTTCATATGTTCTAATCACGTGCATTTGGAAAGATATTGCAGCTAGAAGAAAGGAAAGAAGGAAATGGAACTTGAAAGGAGATCCCCAACTCCAGTGGTGTATAATGAGAAAACTTATATTGGATGTCAAAATGATAAGTCAAAAAATAGGTTTAAAGTCTTGGGGGATACACAATAAGCTCAAAGAAAGGTGTATCAATCAACTCCTAGGTTGCAATCACAATAGAACTATTTGAATGAATGTGAAAAAACCTGGAAGAAAGCGGGAGGAGCTACTCCATTTGCGAGACAGAAGAATGTACATTTAATGAAGAAATCACTCCCAACACATATGAGTAATTTGACTCGGGAAAATGATAAAAGAAAAATGAATAAAGAATGTCTCGAGAAAGTAACATGTCATGATACAAGGTGAAAAGTGAAGGCAAGAGAAAGATCCCTCCAATGGGAGAAGAAGCAAGAGCAGAAGACCAGTGGAGAGATTCCTGCTCAGAGAAAGAATAATAAAAAATGGCATTCAGGTGGAGTCTCAAAGAAGGAAATTTCTACTAGTGGGTATAAACCCAAAATTGTGAAAAAGGATAAACCCATAGAACCCAAATATCAGAAGAAGACTTAGAATGTGGTAAAGAATGTTTAGTCATATGACTAGAATAGTTGAGGTTGGTTGGGAAGTTGGAACAAGCACATAAAGAGTACAATGATTTGCAAGAAAGTATCAAAGGGTTGATCTATCAGGATCGACCACAATCCTATTCTTGAGGATTCTAGAGAATCCCCTCTCCCTCTGTGTATAAATGCTATTAACTGATGTTCAAGTGTTTCGGGTTCAAGGGGAGATACGATCCAAGGGGAAGTGACATCAAAAGATGCAAAATGGTGATGTGATGTGCTCCAGAATTTCAACTAATTCAAAAATTTCACAAGAGTTGAAGGATTAATCTAGAAAAATTCCTTGAAAGGAGTTGATGGTTTGTGGATTCCTGAAATGTATGGAATTAACTGAGCTTAATAGATAGTGATTGTGTTATTAACTTTATCTTTTGTTCCTTACACCAAGTTATGACTAAGTAGGCTTAGAGTTTTTGTTGATGCCTCATTGCAAAGTGCCATATGAGAATAAATGATATAGGAGAAGAAGAATGATTGTGGGTCAAAACATTGAGCCCGACAACAGGAAGAGTTGCACATCTAGGGGGAGAATTCATTCTCCTAATCAGATGCAAGATCTCAATGGGATATAAAGGATGAAAGTTTATGTTGTCTGACATCAAAAAGACCAATTAGGGGAGAAGTTGCAAAACTCATGTATTTCATGATTATCTATTTTTCTCTAACAATACGGTATCAGCTGATTGTTTTCAGGATACCAAGAAGCTGCGAGAGAATATTAACAATGTTTCAACATGAGGCTGTGAAAGTAGTTGAAAGCAATGATGTCACTATAGTAGAGAATGAACAAAATCTTTAACATGACATTGAACAGTTCCCTTATGGAAACAACGAGGAGGTAAGAAACTCAGGGTGAGTATAAGTGTAAAATGATGATTCAGATGAAGATAATGATGATGAGAATGAAGAGGTCAAATCTATATCTTCATGAAAACCAAAGAGTCAAATTGAAATTGATAGGAAGAACATTATTGGTGATCCGACAGTGCCAGTTCAAGCATGAAGAATGATGTCATTACAGTAGGAATCCATCCTATCATAGGTAGAGCCTAAATGTTTTGATGAAGAATATGGAGATTAGAATTGGGTTCAGGCTATCAACAAAGATCTTGATTAAATAGAAAATATTCAGACTTTAGCGATTGTTTTGAGGCCATTAAACAAGAATGTCATCGGGACTAAATGAGTCTCTTGTAACAAGATCAATGAAGATGGTGCGGTGATTCAAAACAAAGCACGATTAGTGTGCACATGGTACTCCCAGATAGAGGATGTCGATGTTGATGAAACATTTGGACCTATTGAAAGGCTAGAAACAATCAGATTATTCTTGGCCATAACAGTGCAATAAAAGTTCAAAGTTTTCCAGATAGATGCCAAGTCAATATTTCTGAATAGGGGTTTAAAAGAAGAAGTTTACATTGAAAATCCATATGGTTTACTCACTCATGAAGATGAGAACAAAGTTATATGGGTTGAAGCATGCACCGAGAGCATGGTATTCAAGACTAGATCTATTTTTAAAGAAGCTCAGTTTCCAGTGTGGTGGAGTTGATTACAATCTATATGTGAACAATGAAAGTAATCAAAGGATGATGGTGCTGATAACACAATAAATGAACGACACATTTATTTCTCAGTTTAAATATGCCAATAAGGTCTTGAGAACATTTGGAATGAATAATTCCAAGGAGATGACGAATCTGGTGGCTACTCGGATGAAACTGTCAAGAGATGATGGAGGTAATGCAATTAATGTTACAAAATACAAGCAAATAATTGGTAGTCTACTGTGCTTGAAAGCGACGAGACCTGATATTGTTTTTGCCACATGCCAAGAATCAGGTATCAAAGAAATCCCAAAGAAAACCGTATGCTTGCAGTGAAAAGAATACTTCAGTATATCAAGAGCACGATGGATTTCGGTTTGATGTACATGTACAAATCTCAGCAAGAGTTATTGGGATATATAGATGCAGATTGGGTCGGATCAGCAGCTGACAGGAAATCAATGTTAGGAGGTGCTTTCTATCTCAGTGGATTATGTATTTCTTGGCTTAGCAAGAAACGTGATTGCATTTCATTGAGTATTGTAGAAGCTGAATATACTGTAGATACTTAAGCATGCACGTAGTCATTGTGGATAAAGTAACAGCTTGATGATATGAGATTTGAAGTGAAGTCTCTGATCAGAATCCATTGTGATAATTCAAGTGCTATAAATCTGAGAAAAAATCCAATCCATCACTCAAGGACAAAGCACATTGAAATAAAGTATCATTTTATCAAGGGGAAGGTGTAGCAAGGGCTTGTGAAGTTGGAGTATGTGCTTACAGAACTACAGGTTGCAGACATTCTGACAAAGGCCTTACCCAAAGAAGTGTTTGTAACGACATCAACTAGCTCTTGGAGTTCAGTAGACTCTTCGCACTTGAAAAAGTGTGGATGTGGGACCCCCTCTTCCTAAGGTATAGCGTGTTTTTCCCTAATGTGTTAATATGTGTTCTTAACCCTATTGCAGACCTAAAAGGAATGGCCTTCGGGTTCGCTGACAAAGGGGGATAAATTGTGCCTATAGAAGGGATAAAATGTCTTAGTCAAGACACGAGTAGAAGTTGTTAGGTGGAGGAATGAGATAGGGGGAGTTGAAGCTGCTAGGGGAAGCAGCGAGACTGGAGCAGTATTAAATCTGACGATGCTAGCAGTGATCGATCAAAGGATATATATCATGACAACTGAGGTTTGTGATGAAAGAAGAAGAATGCTTTTGAAATGGAATGAAGTGTTTCATGAACTTTACATTATACTTTTGTTTTCACGCTGAACATTGCTCATGTGGGCTTAGAGTGTGTGTTGAGTAAGTCTTTAATCACTATCTGAATCGTAAGAGGTGAATAGTAGTAGAAGATGGAAGACGTTGTAATGATGTATCAAAATGTTAAGAGTTGTCTTTTGAAGAGTTGTCAACAAACCCAAAAGGGGAGATTATTGAGCAAAAATCCCTTAAGGAAACATTGAAGCATTTTTGGGTTGATTGTGTTTGTTGAAAAAGCGGGTTTCCATGATCAGTTGTCGAGTTCCAGAGATATTGTTGACAATCTATGTTAACAAAGAACCATGACAAAGGACTGGACAATCTGGAGGCAGTATAAAAATAATGTATATAAGGTGGCGCCGTTTTCAAATGTTTGCCAAATTTTTAGGTCTGAAATTTAGAGAATGGAGAAAAGTGTTTTTGGAAAAGGGAGTTGCGCGCCAGTGTCAAGGAGCCTTGGAAAGTTGTGTGCCATGCATGTTTCAAAATCAGAACATCAAAATATGGCAAAGGAAAGAAGGGCACATAAGTTATGGAGCAGCGCATAAGGTGAGTTGCGTGATAGAGGTTTGGGCGAATGGACTAGCGCATCTCGGGGAAAGTTGCGCGCCTCACACACAGGGTCACCAAAATGCCTATAAATAGGCGGCTACCCCCCTCATTCTTCATAAGCTCAACAGTTAGAGAAAATCAGAGCTCTGGTTGCGCAAGTGGTGAGGGTGCGCAAGTAGTGAGTTATCCAAAAGTTGCGCGCCATATGGTAGTTGCACGCCAATAGTGAGTTGGGCGTAAAAGGGTGTGTGTCGCAAAAGGCGTGAGTATAAGAAGGTTGTGTCGCACAAGTTTGGAGTAGTGCGCAAGTTGGTTTTTCTGTGAAAAAGGTAACACTTGTGCGTCGTGCTTAAAGTAGCACGCAAGTCACCCTGAGGTTGCGCGAAAGTTGGAAGTTGCCCAATATATCCGTGGTAAAGCGGTATTCATGTGTGGATGAAAGTGAAATTTCAACAGAGCATCATCTACAGTTGAGGATGCGACATTTATGCAAATGAAGAGACCTACAAGTCCATAAACTATGGGTGAATCCCTTCTCAGAGCAGTGAGCGAAAGAAGAGGAAGACATCGATCTTTTCCACGGGCAGTGAGCCAGAGAAAGAGACATATGGAGTGACCCTTGAGAATGCAGTGAACATACCCTAAACCTTGTAAAGACAGTGAGCCTGAGTATAGATGAGATCTAGCCCGAACCATCATTATTGGCAGCGAGCCTTAGTGAATTTGGTACAATCGGCACATCGCTGTTGTATGCTCCTTGGATGTAACCCAATGAGGGTGAACCAAGTAAAAACCACCGCGTGCTTGTGCTTACTTTCCTACATTACATTTAAAGCATCGTCATCAGATAAAAAAGGAAATAATAACATCAACATTAACACATAAGTGCAAACAAAGTGACCCTTATAATAAATAGGTCAAGATCCAGTGTGACATGAATAATTTTGAAAACAATATCCATACCTTGATTCAACCCCCTCTCAGGGTATCTAGGCCCCTTTTGGACCTAACATTCAGCATCATTGATCATGCAAGTAGGGTCACAGGTAGCTTAAAATATCAAGGAATTCACTTGAAAGATTCAAATCCAGTAATATGTATACAACAAATTTCATAGTGTTCATACATGATTCTAGTTCAAGCTCATAATAATTTTCAATAATACCTTGAAGGATTCATGTATGACACAAATTCAGCGTGCTAGAGGATTCACATTAGTAATAAAGCCCAGTACAATTGGTAGTGTAACATCCTGAACCGAAGGCTACTCGACTGGTGTCTTGGTTCAGAGTTCCACATGACCTCAGGCATGCATCCCCATATGTTAGATGGTGCTGACCAAAAACAAGGGTCTAGAGGTGGGGGAGACTATACCCCACATATTAGAGTGTGCAATAATGAATAAATAACTAAATAACATCCATATCATCACATCAAAGTACATAGAAGAAATAATATCCAATAATAATAAATGATTGGGATAGTAATACAGACTCAAGCGATTATGTTGACATATAAGACAAATCATCCACTGAGCTGATCACATATACAAAAAATAAATAAGAAAAAGAAATAAAATTGGAGAAGAGGTCTTGCCTCAAACTCCAGGCCTCACCTCCAATCTCTTAATTCCACATGAGCTGCTCTAGCTCGAACACATATATTGGAATTCAACCCAACCTGTACTTGCAACAAAGTGAGGGTTTGCTCAGGTATCCAATGTCACGACCTGTCCCCCGGGGCCCATGCTGTGACTACCCCAAGCCCGTCTTCCATAGGCCAGAGGTTGACGACTAGCACCGGAAAGACATATTCCTAAAATGGGAAGACATTGCCTTTAAACCTGCAAACACACAAACCAAGAACACAACAAGAGTAAACCACATAGTATAACTGTTGAAAGTAAATGTGTGAACTGAAGAAAAATGGGCCAGTATACAAACCCAACCAAAAGAAAGTACATCAAAGAGGGAAAACAACTCTTGAGGTCGTCCGCCAAGGATCCCACCTGAAGGGTAGGTACAGCTCGTCACTGTGGCTCTCCACGTCAACCAGTCACCTCCGTACATTGTCTAGTCCTGACTCCCAAATCTTAGTCAAAGCTGTTCGTTGTCTGTACAAGACACAATAAAGTGCGGGCGAAGCCCGTGCATGGGTGAGTATAACAATACCCAATAGGGACCCTGAGACCCCCGAAGGTCTCCAAGCATTCTACAAAGAAAAAACCACAAAGCATGATCTCAATCACAAATCACAAAGTAAAATACAGCTCACACTAGGTATATAACTTAAAGAATAGGAATAATGATGATTATTCATAAAGATAAATCATCTTATTCTGTTGAGAAGTTCCACTGCTGAACCACGAAGAAGTCGTTCTATCATCGATCCACACATGGTCTTAAGTCGTCAATCCACATAGAGTCGTAAGTCGTCGATCCACACAGGGTTGTAAGTCGCTGATCCACAACGGGCCGCTCTAAGGCTGATCCTCGTCGGGTCGCGCTACTACTGATCCACACAGAGCCGTAAGTCGTCGATCCACATAGGGTCGTAAGTCATCGATCCACACAAGGTTGTAAGTTGTTGATCCACGACGGGCCGCTTTAAGGCTGGTCTTCATCAGGTTGCGCTACTGCTGATCCACACAGGGTCGTAAGTCGTCGATCCACACAGGGTCGTAATTTGTTGATCCACGACAGGCCGCTCTAAGGTCGGTCCTCATCGGGTCGTGCTATTGCTGATCCACATAGGGTCGTAAGTTGTCGATCCACACAGGGTCGCTCTGATGCTGACTCACAAAGGGTTGCTCTTCACTTAGCAGCCAACCACATGATTCCCGCACTTGGTGCGCTTGAGTTCCGTAGATTCTGCTCCTCAAGTCATCAGTCGTACCTCAACTGCCACAAAGTCCCACGAAAAAGTAACCCGAAGAACCGCTATGTCATAAGGGTTCCAATGCAACAGACGACACATCAATCAGATGCCCGGTCAGTAAGTTATAGGCATTAATACCGAGGGCTCGGTTGGATTCGAGTTCGATCCAACCCAGCCGTACTCTAACTTTCTCCCAAACCCAAGTGAAGTATCTCAAAAGGACTATCTCGTCCTAAGAGTTCCAGCGCCGCAAGCGACACGTCAATCGGACGCCCGGTTTGCGAGATACGCCTGATTTAGTGTAACGGGACCGGTTGGGTCCGGTAGAGGTCCAGCCCGGCTGGCCCGTTGGGCTCACGGGTCCGGCCCGGCCCGGACGACGGGTCTGGCCCGGACCGCCTGGAAACCTGACCTGCATGCGGGTCAGTTCTCCCGGATGACGGCACCGCCTGGTCTTCTGAAACGGCCGGCCGAAGCCGGACATTACGCTCCAGCCGAGTGACTTGAGCGACGCGTCGACACTGCACCGTTCCACCCACCGTGACTTGGCTGGCCGCGGCTCACGCCGCTGCGACGCTGTCGTCCCCACGCAGCTGGCTCGGCTGGCCGTCGCCGCTGGTCACCAGCGCTGCCGCGTCGGCAGTGCCGCGCCGACGGGTGCTTTCGCAGGCCACCAGAGATGCTCCGGTGTTTCGTTTTCTTTCTCGTCTTCGCCTACAGGCCTCCTGGGTCGCCGCGTTCACTGTGTGGCCCTCAATATCACATTGTCGATACGTTCGTTGATCTGCTACGAAGAACGCACCAAGAACAAGTTCGGCGGAGGGTCCATGCCTTGTTCGGTTCGGCCCGCGCCCTCCACGTTAGCGCTAAACATGGGAAGAGATCATTCAACTCCAGATAATGGTGAACCCAAATCAATTTCCCGCAACAACCACCCGTAAGAATGAATGAATCGCGGATCAACCCGTTAGTCGGTTGATATGCGTTCTTCGTATTATTCAAGAACGGTGAAGAGAAATCTTTTAAACGCATAAACAATTAAATCCTCTACTTGGATTCGGTGGATTCCGTTGCGGATGAAGAAAGGGTTCCGCATTCGAAGTTGTTCGTCGAAGTCCATCCCGAGTTCTCCAATGGTCGTTGATTGATCACCGTTCTTCATTGGAGGGTGACATCGTCAGCGTTTCGTCAGAGGTTCCTCTCGTGGGTTCCCAAATCCTATGCCAATGGTTTGATTAAATAAAAGAAATTAACCCCCACATTGGTTCATTATTATGATTCATTAATGAATCCTAATTAACAAACCAATTAAACCACGAGCGTTGCGGTTACACAATGAGAGGATCAAGTCCTTAAACGTCTCTTATTTAATGCCCGATGTTATACTGCGGTCCCGCCATGCGTCGCTCAATGGTGGGAAGAGAATAAAATAACTCAAAAGAGTTATTTCTCTCTCTCGAAAAGTCCAAAAAATAACTTTTTCGTCCGACCCTTTCTGGTCGAAGTTAAGCTTTACCTAAGCGAATCCCGGCGCTGCGAATTCAACAGTGCCCTCAGATTTTCAATCCGAGCACTGGTTCAAAAGATTGAAATCTCCGCTCGCACATTTACTGAACGTACCTTAAAAAAAGTTCAAAATTCCATTTTGGAATCTCCAGGCCTCAGAATCACGTGCCGTCAATTTTGCAGTCTCATAGTAATTCCATATAATTAAAAAAAATTATACAGAATTTACAGGTCTTTACATTCTCCCCATCTTAGGGCTTTACGTCCCCAAAAACCACAACAAAGGCTAAGAAAACAAATGGGGGGTACTGAGCACGAATCTGAGCCTCCCACTCCCATGTGCTCTCCTAGAGGTTCCCGTGCCACCACCGAACGTGCACCAGAGGAATCAACCGTCCACGAAGGACCCGACCCTATCGATCCTCTATCTCTAATGGGAACTTCGTAAATGTTGCCCCATCATCAATGTCCAGCTCACCCGAGTCGATGACGTGCGACAGATCATGCACGTATCTTCTCAGCTGTGACATGTGGAAAACGTCATGCACCCTGTGCATCTGTGGGGGAAGAGCTAGGTGGTGCGCCACCTCGTCAACTCTGTTGAGAATCTGGAAAGGTCCGATGAACCTCAGAGATAGCTTGCCGCCCCGACCAAATCTCCGCAAACCTCATCGAGGTGAGACCCGTAGGAAAACATGGTCTCCCTCCTCGAACTCCAAGGGTCTCCATCTTCTATCAGCATACAACTTCTGACTGCTATGTGCAATCTTCATCAGCTCCTGGATGATCTACACCTCCTCAATGGTAGCCCGTACCAACTCTAGACTCATAAGTGTTGACTCCCCTGGGTCTGTCTAGCATCGAGGTGATCTACATGGTCACCCGTATAAGGCCCCAAACGGTGCCATGCCGATGGTGGAGTGATATCTGTTGTTGTACGCGAACTCCACCAAGGGAAAGTGATCCTCCCAACTGCGGCCAAAATAAAGGACGCAAGGACGGAGCATGTCCTCAAGCGTCTGTATGGTTCGCTCCGTCTGACCATCTGTCTGAGGATAAAAGACGGTGCTCAAACGTAGCTGAGTCCCGAACGTCTCCTGCAATCCCTTCCACAAACAGGATGTAAAATGAGCGTCACAATCTGAGACGATCGTCGATGGCACCCCGTGAAGCCATACTATCTCCTGTAGGTAGAGGCATCCCAATCCCTCTATTGATCCCTGATCTCAGATGGGTAGGAAGTGGGTCGACTTGGTGAGTCGGTCAACGATCACCCATATGGAATCGTGACCCTTGGACGTATGTGGTAGCCCTATCACAAAGTCCATGAAGATTCCATCCCACTTACATTTCGGCACCTCAAGTGGCTGTGCTAAGCTTGCTGGAACTTGATGTTCGACCTTCATTTGCTGAAAAGTGTGGCATCATGAAACGAACTCTGCCACTGCTTTCTTCATCCCTGACCACCAGTACTGACGCTGAAGGTCCTGGTACATCTTTGCCACACCTGGATGTACCGCCAATGAGGATGTGTGGAACTACCTAAACACCTCCTCTCGTAGTATCACTGGTACCATGGTGCGTCCTCGGAAAAGGATGACATGCTCCCCACCTTCAGAAAATCTTTCAGGAGCCTATCCTGAAGATATCTGAGCACGTCGGGTCTCGCAATCAATGCCCCCAAGCTGTGCCTCTCTGACTCGCTGAAGGAGTGGAGGAGTGACTGTCATAGACTGGAGGTAAGCTGCTCCATCACTATCCATGAAGGATAACTATAACGCGGCTAGCTGCTCTGTCACCTCACTCAGCAACTGTAAAACAGAACTCCTACTAAGTGCATCTGCCACCACGTTCCCCTACCCAGGAGTGTAGACTATCTCAAAGTCATAGTCTTGGAGGAACTCCATCCACCACCACTGTCTCAGGTTCAGGTCCTTCTGTGAGAAGATATACCTGAGACTCTTGTGATCAGAGTAGACAGTAAACCATTCACCCATCAAGTAGTGTCGTCACATCTTCAAGGCAAAGACCACTGCTATTAACTCCAAGTCATGGGTTGCGTAGTTCTGCTCATGTTGTCTCAACTGTCGTGAGCCGTAGGCGATCACCACTCGCTCCTTCATCAGGACACATCCTAGTCCGATCCCTGATGCGTCACAGTAGACTACATACCCAATGCCCTCTTCTGGTAGCCTCAAGATGGGGGCACTCGTTAGTCTCCGCCTTAGCTCCTGGAAACTCTGCTGACATCTCTCTATCAACAAGAAAGGCTGTCCCTTCTTTTTCAAAGCTGACAAGGGTGCTACTACTTTGGAAAAGTCAGGTACGAATCTCTGGCAGTACCCATCCAATCCCAGAAAACTCCGCACCTCAGTCACATTCCTGGGTGGCTCCCAAGCAAGCACTGCCTCTATCTTTTCCGGATCCACTGCAACTCCAGCTTCTGAGATAACGTGCCCCAGAAAGTGGACTTCTCGTATCCAAAACTGGCACTTCGAGAGCTTACCATAAATCTGGTGCTCTCAGAGTGTATCCAGAACTATCTGCAGATGAGTGGCGTGCTCCTCCTTCGACGCTGAGTACACCAAGATGTCGTCAGTGAAGACCACCATGAAACGATCAAGGTAAGGCTAGAAAATCCTGTTCACGTGTCCCACGAACACTGCTGGAGCGTTGGTCACGCCGAAGGGCATCACTAAGAACTCGTAGTGGCCATACCGACATCTGAAGGTTGTCTTTGGTATGTCCTCATCTCGTACCCTGAGCTGATAATAGCTTGATCTGAGGTCTATCTTTGGAAACCACCGAGCTCTCTTCAGCTGATTGAAGAGATAATCAATCCTCTTAAGTGGATACTTGTTCTTCACGGTCACCTGGTTCAAACGCCGATAGTCCACGCAAATCCTCAAACTCCCGTCTTCCTTCTTGGCGAACAAAATCAGGGCTGCCCATGGAGAAACACTGGGCCTTATGAATCCCTTCCTCTGCAAGTCCTCCAGTTGTACCCTCAACCCACGAAGCTCTGCGGGAGCCATCCGATATGCTGGTGTAGATATCGATGTCGTCCCTGGGTACAGGTCGATGTAGAAGTCTACCTCTCTGCGAGGAGGTAGTCTAGAAACATCCTCAGGAAATACATCGTCATACTGGTCTACCACTACAGGATAGTTCAGAATCCTCTAGTCAACTACTCCGAGGGTAAGGCTAGCCAACTGATGAGTGATCGGCTGCACCCTCCTCCATGAAAGTCCATCCCGTGCTGCAAATATTTCCTTCTCACCAGTGAAGGAAAAATTGGTCCCATTCTCGCGGACACACCACACTTTGTGCCTAAAACAGTCGATCTGAGCATGGACTGTGGATAGCTAGTCCATACCCAAGATGACGTCGTAAGGCCTCGACGCTGCTACTAGGAGATCCTAGTCAAAGCTATCGCCTCCTAGAGTAAGCTCACACTGCCTGCACCAGTGTGTAATCATCGAATCTTCTCCTGTATGAGTCTCTAATTGTAAGGATCGAGCCAACGACTCCACCGAAATCTCCGAGCTCCAAACGAGAGCCATGACGATAAAAGAGTGACTGACACCTGTGTCTATAAGAACTGCAAATACGGTGGAGTAGACACATATCGTACCTAAAATCATCTCTGGAGCACTGTGATCATAGGCCTCAGCTGCCTGAAGCTGAGCTCGTCTTTGTTAACCTGCTCCCTGAGGTCGTGGTGGACCACCCGGAGGTAGTGTCGGTAGAACCTCAAATCGCCCCCCACCGCCTGCTGCACGACCAACTGCTCTGCCACATCCACATCCCTACGGACCTCCTCGCTCGAATATCTGCCTCTGCCTTGGTGGTCCCTCGACCGTCTGTTGATCGTCGGTGCGGCGGGTCGGGCAGTCGCGAGCCATGTGACCCTGCCCGCCGCACGAGTAGCACAATATGCTCCTCTACTGACCTCCTCTGTCCAGTGAGCTCTGCACCTCTGACCCTACATCCCGGGGTCTTCCACCAGAAGGTCTGGCCCGCTTAGACCTCTGCATTATCTGCCTACCGCCTGCTGCAGATATCTCGGCCGCCTGTCGTCCGGTGGTGGCTCTCACCGTTGGTGCCTGCTCAGCTAGGAAGCTCTCCACCAATAGTGCTCGCTCTAGCACTCCAGCCTGCGTCAGGATGTTGAGTGATAACATCAACGCTCTGATCTCCCGTCGGAGACCCTGCTCAAAGGTCTGTGCCCTAAATAAAGGGTCTCATACTATGTCGGTGGAGTAGCGGGAGAGGTCAGTGAATCTCGCCGAGTACTGGGCTACTGTCAGGTTGCCCTGCTGTAAGTGCAGGAGCTCCTGAATATGCACAGAGCGTAGAGTCGCTGGAACGAACTCCGCCCTGAAGAGGCCCTTGAAGTCCAACCAGGCGAGGGTCGCCTCATCGTGCAACTGGAGCGTCAGGATCCACCATCTCCCTGTTGTGCCCTGGAAGAGACTAGCAGCTAGGATCACCATCTGGTATGCTGGTGTCCCAACTAGGTGGAAAACTCTAGCTACAACCTCTAGCTAGTCCACAACTGCCTGCAGATCCGTCTCACCTCGAAACCTCGGAGGCCTCTGCCGCTGGAACTCGTGTAGCGCGCTAAGTCGGCATGCACTGTCTGCTGGTGGGGCTAGTGGCGACTGCTGCCCTATGGGTAGTGGTGCTACTGGTACACCACCCGAAGGTACCATCGCTGTAAGAGGGCCTTGCACCGACGCCTCATCACTCAGTGGGCCTTCAGCATGATCTCTCACTAGAATCCTGACTGACTGTCTATGTGGTGGCATCCTGTAAAGAAACAGGTGCGCCACAGTCAATAAGTTATACCTGGTGAGTTGCCTCAAAAGAGATCAAAAGAAAAGAAAATTTCAAAAAAAATACATGCAATCCGTGTTTTTGTGTACTGAGTCAGAAATCATAATTCAGGGTTCTAAGGTGACACTCGCTACCATACATGTTCAGTATGAGTTCTAAGGTGACACTCACTACCATCTTTACCTATGCTCAAACGCATCAGTTCAAGGCCGGTCTATCACTAGGTACCTACTAGGGTCCCCTAGGTCACATCAAGGGAGATACTCCCCGCTTGGGGTCCTCTTGGTAAACTATAACAACTCGAAAAATGTACTTTTATTTATGGATCTCTTTCATCCCAATAACTTTTTATTATGTTTTACAATAGAAGCACATAGAATGACTTTTTATTTCATGAGAACATCATACATCATGCATAAATTTTTATTAGTACAACTATAGGATATACAAATTTAAGAATAGTTTTGCTTAATAAAATATATGTTTAATTGAGAAAAATTTGAAAAAATTGACTTTTTGGACCCAAATTTTACTTTTCAAGAAATGATATAATTATTTTAATAAATTAAGGTATTACGAATAATGATTATTTTAATGAAATAGTATGATTAAAGCACCCCTTTTTAAATGTAAATGAAAAAATAATTTTATTTCTTTTAAGTGACAGAAATTTCACTATGCAATTTCACTATGCATTTTCTATCTGCTATTATTTTTAATAACTAAGGATTTTTATATTTAAAAGTTAAATTTATCATACTTAAAGAGAATTATTATGGTAAAATAAACATCATTTTTGAATTTTGAATGTCAAAATTAATCTAAGGTGAATTTTTAGTATTTTTCTAAGAAGTTTTATATTTTTGATAAATAGTGACGTTTAAATAATTATTATGCTTTAAATAATTGATTCCGTGAAATGATTTTAGAAAAACGGACATACACAGTTGCCATCAGTAATATATTTAGAGTTTGATAAGATCAACTTAATCTTTTGGTGAATAGTAACTTAACCCTTTAGAATAGTAATGTTACCCTTATGAATAGTAATATGACCAATGGAATAGTAACCTCATCTAAGAAAGTATAAATATAATTTAGGCATCTTAAATGGTAATGTGATATAATTACATCATAGTATAAGTAAATAAATGTTTTAGAAATTATTGGTTAAGTATTAGTATTTTTATAAAACATAAATGTTTATTTACAAATTTATAATTAATATAACGACTTAAAAGAAAATTAATTTTCTTAAAATAGAATCATAAATTAATATTTTGTTGTCTTATGATTATAATTTAATTTTATGAGACCTTAGTTAAATTTTCAAACTGTTATAAAATCAGTTATAATTTTAGAATTGGTATTTTTCAAGTAAATGATGATTTTACTTAAAAATTAAATTTTCCATATTTATAAAATTATTTTCATAAAATATAGTTCATTTTTGAATTCTACACATTGAAAAATGCTTACGGTGATTTTTTGTGATTTTTTTGAAATAGTTGAATTTTCGGTGAATAATAAACTTACACTTTGAGTTTTTTGGTATGTTTAATGACATCATAACTATATCATAATGATATAATGAGTAATATAAAATGCTAGTCAACTCTTGTGGATTAAAATATGATATTAGGTGTTCCAACTGAACAATACCATGACCAAATACCATGGGCAAGTCATTGGTTTTGCAAATACCACTACTGAGGTGTACTAAAAAATTAATAAAAAACTCCCTCATTTTTTCTATAAATACCCACCCATTCCTTCACTTTTCATTCAAAAATTATTCTTCATGAAGCTCTGATAGTAATACCTCCCAAGCAGTCATCCCAAGGTGTCCTCAGGCCCCCAATGTCCAGATCTTCGAGTTTTAGGAGTCACTCTTCAAGGTAAGAGAATCTACCACCCTTCTCTTAATCAAACACTCCTTTTTTATGTTATACCTTTTAATTCCCATTTGCTTATGTTGAGATATGTTATTCCATAACCCCCTTACTGTCCCATATTATGTACAAATGATGAGTGACTTTTTTTTCTCATCAACATATTTTATGAATTTTTAACTGACATCGTTAGGCTGTCGGAATTTTGTAAGGGAACTCTCAACTTCTCTTTTCCTTTCATGTTTCCTTTTTATGTGGCATGTATTTCAAATTTTCATACCATGTTCTTCTGTCCATTTTATTCTATCCTTTTACTGTATTAAAAGTCATTTATGAATGAGAGACCATTGTCCCCTCTCTTTTTAATGTTTTCTAAAACCATGTTTCATACCTTTTATGCTGTCAGATTTTTGTCTCAGAATTTCTCTCTTTTTATCAAAAAAATTATTTTATTTTCTTTTGTGAATACCTAAACCTCTATCTTATCCAAGGGTATTTACATGGATGTCAAAATGATCTATTTTAATTCTGGGATTGACATACATGAAACCCGCCTACCATTTCTGTGGGTTTAAGATGACAAAATGATCTTGTTTTTAAGCACTTTCTCAAACACCATGATTTTGAAATGAAACCCATTTCTTTTATTCTTCACGGGTTATTTATGAGATGTTTTATTATGATATTTGTGGCTCACATTAATTAAGACATATGAAGGGTGCACAGTGATAACGCTCTAATGCATTGGGTAAAGAATTTAATCTCTAAAGATGACATGCTTTACGATGCCTTGGTATATAACCTTGGTAATTTTTATGACACATTGGGGATGAAATTTGGTGATATGCTTACGAATGAATCAATTAAATGTTGTAGCCACATTTACATGTTATGATTCATTTTATTTCTTTTATGGTATGCCTCATTTTCATATGATGATTCATGGTTATATGCCTCTTGCTCACATTTTAAGTGTTTCTTTTTCCCTTGCTGGACTTTATGATCACCCCTTTCTTTGATGTATGTCTCCAAATTATGAGATGTATCACTGTACTTAGGAAGATCCTATGATGAAGCCTTTCATGTGGAATAAAAGATTTTTTTTTATGTTTTCATGTATATGTACTTAATTTCCAAGACACTAAACCTAAAACATCTTTTCGAATTTCTAAAAAATCCTCTGTTTGGTATCAAATTACAATTTAGTTATTTGTGGAAATTAGGATTTGAAAACTTTAGGAAGAATCTTAGGGATAAGTTTAAATATAGGAAAATATCCTGGTATTTTGGTAAAGTAACAAGTAAGTGGTTTCTGAGAAAAGAAATCTTTGTCTGGATACAAACAAGTGGATGTGGCTCTGACACAGATGTATCTAGAGGTAAAACCCGAAAACACCGCTTTGATATAGACTCAAACGAGAACTGATGCATGACAACATACCTTACTGTACTCCTGATTTGACACTCATGGGGGATATGTTTGGTTGATCACAAGCTTTTTATGAACCATTATGAAGGATTTGTAGAAAATGTAATTATTATTAAAAAATAACATATTTAAGCATGATGTTTTAAGACATAAAATTACTTTACAATTATAATATTCCTAATGGTAACAAATTTATAATAAGATAAAATTGCGAGGATGCAATTTCTTTAAGGGGGGAAGAATATAACGATACGAAAAATGTACTTTTATTTATGGATCTCTTTCCTCCTAATAACTTTTTATTATGTTTTACAATAGCACATAGAATGAATTTTTATTTCATGAGATCATACATCATGCATAATTTTTTATTAGTACAACTATAGGATATAAAAATTTAAGAATAATTTCGCTTAATAAAATATATGTTTAATTGAGATAAATTTGAAAAAAATGACTTTACAAACCCAAATTGTACTTTTCAAGAAATGATATAATTATTATAATAAATTAAGGTATTATGAATAATGATTATTTTAATGAAATAGTATGATTTAAACACCCCTTTTTAAATGTAAATGATAAAATAATTTTATTTTTTTTAATTGTCAGAAATTTCACTATGCAATTTCACTGCATTTTCTATCAGTTATTATTTTTAATAAATAAGGATTTTTATATTTAAAAGTTAAATTTATCATACTTAGAGAATTATTATGGTAAAATAAACATCATTTTTGAACTTTGTATGTCAAAATTAATTTAGGGTGAATTTTTAGTATTTTTCTACGAAGTTTTATATTTTTGATGAATAGTAAAAAATATTGCATTTTTTCGTTTAAATAATTATAATACTTTACACAATTGATTCCGTGAAATGATTTTAGAAAAAAAGACATACACACTTACAATCAGTAAGATATTTTGAGTCTGATATGATCAACTTAATTTTTTGGTGAATAGTAACTTGCCCCTTTGAAATAGTAATGTTACCATTATGAATAGTAATATGACCAATGGAATAGTATCTCACTTAAGAAAGTATAAATATAATTTAGGCATCTTAAATGGTAACATGATATAATTATATCTTAATATAAGTAAATAAATGTTTTAGAAATTATTGGTTAATTATTAGTATTTTTATAAAACATAAATTTTTATTTAAAAATTTATAATAAATATAATGAGTTAAAAGGAAACTCATTTTCATAAAATAGAATCATAAATTAATATTTTATTATCTTATGATTATAAGTTAATTTTACGAGACCTTTGTTAATTTTTCAAAGTGTTATAAAATCAGTTATAATTTTAGAATTAGTATTTTTCGAGTAAATGATGATTTTACTTAAAAATTAAATTTTTTATATTTAGAAAATTATTTTCATAAAATGGAGTTAATTTTTGAATTCTACACGTCGAAAAATATTTAGGGTAATTTTTTGGAATTTTTCTGAAAGAGTTAAATTTTCAATGAATAGTAAACTTACAATTTGAGTTTTTTGGTATGTTTAATGACATCATAATTATGTCATAATGATATAATGAGTAATATAAAATGCTGATCGACTCTTGTGGATTAAAATATAATATTAGTTGTCCAAAGTGGCCAATACCATGAACAAATACCATGAGAAAACCCATGGTTTTGCAAATACTACTACTGAGTTGTCCTCAGAAATTAATAAAAAAATTCCATCACCTTTGCTATAAATACCCACCCATTTTTTCATTTCCTTTCATTCCAAAATCATTCTCCACGAAGCTTTGATAGTATTACCTCCCATGAAGTCCTCCAAAAGTGTCCTCAAGCCCCCCCAAGGTCCCAATCTTCGAATTTTAGGAGTCACTCTTCAAGGTAAGGGAATCTACCACCCTTCTCTTTTAATCAAGCACTCCCTTTTTATGTTATGTCTTTTAATTCCCATTTTCTTATGTTGGGATATGTTATTCCATACCCCCTTACTGTCCATATTATGTACAAATGATGAAAGACCTTTTTTTTTCTCATCAACACATTTTATGAATTTTTATGTGGCGCCGTTAGGTTGCCGAAATTTCGTAAGAGACTCTCAACTTCTCTTTTCCTTTCATGTTTCCTTTTTATGTGGTATGTATTTCAAATTTCCATACCATTTTCTTCTATCCATTTTATTCTACCCTTTTACTGTATTTAGATTCATTTATGAATGAGAGTCCCTTATTCTCTTTCTTTTTTATGTTTTCTAAAACCATGTTTTATACCTACTATGCTACTAGTTTTTCATCTCAAATTTTCTCTCTTTTTATCAAGAAATTCTTTTATTTTCTTTTGTGAATACCCAAACCTCTATCTTCTCCAAGGGTATTCACATGGATGTCAAAATGATCTATTTTAATTCTTGGATTAACATACATGAAACCCGCCTACCTTTTCCGTGGGTTTAAGATGATAAAAGGATCTTATTTTTAAGCACTTTCTCAAACACCTTGGTTTTAAAATGAAACCCATTTCTTTTATTCTCCACAGGTTATTTATGAGATGTTTTATTATAATATTTATGGCTCACATTAATTAAGACATATGGAGGGTGCACCCTGATAGCGTTCTAATGTATTGGGTAAAGAATTTAATCTCTTGAGATGACATGTTTTAAGATGTCTTGGTGAAGAACCTTGGTAATTTTTATGACACCATGACATCCCGCCTTCTTATTACATAACTTTTCATTACATTTTACAAATAAATGATCTTTAAAGTATAGTGTCTTGAAAAAAAGGTACATAATATATGAAAACGTAAAACAATATTTTAATCCTCTTGAAAGGTTTCTTGAAATGTTCATCCTAAGCACAATTATTGCATCTCATAACCTAGAGGCATACATCAAAGGAAAGGCTGAGCATAAGGCCTAGTATGGGTAAACAAGAGAATTTGTTTACTTGTGATATCAATAAGAACTTGATGAAATACATAAAGACACGGGCATTGGAAAAAGAGACATATCATAATTAAAAGAACATGAATCATAATTTGAAAATGTGGCTACAACATTTAATTTAGACATTCACAATCATATCACCAAGGTCCATCCCTAAGGTGTCATAAAAATTATCAAGGTTATTCACCAAGGTATTATAAAATTTGTCATCTCTAGAGATTAATTTCATTACCCAATGCATTGAAGTGCTATCAGGGTGTGCCCTTAATATGTGTTTATTTTAATGTGAGTCACATAGATCATAATCAAATATTTCATAAATAACCCAAAGAGAATAAAAGAAATGAGTTTCATATCAAAATTGCGACGTTTTAAAAGATGCTTAAAAACATGATAATTATGCCATTTATAACCCACGTAAAGGGAATGATGATTTTATGTATGTCAATTATAGAATCAAATATATCATTTTTATGTGTAGATGAATACCCTTGTAAATGAAATAGATATGGGTATTCACATAAATAAAATAAGAGATTTTTTTTGAGAAAAAGAGAGATTTTGAGACGAAAATTCTGCAGCATAACGACTATGAAACTGTTGAAATAGTGGGTTCCCTTGACCCAACTATTCAGTGCCTTTGATTACCATATCGTGTATATAGTTAGATATGCATGATGTCATCTTACCATTATATTGTAGACTTTTCTGCGTCCACTATTGAAATGGTAATGTCCAAAGATTAATTGTCGTATAGAAAGGTTATAGAAGATCCCTTGCTATAATGAGAACCTGTAAATACTATGACATTAATCATAAATATATGTTCTATGGTCTTGATACATCTTACTGATTGGACATATTAGATGTTTGACCATCAGGTGTTGGGGGCTCATAAGCATTGAGACTTCTTCTCATGAAGTTCTCACTTGGTGATCTCTAGTAGTGAGATCACGAGGACAGACCCGCCAATAGGAACACCACATGTTTCGGGTGTCATTGGATGTTCCTATCTATGATCATGTGTAATGGTCTCCTGACTTGAGATCAATACCAATGTATGTCATTTGATTGCGTACTTTGATACAAGATGAAAACCATGGCAATGAAGTCGTGGCGATATAGTTTGTGTTGGGTGCATCATTGGTGGCATGACATTGGTTGAATGATCAAGAAAGGATTTGTCGCTTCCAAGTTATGGAAGTAATATATCTCAGGCCATGTTGATATGGATGTCAGTACCTTTATAAGACCATGGCCATGACAGTAGGGTAAATCTGTCCAGTTAATTCAACAAACAATAAAGCAATAAAAGAGCGATGACACATGAGTGTGTCATGCTTTATGAGATATTACAGACAAAGAGATTATATTACACAGTGCGTATTCGTAGGTTGGTTGTCGCTGCTGTGACAATCCTTGTCTCTTCAGGGGCCATAATGGGTTTCTAGATTCCGCTCTTGGTCTGTGAATAATATTCACTACTGTCGAGATAATGGTCTAGAGGGTCACACACAATAACATATTCAAGAATCTACCCTATTCAGTTGAATAGGAGTTTTGGACATGGTGGACCCCACCACCGGGGTCCAAGATTTGTCCAAGGTTAAACGATCACCAATGTTATAAATAAATTCATATTATTCGAGTTTAGAATAATGAGTATTGAATTTATTTATTAAACGTATTTACGAGTTTTAAATACATGAAAAATATTAATTGACGAATATTAAATTATTCAAGGTTCAATTAATATTTATGAGAATGATGAGTCGAGTTAATGACTCAATTATTATTGCATAATATATCAATATATTACAAGTGAGTGATAATAATATTTATGAATCAGATAAGTAGTCATAAAATGTCCTTAACAGTGCGTTGGTTATTCGGGGGTCAGGTTGACATTTCTGGGTAATTAATTAACCGCTATAAATAGAAGAGGGAGTTTTTCCAAACACTATTCATGGGCTCCTCTCTCCTCTCCTCTCTCCCATGATCTAGAGAGAGAGGCTCTGGATCCAAGGATCTCAGATCGGGCACTCTCTTAGGCATCGCCAGCGAAGCGATGCAGTGATCGTTGGAGCGTCGAAGGCGTCGTCGCAATTCCATCCTAGCACCCGGATTATGACGAATGACACTCCCACGAATTCCTTGAAGCGCGTGTGGACGATCTAGAGGAATTCGACTTCAGATTCTTCGAGCAGCGATCACCAACGACGAGTAGATGTCGTGCTTGACTTCAGATTTAAACTAGGTATTTATATGGTTTATTTTGTGCTTAAAACCCTTCACGCGAGATCCTCGGCTTTGACCGGGCTTCTCTGCACCGACGTCGACAAGTTTACGTCGATCGTCGGTGGAATTTTTTTAAAACCCACCTGTTTGGGGCTTCTGTTGCACACTCGGTTCCAACAAGTGATATCAGAGGGATGTGTGTCGATTTTAAGCCAATAAAAATTAAATTTGCATTAATTTATGAAGAGGGCGTCGATATGGTCCCAACGTTGCAGACTATGTGTTAATCCGACATTGGATGACCATTCTACGGTCATCCGAAATATTTAGTTCAGATTTAACACCGGTTAATACATATGAGGTTTTAGATCTATGAACCTTAATTTAATTTATCCAAATCCCTTGTTTCCACCAGGATTGTGTTTTCTGGTGAGTTTTCATAATTATTATTATTATAATAATTTCATTGTAATAATAATAGTTTTATAATAATAATAATTTGATTATTATAATAATTTTATTACAATAATATTTTAATATTATAATAATATTATTATTTTCCTAAACCTATATAGGTTTAGGAATTTTTTTTAAAAAGGGAAGATGACCTAAGTGGGTCAAGTTTATAAAAAAAAGGGTGCAAAGGTGACCTGCAAAGCAGGCCATGGTTTAAAAAAATAATAATAAAAAATTGGGGAGAAAAAAAAGGTAGGAGGTGGGAGACCCGAGCGGGTCTCCCTCACATGGTGCACGACGGCCCTGTAGGGCCGCCTCCTCCCTCCTTGCTCCATGCAGCAGGCCGCTGCACCAAGGCCCCCCGAGGCCGCCACCCGCCGGGCTTCCCTTCTCGCAGCGTTGCAACCCCAGCCCGCACCAGCCCTGCAGGACAACCCCAAGCGCCGATTCTTCTTCTTGCCGCCGTGTTGCAGCGGAGCCAAGCAGCACCAACCCCGCACCTCCAGGCCAGCGAACTTGGTCCTCCCGGCTCCAAGCGCAGCAGCCCGCCTCCGCCCAGCCTTGACAGTCTGCCTCTGCCCGCAGCGCCGCGACACACCATCCTCGGTCGGGTCTTCTCCCTCACGCGGAGCAGCCGCCCCAGCCCTAGGCGCAGGCGCTGACCACCAGACAGCGGCACACGGCTTGCCCTCCGGCCTCCACCCAGGCCGCCCCCCCACGCTTGGCCTCCCTGCCGGAGCCGTTCCCCCGTGCGCTCGGCTTCCCTGCCTGAGCCGCCCCTCACCGTGCGCGACCTCCCTCTCCCGAAGTAGGCACCATTCGACACCCCGCACCACAGCGCACCGGCCTGCTGGAACCCGCAGCAGCGCGCCGCTTCACCGCGCACTATGCGCATGCCCTGCCAGTCCGGCAACGCCTACTGCACAGCAGTACGCCGCACCAGGTGCCTCTCGGGTGACCCTGGCCTGCACCGGCCATGGTCGGGCCTCCTCCCTCTATTCGCCGTCGCGGTCCGGGATCCCGCCCTGTGCCAGGCCAGCCTTCACCTCCGGCGGACCAACCCTCTGCCCGATGTTGCAAGATCCAACAACAGTCCTCCAGCGAGGTAATCCCTTACCGCTCCATATAGACTAGACTACCTGCGAAATGGGCATTGGCCGATCGGCCCAACCCGAAATGGGCTTGGACGGACCTGCCCGACCCAGAACTCCATCGCACGGGTCTGCATGGGACAAGCTGAGCTTGTGCAGGTTTTCCCTGACCTGCACAGGCCCTGACTGGTTTTCGATGAGCCTGGTAATTTAATTAACAAAAATCAATTAAAATAATTAATTTAATTTCTTTTGATAATTAAATTAATTAAGTATTAATTTTTGGTTTAAAATTAATGTGGCGTAATTAAATTAATTGCGAGATTAATTAAATTAAGTAATTAATTTAATTTTAGTTTTAAAATTAAATTAATAAATTGGGAATGAACGGCGTAACTACTGAATGAAAAATAAGAGTGAAATTTTTAATTCAATCAAATGCCCTCAAGTATTATTTTAATGCAAGTTTAATTTTATTCTGTATTTATTTTATGTACGCGAGTTAATGTGTAAACTGATCATGAGCTGGAGACCGATCGATGTATGTCCGGTGCCTTTTATTTAATTAATTTATTTAATTATTGCATGTCGGTTTGTAATAATTATTTTAATTAAATAAAAGATGATCTGCCTGTCGTCTCAAGTGGCGTTATTTGTATAAGGGTCTACGTGCCCATTCTCAGAGTTGTAATTTTATACCCCAAGATCCCCTCGCATGCGCGCAAGTACTATTGTATAATGACGAGATGAGGTATGACGCACTTCGCACCAGGTGACGGCGACACACCAAACAGGAGTTGGATACATTGGATGAGCAGAAATTTCTATTCAAGTTGCAAGCCACGCGACTAAAGGTACTTACACTTAGGGTTTCGGTTGGTCTGTTATTCACTCAATGGATCAACCAATAGTATCGGCTCATAACCAGGTTTTTCATTTTATTTATGCATGATTTATTATTTTGTGAATGTGTAGTTAGAACGCAATCACATAGAATAATAATAAACAAACATGCAAGATAAAATGAACATGTGACACAATATATTTTTCTATTTCATGCATAGTCAGTTGTGAGTGCGATCACATAGTACGTTCTTATAAAATAGAAAATGATTTCTTTCCTCACATTAAAAATAATAAAACCCTCAATAATATATTAAGTTTAAATGACCTTCTATCATTTAAATTTGGAAAAAACCGGTTGTTTGAGGTGCCAGTCATGCCATAGCTAAGGGTGCCTCTTACTACTGGGGGGTCCTTATAAGAGTGATTGGTCAACTTAACTAAAATTACTGCAAAGAAATAGCCATAGCTAGCTTTTTGTAATTTTAGAGGCAAGCGTTGAGTAAATCAAGTTCTGATTTTAGAAGCCGAGACTTCACTCAATAGATTAAGGAGCCGTAAGTTAAAGCGGTCGGCCAGCCAAAAGCCCACCTAGAACCCTCCAAGTAGTGGCGTAGCCATAGCTTGTAGACTACGAGGGGTGGTTCTGGGATCCTTGCCACTAGAATACTCTAAAGACAGATTATTCTAGTTCTAGCACAGATGGTTCCCAAAATCCGATAAAATAGTGGGAGACATTAAATGATTTAAATAATTAATCAAAATGTCTAAACCGGTAATAGATAAAAAGCAATAATCTGGTAAAATTCATTTTTGTAGAAAAATGGAAAGTTATACCACATGTTTAATCTACGATAAATATTGGACAAAGTAAATGTCCACACTGACACGAGTATCCATGAATAGCACAGGCGTATGCACATAGTGCTATGATATAGGAATCTCAAGATGTCGGTGTCCCCAACACTGTTAAACTACCTCAAGAAGTGAGGGTGAAACTGCTTATAGGAGACTAATGTACAAAGCATATGATGGTTATATCATTATGCTTTCATCAACATCCGATGTCAGTTGCGGTCACTACACCAGGACATGGATGATATAAACATGAAGTCTCATCTCCGAGATGTTTGCAAGGAGGAATCGAAGCAATAATATGAATAAAGTGATGTTACACCGGCATGTGAAAATTGAAAGATCGATCATGATCTTTAAATGGATCCCTTTGTCATATCATTTTCACCTCTTTACGTAAGTTTCATTTTAAGTTACAAAATGAACAAGTATTGAGTAAACGCTTCATTACCAATTTAGGTAAGGTTCGCCAAGTGAATAAGAATAAAAGACATATAAGTTTTAATTCTTGTGGCGAATAAATTTAAAGAAAACGTAGAAAGGTCAAAGGCATTTAATGCTAATGGCACATTCGTGACGTCCTTCAATGAATGAGGCATTAACAAAGGTTATTTTCATTGCATATTATAAAATAATACAATGGAAGTTTAAAAGCAATAACCTAATTTAAAGGAGCAAGTTTCCTCTTCTACATCAGGCATATTCATCAATGTAATGTTTTCTTTTTACTACATGGGTATTTAATACTATATGATTTTTACATATGTGTATTTAAATACAATTTCCAAGTAAGTATAGAAATATTACTCTAAGTCAGGTGTATTCTACAAGTGACTGTGAAACGGTGATACCTAGGCCAGTGGTGAGAAGTACACGACTTCTTAATTTCCAAATGAAAGATTCATGTTGAACTATTATTGAGTATAACCACAAACACTAATCTTATGTGTCCTTGGATGCAAGGAGACAATCTTTCGGGTTCTAGAATGATTTTTTTGGTAAACTCAGTCACTAGTTCAGAAATACATGAATCATAGGCAATTAGTGATGAATATAAATGTATGACTTATACCCAGTTGTGACAAGATAATTCTTTGTCAAGTAATACTAAAAGCGGACATCATGAATATACCAAGTATGATATTTAGTCTCAGCACAACTAAATACTTTTGGTATTATCGATATCTTTAGTTTGGACAAAGGAGCCTTTAGTAATAAAGGTTTGTCACAAAGATTTTGGAAATAGTTCAACAAGTAAGCATGAACTATTACAAGTATAAGCTAGATGTATATATATACTTCATAAGATTACTTTAAGTAATTAAGGAATAATAAAGTGAAGTATATGCATGGTCAGGAGATATGAGTTGCTTCGGGTTGGGATACCGAAGAATATCTCGACCAAGCATTCATCAACCATGATAATGTAGCGTGGAGTAATTCCTAAACACACATTACCTTATCGACATCACGACATTGATGTTAATAAGGAGGATTGATGATAAAGTCTTACATATCAACATTGATCAACAAACATGTAGCATGGAGCAATTCCTAAATGCATATGTTATACATCAAAATTTTTATGTAAATAGTATCAATGTTGCAACTTGCAGAAACTTCCATTATATTTCATGAAATGCTTTGCAAATGACGACAATATCCCACAACCATATGCCAACTATAATGAAAAATGGATATCATACGAGTCATAATATGATGTAAATCTATTATGTCATAAGGACATGTGTTTGGATTCAAATTGTTTGTTCGGATACAAACAAACTTGCATCAATATAAACACATTGTGCATCTAAGGTACTTATCCTAACGATTTCTTATGATATTACATAAATCCATAAGATAGAAAAATTATAGTCAAGTGATGGACTACATATCTATATAAGGGCGTACATCTCTATTAGAGATAGTGGGAGCTATATTGACTTGTGTTTGGTCAATGCTCAAGATGCAAAAATAGTTGGCATAGGAACTAGTTCCACAAGTGCATGTGGAATGAAATATGTTCCAGAGACATATATTGCCTAGGAAGGATAAAACCATGGTGATGGTTTTTTATATTTACTGCTGTTGGTGATCTATTATTCAATGTGAATGATATTTCCTACAAGTAAGCAGTGTATGACAATTAGTTAAAATTGATAAGACCAACTAAAATTCAATTAATGGTTTCCATGTATCAAAGTGAAAAGGGGCTTATTATTTTGAATACTACGGTGGGTATTCAAGAGAGTTGATAAATGGATGGTACAAGCGCAGTACCAATAAGGCTCTATTGGTTTGACCAAGTCATTATGTCTAAATCTGTAACACCCCAAGGTTTTGAAAATCAATATAGAATGCAATTTTATAATCTAACCATTAAACACAACTTTGTCTCTTCTATGTTTTGAATTTCAAGAAGTGGTCTCTATAGTTGTGTTCAGTAAGCCATTTGGAGTCTGATAGAACAAACTTGATTTTTGGTGAATAGTAACATACCCTTATGAATAGTAACATGAATAGTAATATGACCCTAATGAATAGTAAATTTTATTATTATTTTATTTTTAAGGCTAGAAGATAATAACATCTTGGTTAATTTTTCATTGTGATAAAAAAGTAGTTGTAGAATTAGAACTGTTAATTTTTGAATTAAGTATGCTTTTATTTAAAAGTTAAATTAATAATATTTAGAAAATTATTTTTCAAAAATGGACTTCACTTTTGAATTCTACACGTCAAAAATGGTAGGGGTGAATTTTTGGGATTTTTCTAAAATTCTAGAATTTTTGATGAATAGTAAAATACAATAAAATACGATAAATGCTAAATACTTGATTTACTGCATCATAGGTGATGCAAGGATGATGTAAGCCCACTTGTTTCGAACTCAGATTCTATTATTACTATTAGGGGTCACATGAAACAATACTATTGGTTTTCTTGAGAGAAATAATAAAATAATGAATTAAATATTCAAAAATTACTCCTCTCCTCCACTATAAAAACCCCTCATCACTCTCTCTTCTCTTCACACCTCTAAGACTTTAAGCTCCTCAAAGTTCTGCCCAATTACCCTTCCCTAGTCTCTCCCCATGTCCAAGAAGCTTTTGGTTTTGCCAAAAAACCAAAACCCTGTCCCTTAAGGAGTTTCTCAAGGAGGTTATTTCAAGAGGTAAAATACCCTTCTTTTTCATTTGGTTTTATTTCAATTTATCTACTTTTGTTATCCTCTCATCACCTCCTCTATCCAAATGATCATTATAACTCCAGTAACATCTATATACTGGATTTATATCATGTGAATGGAAGAACCATCATAAAAATTCTTATTCCCTCCCTTTTATTTTTATAAACGAAATCGATGTCCATGAGGTTCCGATTTATAACCTTCGTGGATGACGAAGTTTCTTTCTTCAATTTCTTCTTCTTTACTGGTCATGAAACCATATTCATGGTTGAACCAGACTATAATATATGTGTTATAACCTAATTAATATTCAAGAACCAGAATATGTACATATAATTAAGTTATACGACCAAACTAGTTCATAATATTCCAAATACCGCCGAATAATCGAAGTGGTTGTCATCTAATGATTAATCCTCATTCCATGTAACCAAATGATAGAAATGTCCATTATCAATTATTTATGTTCATTAATAATATATAATTCCAATCCTGGAGATTTATAACCATTCCACACGAACTTCATTACATAAAAACAAGTGAACCGAATATGAAAATAAAGGAAACGAACAATCAAGAACGACGAAATTCAATCCAATAACTTATCAATAAAGACATAAATGAACTAACCAGAATTATGGTAAACTAAATACATGTATAATAGGTTCTGAAATAAGTTATTAACAAGTATAATTTCATATTCCAGGAGCTTAAGTACAAGAGAGGAACACGTTTGGAGTTAAGGTAAGAGTTTTCCACCCGAACTTCCATTTTCATTCGAGTTACTTTCATTGTCTAATTATCTCAATGAAATTATTATGTATTGTTATGTACTCATCATATATTCTGTGTGAGTATCATATATATGCTTACAAACTAGAACCCTTCCTTATTTTATGGATAGTTACACGTTTTAAAAGGAACTTTCAAAATTGTTTCCAAAATAGAAGCCCGATTCAAGGGAATTTCTCCAATTCATATCTATTTACAAGGTCACTCTATAATCTGTTTTTGGAAACCATTATCTTTATAAAATCACTCATTTTATTATGAAAATATTTTCTTACTTCACTTTTGGTTTTATACAAATATTTTTCCAAAAGAACTCTTATTTTCAAAATAAAAGAGTATTTATCTCCAGAATTGCTTAATGATTTTATAAGAGTGTTTTCATCTAATTCAACACTCTTGTTGATTCCATGGTATTATTGGGATTAATCATTTATGAAGTCATCTATCATATTTGATTTAATGGTTTATGACTAACTCTATTGTGGATGATCTATCCTAAAACCATTCACCATATTATTCCGAATGGTTAGTGTTTTATGTTTAATGATTGGGGAAAGATAGTTACATTTCATATGATAGTTTCAATATGAGTGTATTTGTTGTTTATGTTTATCCCTGCTCATATGAGGAATGCATTGGACTTATTATGTGATGGGTGAGGCCCGCTATAGCCGCTCGATGCATCAGTAGGTCTCATGAGACAATTAGATGAAGAATTGGCCGATGCCTTTCCCAATGTGATATGGATTTTGGCCGAGGCCTTAATCTCTAGATTTCTTGGCTGAGGTCATGAAAAAATGATTCAGAATGTCCGGAATATACACTTCCCTCTTTATGAAGCTAGTGATTGAAAGTACATGTGGTTATTCGACTAGTAGAATACTCATGATTATGTTTTATTATGGCATTATTTACTCAGCTCTTATTCCTGCCGTAATGTGTTTCAAGTTTATTATTAAAGGCATGTGTTTTCAATTATTCACCATGTCTAATGTTTATATTATCTTCCGCTGTATTGCTTACTCTTATTGAGCGTTTGAGCTCACCATTTCTTATGTCTCATTTTTCTCAGGATATGAAGAATTAAATTATGAATGACATGCAAGCATAATTTAGGAGACATGATGTTGCTAGTGGAATAAATTAGTCTCATTTTTCCCTTCATGTTGTAATGATCAACTTATGAATGTAACTTGTTTCCAGTAATACTAAACTACTCGGTCCTTCGGGATTCGTATTCCTTGTATGTATGCCAACTTAATCAAATAAGGCACCGGCTCCGGGAAACTGGGGTCGGGTCCTTACAATTGGTATCCGAGGAAGTTTAGTAGAATACTTGGAAACTAGATTTAGAAAAATTAGAATTAGGGAAGAGTCTCTAAGATAGTCTTTGAGGATAAACATACAAGAACGTCCTGGTATTTTGGTAAGGAATAAATTATGTGGATAATTCAAGAAATACATCCCTGTCTGGATATGAGCAGGTAGAGGCGGCTCTGGCATAGATGTATCTAGGGGTAAAACCCAAAAACACCGCTTTGAGCTAGACTCGAACGAGAACTGGTGCATGACAACAGGCCTTGCTGCACTCTTGGTTACGACACTCCTGGGGGATATGCTTAGGATAATTCACATTTTCTTTACAAGCCATATGAAGGAGTTTAATGTAAATATTTCTCAAAGAAACCATTTTTGTGATTATGGGATTAGCCATGCGTAGGATCTCAATTTTTCTGAGTATTTTTAAGTTAAGATTATACATTATGATTCATAACCTAATATAGTGTATGCCATTATCTAGATATGGCGCCTATTGGAAGGAATGAAAATCGCATGAATGCACGTGTCCCCTGTAGGGATTTTCCTTCGACGCAGGATAATGATGTTGGCTCTGGTGCTGTGACTGGTGCTGAGCAACTCATAACTATACTGAGACAACTTACTCAGGTTATGAATAATAACCTTACCCGTATGGAGCATCCGGATCCACCATGTGGAGGATCCATGCTAGATCGCTTTATGTGACCACAACCTCCATCATTCAACGGGACTACACACCCGTTTGTAGCAGAGCAGTGGATATGTTCCCTTGAGAAGACATTTCTCGCTTTGGGATGTAATGAAAGAGAGAAGGTTGTCATGGCAGTATATCGTCTATCGGGAGATGCGGATTAGTGGTGGTCATTAATCTAAAACACAAAGGAGGAAGAGATATAAGAGATGGAATGGAGGGATTTTAAGGAAATCTTCTTAGAAAAATATTTCCCTCATGACTAGCGAGCAGATATGGAGAGAAAATTCTTGAATCTGAGGCAGAAAGAGGATGAAAATGTTGCCAAGTATGAAGCCAACTTCACAAGGTTAACAAGACATGTTGTGGACTATATACGAAATCCAAGGAGCAAAATTGATCAATTCTTTGATGGCCTAAAGCCATTCCTCCGGCGGGCACTGGTCTCCCAAAGTTTTTCATCATATGAGGATATAGTTTCGTGTGCCATCAAGACAGAAAAAGAATTCTCTAAGTCTTATGACTTTAAGGGAAAGCAAGAAAAGAAGAGGGCTGCTGAAAACCTTGGGAAAGGAAATAAGGAAATGAGGAAGAAGGGAAGAGTCAAATTTCCACCATGTGACAATTGTAGAAGGAAACACCCTGGTGCATGCTTAAAAAGAAAAGGAGTATGTTACAAATGTGGTCAGAAAGACCATCTTGCTGGTGATTCAAAGGGAAGAAGGAAGCCAGTGATGTTCAATGCTATAATTGTTGGGAGATGAGACACTATTCTAATGATTGTCCAAAATGTCAAGGAAATATGAAACATAAAAGGGCAAGGGATCAGGGACAAGCTTATGCAATCACAACTGCAGAGGTTGAAGTTCCTAATGACGTGGTGGCATGTACTTTAATTGTTTCCTCAAGTTTAGCCAATGCTTTATTTGATTCTGGATCATCGCATTGTTTCATATCTTCCCAGTTTTCTAAGAAAATTAGATATTTCCAATTTGATTTAACAAGGGAGATGTCAGTCAAAACTCCCAAGGGAAGTATCATTGTTACAAATTTCCGTGAATCAGTTCCCATTAAGGCATATAAATGTTCTTTATCTGTTGATCTCATCATCATACCCATGATTGAATTTGATATAATCCTCGGTATGGATTGGCTTTCGGACCATGATGCAAAAATTTATTGTAAGAAGAAGTAGGTTACGATTTTTGATGACAATGATAAAGAACACCTTATTTTTAGAGCAAAATCATCACCACCTAATTCTTATCTAGATCCACCCCCAGTAGCTCAACTAAATTCTATTATTGGGGAGGAAGAGAATGAAATAACTGTGGGTGAGGAAAGGAATGTTCAAATAGAGGATGCACCTATTGTGAGTGAATATGTTGATGTGTTTCCAGAAGATTTACCTGGACATCCTCCAGAACAAGAAATTGAGTTTTCCATTGATTTAATTCATGGTTCAAGGCCCATATCGAAGACCCCTTATAGAATGACCACTGTGGAATTAGTGGAGCTAAAGAAACAACTAGAGGATTTGAGTGAAAAGGATTTATTCGACCTAGTGTTTCTCCATTAGGAGCCCCAGTCCTCTTTGTCAAGAAGAAAGATGGATCCATGAGGCTTTACATTGATTATAGGGAAATCAATAATATAACAATAAAAAACAAGTATCCCTTACCTCGCATTGATGATTTATTTGACCAACTGCATGGAGCTCAATACTTTTCAAAGATTGACCTTCCACCTCCAAATATGAATTTTTATTAAAAATCCACTTTAAGGAAAAGTGAGAAACCATTGTTCACAAACCATAGATCACTAAGTGCTGAAGGAGATCACAAAATTATTAAACACAAGACTAAGATGATTCGAATCAGACACTCTATATAAATCCCAGTGCAGAGTACTAACCTGAGTATCTGGATCCTCCCTAATAAGGATTTCAAAGTGAGAAACCATTCTGTTCATTGTCTGGATGAGTTCCTCCATGGTGATTATGCCTTGGTTGAAACCCCGAGCAATGATTCGGTGCTGCTTGTCAATCCACACTTCTTGCTCCTCATTTGCCTCAACCTGCAGCCTCCTATTATAAATTCTTGAAATATCCTCCTTTGAGGCAATGGGTCTAAGGACTTTTTCAATCATTTCTTCCTTGGAGTGGATAATGAGCTTCAACCACTCCCCTACCTTTTCTTCCATCACTCCTGGTTCTCTGTTTGGATCACCACTTTCCCCATCTTGTAGGCCTTTGTTTCCCTTACTTCCACCTTTCTTAGCCAATCTGGTTTCCATCGGTTTTGGTAAGTGAGAATAGTCTTTGCGTCCCTTGGGTTTTTTGCCCTGGACCACAATGTATTTTTCTGAATTACGCTTTCCTTTATCCCCTTTCTTCCTTCTTGGGCTGTGGGGACCTTTCTCGTGGACACGGTCCAAAATATCCATTGAGATAAGGATAAGATCATCATCGCCTGAGTCTTCTTCCACATGTGTCTCTTCTTGTAGTTCCAAGCCTTCAAAATGGTTTTTCATTTCCACCCCCTGGCCTTTTATGGGGGGCCTCTACCTTACCCCCTTACCTGCCTTCTTCTATGGGCCAATTCCCTTCCCAACATGCCCAGCCTTGATGGCAGGGGTGTTTGGGTCTAAGGGCCCCAGGACAGACGCACCTTCTTGCCTCCCCAAAGGTTCTGCTGCAGCCCCCAATGGCTTTCCTTGTACCGTGTACGATCCACCAATTTGTTCATACCCACGTCCCATGAACTGTAAATTCTTGTTAGAATCCTCCCAGCCTCAAACATGAGAGTTATCGGGGTCATGAACTCTACTCCCTGTCAAGATCACCACCCCTCCCTCGATTGAGATGGGTGTAGTAGGGAGATCCACACTGACCACAACTAAAGGACCCTCCTCTTCTCTGTTCAGACCCAAATCACAAAATAAATGGGGAAAAACATCATCAACCCGTGGCTCTGCCTCCTTGTTCATCCCCTGCTTGACAGCCACTAAAGAATCCGCAAGAACCCACTGATGAAGTTGAGTCTCCTTAGACTCTGCTACTGGTTCCTCTTGCTCCATCACTGTAGGAACAGGCCCACGCATACCAGTACAAACTCGTCCTTGAGTCCCGCGCCAACATCCAGAAACCAGATGTCCAAGCCTACCACATCCCATATAGAACGCTGGCCATGATTCAAACACCACTCTCTGCTTCCATCTGAACTCTTCTCCGATGGAAATCCACAGCCACTCCATTGGGGGAACTGAGATATCAACCTCAACACATACGCGAAGTAAGATCGGATGGCAAACTGCAGACGTGCGATCATCTGAACAAAGAAATCTACCAACCATATTCCCTAGCATACAGATAATAGAGGGGTTATGAAAAGTTAGTGGCAGATTAGGAAAGTTTACCCACACCGCAGAAGAAGGCGAATCACGGTTCATGATGAACTTAGTAGACCATCGCAAGAGATGAAATCCGTAACCATTGAAGACACGAGGATCACTGGACCATGCAGAGACCAGATCATCCTCCAAGGAGAAGCGGATCATTAATTGGCACCGATCTAAAAGACCCACCACTGCGTGATTTTGAAGACCCCAAGAATCGAAGACCCATCTGTCAAATGCATCCACGGAAGGACGGCGACCCAGAAACCGAGCTATGAGAGTCAAACTGTGAAGATCCAATGTTGCATTGAACTCCTTTGAAGAAAGTGCGAGCCAAGGCGAGCCCTCATGAAGGACAAGAACCTTAGGGAAAAGAGGGATCAATGGGAAAGGGGGAAGAAGAGAAGGATCCGTGAAAGGGGTGAACGTCTGAACCCTCACAGAGGAGGGGAGGACGTTCCCCCCTCCCCCCGCCGGGGAGGAGGGGGCTGGAGCCGCGGCCATCGCCGCTAGGGATCAGCCGAGGCACGAGCACCCGCGACCATCTCCGCTCCGCCTCTCCGTGTTCCCAAAGATTGACCTTCGATCAGGATATCATCAGTTGAGTGTGAAGAAGGAAGACATTCCGAAAACAGCATTTCGAACCAGGTACGGGCATTACGAGTTTACAATAATGCCTTTTGGATTGACTAATGCACCCTCTGTCTTCATGGATCTAATGAACAAAGTTTTCAAGGAATATCTCGATGATTTTTTAGTGGTATTTATTGATGATATCTTGGTATACTTCAAAAGCTACGAAGATCATGAAAACCACTTACGCATTATCCTGAAGACTCTTAGAAGACATGAATTATATGGGAAGTTTAGCAAGTGTGAATTTTGGCTTCAGGAGATTTCATTTCTTGGCCATATTGTCTCTAAGGATGGAATCCTAGTTGATCATGCAAAGACAAAGACAATCCAAGATTGGCCCAAACCAACAAACATAACTGAGGTACGCAGTTTTATTGGATTAGCAGGTTATTATCGACGTTTCGTGCAGAATTTTGCCCGACTGGCTAACCCGCTAACGAAGCTCACACGTAAAGGGGTTAAATTTGTTTGGACAAAAGATTGTGAAGAATGTTTTGAAGAACTGAAGAGAAGATTAGTCAATGCTTCTATATTGAATCTACCATCGGGGAATGACGGGTTTGTTATTTATAGTGATGCTTCAAAGAAAGGACTTGGTTGTGTCCTTATGCAAAATGATAGGGTTATTTCTTATGCATCATGACAACTAAAAATTCATGAGAAAAACTATCCTACTCATGATCTTGAGTTAGCTGCTGTAATCTTTGCTTTGAAGATATGGAGACATTATCTCTATGGTGAAAAATGTGAGATTTATACTGATCACAAGAGTTTGAAGTATATTTTCTCACAGAAAGAACTCAACATGAGGCAAAGGAGATAGATTGAACTACTAAAGGATTATGATTGCACGATACACTACCACCTAGGGAAGGCAAATAAGGTGGCAGATTCTTTGAGCAGAAAGGATCATGGAGTTTTGAACAAGATGAGAGTTGAAAGGGATCCTATTTTCATAGATCTAGTAAAGATGGATATGAGAATAACCATGGAAGGTGAAACATCAATACTTTTTCAAATGGTTTTCAAACCATCTTTACTAGAAAGGATAAAAAATTCTCAGGCTGATGATGGGGAGTTTCAAAAGAAGATTAAAGCTGTGAATGATGGGAGATTGAGTGACTTCGTATATGAAGATGGAATTTTGAAATTTGGGAAGAGACTTTGCGTTCCCGATATACCTGATCTAAAAAGGGAATTGTTGGATGATGCTTATAGTTCCAATTTCTCTATA
Source organism: Viscum album (assembly GCA_963277665.1). Classification (NCBI taxonomy): domain Eukaryota; kingdom Viridiplantae; phylum Streptophyta; class Magnoliopsida; order Santalales; family Viscaceae; genus Viscum; species Viscum album. Next base: position 1,714,824,381 of record OY728157.1, read on the forward strand.
CACCATGGTAGCACTAAGATGTATAGAGATTTGAAGGAACATTTCTGGTGGGACAACATGAAGAGGGGGATTGCTGATTTTGTGTCAAGATGTATGGTTTGTCAACAAGTGAAAGCTAGAAGGCAACAACCTAGAGGAGTATTGCAACCTATTCCCATACCTGAGTGGAAATGAGATAATATCATGATGGACTTTGTCATGGGACTACCAAAGACTCCTAGAAGGAACGATGCAATATGGGTCATTGTTGATCAACTTACCAAGTCAGCACATTTTCTTGCTATAAGAGAAGATCTACCACTTGAACGTCTATCAAGACTATATATTAATGAAGTTGTGAGACTTCATGGAGTACCCCTATCGATTGTTTATGATCGTGATCCACGTTTTACATCAAGATTCTGGAAAAGTCTTCAGAAGGCCCTAGATACTGATCTTCGTTTGAGTACTGCCTACCACCCACAAACTGATGACAATCAGAATGGAAAATTAAAACATTGGAAGACATGTTGAGGTCTTGTTCACTTGATTTTCACGGCATGTGGGATCAGTATTTACCTCTTGTAGAATTTTCCTACAACAATAGCTTCCATTCAAGTATACAAATGACACCCTATGAAGCATTATATGGGAGGCGATGTCGTACACCAACTTGCTGGGATGATGTTGGTGAAAGAAAGCTCGTGGGCCCATAACTTTTTGAAGAAATAATGTAAAATGTGAAGATTATCCAGAACCATATCAAAATAGCTCAAAGTAGGAAAAAGTGCTTTGTAGATAACCGAAGGAAGGATTTGGAGTTTCAAGAAGGTGATCACATTTTCTTAAAGGTATCTCCATGGAAGGGTACTATACGATTCGGTAAGAAGGGAAAATTAAGTCCCAGGTACATCGAACCTTTTGAAATTTTGGACCGAGTTGGAGCTGTAGCTTATCGTTTGGCAATGCCGCCAAGTCTCTCCATGGTTCACAATGTGTTCCACATGTCAATGTTAAGAAAGTACATGCCATACCCAACACATGTACTCACTTATGCAGAAGTGGAACTTGAGCTCGATCTATCTTACTGTGAAGAGCCTATCAAGATTCTTGATACTAGAGAACAAGTATTGAGAAATCAGACGACTCGTCTGGTGAAGGTTCTATGGAGGAACCATAAGATGGAGGAAGCAACATAGGAGCCTAAGGAGCTTATGTTAAAGACATACCCAAATCTTTTTAGTTAATATTCTGTGAATTTTGAGGAAGAAATTTTTGTAAGGAGGGGAGAATGTAACACCCCAAGGTTTTGAAAATAAATATAGAATGCAATTTTATAATCTAACCATAAAACACAACTTTGTCTCTTCTATGTTTTGAATTTCAAGAAGTGGTCATCTAGAGTTGTGTTCAGTAAGTCATTTGGAGTCTGATAGAAAAAACTTGATTTTTGGTGAATAGTAACATACCCTTATGAATAGTAATAGAATAGTAATATGACCCTAATGAATAGTAAATTTTATTATTATTTTATTTTTTAAGGCTAGAAGATAATTGTAGAATTAGAACTGTTAATTTTTGAATTAAGTATGCTTTTATTTAAAAGTTAAATTAATAAGATTTATAAAATTATTTCTCAAAAATGGAATTCACTTTTGAATTCTACACGTCGAAAAATGGTAGGGGTGAATTTTTGGGATTTTTCTAAAATTCTAGAATTTTTGATGAATAGTAAAATACAATAAAATATGATAAATGCTAAATACTTGATTTACTGCATCATAGGTGATGGAAGGATGATGTAAGCCCACTTTTCAAACTCACATGCCATTATTACTATTAGGGGTCACATTAAACAATACTATTGGTTGTCTTGAGAGAAATAATAAAATAATGAATTAAATATTCAAAAATTACTCCTCTCCTCCACTATAAAAACCCCTCACCACTCCCTCTTCTCTTCACACCTCTAAGCCTTGAATCTCCTCAAAGTTCTGCCCAATTACCCTTCCCTAGTCTCTCCCCACGTCCAAGAAGCTTTTGGTCTTGCCAAAAGACCAAAACCCATTCCCTTAAGGAGTTTCTCAAGGAGGTTATTTCAAGAGGTAAAGTACCCTTCTTTTTCATTTGGTTTTATTTCAATTTATCTACTTTTGTTATCGTCTCCTCACCTCCTCTGTCCAAATGATCATGATAACTCTAGTAACATATATATACTGGATTTATATCATGTGAATGGAAGAACCATCATAAATATTCTTATTCCCTCCCTTTTATTTTTATAAATGAAATCGACGCCCATGAGGTTCCGATTTATAACCTGCGTGGATGACGAAGTTTTGTTCTTCAATTTCTTCTTCTTTACTGGTCATGAAACCATATTCATGGTTGAACCAGACTATAATATACATTTTATAACCTAATTAATATTCAGGAACCAGAATATGTACATATAATTAAGTTATATGACCAAACTAGTTCATAATATTCCAAATACCGCTGAATAATCGAAGTGGTTGTCATCTAATGATTAATCCTCATTCCATGTAACCAAATGATATAAATGACCATTATAAATTATTTATGTTCATTAATAATATATAATTCCAATCCTGGAGATTTATAACCATTCCACATGAACTTCATTACATAAAAACAAGTGAACCGAATATGAAAATAAAGGAAACGAACACTCCAGAACGACGAAATTCAATGCAATAACTTGTCAATAAAGACATAAATGAACTAACCAGAATTATGGTAAACTAAATAAATGTATAATAGGTTCTGAAATAAGTTATTAACAAGTATAATTTCATATTCCAGGAGCTTAAGTACAAGAGAGGAACACGTTTGGAATTAAGGTAAGGGTTTTCCACCCGAACTTCCATTTTCATTCGGGTTACTTTCATTGTCTAATTATCTCAATGAAATTATTATGTATTGTCATATACTCATCATATATTCTGTGTGAGTATCATATATATGTTTACAAACCATAACCCTTCCTTATTTTATGGATAGTTACACGTTTTAAAAGGAACTTTCAACATTGTTTCCAAAATAGAAGCCCGATTCAAGGGAATTTCTCCAATTCATATCTATTTACAAGGGCACTCTATAATTAGTTTTTGGAAACCATTATCTTTATAAAATCATTCATTTTATTATGAAAATACCATCTTACTTCACTTCTGGTTTTATACAAATATTTTTCCAAAGGAACTCTTCTTTTCAAAATAAAAGAGTATTTATCTCCAGAATTGCTTAATGATTTTATAAGAGTGTTTTCATCTAATTCAACACTCTTGTTGATTCCATGGTATTTTTGGGATTAATCATTTATGAAGTCATCTACCATATTTGATTTAATGGTTTATGGATAACTCTATTGTGGATGATCTATCCTAAAACCATTCACCATATTATTATGAATGGTTAGTATTTTATGTTTAATGATTGAGGAAAGATAGTTACATTTTATATGATAATTTCAATATGAGTGTATTTGTTGTTTATGTTTATCCCCGCTCATATGAGGAGTGCATTGGACTTATTATGTGATGGGTGAGGCCCGCTATATCCCTTCGATGTATCGGTAGGTCTCATGAGACAACTAGACGAGGAATTGGCTGATGCCTTTCCCAATGTGATATGGATTTTGGACGAGGCCTTAATCTCTAGATGTCTTGGCCGAGGCCGTGACAAAATGATTCAGAATGTCCGGCATATGCACTTCCCTCTTTATTAAGCTAGTAATTGAAAGGTCATGTGGTTGTTCGACTAGTAGAATACCAATGATTATGTTTTATTATGGCATTATTTACTCAGCTCTTATTCCTACCATAATGCGTTTCAAGTTTATTATTAAAGGCATGTGTTTTCAATTATTCATCTTGTCTAATGTTTATATTATCTTCCGCTGTATTTCTTACTTTTACTGAGCGTTTGAGCTCACCCTTTCTTATGTCTCATTTTTCTCAGGATATGAAGAAGTAAATTATGAATGACATGCAAACATAATCTAAGAGACATGATGTTGCTAGTGGAATAAATTAGTGTTTTTCCCTTCATGTTGTAATGATCAACTTATGAATGTAACTTGTTTCCAATAATACTAAACTACTCAGTCCTTCGAGATTCGTATTCCTTGTATGTATGCCAACTTAATCAAATATGGCACCAGCTCTGGGCAACCGGGGTCGGGTCCTTACAAAATCTGTTAAAATTTTACTTATCATAGCTAATATCTATGATCAAATTATTTATCATTGGATGTCATGACCACTAATCGTGGATGGTGTCTATATGATGCAACCACAAAGAGATGGTCACGTCATAGAATTCTAATACAGGTTGCAAGTTACTGAAATCTAGTTTAGGATTAAAGTAAGCAACATGATCATAGAATATAAATTTGCAAAAAATGATTGTCATGTGTCTACCAGAGGTTAGTGGGAGAACCAAAGTTTTCCAAGTGAAGTATGTTCTGAGACATATGGAAAAAAGATTGGTCTTTAAGTTAGTTAAGACCAAAAGGAAATTTATTCTCCAGTGATTGACTTAAAGTAGCAACCTAAGTTCTAGGGAACAGGATCTACTAAGGTAGATCTATAGGTTGCTTGGTCCTAGTCAATCATACATATAGTGACACTGTATTGAAAAATACAAGTTGGAATAATTCAAGAAATGAATTGTTGCCCATGTCCTAGGGCATAATCTCTTCAGGTTGAAATGTCTGGGACATGGGAAAAGATAAATGTGATGAGTTGAAATCCATATGTCGGAGCGATGGAACAATCACGTATGCCATGATATGTACAAGAACTGATATTTCCAAGGTATATTTTACATTAAGAAAAATCAGTTATATCCAGGAGCACTATAAGGGATGTAGTCAGAACTATCTAATTGTACTTCGGTAAGTACAAAAGATATGTACTTGGTAAGTGGAAAAGATTGGATACTAGTTTTTGGGGATACAAACTAGTCTTCCATATATCAGTGTGATCTACTATCGTAGTTAGGCTAAAGGTGATGAGCGAGTCAAGCTCATATAATCCAGTGGTAGCCATACCTAAAAAGATTGAGTACGTTGCAGCTTCTAAGGCATCTTAGATGCAATTAAATGCAATGATTTTGTTCCAGTTCTTGGAATCACACATGGTAAGAAAATTATTATCATAATGTAAATTATGATATTCTTACTAGCCAAGATGTCAAGTTTTGACAGTGGACAAGTGAGATATACTCAGGATACTAGTTCTCGGGGACACAAACTAGTCTTCCATAGATCAATGTGATCTACTATCGTAGTTAGGATAAAGGTGATGAGCGAGTCAAGCTCATATAATCCAGTGGTAGCTATACCTAAAAAGACTGAGTACATTGTAGCTTCTAAGGCAGCTTAGAAGCAATTAAATGCAATGATTTTGTTCCAGTTCTTGTAATCGCACCTGGTAAGAAAAGTATTATCATAATGTAAATTATGATATTCTTACTAGCCAAGATTTCAAGTTTTGATAGTGGACAAGTGAGATATACTCGAGATACCATCTCTTGAGAAGTTTTACTCAAAGATATGAGGTCACTATAGCAGAATAACCACATGGCGGAACCGTGGCGAACCCAGTCGCTAAAGCCGTTACTCAGTAGAAACATGATGTTCATCATGTGAGTAGCAAACAAGTTTGGTTAGAAAGTTGGCTCTAGTGCAAGTGGAAGTGTTGAAATAGTGGGTGACCTATACCCAAATATTCAGTGCCTTTGATTACTATACCGTGTATACAGTTATCTATGCATGATGTTATCTTATCATTATAGTGTAGACTTTTCTGCACCCACTATTGAAATGGTAATGTCCAAATATTAATTTTCGTATTGAAATGTTATAGTAGATCACAGACTACAATGAGAACCTATAGATACTATGACATTAATAAAAAATATACGTTCTATGGTCTAGATACATCTTACTGATTGTACACAGTAGATGTTTGATCATCAGGTGCTGGGGGCTCATAAACATTGAGACTTCTTCTCATGAAGTTCTCACTTGGTGATCTCTAGTAGTGAGATCATGATGACTAACTGACCAATAGGAACACCACATGTTTTAGGTGTCATTGGATGTTCCTATCTACGATCATGTGTAATGATCTCCTAAATTGAGATCATTACCAATGTATGTCATTTGATTGCGTACTTTGATACAAGATGAAAACCATGGAAATGAAGTCGTGGCGAGGTAGTTTGTGTTGGATGCGTCATTGGTGGAATAACATTGGTTGAATGGTCAAGAAAGGATTTTTCGCTTCCAAGTTATGGAAGTAATATATCTCAGACCATGTTGATATGGATGACAGTACCTTTATAAGATCATGGACATGGAAGTCGAGGGTAAATCCGTCCATTTAATTCAAAAAACAATAAAGCAAGAAAAGGGCGATGACACATGAGTGCGTCCTTCTTTATGAGATATTACAGACAAAGATATTATATTAAACAGTGTGTGTTTGTAGGTTGGTTGTCGCTGCTATAACAATCCTTATCTCTTTAGGGGCCATGATGGGTTGCTAGATTCCGCTCTTGGTCTGTGAATACTATTCACTGTTGTCGAGATAAGGGCCTAGAGGGTCACACACAATAGCGTATTCAAGAATCTTCCCTATCTAGTTGAATAGGAGTTTTGGACATGGTGTGCCCTACCACCGGGGTCTGGGATTTTTCCAAGGTTAAATAATCACCAATACAATAAATAAATTTATATTATTTGAGTTTAGAATAATGAGTATTAAATTTATTTACGAGTTTTAAATACATGAAAAATATTAATTGACGAATATTAAATTATTCAAGGTTCATTTAATATTTATGGGAGATATGAGTCGAGTTAATGACTCAATTATTATTGCATAATATATTAATATATTACAAGTGAGTGATAATAATATTTATGACTCAGATAAGTAGTCATAAAATGTCATTAATAGTGCGTTGGTTATTCGAGGGACGGGTTGGCATTTTCGGGTAATTAATTAACTACTATAAATAGAAGAGGAGGGGCTTTTTCCAAACACTATTCATTGGATTATCTCTCCTATCCTCTCTCCTCTCCTCTCTCCCATGATATATAGAGAGAGGATCTGGATCCAAGGAGCTCGAATCGAGCACTCTCTCAGGCATCGCCAACGAAGCTATGCAGCTATCGTTGGAGTGTCGAAGGCATCATCGCAATTTCTTGATAGCACACAGATTATGATGAATGACACTCTTGTGGATTCCTTGAAGAGCGTGTGGATGATCTAGATGAATTTGGATTCAGATTCTTCGAGCAGCGATCGCCAATGACGAGCAGACGTCGTGCGCGACTTCGAATTTAAACCAGACATTTTTATGGTTTATTTTATGCTTAAAACCTTTCACGTAGGATCCTCGGCTTTGACTGGGCTACTCTTCACCGACGTCAACAAGTTTACGTCGATTGTCAGTGGAAATTTTTTAAAACCCACTTGTTTGGGGCTTTTGCTGCACGCCCGGTTCCAACAGCAACATGGTTTTAGAAAACATTAAAAAGAGAGGGGACATGGGTCATCCATTCATAAAAGACTCATAATATAGTATAGGGACAAAATATAATGGAAATAAGAACATGGTATGGATACTTGAAACACATACCACATAAAAGAGAACTTGAAAGGAAAAGAGAAGTGGAGAATTCCCTTACGAAAATTCGACAGCCTAACAACGTCACTTAAAAATTCAGAAAATGAGTTGATAAGAGCGAAAAAGGTCTCTAATCACTTGGAAATAAAATGGAAAATAATAAGGATATAGAAGAACATACCCCAACATAAGAAAATAGAAATTAAAAGACAGAACATAAAAGAAGTCTTGACTAAAAGGGGGTGAAAGACTCCATTACCTTAATGAGTAACTTCAAAAACTCAAAGGTTGAGACCTTGGGGGGCTTGAGGGAACCTTGGGAGGAATCCTTGGGAGGTAAAAAAATAAAATATTAATTTAGGAGGATTTTGGAATGAAAGGAATTAAAGAATGAGTTGGTATTTATACCAAAAGTGAGAGAATATTTTATTAATTTCTAAGGGACACCTCATTAGTTGTATTTAAAAAATCATGGGTTTGCCCATGGTATTTGCCCATGGTTTTGGCCACTTGAGACACCTCATATAATATTTTAATCCAAATTAGTCGACCAACATTTTAAATTACATATTACATCATTATGATGTCATAAAACACACTGAAAACTCAAAAACTGTATTCTTACTATTCACTGAAAAAAAAAACATTTTATAAAAATATCATAAATTCAACCTAACTTAATTTTGATGTTATGAATTTAAAAATGAACTCCATTTTATGAAAATAATTTTCTAAATATGAGATATTTAATTTTTATGTAAAATCACTATTTACCTGAAAAAATACTAATAATTAATTAATAATTTCTGAAACAGTTATTTACTTATTCTATTATATCATATTACCATTCAAGACAGATAAATTATATTTATACTTAATTAAGTGAGGTTACTATTCTATTGTCCATATTACTATTTATAAGGGTAATATTACTATTCATAATTTACTATTTACCAAAAATTAAGTTGATCTTATCAGAATTTAAATTTCTTACCAATCACAACCGTATATGTCTATTTTTTGAAAATCATTTCACATTATTAACTATTTAAAGTATAAAAAAATATTTTAAAATACTGTTTTTTTCAATATTCATCAATAATATGAAACTTCTAAAAATTCATCCTATATTTATTTTGACATTTGAAATTCAAAATTTTTACCATAATAAGAAATAAAAATTTTATTTATACAAAGGGATTACACAAAGTAACTAAGACATCATTATATAGTCCCTTATAACACCTGTATAAGACCTAAGAGTAAGGTGTGCAATGGTGATATAATCTTGGGGCGGCTCATACAACATTGACCGAGTGGTGTTTTTTATCAGTTTGAACTTCTCCAGAAGTTTATTACGTTCAATCTTAACATGTTGAAGCTCATCTTGGGCTTGGTCTAGACCAAAGCCTAGTGATGATACCTCCTTCCCAAGCTCTGACAGATGAGATTTGTATGGCTCAAGTCTACTGGATGAGGTCATCAACTCTTTTTTCTGCATTAATTATCCATTATTATTTCTATTTTAAACAAAAATTATAACGTTAAAAATTATTATTATTTCTAACGGTCATATTGACCAATGGTCATATAACAGTCAAAACCCGATTGTCACATTTCAATTATACTCACCTCATAAAAAAAGGATTTAGTTTTGTTGAATACAAAATAAAATAACACACAAATTCAAGAAACAAAATATTATTCAAAATTTTGGGTCGTTACAGACACCTTGGGGATGGAACTTGATGATATGTTTATGAATGACTCAATTAAATGTTGCAGCAACATTTATATGTTATGATTCATGTTATTTATTTTATGATATGACTCATTTTTATATGATCATTCATGGCTATATGCCTCTTGCTCACATTCTAAGTCTTTGTTTTTTTCTTACTGGGATTTATGCTCACCCATTTCTTTGATGTATGTCCCCAGGTTATGAGATACAATCATTGTACTTAGGATAAACTTATGATGAAGCCTTTCATGTGAAATAAAATATTTTTTTATGTTTTCATGTAATATGTACCTAATTTACAAGACACTAAACCTAAAAGATCTTCCGAATTGCTAAAATATTCTCTATTTTGTATAATGTAATGAAAAGTTTATGTAATAAAAGGTGGGATTTCATATAAACACAGGGCGGATGCACCCCACTTGGGTCCTCGGTCTTTGTCTGGTCTCATGGGTTAGTACTCGATACTAAAAGGAAGTTATGTTCCTCAGCATTTCATTAACATGGCAGGGTCTCAAGGGCCCCCTGGATAAGGTTCACATGTTATGGTCTAGGGTGATGACCCGATACCCATCTCTAAGTCCACAGTCATCTGGTCTAGTTCACTCGCTCGACCCGTTCATCCTGCCCAAGGTCTAACCACCTAGGAAAACACGTCTCAAGGGAAGGGTTGCTCGCCCAATAATCAAGCTCACTGAGCCCAACAACTATCACAAGGGTCATGACTCAGCCTACTAAGGCCAATTGGTATCAAGTCACCTAAGGGCCACTAAGTTTTATCAATTTCAATTCATTTGATTAACGCACCTCAATGGGTTCAAGTATCAGGGAGTATTATTAGTCCATGTTTGGACCATCGATGATCAAGGTTTCCAGCCTGTGCACTAGGTACGTAGTGGCCCACAACTGGAATATGCAGTATTTATGACGGAGTTCCGTTGCAAATGACCCGTAACTGAAAAGCGTTCCCATTGTAAAAACCTCTGTCGGTATATATATGGCATCATTTGCGATGAGATTTGTTGTCCATCACAAATAATTATTTGTGATGAGGGAAAAATTCCCTCACAAAAAAATAAAAAAAAATTATTTGGGATTGGAGGCCAATCCCATCACAAAAAAGTAAAAAAAAATTAAAAAAAATTAAAAAAAATGAAAAAAATAAAAAAAATAAAATAAAAACCATATCAACAATATAAAAAAATGAAATATATAAAACCATAAATTTCTAAATTAATGACCATATTACAAAAAATATGTTCATTCAAATGTTTATCATAATAAACGTGTCAAAAAAATACACAAATCACCGAGCAAAGGGAGGTTCTTCTGGAGGAGGTGGTGGAGGGAACTACATTCCTTTACTCTGCGCCAAACGTCACATATAATCCACCATCTAATGTTGCTGCTGCTCATGCACTCGATGCTGCTTCTGGTGCTTCTCATGCTGTCGATAAAACTCTTCCTGCTCTCTACGCAGGGCATATATAACCCCATCCTGAGCTCATAGCTTCTCCTCTTACCCTACAACCGATGATGAAAACTCTCCACGAGGTCCCCTCGAGCTGGACGTCGACCATGCAATAGTACCATAAAAACCACCAGACGTCAATCGAGAACTGATACCTACAACTCGGCCCTTCTCAAAAGCATACTGAGTTGCCTGCATCCACGCTGAATCATTTAATCCTACCATATTGGTGGTCTGACCCTCAGTCTCAGCCCAACTCTCATCCCATGTTTGAGAAGTCGCAGCCTTATATGACTCATTCAAATACAATTTAAAATTAAAACAATTAAAATCTTATTTTCAGTTAATTTTTAAACTCAAAAAAATTATACTGATCACAATATGACACTGTCGACTACCAGTAATCTCTCCAGTGATAGGATCACTGTATGTCCTCTTATAAACATCGAGCTCCATAATATCGAGATTCTCATAGGCCTATTTGGGTATAAATTAAACAGTTTACTTTTAAAGTTATTTAAATTATTAAATAAAAGTACTTACCATATGTCGTCTATGAGTACTGAATGTACGACTACCGGCTCTATGTGTCACCTCCTACCTCCCTCGGTTCTGTCAACCTAATGATGATTTCCTCTGAAAACTATATCCCATCCAGTATAATCACAATCCATCCTAAACCTGAGAGGATATGTAACCGGGCCAACGAGTGCAACAAGACTGATAAAAAACTATGACTCCCACTTTCTTCATGTCTCTCTTCCTCAAATTTTGAAAAAACCGACGACAACGCTCACGCATACAAACCTCCCAGGCCTTCTAGATAGAGGTTCGCGTACTATCATCAATGAAATACCATAAACCCTATAAATAATTAATAATATAAAGTTAATCATTAAATAAATTTCAAAATAACTATTATTTATTTACGTATCATCTAATGATCAAACATGCAGTGTTTAACATCAATGAGAATCTGATCCCACATCACCCATGCTCCAGAAAAATAATTCCGCAAAATAAAAAACCCCTGTCCAACAACTATATGTGAAAAAATATGAAAAAAAGAACAAATAATCGAAAAATTATTCTATAATTAAATTAATGAAAATGAATGAAAACTAATTAAAATACACAACTGAACATATCTCCGCATGCATTGATTGAACTCAAGATGTGGACGTCACTTGATAATAGGGTTGGGAATCATCAACCTCGCAAGACCACGACCCATCCGAGTCGACGATAAACCCCCAACAACCTGAGGGTCAGATGAAGCATCAAACTCATCACCAGGAAGTATAGCCTCATCAAGGCTACGTAACATTTCATCAAAAGTGTCATCATCCATCTAAAACATGAAAGGAATTTTGTGAGAAAATAATTGAAAATGAGTATTATATATATATATATTAATTATAACTACAACTAGAATGTAATTGTTTCATTATTCATCTTCATCCTCATCTTTGCATAAGATGGTGTAAATCTATTCATCTTCTTCCACAATATCATCAATTTCCATAGGATCAGCTTCACCATCTCTTGTTATTTCAAATTCATTTTCTACATCATCAACATTATCATCACCATTGACCCATAACCGCAGAGTGTCATCATTGATATTCGTGTCTCTTCGTGAAAAATATGTCTTTGACATTGTCTCTTGAAAAATTTCAATTCCTTACACTTCAGGAATACCACATTCACTTTGCATAAACTGATTTTCATGAGATTTTATTTTTATAATGCTCCACCAATCAATTAACTCTCTTGAAGTAGAACAATACTTTGCATAATATATTTGGTGTGCTTGATGAGCCAATAAAAACGGTTCATTTACTACAAGAAGATTTTTATATTTAATGTTAATGATTCCATGATGTGAATGAACACTCAATATTCTATTAGTATCAAACCAATAACATTTAAACATTGTCACATAATTCTGTCCTAGATAACACAACCCAATTATTTCACCCCACTACTAGAAATATGGGCTTTTGAGCCCCTTTACCTATAGCAACCACCACTGGCGGTCGCTACGTTTCTCTAAAAAAAAAAAGGCTTCTGCGCCCCCCAAACCCTCCCTCCTCTCGCGAAGCACCCCCCTGAACCCTTCCCCCCTCCCCGTCGCCCGCGCCCTCCTCGTCGCCGCGCACCCTCCCCATCGCCCCGCCCTCCCCGTCGCCCCGCCCTCCGCCGCCCCACCCTCCGCCGCCCCGCACTCCGCCGCCCCGTCCTCCGCCGCCCCGACCTCCGCCGCCCCGCCCTCCGCCGCCCCGCCCTTCGGCCGACCGCCCTCTTCCGGCCCCGCCCTCCGCCAGCCCCACCCTCCGGCCGCCCTCCGGCCGCCCTCCGCCCTCCGGCTGCCCTCCGACCGCCCTTCGCTGGCCCCGCCCTCCTCTGGCCGCCCTCCGGCCGCCCTCCGCCCTCCGGCACTGGCTGCCCTCTGCCCTACGGCCGCCCAGCGGCCTCCCTCTGCCCTCGGGCCTCCCGCCACCCGCCTCCGGCAGCCCGACAGCCCTCGGCCAGCCCTCCGGCCGCCCTCTGGCCTTCGGCCTCCATCCCCTCCGGCCTCCGACCTCCTCCCTTGGCCCTCCACCCCCTTGGCCCTCCCCCCAGCACCCCGAACACCCCCCCCCCCCCGCACCCCGCCAACCCCCGTCCCCTTTGTCTTCGTCCCCTCCCTCGCAGCACCACCGCCACTCGTCCCCTCCTTCACCGTCCCCTCCCTCACCGCACCAGCTCCGGCTCCAGCTCCCCACCGCTGCCTCTCCTCTCCCTCGCAGCACCACCTTCGGCTCCCCTCCCTCCAGGTTTGTAGCGCAATCAGGTATGACATGGGATTTCACTTACATTATTATTTTATAAATGGTTCACAAACAACTAATTAGTATTTATTTTAAATATATTTGATATGAAAAATGAAAATGTAATAAGTCTTGTGTAAATGTTTGTTATAGGGATCTTATTATGGATAAGAGTTGGATTGATCTTCCAAATCAAACGTCTAGAGAATATTTCAATGGAATTATGCAGTTTATTGACTTCACCAGAGGATTTGAAAGTGACTATATTAGTTGTCCATGTAGAAAATGTGCTAACAGATATCAATTCACACGAGATACTGTGAGGGAGCACCTATTCTTTAATGGATTTCTGAGAAATTATAAGAGTTGGACTCATCATGGAGAAGAATATGTTCGTTGTGAAAATACGGATACAGTTCAGATGGATGTTGATGCAAGGATGAATGATCCAATGCATGAAATGCTTACTGAAATGGTATGTGGGTTGGATCCTGAAGGCATTGACATCCAGAATCTTGAGACCGGTGAGATAAATCTTCGCTCTGGTGCAGATCGTGATTCGAGGAGGTTTTATGAAGCAATTGATGATGCAAAAATAGAATTATATCCTGGATGTACTTATTTCAATAAATTGTCGTTTATCGTGGAGTTGTTGCATTTGAAGACTTTGAATCATTGGTTAGACACATCATTCGACATGCTGTTGGTGTTATTGAAAAAAGGTTCTTCCTGTCGACGCTAAGATTCCTGAGTCATATTACCATGCTCGTAAGCTGACAGAGAACTTAGGTTTTACATATGAGACCATAGATGCATGTGCAAACAACTGTATGCTGTTTAGAAAGGAAACTGCCCATTTGGATATTTGTACGGTTTGTGGTGCTTCCAGGTGGAAAGAGAACAGGGGAAATCAGACTCATCAAAGTCAGATTGTGATACAGGGGAAACCGATTGCCGTAAAGAAAATGCGTTACTTTCCCCTTAAACCAAGGTTGAAAAGATTTTTTATGTCATCTAAAGTTTCTAATTTAATGAGATGGCATGTAGAAAGAGTTCATGAAAGTGATATGTTAACCCACCCAGAAGACTCTCATACATGGAAGGATTTTGATAAGAGACATCCCGACTTTTCCAAAGATGTTCGTAATGTCCGATTGGGATTGGCAGTAGATGGTTTCAATCCATTCAAGTCTATGGTTTGTGCAACTCATAGCACATGGCCCGTGGTGTTGGTTCCGTATAATCTTCCTCCGTGGCTTTGTATGAAGAAACAATTTATATTACTTTCCACTCTTATTGATGGACCTAAAAGTCAGGGGGATAAGATTGATGTTTACCTTTAGCCATTGATTGATGAGTTGAATGAATTTTGGGGCGATGGTGTGATGACTTATGACTGTGAAACGAATGAAATGTTCAAACTGCAGGCTGCTTTATTGTGGACAATCAATGACTTCCCAGCTTATGAAAATTTATCAGGCTGGAGTACGAAAGGGGAATTTGCTTTCCCTTGTTGCAACAAAAGTAAAAAATCTGTATGGCTTAAGCATTCCAAAAAATGGGCATACATGGGTCACAAACGTTTTCTCCCCCCTCAGCACAGGTTCAGAAAGGACAGAGTGGCATTTGATGGTTCTAGAGAGTTCAACCCAACACCAAAGATCATGATAGGAGTCGAAATGTTATCGTAGATTGAGGAAGAAAACATCCGCATGGTATATGAAATTCAGGATTTGGTGGCTCCTCCGGTACGTAATATTCGAGCTGCGGGTAGACAGCGCAGTCACAATTGGAAAAAGAAAAGTATTTTTTATAGTCTTCCGTATTGGAAAACTAACATGCTGAGGCATAATTTGGATGTCATGCACATTGAAAAAAATGTTTGTGATAACATATTGTGGACCATTTTAGGTGTCAGTGGGAAATCAAAGGACCATGTTAATGCACGCCGTGATTTGGAAGAAATGGGTTTAAGAAAATAGTTTCATTTACAGTTAGCTGAGGGAAACAAGGCATATATGCCTGCTGCACAGTATACGATGACTACAAAGGAGAAAGAGACATTTATTTCCATTTTGAAGATGCTCATGGTGCCTGATGGTTACTCTTCTAATATTTCAAAGTGTGTGAATCTGACGAGCAAGACATTTCAAGGGTTGAAAAGTCATGACAATCACATACTACTTCAGCAGTTGATTCCAATTGTAATTTGTGATTGTTTATCCTCCAATGTTGTTCAGCCGTTGATTGATATGAGTAATTTTTTTAGACAACTTTGTTTAAGAAATCAACGAATGAGTGATTTAAAAAGTTTACAGGACCAAATTGTACTTACGCTTTGTCACTTTGAGAAACTATTTCCCCCCTCATTTTTCAATGTTATGGTCCACTTGACAGTGCACCTAACTGATAAAGTAATGGCTGCTGGTCTAGTGCAATTCAGGTGGATGCATCATATTGAGCGGTATTTGAGTACATTGAAACGATTTGTACGCAACAGAGCTCATCCGGAGGCATCAATAGCCAATGGTTATTTGATGGATGAGTGTATTACTTTTTGTGCAGAATATCTTACGGATGTTGAAACAAAATTAGATAGGCCCTCTCAGATTTAGGATGGTCCAGTTGGAGAAGGAACCACATATGATATGGACAACATCGAGTGGATACAAGCGCATCAATATATCTTGTTCAATACTCCATCAGTTGCACCATTAATGCAATAAGTATCTTATCACTTTTATTGTTTAACTTTTACATGTTTTGTTTGCATAAGTTGATCATTTAAACATTGCGTTATCATTTGCAGAAAACACATTAATGAGATAAAAGAAGATATGTATCATGCGACTGAGTTGCAAATTCAACAGTCTCATTATGCGTCATTTCATGATTGGTTCAAGGATTATGTACGTATAAATTGATTTTCATTTTGAGTGAAGTATTATACTAATTTCTTTCTTCATATATCATTATTGAATTCTATGAATTATGTAGGTTCATAAGCTGAGGGAGTTAGGGGACCCAACGCTAACTGAAGAATTTATCCAACTGGCTGAGGGTCCATCTATAACGGCTCGTCGTTATAAATCTATAGATGCTAATGGTTTTCGATTTCACATTAAAGATGTTGACGACAAACGATCAACACAAAACAGTGGCATAGGTTGTCCATTTGTTGATTATGGTTATTACTCTGGTCAATTGATAGACATCATTGAAGTTGTATACACACACAGGTTGAAGTACATACTGTTAAAGTGTAATTGGGTTGATCCAGTGCGTGGATGTAAAGTCGATCAATATCAGTTTTCATTGGTGAATTTTAACTATATGTTATACAGAAATGAACGAGTTGATAATGAACCTTTCATTTTGATATCACAAGCGGAACAAGTATTCTTCGTTACTTTGCCTTTGAATCCAAGTTGGCAAGTTATTGTCAAAATGTCTCGGCGATAAGTGTTTGTATTTGAACAAGATGAACCTGAGACTGTTCCTTTTGTTTCCCAACAGCTTGATCAACATACCGTAGTTCAACGTGAAGAAGATATTTATTGGGTCAGAGCGGCTGTTGAAGGAGAAACGGTCGATTTTCATGCTTAATGAAAGGTATAATTGTTTTCCCGCTATTCAGCCTAAGATATCATAAATTATCTAAATATTTTATAAATCCTTGTAAGTTTTAATCCTCACTTTTGGAAGTTTATTCAGTTATAAATATTTAGGGTGATTTAACTCATGTTATATTGATGTTATTTTCGGTGTATCTTCCTATTGAGGTATTCTTCATTTGGTTCATGTGCTGCTTGAATTTTTATTAATTCAATTTGAAATTTGGCTATGCATTGATTGGTTTTGTACATAATTTGTATATCTGTTTTGTGAACTTTCTGATTTTTTAAAATTCATTCACAACTAATTATTCAATCCCTTTTTGTTTGATTAACAACTGTACAAGTTTGATTTTTTTTAAAAACAATCCAATTTATCATTTGAACACTTTGGATAGTCCCATTACTAATGTTTTCCATGACTGCAGGCATGTTAGGGGAAGAGGCAGAAGATCCACATCACCCATCTGAGGCATCTACGTCTCAGGGTCGAGGTATGTTGGAATGTCATTGTCTCTATTTTTTATGTAATTAATAAACATATATATATATGTATATATATATATATATATTTATAACATCTTTCAATTTTTATATAAAATTTTTTTCAATAGGATCGGACACGACTGCTTCTTCCTCTCGCAGGAGAGGCCCTGGTCGTGGCATATTATCATGGAATTCCGACATGACTTTTGATGTTTCATTTGATGAGGTATTTCATCCTGTGGGACGGAATGCTCCTACATTTATTCGTCAGTTGGTTCATATAATACGTGATTCACATCGATTTCCATTGACCACGCGTGACTGGGCTTCTATCCCTCAGGACACATTAGATCGTCTTTGGAGGGAGGTTCAGGTAAGAAGACCATTTTACTTTATTCCCTATGTATAAACAACAATAACATATGTGATTTTTTTCTTTAATATCAAAATTTGAAAGTATGTCCCGATGAGTTTTGGCCAGTGTGTATGAGCAAATGCCGTAAGATGTGGAAAGACTATAATGGCAAAGTCAAGAGGGACCACTGGGTACCAAATGTGGGTGCCCCAGACATTCTGGAAAAATTCCCGAGAGGTGTCCTCTCGGCTCAGTGGCATGATTTAGTTGCATATTGTTCTACTAAGGGTTTTGCGGTTTGTATATTTATTTTGGTATATATATTTTCAAGAATGTGTGATTTGTTTGATATTTGAATGAATTGAATGTAGGAGGTGTCTACATGCCATTCTGAGAATCGAGCGTTGTAGGGACCACCTCACAGGCTCGGGACTCGTCACGTGTCTCAGATCCGACATGAGGTATTTATTATTCATTTTTTTAATTTTTTTAATTAATACGATTTTGTGTTTATATTCTATTCATATATAGTTGCGGGAGCAAGGTGTACCAACTGATAAAATGTTAGTGTGGATGAGTACTCGTGATCGCAATGATCCAGAGGCTGCAACATTGATAGTAAGTGCTTGTACTCATTACCAATACTTACATAAAATATGTATATTAATATATGTATATATATTTAAATATTTCACAGGCTCAATTTGAAGCTGAATTAGAACATATGCCAGAGGACCAGCGACAACTTCCCATGCGAAGGGATGAGATCTTTCATCGCATCATTGGTCGGGATGGGCATGGATATAGTTTGACCTATGGAACATGGATTCCTCATTCTGTAGTGTCACGCGCTGCGGTTGTCGGTCCTGCTGTTTCTTAGATGACACAGCAGTTGTCAGATTTCGAGGCACGGCTACGGGCTTCCGAGGAGGCAAATACGCAATTGGCTGCTGAGGTTAGAGCACTGCGGGAATATGTGCGTCCAGGTGATGGTGCAAGGAATCACACGACGCAGGTTTATACTGTATTTATTTATTTAATTTAAATTATTTTTGTTATGAAAATATTCATAATATTTATTTGTTGTAGGCCCCTGGCCCACCGGATGGAGGTCAGTGATGAATATGCATGACGCATCATATTCATGAGGTGTGTTTCTGCTTTTAATGGTGGGGTTGTTATTGATATTTATGTTGGATTTCTAGTGAGTTTTTTTGTGATTTGGGGGTATCATGTGTTATTTGGCCTCATGCAATGTTTGTGTGCACGAATTTAGAAGTAAGCATGAAACTGATTATTGATTTGAATATTTTTTGTTCATTTAATTTTCAATGTTTAGAATTGCATGTTCTGTAATATTTTTGAAAAAAACACGTGATTCCTAATATAAATCATTAAACTTGTTTTTGAGGAATGAGCTGAGTTCACTATTTGTAGTCCCCGACCTACCCCAGATAGCCCTCCCCGCACTCCAGACAACCCTCCCCGCACCATGAACAGCCCCCCCGCACCCCGGACAACCCTCCCCACACTCCGGACAGCCCTCCCCGCACCCCGGACAAGCCCCCCACCCCGGACAACCCCCCACCTCGGAGAGCCCTCCCCACACCCCGTACATCCCTCCCCGCACTCCAGACAGCCCTCCTCGCACCCCGGACAGCCCTCCCGCACCCCGGACAGCCTTCCCCGCACTCCGAACAGCCCTCCCCGCACCCCAGACAGCCCTCCCGCACCCCGGACAGCCTTCCCCGCACTCCAGACAGCCCTCCCCGCACCCCGGACAGCCCTCCCGCACCCTAGACAGCCCCCCCGCACTCCGTACAGTCCTCCCCGCACCCCGGACAGGCCCCCCGCACCTCGAACAACGCGCGCTAAAACGACGCGTTGGGGGGTCAAAACCACCCGAACGACCTCGGAATTCCATGAAACCGTACAAAAACAGCCGTTGTGTGATTTTTGAAATGGTCGGGCAGACGGCACGTCAATCGGAGGTGTCGTTTGACCGCGGTGACTGGAAACGCGTTTCCGGTGTCATAAAACACCAAAAACAGCGTGAGACGGTCGAATTCGGAGTAAACGTGCTCCGAATGACCTGAAACCACACGAAAACATTAGAAATATTATTCGTGACGTGTAGGAGGAGACGACGTGCCCATCAGACGTGTGGTGCGCGCGGTATGACCGATTGTGTCATTTTCAGCAGCTCGGCGCGCGCTAAAACGGCGCGTTGGATGGTCAAAACCACCCGAACGACCTTGGAATGCCATGAAACCGTACTACATTAGAAGTTGTGTGATTTGTGAAATGGTAAGTCAAACGACACGTCAATCGGAGGTGTCGTTTGACCGCGGTGACCAGAAACGCGTTTCTGGTGTCATAAAACACCCAAAACGGAGTTAGACGGTCGAATTCGGAGAAAACGTGCTCCAAATGACCTGAAACCACAAGAAAACATTAGGAATATTATTCTTGATGTGTAAGAGGAGACGTCACACCCATCGGACGTGCGGTGCGCGTGGTACAACCGATTGTGTCGTTTTCAGCAGCTTGGCACGCTCTAAAACGGCGTGTTGGGGGGTCAAAACCACCCGAATGACCTCGGAATACCATGAAACCATACGACAATAGCCGTTGTGTGATTTTTGAAATGGTCGGGCAGACGACATGTCAATCGGAGGTGTCGTTTGACTGCGGTGACCGGAAACGCATTTCCGGTGTCACAAAACACCAAAAACGGCGTGAGACAGTCGAATTCGGAGTAAACGTGCTCCAAATGACCTAAAACCACACAAAAACATTAGGAATATTATTCGTGATGTGTAGGAGGAGACGGTGCGCCTATCGGATGTGCGGTGCGCGCGGTATGACCGATTGTGTCATTTTAAGCAGCTCAGCGCGCGCTAAAACGGCGCGTTGGAGGGTCAAAACCACCCGAACGACCTCAGAATTCCATGAAACCGTACGACATCAGCCGTTGTGTGATTTGTGAAATGGTCGGGCAGACGCCAAGTCAATCGGAAGTGTCTTTTGACCGTGGTGACCGGAAACACGTTTCCGGTGTCATAAAACACCAAAAAAAGAGTGAGACGGTCGAATTTGTAGAAAACGTGCTCCGAATGACCTGAAACCACACGAAAACATTAGAAATATTATTCATGACATGCAGGAGGAGACAACGCGCCCATCGGACGTGCGGTGCGCATGGTACGGCCAATTGTGTCATTTTCAGCAGCTCGGCGCGCGCTAAAACGGCGCGTTGGGGGGTAAAAACCACCCGAACGACCTTAGAATGTCATGAAACCGTAGGAAATCAGCTGTTGTGTGATTTTTGAAATGGTCGGGTAGACGGTACATCAATCGGAGGTGTCTTTTGACCGCAGTGACCGGAAACGCATTTCCGGTGTCATAAAACACCAAAAACGGCGTGAGACGGTCGAATTCAGATCAAACGTGCTCTGAATGACCTGAAACCACACGAAAACATTAGGAATATTATTTGTGACATGTAGGAGGAGACGGTGAACCCATCGGACGTGCGGTGCGTATGGTACGGCCAATTGTGTCGTTTTCAGCAGCTCGGCGCGCGCTAAAACGGCGCGTTAGGGGGTCAAAACCACCCGAACGACCTCAGAATGCCATGAAACCGTACGAAATCAGCCGTTGTGTGATTTGTGAAATAGTTGGGTAGACGACACGTCAATCGGAGGTGTCCTTTGACCGCGGTGACTGAAAACGCGTTTCCGGTGTCATAAAACACCAAAAACGGCACGAGACGGTCGGATTCGGTGCAAACATGCTCTTAATGACCTGAAACCACACGAAAAAATTAGGAATATTATTCTTGACGTGTAGGAGGAGACGACGTGCCCATCGGACGTGCGGTGCGTGCGGTACGGCCGATTGTGTCGTTTTCAGCAGCTCGGCGCGCGCTAAAACAGCACGTTGGGGGGTCAAAACCACACGAACGACCTCGGAATGCCATGAAACCATATGACATCATCCGTTGTGTGATTTTTGAAATGGTTGGGTAGACGGCCCGTCAATTGGAGGTGTCTTTTGACCGCGGTGACCGAAAACACGTTTCCGGTGTCATAAAACACAAAAAACGACGTGAGACGGTCGAATTCGGAGCAAACGTGCTCCGAATGACCCGAAACCACACAAAAACATTAGGAATATTATTCATGACATGTAGGAGGAGACGTCGCTCCCATAGGACGTGCGGTGCGCACAGTACGGCCGATTGTGTCGTTTTTAGCAGCTCAGCGAGCGCTAAAACGGCGCGTTGGGGGGTCAAAACCACCCGAACAACCTCAGAATGCCATGAAACCATACAACATCAGCTGTTGTGTGATTTTTGAAATGGTCGGGCAGACGACACGTCAATCAGAGGTGTCTTTTGACCGCAGTGACCGGAAACGCGTTTCCGGTGTCATAAAACACTAAAAACGGCGTGAGACGGTCAAATTTAGAGCAAACGTGCTTAGAATGACTTGAAACCACACAAAAACATTAGGAATATTATTCTTGACGTGCAGGAGGAGACAACGCACCCATCGAACGTGCGGTGCGCGCAGTACGGCCGATTGTGTCATTTTCAGCAGTTCGACGCGTGCTAAAACGACGAGTTGGGGGGTCAAAACCACCCGAACAACTTCAGAATGCCATTAAACCGTACGAAATCAGCCGTTGTGTGATTTTTGAAATGGTTGGGCAGACGTCACATCAATCGGAGGTGTCGTTTGACCGCGGTGACCGGAAACACGTTTCTGGTGTCATAAAACACCAAAAACGGCGTCAGACGGTCGAATTTGGAGCAAACGTGCTCCGAATGACCTGAAACCGTAATAAAACATTAGAAATATTATTTGTGATGTGTATGAGGAGACGGCGCGCCCTTCGGACGTGCGGTGCGTGCGGTACGGCCGATTGTGTCGTTTTCAGTAGCTCGGCGCGCGCTAAAACGACGCGTTGGGGGGTCAAAACCACCCGAACGACCTCAGAATGCCATGAAACCGTACAAAATCAGCCGTTGTGTGATTTTTGAAATGTTCGGGCAGAAGGAACGTCAATCAGAGGTGTCTTTTGACCGTGGTGACCGGAAATGCGTTTCCGGTGTCATAAAACACTAAAAACGGCGTGAGACGGTCAAATTCAGAGCAAACGTGCTCCGAATGACCTAAAACCACACGAAAACATTAGGAATATTATTCTTGACCTGTAGAAGGAGGCAACGCTCCCATCGGACGTTCGATGCGCGCGGTACGGCCGATTGTGTCATTTTCAGCAATTCAGCGCGCACTAAAACGGGGCGTTGGGGGGTCAAAACCACCCGAACGACCTCGGAATTCCATGAAACCGTACGACATCAGCCGTTGTGTGATTTTTGAAATGTTCGGACAGACAACATGTCAATCGGAGGTGTCGTTTGACCGTGGTGACTGGAAACGCGTTTCCGGTGTCATAAAACACCAAAAACGGCGTGAGACGGTCGAATTCGGAGAAAACGTGCTCCGAATGACCTGAAACCACACGAAAACATTAGGAATATTATTCATGACGTGTAGGAGGAGACGACGTGCCCATCGGATGTTCGGTGCGCGCGGTACGGCCGATTGTGTCGTTTTCAGCAGCTCTGCGCGCGTTAAAACGGCGCGTTGGGGGGTGAAAACCACCCGAATGTCCTCAGAATTCCATGAAACCATACGACATCAGCCGTTGTGTGATTTGTGAAATGGTCGGGCAGACGACACGTCAATCGGAGGTTTCTTTTGACCACGGTGACCGGAAACGCGTTTCCGGTGTCATAAAACACCAAAAACGACGTGAGACAGTCGAATTCGGAGCAAACGTGCTCCGAATGACCTGAAATGATAGAATTTCTTAAATTGGGGGTTTTAAAATATTATAGAACCATGATTTTATGTCAGATTTAATTTTATTATATGTATATAATAACTGAATAATTATGTTCAATTTACGTTTGTTTTGTTTTGTTGTTTTTTTGTCTAATTGTAGGTTTATTGAAGCAGAAGATTGAAATAGATGGACCTGCTCGAATCGTTGAAGCATGTTTATCATTTATGATGATCTTGATGTTTATGCTGTTTGAAATTGTTTTACATTTTTTATGATTGTTACCTTGTTTTATCTCCGATTTTGCACCGTGAAGAAAAAAAAACACAATTCGTACATTTCATTAAAAAAATGAAAAATATTTTATTTAATATTATATATATATATATATATATATATATATATTTCTTTAATATATATATATATATTAAAATATTTAAATCATATTATATATATAAATATTTTCTTTAATATATATATATATTTTATTTAATAAATAAATAAATAAATAAATATATATTTCTTTCAGTATGATTTTTTTTTTTAAAAAAAAATGTCCCAGTGTAGCGACTGCCAAAGACGGTCGCTTAAGGCCGGCATTTCGGCCACCTATAGCGACCGACATTGGCCTACAGCGACGAAGCTGAAGCGACCGCCAATGGCGGTCGCTGGGCGGTCTCTATAGGCCTATAACGACTGCCAATGGGGGTCGCTAATGCCCGATTTTTTTGTAGTGTCCATCATGCTATAAAATTCAACTTCATTTTCTCTATGATGAGATCCTCTTAAGAAAAAATAATTATTTATTGTTTTTTTATTCACAATATGCACGTGTATGAAATCAAAAATCATTCACCATATATGTATTATAAGATTTAACCATTTTGGATGGTGGGTTACTCAATACACACAATAAATTATCAATTTTATTAGCATGTTGTGATACCTGCAAAATTGAAAAAAATTAACAATATAATAAATAATAAATTTATTTCATATATTAAACCATAAATAATTTACTTTACCAATCTTTGAAACCAGTAGGAAAAATTATATTGCCGACATTCTTCAAGAGTAACTGCTGTAATTTGTGGAAACTATTTCTTGATATGATCATCGTATAATCTATAAATAAAATAATATCAATTAATTTTTTTTAAAAAAAATTAAAGAACATGTGTTAGTATCCCTCACTGTATAAATCGTTTCATTTCTTCCCAGTTGAACAGAACATATGTATGAGCCCTATGATGTTCATCATCTAAAAGTCATCGTTCATGAACTCCACCAAATCCAAGTTCAATCTGATTAAAAACTAATAATTGAATGTTCATTACATCATCAACATTTCCCTCATTACGACCCATTCATTTATGTTTTGAAGGTTATTCTGGTTGGAAACAATGAGAGTAGAAAAAGAAATTTTCTCTTGCAAATAAGCTTCTGTAATTGACCCTTCAACAAATGCTTTGTTAAGTATTTTTTTCTTCAATTTATGTATACATCTCTCATATGGATACACCCATTAGAACTGCACTGGCCCTCCATATTTTGGTTTATGTGGAAAATGTAATATCAAATGTTCCATTGAATCAAAGAAAGCTGATATTTTTTTCCACTTTACATAAAATCAAAACCTCTTCTTACAGTCTACTAAGTGTGTCAATCTATTGTCGTTGCACAAATGTCTTAGAAAAATATATGATATTTCTATTAGAGCATCCACAATCGAAGAATTAAACAAACATCTAAATCCAATTGATAGAAGTCTTTCCATTATAATATGATAATCATGACTTTTCAATCTAGTAATATGACTATTTTTGACACATCTAACAGAATTGGAAACATAACTATCTGGTAGCTTCAAATATGCAAGCCACTGACAAAATAATAAATGATTTTCTTTGGAAACTATATAAGCCGCTTTTGGGTTCATTAACTTATGCGATCTATCATTTTCAAACAACTAAAGTTCCAGTTGCCTGCAAATTTGGGAAAGATCTAATTGTGCCTTTACATCATCTTTGGTCTTACTAGATGTGTCCAAAACTATATAAAATATATTATCAAAATAGTTCTTCTCAATATGAATGAAATCCAACATGTGACTGACCAACAAATCAGACCAATATGAGTGATCCCAAAAAATACTCTGTTTAATCCAATTGTGATTTTCCTGAAGCCATCTATTTTTTGTTGTTTTATATTCGGTCCAAAGGTAATGGGAGGTAATGAAGATATAATAGATTTTAAATCAATGTTTGAGATCATTGCTAGAGGTCCATCTCTTTCAATTGTACATTTTCTGAAATGATTTATATTCTTTCATAAAGGATGATCAATAGGAATAAATATGCAATGACGGTCGAAAAAATAAGGTTTTCTTCCATTGATGAGCATAGAAACTTTGCTACCACTCATACAATACATAATTTATTTTTTACCATGTGAACTCCTACCAGATAACATGCCATATGCTGGGAAGTCACTAATTGTCCATATTAATGAAACTTTCATTAGAAAATTATTTTTTGCAACAACATCATATGTACTGACACCATTACTCCACAATAAATTTAACTCATTAATCAATGACTTCATATAAACATAAATATTATTTTTTGGATGTCATGAAATTAATAATGTTAAATATATATATGGTTTATTCATCAACATACAAGGAGGTAAGTTATACGAAGTTATAAAAACAGGTCAACAAGAATATTGACTACTGTACAAACCAAAGGGACACAAACCATTAGTTATAAGGCTTAATCACACGTTACAGGATTCTAAAGAAAAATAAGGATGTACTTCATCAAAATGTTTCCATGAATCATCATCAGAAGGATGATTCAAGCTTTTATCGGTTGAAATATTGAATTTGTACCATGACATCAATGATGTTGTGTTCTGAGACATAAATAAACACCACAATCTGGTTGTAAGCGGGAAATACCTCAATTTTTTAACGAGAACCAATCCAGACTTCTCTTTTTGATCCTCCTTGTACCTTGATTATCCACATGTAGAACAACTAACTAATGACTCATTTTCACCACAATATGCATGAATATTCTGATAACCAAGACACAAATTATAAACCAACCTCTTACCCTTATAGAAATTGGTAGGCAACACATTTCCTTCAGGTAACAGTGATTTAACCAAAGATAATATCTGATCAAAAAAGCTACTTGACATTCCATTATCTCATTTAATAGCCATACATTTTTTAGCCGCTTCAAATTTTCTTATCTTACAACCAGGATATAAGACATCTTCAACAAATTTCAGCAACTCAGAAAATTGATATGGTTCTAAATAAGGAGTTAAATAAAAATCATTCTGAGTTTCTGTTTGTTTAAAAGACTGACCATCAACCTCATGTATTAAAGTTTGAGATGAGGGAAGATGGTGGGGCGTTGGTTGCGGTTTTTGGCTCAGTTGGGAGGATACAATGAGGGAAGCTTGAGGACGACAGTGATTTGGG
The DNA here is from genome assembly GCA_963277665.1 of Viscum album. Taxonomy (NCBI): domain Eukaryota; kingdom Viridiplantae; phylum Streptophyta; class Magnoliopsida; order Santalales; family Viscaceae; genus Viscum; species Viscum album. Next base: position 1,714,851,860 of record OY728157.1, read on the forward strand.
AAGATTGCTGGATTTATGATGACGATGGTCACCACTGATGATGGGACGATGAGCAGAACGTTAGATAGGTGGGGAAACACTGGATTTGAGTGGCCCATGCTGGGTTGGCACCGATGACATGCCGGGTTTGTGGTCGGTGGGGTCGCGATGGCTTTGAGTGGCACACAACGACAGACATCAACGTCTTATAGAGGATCAATGGTCTATCATGGATGACATTCAGGTGGAGAAGTAGTGTCCAGGTGGTGATGTGATGCCGCCCCCACCCTATCTGGGATGAAGGTTCCAGATCAGCTACAGAACTTAGAAAATTGGGTGAATTTCGACAGAGGCTTCTTCTTCAGAGGTGATTCCACAACAAGGAACCCGCTTTTGGGTGGAACAGAGATCGGTGATGGAAAGCAACAGGCAGCACGTCAGGAGACGACGTGGGATCCTGGTGGTGGTGATGGTTCTCGATGGTAGTGGATACTGGCCTTCGATGACCTCGATTATAGGGAGGCAACGACATCAAAAACAGGGTGAAGATGACTTCATTGTGTGACTTTGATGTTCTTGGAATGAGGGGAGCTTTCTCAAGATGCAGTGTAGAGGCAACCTAGAAACAACCTGGAAACAACCTGGAAACAACCTGGCGCAGACCTTGATTGGTCGTCTGGTTCTGTCAGCATGGTTATCCCAGATTGGTGGCCCTTTGGGGTCTTGGGCAGCTTATTTGGACCGACGGGTCATGCTTTTGTAAGGATTTTGGATCCTTTTTCTATTTTTTTTGGGCTGACGATTTCATGTTTGGTGGAAATTTTCCACAATCCTTCTGTTTCGCTGTATTTATTTTTTCTGAAATAAATTTTTAAGACTGAGCATGCTCGATTCTTGAACTTTCCTATTCAAGTTTGAAACCATGATTGATCTAGAACCAAATTATTAATATCTTCTCCCAAACTACGTTCACCATATTGATACCAGAAAACATGGTTTTTCTGAAAACCAAAAACACAATAGATGACCCCCAACTTTGTAAAATGTTTCAAATCTTCTCAGATCACATTTCTTGCATGGACACTCAATTGTCCCTTCTAAAAAAAATTCTGGTTTAGATGATACAAATGATAAAAAAGTTTTAACACCCTCAATATATACATGATTTATACCAGAACCATTTGGATTCTTGTGATGATTTATCCAATCACGATCCTGTAATAAAGACTGTTGTCTACTTCCTTGTTCCACATTTTTCTAAAAATAGAAAATAAAAATACTGTTTATGATTAATCTAATATAAGGAAAAGACGATAAAAAAAGATTAGAAAATTAAAAAATTACAAATTGCTTGTAAATATTATCAATTATATCTAATTAACACTATTTTTTCTAATTTTGTACCGCTCTTTTTTTCTAATTACCATTAAGGGGAATAAAAGACTGACCTAGGGGCATGAGGGAAGCATGGATTGAAGGGGATGGAGGCGATGATAGAGGGAAATAATTATTTCACTTTGTGGTCGCTTTCATCCCCTCCACTCCATGCTTCCCCCACACCCCTTAGTCAGCCTTCTATTACTAATTGTGGTTAATTTTGGTTAATTACTGTTCGTTTCTTCTAATTTTTACTAATTCCTGCCCGTTTCTGCTAATTTTTACTAATCCCCACTTGTTTCCACTATTTTTACTAATTCCAACCTGTTTCCACTAATTTTTGCTAATTACCATTAATTTTATAATAACTACCATTAATTTCTAATAATTACCACTAATTTTTACTGATTACCTCTAATTTTTACCAATTACTACTATTTTTTACCGATTACTACTAATTTTTACTAATTATTAATAATTACTATTAATTACTGAAAGTCAGTGTTAATTAATACAAATTATTAATTACTAATTAATGTTACTTAACAAAAATTACTGTAAAATGTTATTATTTATTACTAAGAACTATTAATTATTACTAAGTTCTATTAATTTCTACCTGTTTCCACTAATTTATTAATTACCAGTAATTTTGTTCTAATTATTGCTAATTTATAATAATTATAAAAAATCTCTAATAATTACCGCTAATTTCTAATAGTTATTGATGTTTTTTACTGATTACTTTTAATTTATACCGATTACCACTAATTTTTACTATTTTTTTAAATTATTAATATTTACTGTTAATTACTAAAAATTATGGCTAATTACTACTAATTATTAATTATTAATTACCATTAATTAATACAAATTACTATAAAATATTATTATTTATTACTAAAATCTATAAATTATTACTAAGTTTTATTAATTTCTGCTAGTTTCCACTAATTTTTATTAATTCTCACTCTTTTTCACTAATTTTTTCTAATTATCAACCTTTTTCACTAATTTTTACTAATTACCGATATTTTTGTACTAATTACCACTAATTTCTAATAATTACTGCTAATTTCTAATAATTACCACTAATTTCTAATAATTAATGCTATTTTTAATAATCACCATTAATTTCTGATAATCACCGCTGATTTTTATTAATCATTTCCAATTTGTACTCATTACTACTAATTTTTACTAATTGTTTTAAAATTATCAATATTTGCTGTTATTTACTAAAAATTAATATTAATTACTACTAATTATTAATTACTAATTACTATTGATTAACAAAAATAAATTTTAATTATTATTATTTATTAGAGAGATCTATAAATTATTACTAAGTTCTATTAATTCCCGCTTATTTTCTCTAATTTTTACTAATTCCCGCTCGTTTCCATTAATTTTTACTAATTCTCTCTCGTTTCCACTAATTTTTACTAATTACCGGTATTTTTTTACCAATTATCGCTAATTTTGAATAATTACCGCTAATTTCTAATAATTACCTCTAATTTGTACTTATTATTGCTAATTTTTACTATTTTTTTAAAATTATTAATATTTACCTTTAATCACTAAAAATTAGTATTAATTACTAAAAATTATTAATTATTAATTACTGTTAATTGATACAAACAACTTTAAAATATTATTATTTATTACTTAGATATATAAATTATTACTGAGTTTTGTTAATTCCCACTCGTTTTCATTAATTTTTACTAATCCTCGCTCATTTCCACTAATTTTTACTAATTTCCCATTGTGTTTGCTAATGTTTACTAATTACCAATATTTTTATACTAATTATTGCTAATTTCTAAAAATTACCACTAATTTCTAATAATTACCGCTAATTACTGATAATTAAAACTAATTAATGATTATTAAAACTAATTATTAATAATTAAAACTAATTATTGATAATTAAAACTAATTACTGATAATTAAAACCAATTACTTCTAATTAAAAATAATTATTAATAATTAAAACTAAATAATTCTAATTAAAAATAACTATTATTACTTAAAACTAATTACTGCAAAATAAAACTATATAATTTTAATTAAAACAAATTAATTTTAATTAATAATATTAATAATTACTAATATAAAATAAAATAAAATAATTAAAAATTAAAAACATTAAATAAATACCTCAAAATTGAAGCTTTTATCGGATGCAAAACAGAAAATTTCTTTCCCTATAAAATTTAAAACTTTTAAAAGAAGAAATTTAGAGAAGAAAATAGAGAAGAGGAGAAGAGAGGAGATGTCAGAAGAGGAATGAGGAAAAAAATCTGCTGGGGGTATATAAAAGTTAGATTAGTAGTGACAGAGTTATTTACAATGAGGTTCTCGTCGAAAATATTATTATTTGCGATGAGACCCGTTGCAAATAGTACGCACCATAAATACAACTAGCAGCGATTAAAAAGTAATTTTCGATGGGTCTCGTCGCAAATAATCTTCTACCGATAGAGTATTTGCGATAAGTTATAAATTCCTATCACAAATACCATTTATGACAAACATTATTAGCGACAGGAGTCAATGCCCATTGCAAATAACAGTTCCCACATTTTGGTGCACACGCGAGCCAAAGTTATTTGCGACTGTAAATTTTTCCCGTTGCAAATAATTATTTATTTATTATTATTTGCAATGGGATTCTATCCTATCTCAAATAGTTTCACCATATGGACTATTTGCGATGGGCGATGGGACCTTCGCAAATAGACCGCTGCAAATACGTCTTTTTTCCATAGTGACCTAGGCACTTTTCTCTTTTCATTCTTTGGTGTTTCATATGTTCCTAAAAAATTAAATTAGATTAAACCCTTTAATTATTTTAAACATTTCAATCGAACATCAAGGGTCAACCACCTCAATGGCGGGACCACACATCCACATGCATATAACGAAAAGCGTTAAGCCATGAGGCAAGTACCAAGGGCCACTGACTTCATTTTGAAGCTCTTTTCCTTTTTAATTCACTATCTAACTGCTCTGCCTATTCTTTCCAAGACTTATCTAAGACTCATCTCGACCTGATCGACTATCACTTGACCATTTGATATCCTCACTCACATCAAGCATCGTCAACAATCAACTTATAATTGAATTATAATTAATTTAAACAATATACAATTTAATTCCAATTTTTAACCAAATTGGAATATTTTCCAAAAATTCAATGGATAGCCTCATCGTGTTGGAACCGTGATCAACAAACCCGTGGTAGGCCTGCAATATACTCCTGATATCATCTTGAGCCAAATCCCTAACACGTGACCTCAATTCAAAACTTAACTTAATTCAATTTTAAGCAGAAATATTAGAAAAATCCTCGTGGTGACATGTCTCATCAAAATGATGTACGACAACATGCAGATGATGTCTTGAGACATCCTCTAGTTGGGCTACATGAAAGTCCCACTAAGAATGGGTGATTTCACAATTCCCCAATGAAATTTCCAGAAAATACCTAAACTAAAACAATGCCAAATCAGCGCGAAAGAGGGATAGGATGGAACAAAAGAAGGAGAGGAGCTCGTACCTCTATTTGTCGAGGAAAACACTTAAGAACACCACCCCAAATCAAGGGAAGAAGAAAAGTAAAGGGAAGGAAGCCCTTTGGCCATGCACGTAGGAGGAAGGAGAGAAAAGGGGGCTGCCCCCTTAAAAAATGGAGGTGGGAAAATGTTATTTTCCCCCTTAGAAGGCCACCGACTAGCCGATATTGGGCCACTGGATAGCTCGTGGACCTAGTAGGCTAGCCGTGCCACTAGATAGCCTGCCAGCTAGTCGGTGGCTACAGGCTGTAGCCACCTTACATCCCTAATGTTATGGAATCGTTGAGAGTCACAACAACAAAGGTTTGAAGACGAAGAAAAGATATAAACCAAAAGAAGATGATAAAGATGAACACAAACACAACAATTTACGTGGTTTGAGAAATGATCCATACGTCCACAAAGCAGACTATAATTGGGAAAAAAAATTACAGGGAGGTTTTTCAGAGTTTCTCTCATACACAGAAACCCTAGCTCGAATGAGCTAATAAAGAAAACGAAGCACTATACCACCAACTGCACAGTAAGTCCACTGTGCTATAGTGACCGATGATTGGAAGTCCACGCTGCTACAGTGCTGCAGACACCTAAGTCCAAGATGATATAGTGTTAGTGGCAAGAAGTCCACGGAGCTACAATGACCTGTTGCATGTTGCTACAACAAGTCCGCACTGCTACAGTGCCATGTTGGTGTCGTCAGTTAGCTCTACTAAATTTGGTCATAGATGCTACAGTTCCCCAAAATTTGGGACGGATCCCTTCGGCTCTCAGACCCCTAGAGTAGGGGTATGTTTCCCTTGCAATCCCCAACAAGCTCACCGCTGATCTAGACTCACAAGATTTGCAGTCTGGTGCACAGTATGGGCTTCTAGCTTTCATACCAACATCATCCAAATGGATTGGGCTACACCAATCCAACACCAACCACCCGGGGTTGCCTCTAATGCATCCCGAACCCTCATGGATACCTCCTAAGCCCCATTTCATCTCTAAAAACAAACATTAGAGGGGTTTTAACTTTCAGAATTCTATTATGAACCCTTGTTCAAAATCCGGCCCAACAACTATTTTAAAAACTCAAATTCCTTCTACAATTTTCAACCCATACGGAAATGAGATCTCATAATATCTCCATTATAACACTTCTCATCCACAAAAAGTTATAGTGGTCATCCAATCACATCACCCAACCTACATTGGTAACCAGTTCTCGCTCAACGACCACATTCCATCCTCGAATGCTCAACGTGCTTCAACGTGTGACTTTAAACATAAAGCTCTTAAACTTCCAAAGAACAATCCAACACTCTTATTCATTATAGTACCCCTAGATGATGTTTACCAAAGCCTATCTATCCCAAGACACTCGAGGTGTCCTCATCCGATTGATTATCCGACCTGTGGTGCTCCCCACTATAGGACCTAGCTCACAAGCCAATTTCGAACCACGATGCCTCCCCACCATCATAATTGCATGTTGTAACATGTTTCCCACGTTCTAATGATTAACCCAATGTATTTCCTAATACATCACAACCAAACACAAATGGAAACGCCAGTACCAATTCTCATTCCCCAAATTTCCAAGATAAAATGGATATGCTTCCACTATCCAAGCATTGATCCTAATATGACGGTTTTACCATGAAAGCCTCAACCAAATCTCAAAACACACTTTTTGTGTCCAATATGATGCGTTCGATGTTGTTCCTATCCCACCATATCAAATTTCATGTGAGAACATAAGTCAAACCTCCCTTGGTTGACCCATATCAAAAATGCTTGGCTTTAATCGTCAACACATCACCAAAACACATGATCATGATGCCTTTACTCCCAAATGCAACTAGAGATCGTCCCAATACATCCACTGATGTCTCAACCTAACTCCCAACGTAATTCCATGATTGAATCCTTAACCGACCATTTATACCATCGTGCCATATTGTGAGCACTAACACACCACCGATCTGATCACGTTCCGATAACCTCAATTCATCCTGAGCCTGAAGCCAACACTTGGAATTACTTCATTACCATATTTGAATTCATACCTAGAATTCATCAAGGAATCCAAATGGATCCATATGCATTTTCTCACCAGAACCGAAATTCCATAATGACTATCCAATGGATAGTCTTACAAAACCATGACCCTACCCGCATGAGGGTCGTATCACCTGTGAACAATACGACATTCCCCACAATGGGAGGGTCCTCATCGTTGTGTCATAAAACTGAATTCATGATCACCACTACCCACACTCTGTCGGTCAATGAATGTGATGGATGGATGTTGTTGTCCTACTCATACTGAGTGCTAGCACAAAATGTCAAACATTCTCCATTCCCGATTCATGAAACGTCATAATTTGACACCCTTTGAATTCCAAATCATAATGAGGGTCACGCCCTCAAATGAATAATGGTGCACTCCCCACCATATGATTTTTCTTATATTGTTCCTTGATTGAAATTCTCTGCAGGATAGATCATCATCACACGTGTGACGCTCCTCCAGAGCCATTTTCATCAGGTTTCCGAGCTACTAGTCCCATAAGTAACTCACAAAACTCCATCGATCGTTCCATATGTGACATCATGCACCACCTCAATCTCCCTTAAACATAATAGCCGTACACTCTTATACCACCCGATCATTGAAACCTAACTCATGAACCCCAGATTCACACATCATTGAACTAATATAACCATGCTCCGCCACATTTCAATTCCATCTAACCAGATTCAAATCGAGCACTTCACCTATTTCATGGTTAATCATACAATCACCCGCTAATTGACATCATTCCAAAACCTAAGTGTCTACCCGTGCTCTCGCCACATTACTATAGCTTACCCAGAGCCATCAGGGTCATGCACTTGACCATTCCTACCCTCAAAATCTCGCCTCAATACTAAGGCATTCCATGTGTCTCATATTCCAAAATGCCAGCACTCAAGGTGCTTAATCTCAAGAGACTAAGGCATCACCATTCCAAAACCATAACCTCAACAACACCTCTGGTTCATTGATCTCAAAATCTAGAATGTACTTGTTCTTCTTGCCTCTAAAGCACACATGTTCCCGAGATAAACCCTATTATGGGTTTCCCTCGATCACACTAGACATCGACTCACTAAAGACTGAGTCGAAACTAAGGGTCTCTAGGTATCCCACCTAGCCCAAAAGTCAAGGTCTTTCATGGACCATGTACCATGAGGTGTCAATCGCTATCCTATAAAAGGTCACACAACATATAATGTGCCAAACTCCCACTCTAGGGTCTCATGTAACACATAATTTAGGAAAATCATTCCAAATAATCTTTTTATTAGGGCATTTCTTCTCACCGGGCATCCACATACAGGACTGCCCCCTTGAGAATCACAATCTCATCGGTCACCACTGTCACAACCAACGACATCATCCTAAACAATCTGTATCAAGGGAAAAACATTCACTAGCTTGGTTAATTATAATTTCATTACAAGCTATATTGGAAAAAACTATATAGTTTGTTACTGACACTTTAAATAATTGAAGCTAAATAAAAACCACCCCCAAGAGGTTCATCAATAAGGAATCGAATGCCTCTGTTGACCTACTAGGGTCACTTAACCTTTGTGCACATGGGTCAAAATCATCATTCTCATCATCAAGTGTCTCACCATAGATCCACATAACTTCTATAAGAAAAAGTTACATATACAGGTGATTTAGCTGAGTAGAATGTCACCAAGAACTTATACAGGAAAACAGTGTATGAGCTATTACTGAAACTTTAAATAGTTGGGACTCTCATCAGTGATAACCAAACATAGGAAGACACATATACCATGTGAATCCGACATGCCTAATCATGATGCATGAGATGCCTCTTGCCTCTACGTTCCAAGAACCAACTCCAAAATAAAATCATAAATATGAATACAGTGTGTTACATGAAGTGGAAACCATATAATTGCAACTTTTCATATCAAGAACAATATCCTAGGTCCCTGATAACCTGGAATTTCTACCAGAATAGGTGTCCATGATGCACCATCCCGGTATCCATCTCAAGCTTTGACACATTCCTATATCGGCTGTCTGCCATAACCCAAATAGCAAGACAAACAAGAACACCTATGACACCACTTTGTAACATTCTGACCCGAAGGCCACTCGACTGGTGCACTAGACCAGAGTGTGACATGACCTCAAGAACACCTCCACATATTCCAGAGTCCACCAACTAACAACAAGAGTTTAGAGTGTGACCATCTGGATACTATACCCCATATTAGAGTGTGCATTAACAAATAAATAACTAAATAGCATCCACATCATCACATGAAAGTACATAGCTGGAATAATAACTTCCAATAATAATAGATGATTGTGGAAGTGATAAAAACTCAAACGATCATGTTGGTATATAATATAGATCTCCCACTAAGCTAATCACATATAAAAAATAAATAAATAAAAGATATAAGACTATAAAATAGGTCATATCCCCATCTCCAGGCCTCACCTACAATCTTCTAGCCCCACTTGAGCTGCTCTAGCTCAAACACATAATATTGAGCCTCATCCCAAACTATACCTGCAACCAAGTGAGGGTCTTCTCATTTAACCAAGTGCAATGAAGGCCTGAACAGGGTGTGAGTGTAAAACTCTGTAGGGAACCACCAATTAGGTCCCATACATACTGACAATGCAAAGATATTTTCATGGGAAATGATCATATGAAAACAATAAACTGCAAAATATAAATAAATAAATACACCACTATTGATCTTTAGGTTTGTGACCTTGATCAATCATACATAATTTGGTCAGTGATGGAGAATCTATGAGCATGTTAGGATATTGTGACAATAATATCTGACCCATGGTCAATTCCCAAGAGCATGTCCTGGGAAATCTAGTAACATAAGGCTCAATGATCGAGTATATCATCATGAATGGCTCAACGACCAGATCCCATGTGCCCTAGGCATCTCTCCAAACTCCAAGTATAATGAATGGATCAAAGCTGATTCCTGAGTGTCCCAAAAAATCACTGAATCAAAATAATCTCCATGTCACCATGCCAATCATCTGAATCCCAGGCATCCCAAATAGGTAAATAATGTCACCAGCCTCGACCGCCTGGATCCCAGGGGCATCCTAGGAATCTCATCACAATAATAATAATAATCCCCTGAGCCTAAATGAATGGATCCTAAATATTCTAGGTTTCCTAGGGACCCTTGGCGTCCAAGGCGTCCCATACAGACCTGAGGTCGAATCCCAACGTCCCAGGCATTCTTCACATAGATCACCAACCAAATCCCAGGAAGCACATCCGTACATCCATATCAATATCATCATATAATATGAGGCTCAAAATCCAGATCCTAGGAATATCCTATGGGCATCCACATCATTACCATCATCATATCATATCAGGCTTATAAGCCTGATCCTAGGAAGCACATTTGGAAATCCATAAATGCATCATAATAAATAAATGAAATCATGAATTAAAGTCATGGGTTGGGAGGACGACTAAACCCATCACCACTATCCATAGCCCCATAGGCATACATGTTTGGTACAAGTTCTATGGTGACACCTGCTAACATCTCTATGAATTTCCAAACACACATGTTTAGGGCTAGTATATAACTGGGGAACCAAATTGGGTCCCCTGGGGAATATCTAGGGAGAGGCTCCTCGCTTGGGGTCCTCTTGGTAAACACAAGGGCAGAAAAAAATTACTTGGTTTCTTGGTCTCAGTCTGGTCTCATGGGTCAGCACTCGATACTCATAGGATGTCATGATCCTCAAAAATCTCATAAACATGGAACGAACTCAGGTGAATCATGGATAAGCCTCAGAGGCTATGATCTATGGAGATGGACCATGGCCCATCTAAAGTCCAAGTTCATCTGGGTTGGTCCGATCACTCAGACCATTCATCCTTCCCAATGTCCAACCATCCGGGAAAAAATGTCTCAAGGGAAGGGTCACTCTCCCTATAATCAATCTTATAGAGCCCAACAAATATAAGTACCATAAGGGTCATGACTCGGCCTACTAAGTATAATTAGTATCAAGGAAACTAATCAAGGTTCATTGAGTCTTATTGAGTTCAATTAATTTGATTAACTCCACTCAATGGATTCAGGTATCAAGGCATACCATTAGTCCATGCGTTGGCCATCGACGACCAAGGCATCAAACCGATGCACTAGGTTCGTAGTGGAATATGTGATTTGATCTTTTCATTCCTAATCATTTCATACGAGTCTAAAAAATCAAATTTTATAAACTCATTTAATTATTTTAAACATATCAATCATACATAAAGGGTCAACTGCCTCAGTGGAAAGACCACACATACACATGCATATGACGAAAAGCGTTAAGCCATAGGGAAATTACCAAGGACCACCTACCTCATTTCAAAGATCTTTTCCTTTTTAATTCACCATATGAAAACTCCACCGAGGCTTTCCATGCCCCATACAATCCTCATCTCAACCCAGTCGACGATCGCCCGACCATCCGAGGCCCGAACTCACACCACACATTGCCCAAAATCAATTTATAATTAATTTATAATTAATTTAAATAATAAATAATTTAATTCCAATTTTTAACCAAATTAGCATAATTGTTGAAAACTCATTGGGTGGCCGCGTCATGTTGGAACCAGAAATTACAACCCATGGGAGGCCAATAATGTGCTCCTGGTATCATCTCAGGCCAAATCCCTAACACATGACATAAATTCAAAGCTCAACTTAATTCATTTTTAAGTGGACAACTTAGAAAAATCACCGCGATGACATACCTCATCAAAATGTCAGGACACCACATGCAGATGGTGTCTTAGGACGTTCTCTAGCTAGGTTGCATGAAAGTTCTTCTGAGAATGGGTGATTTCACCATTCTCTAGTGAAATCTCCATGAAATCCCAAAACAAAAACAATTCCAAATCAATGCAAAAGAGGGATATGATGGAACTAAAGGAGAGGAACCCGTACATCGACCCACCAAGGAAAATGCCCAAGAAAAACATCCCAAATATAGGGAAGAATAAAAGGGGAGGGGAGGAGGCCCTCCGACCATGCATGTAGGAGGAAGGATAGAAAAAGGAATTGTCCCCATAAAAAACCCAAGGGAGAAAATGTCATTTTGACCCCTCAGAAGGCCACCGACTAGCTGGTGGCTACAAGTTGTAGCCACCCTATAACCCAGCCACCCTAGGATGCATCTGTTTCATCTCGAACCCTTTAGGATACTTCTCGAGCCTCATTTAATGTCTAAAAACACTTTTTAAAGGGTTCTAACTCTCATAATTACATTCCGAACCCTGGTTTAAAATTTGACCCATCCACTGATTAAAAAAATTTAAATTCCTTATGGAATTTTCAACCTATACGGGAAAAGGATCTTATAGGTAGCAAGAAATTTAAACAAGAAACAATAGGAAGTAGGAAAACAAAGAAAATGTACTCCCCCATGCACTTATTTTGTTCCATGTTTTCAATACTAAATAATAATGAGTTTTCAAATGAAATCAACACAGGTATAACACAAAACTATATAAGAGAGATGCAATCTGAGTTTTTTTATTCTATGGAATGGAAGCTAGTTTTCTTCATCTTTAATGTGATATACAAAAATTTCATTCTCTTTATTACCTATAATGAAAAACAAGGGAAACACTGTTAAACTAAAATCAAAATAAAACAAAACAAAACCGAATGCTTATTTTTGGAATTGATAACAAAAAAAATTATTTTCTAGTGCAGTGTATTGATATTGTCCCTTTTATTTTTCTAAAATGAAAACAAGAAAACAATTATTAAATTGAAAAAAAACAAAAGAAGGGTAGTAAATTCTTGGGATGACCCCTATAAGGGATGTCATGTTTTTGGATATCCACAGCTAGAGAGCGGCAATCGATCATCTCTAGTCTAATAGGGGATGGGGTTTCTTCACTATAAACCACCAAAATTTATCAACTATAGTGTTTTTCTGCTTACACTAAATATGAGGAGCCCCTTGAACATTTCTATTAATGTACTCCTTTGAATTTTTAATTTTCTAGACTTGTGGAGGCATGAAAACCCCTGATAGTTTATGATTTTTTTTCAAATAAATTTAATTTCTTTGATAGCATGCGTTTCACGTAACATTGAATTTAAACGAACCGCAATATATTATTAAAATATTATTATTTAAAATGACAGTTATCGCCTAGCCATTGAATTGGAGGGTTTGAATAGGACTAACTAAATTATGAATTTTTTTGTTTATATATGTATAAAATTAATTCAATGGTTATCAATTGATTATTAATCAAAATAAAAATCAATTGAAAGAAAAAGAAATATTTTTCTAAAAAATGGTTCTTACGCACACAATGTATTTTTATAAATTAAATTAATCCCTATTTTTGAATAATTTTAATGAAATTTATATATTATTTATTTGATCAAATGTTTTAAACATTCAAAAAATATTTTTCTAGGTATAGGATAACAATAAATCCAGTTTTATACTTAAAAATGTATTTTTTCTAAAAAGCAATTTTAGTCACATTTTGTACACTTGATTTAAAATTAATTTATTCCATTTATATATATAGAATCATATAAAATGAGTTATATATTTATAATTAGGAGGTTAAAATTTTGTAAATAGAGCCCTTTTATTTTTGGTCAATATGAATAGTAATAGTGGTAAAATTTGTCACCTCGGTAAAGGGTAAATTGAGTTAATTTTGATTAAAAATAAGTGATAAGACCATAATTATTCTTTCAAATTATTATTGGATTAAAGTAATTATAACCTTAACACATTAGGCTCGAAATTGATTTGTTTAATAGACACTTGTTCATGAAAATGACATATATTATTTAAATCAATGAAAGTAAAAAATGTCACTCTCTTTGTTTATAATATCCTTTATGTGTTCACATAGAGACAAATATCACTTATGAATAAATATTAATAGCCATTTTGTGAATAATGAAATTATATTCATGATGGAAATTTATTTCTAATTTTTATCTATTATATAATTACCTTAAATTCTTACACAACGCCGAAACAATATTTATTCAATTAATGGAAAATAAAATAAATGATATTTAAAAAAATAATTGGTATAATTTGAGTAAGTTATAGTATTCCACAAATTTAATAGGTAAATATGACATATTAGTGTTATTTTAAAAGATGATATTAAAATTAAAACTTTTTATTTATTTCTTTTAGGTCAAATTAAAAGAATAGTATCAAAATTTACAATAATGATATTTTATCAAAATAATATTTTTTAAATTATTTAAAAATCATAATTTTTTTAAATAATACAAGGTGGTTATGATATGGTTGAAAATGTCATAAATTGGCTATTTATGGCCCATTTGTGACCTTATAAGTAAATATTAAAACCTTTAATATTAAAAAAGCTGTTACTATAGTTAAAATTAAAATATGATAACTAAGGGTTAATCAAAATGACAAGGTTTAAAATTACACAAAAATTTGTCTAAATTCTATTAGTTGATGAGATTACAACCCTATACCACCTTAGATTTGAATCCATGGTCATTTAAAGGTATTTTAATTGAGAATGAATTTATTATAATTTAATCTTTTGAGAAATTTCAAAAGTACCCTTCACCTTTAACATCCTAGGATTTTAAAAGGAAACACTATGTTTGATAATGTACAAGATACGCAACACCAAGCTTAAAAGAACAACTAAATATTGTTATTATGTGACCATTATAATCTTTTCATTAAATTAGTGAGAATGAATAATGTTAACTAAATTATGAAATATAGGATGGTCCTAATAACTAATAATATATTAATTAATTCTTATAAAATTAAGCACTTAATTTTATTGGTGTCATTTTATTCTTCAAATACACTTTCTTCAAGAATGATTTTTATTGATTTTGTGAGAAAACATTATAATTAATTTTTAGAAATTTTAGAAATTTTATTTAATGAAATAAATATTATTTTTGAAATTAGCATATCAAAATTAGCTTATGATGAAATTTTTAGAATTTTTTGAAAAGTTTGTTTTTTCAATAAATAGTAAAAAATACATATTTTTATTGAAAATTGTTTTTTCTTTTCAAGTATTTGAAAATTCAAATTATATTTTAGTTTTAAAATTTATTTTTTTAATTTTTATTTATAATAATCTAATCATGGTTTTTTAATTTATTTTATACTTTAATTTAGTATAAAAACATTTTATGTTTTAAAGGGAATTTTTCTGAAAAACTGTTTTTTATTGCCTTTTTATGATTTAATTTTAAATTAAATTCTGAAAATTTTGTGTTTTGAATTTTGAAAAATGGGTTTCATATTTGGAATCAGGAGTTCCAAATTTAGTAAATAGGTTGCTTTTATTTTTGGACAATATGAATAGTAACTTTGATAAATTTTGTTACCACGATAAAGGATAAATTAGGTAATTAAGGGTAAAAATAATATGACAAGGACTATAAAATGAGTCTTATACTTTCCCAAATTTTATTGGATGAGTAATTTTTATCCATAATCATTCAATGCTTGAATACTTGATATTTGGTTTCCATTTATAAGTGACTATGACATTTATAATATTTTATTTGAAAAAAGTCAAACACGTCACACTCTTGTTTTTAATAAGTATACTATTTTTAATATGGTATTATCTAGATAAAAATTTCAACTAAAACTATTCTTTTGAAATCTAATAGATTTATCTTATACATGCTAATTTATTTTTAAATTTTAGTGAAGAAATAACTACCTTAAATTCTTGCACAACAATGGTACAATAATTATTTAATTAATAAAAAAATAAAATAAATGATATTAAAAATATGAAAATAAATATAATATGAGATAATTAATGTAATTAAAAAATTTTCTAGATGACTTTGACATGTTAGGTATGTATTAAAAGATTTATTTTGAAGTTATCTTATTGTATTGATATTTTTAAAAGTCAAAGTAATGAATAGTGTCAAAATTGACATTAATGATATTTTAAAATAAATAATATTTTATTAAATGATATAAAATTTCTAAAAATTTTATATCTGTCCAAGTGATTAGGATAAGTTTTAAAATTTCATTCATGGTCCATTTATGGGGTTTTTAGCATTTTTTAGTAAAAATATTGACCATTAAAGAGTAAAAATCAATGTTGTCACAGTAAGAGTTAAAAGAGTTAAATAAGAGTTAAAACTAAATGATAAGGGTAAGAGTGTGACCATAGCTTGTTCAAAAACTATTGGATGAGAGGATTTCGAACCATACTCATCTTAACTTCTAAATAACTCACTTTTGAGCCATTTGGAATTAAAAATTAATTTATATTAATTTAATATTTTGTGAAATTCCAAGAGTGCCCCTCACCTCTCCTATAAAAGGGAACCTCTTCTTCTCATTTATTCACACTTAAAAACCCATTTTTTTGGACAAGATATACCCAAATATCTTCCTATAATCCCTACCCCCATTCTAGAGGTATTTTTTTAGGTAGAACACTAACCTTAGTGGTCTTAAGGTGTTAAGAAAAAGAGATTGTCCAAATAAGTGATATTGTTTTTAATAGTGTTTATGTTTTATTTCTTCTTCCACACCCTTAAAATATTCTTCAACCATTATAAAATAATAAATCCAGTATCCTACATATATTTAGATGCTATTATGTTAGTGTCATGACCCATATATATCTCCACTTCCATTAAATGGGAAAAGAATTCATCATTCATGTGTACGAAGGCCTACCGCCTCACAAATCAATGTGATTCATTTTCCATCATCACCTATCATAATTGGAAATAATGATGGAATTATTTTTATAAATGATATTAATGACATATTTATCATTATGAAAAGATAATATATCATTTAACTTCTTACCATTCCATGTACTTAAAAATGATAATGTCATTTGTTTGTACGTGTGAACGATCACCTCCATGAAGTGATGTGATTCATTTTTCATCACCACATAACATGGGTGATATATATAATTATATTTAAAGAAATAATATGATATATATATATGATATTATGATCATTATTTAATGATAAAATGATATTTACCTTCTTTCTATAATGATCACAGCAAAATGAAAACGATACTCAAGCGTACGTACGACCTACCATCTTTATTATTATAACATAGTTCATTTTTCATAACCATATTTCATGGTTGGATATAAAAGTATAATTAATTTATTAAAGTGATAATTATTTAATGAATATTATTCTAGAGATAATGTAATTCTGATCACTTTGACCATAGTCAACATACCGAAGTCATCCCGGACTTCGGAACAAAATATCGTTAAAACATTCGACATGAACTTAAATAATTAAGTAATTGTATATAACATGGAAATAAGTGATTTAAAAGGAATAATAAAATTGAACAATGTTATAAATAAATTATAAATTAACCTAAGTTTATTATCCAGGAAAATAAAAATGTACGTGACGATTCAGACTCATGGAAAGAGACTCTTTAACTAAAAAACCATGTTTTAAATATTTTAAAGATTTATTTTCTAAATCATTTTCTTTCATTTTCATGTTTTTAAAATGATTTTTATAAATTTAATTATATGGACATGAATTTTTTTAAAATATAATATTCTAATTTCTATCAAATGTTTTCAAAAAAGAATCCTTTTAAGGTTTTATGTAAGAGACTTTATTTTGAAAAAATTTCTTTTAATGTTTCTTTTTACAAAATTCAAAAAGACTATTTTTTAACTTATATGGAATGAGCATATTTTCCCTCTATTATGATGCTTTAATTATTTTATTCCTCCTTTTATAAGTTTTCATGGTTATTTTGAAATAAAATGGTTTCTTTATGATGTGTGTAGTGTTTCGATTTTAAAAGTTATTTTTAAAAGAAAAGGGTTTTTTGATATCCAAAAGCGACTTGTTTACGACTTGAAAATAGTTTTTTATAATTTTTTATGATGAAACAGTGCAAGAATAATTTTTTTTATTCATGATATGTTACTTGAGCATTATATATGATAAATGGGTGTGCCCAGAAATCACTGGGTGAGACCGTTATAGCATATACGATGGGGAAGCCCAGATAGAATTAGGTGATCCCATTATATATTATACAATGAGTGCGCCCAACTAGAATTCTAATGCATTGAGTAATGTACCTTGTCTTTTGAGGAAAGAAGTAGGTAGTTACTGAATGGTTTCTCCTATATATTTATCTGGGCTCCAGTTATTTCTGACATGGGTTTAAAACAGGTATGAATTTCATGTTCTATATTTCCAAAAAAGGTTTTAATTTTCTTGATATGGGTTTTAATAATTTTATTTGAGATAAAAGTGTGTATATTTTCATGTGAAAATGATTTATTTCAATAGCTCAAAGAACTTTGAGATAAAGGTAAATATTACATGGGTTTTCATGTTTTTCACTAGACTAATAGTTTTCTTTCTTTATGTCCCTTATTGAGATTTTTATGACCATAAAATGTTTTAAAATAATTTTTACAAGATTTTAAGGAATAATAGAGACAAGGATGATGTCAAGATCAAAATTGCGAAGACGAGTCAATGAAAATAAAACATTTTTTATTTTAAAAATGTTTTGTTTGGTGGGAAAAATGGATATCGAGTAAAAAACTTCACTTGTAATGTATGAGTTTGTTATGTATGATTTATGACCTAATTATCTAAAACTATAAACCTAAAAGATCTTTGGGAAAATAAATTTATTTATAGTTTTAAAATAATTATAATATGTATTATTTAAGGTCAGGTCCTTACATCACCTCAATTACAAAAGGGAAGTTCCTCCCTCTTTCTTTATACCACATTAAGTGTTATAGGTCGACCAACCTCTACCAATTTATCCTTTTAAATTCTCTAGACACATCCTAAAGGTTTTGGTCTTCTCAAAAGACTAACCCTAGAACCCTTTATAGGGGATATAAAGGAGCCATTCCAAAGAACATGTAATCGCCACAACCGATCAGTTTCTTTTCTACTCTTCTTTACTTCCTCTAAATCTATAGTATTTATCATAACATAATAAATTCAGTATCTTCAATATGATGAAGTGTTAGTGTGATTATGAAAACACCATTACACGCCCTCTTTCCTATCGAACGAGAAGTGAAAGTATCGCTCGTGCGTACGTATGACTTACCATCTCCACGTAGTGATATAATTTATTTTTCATCACCATATTTCAAGGATGGGTATTATGATGGGTTTAATGGTTATATATGATATTTATGACATAATTTTACTTTTGGAATTATAATATCACATCTACCTACTTACCATCCGATCCTTTTGGAAACGATAACGTCTTTTGTGCATACCTATGGACTACCACCTCCATGAAGTGATGCTATTCGTTTTTCATTTATATTTTACTTGGATGGAAATGAGGAAGAATTTTGTCACGAACCAGCTTGAAGGGGGCTGAACCGCGACTACCCCAATCCCGCCTCCAATAGGCTAGGGGATGGCCACTTGCGTTGAGTAGGAATGTCACACACATGAGAGGAATTAGCCTAATGTACCTGTACACACACACACACACTCATCTAATCCCATAAAATTCTGAAATGTAAAATAATTGAAACCAATTCATGTATACATCCATAATCTCACAATCAGAGTATGATAGTAAAGTAATGAAAGCAATAAAGGGTCCAAATACAAGACCAACCAAAAACTATAGAGAGTCTAACCTGCTTCGAAGGTGAAGACTACTATCAAGTGAAATCACCAAGAAAACACCTTAGTATGTCTAGCTCAAGCTATGCTCCACCAACTCCTTGTCCTCTCAGGACACTTTTAAATAGGTCATCGTCCTCATAAGACACGAGACATGTGGGCATAGCCCATACATGGGTAAATATAACAATACCCAATATGACACCCCCAAAATAATAAACACATAGCATCAAGAATGGTCATCTCATAACAAGAATATAATAATAAATGCATAAAAAACACCCAAATATACTCAGGAAGGATACTGCGCCTCCATCCAGTCTCAACCAAACTGTCAGCCACATAATTCTGATCAAAGAAATGCTCGTTCTAGGAGAACCCACTCCATGAGCCATGCTATCACCGGAGACATTCATCCAATAGGTCATGATCATTTCCCCCCATGAAAACTCACTGGTCTTTGAAGACCTTGATACTCAGAGAGGGTATTATACCCAAGACCACTGGGGGACACCAAAAACTCAATCTTGATCAACCCGCTATGTAGGGGATTGTATACCAACTATACCACAAACCCTGCTAAAATGGATTGCTAGATAGATGATCAACACCCCAGCCATGGAGGTCATGCCGATTCCATAAACCCCACCTAGGGTATAATAAGAAATGATATAGGACCACATTACTGTCTCATGGAGGGACACCACAAACTCTATCATAGACTCATACTCTAGAGGGTATTACAAACCAGATATGTGGATGTAATACTACATTATATCATCGAGGGGATGGACCAAGCAAACATACTCAACCGATACTGGTCCAATACTAAAGAAAAAAAGGGCTCCAAACACCCTCAAAGGGGGTACACGATGTGTCCAACCAACCCTTGGTCTACCCATGTGATGTTGCATCACACGACATGTAAATCTATAAATACACGGTGTGTAAGTATATGTAAACAACATGTAGAAGTCTTCTGGCACCCTGCCCGTGCTATCTGTCTGTGCCCATGTACTATTTGTCATGCCCATGTACGAACCCATGTACACTTATCTGTGCCCATGTACATCAGACCATGTATGTGTACCTAGAACTACCCGTACTCATGTACCCTCCGATCTAGACACCGATATGCCATCACGGTTCACATTTCATGTGGAAGTTGTCACACAACGTGTGATATTTTTCTCTCTGAGAAAACCCTAGTGCCACACAAAGGGTCCCACACGACATGCATCTATGAATTAGATGCCGTGTAACCTAGGATTTTTCATAACCCTTGGTTTATTCTCCACATCATCCTCTGCACTGCTGCTACTGTAAAACTCTCTGAAATAAAGGATTCAGGTTGGATGACCCATTTCGTTGCCACTCATTGGGATCCGGGTTCAGATCTGCTCAGAAAACTTCACCATCAAGCCATCTGTCACTATCATGCATCAAAATGGTAATATCAGGAAACTTTAGTCTGATCTGATCCACCTCCAATCATCCTCCATCGCCACACCTTGATTGCAACCTCAATCGCGAACTGCACCCTTGGTGTCGATCCATTGTGACAAAGAACATTCACACAAAAATTGAATACTAGGTATTTCGTCGAACTACAGACCATAATAATTTCCCACAATGATCATGTGAAGAAATGGGGGAGAAATAAATGAATCATAAAATGTGAGGAATGAACCTCAGCCTTTGTTCATTTTTGTCCTCGATCCATTTTCAAATAATTAGAAGAATGAATAAGGAAATAATCAATGAACAAAAAATCAACCGTAAATAAAATCAACCGTCGATGCACGAAACAATTATTGTTTGTGGAATTGATCCGAATTTGACCAAGGTAAAGGAAAACATGTGAATCACAAAAATCAAACCTTCTACCTAGAGTTTGAATTTATCGCTGATGAATAACGATCCTATATTTCTATCGTTGGCAAGATCCATGAACTCCAATGGAACAATGATCCTCGATCTTGATCAGATCCAATGTTATTCACCAAGAATTCTTTCCTCTAATAGTAGATATCTAGGGTTAATAGGATAACCCTAAGATCTCATCATAGCCGTGTATTTATAAACAATTTCAGGTCATGAAAAATCAATAAAATATATTAATTCCATTACATTAATTTATTTAAAAATTCATCCATGACCATGCCCAACCCGAGCGTTCAATGTGCTCCAATGTTAGGTCGTGCCTAGAGTAAAACCCATGCTCTTGACTCAAAGGAGACCTCATATTTTTTATCTAATCCTCCATTAAATATTTATTCTAATTTTTCATGAAAATTTCATGTGCGTGATATTAATATTTTAATATTTTTCAAGCATAAATTTTGGGATCACTGGGCCCCGTAATCTCACATCATTTATGTTCTTGGATCCAAAAATAATACATATAATATTATAAAGTAATACATGAAAAAATAAGAGTTGTTACATTCTCCCAACTTTAGGGTTTTTCATCTTGAAAAGAGAAAAACCAACTAAAAAAGATGAGGGTACCAAGCTCGCATCTGGGTGTCCCACTCCCAGGTGCTCTTTGAAGACTCCTATACTTCCATCAGACACGCACTAGAGGAATCGATCACCCATGAAGTATCCTCTACCACTGATCCTCAATTTCCATTGGGTACTCAAAAAAGGTAGCCCCATCCTCAATATCCAACTCATCCCAATTAATAACATGTGAGAAGTTGTGTATGTACCTCCTCAGTAGTGACACGTGAAGATGTCATGTACTCGGTCTAACTACGGTGGTATATCTAAATAGTATGCCACCTCTCCAACTCTACACAGTATTTGGAAAGGGCTAATGAATCTTTGAGATAACTTGTCACCCTAGAAAATCACTATAATACACATTGATGCGAGACCCTTAAGAACACATGCTCTCCCACCTCAAACTTCAGATTCCTCTGTCATCGGTCCACATAGTAATTTTGATAGCTCTATGCAGTCCTCATCCTATTTTGGATGATTTTTACCTTCTCTTTCCTACCTCTCACCAAATCAGGGCCCATGAGTGCTGAATCACCTGGACCATTCCAATAAAGTGGTGACTTACATGGTTGCCTATACAAGGCCTCAAATGGTGCCATACCGATAGTGGAATGGTAGCTGTTGTTGTATGTAAACTCCACCAAGGGTAAGTGATCCTCCCTACTATGACCAAAATCCAACATGCTAGCCTACAGCATGTCCTCCAAGACCTAAATTGTCCGCTCAGTCTGGCTATCAGTATGGGGGTGAAACGCCATGATTAAATGAAACTGAGTCACAAATACCTCCTACGATCACACAAATGGCATCACATCCCATAGATGTATATATTAACCTCATCACAAAGTCCATGGATATATCATTCGACTTCCACTCTCTCACCTCAAGGGGTTGATCTAAACCTGATGGAATTTGGTGCTCAACCTTCACTTATTGAAAAGTGAGGTATCGAGAGACAAAATCTGTAGCACATCCCTTCATGCCTGACCACAAAAACTAACGTCGGAGGTCCTGGTGCATCTTTTCCACACCTGGATGTACCGCCAAAGAGGATGTATGAAACTCACTCATCACCTCCTCCTTCAATTTCATTGGTACCATTGTCCATCCTCAGAAAATGATAACGTGATCCCCATCTTCACAAAAATCATCAGGAGCACGTCTAATGGATATCTGATTATGTAAGGTCTCACGGTCGGCATCTCTATGATGAGATTCCCTAAAATTCTATAAGAGCGGTGGGATAACAACCATTTAATGATGAAATGAATCCCCATCCTTGTCCACTATGGGCATTTGTTGTTGCGGAATCGCCGGGAGACACAACGATAGAAATGAGAAAAAACGAAAAGAAAGAAAGCAAGGGACACAACGATTTACGTGGTTTGGGAAAAATCCCTACGTCCACGGGAGAGGTAGAATTTCACTATGATTCGGGAGCGCGAAATTACAGAGGATTTTTAGTAGAAACCCTAGCCTGAAAATGGGCTATAAAACAATGGAGAAGACGATCACTATTTGAAAAAAGTGGTCCGCGTCGCTACAGTGAGCGGCGACTGGCTTTGTCAAAAGCACTACAGTAAAGTTGACCCCAAAGCCCGCACCGCTACAGTTGCGGGCCACAAGCATTCGGCCCAACCGGATCAGGCAACACCAATCCAACATTTGTAACAAGGATAACTACTTTGATGCCTCAGGAAACAACTGAGAACAAGATCTTCTGCTGAGAGCATCTACCACCATGTTCCCATTCCTTGGAGTATAGACAATCTTGAATTCATAGTCCCAGATGAACTCTATCCATAGTATCTATCTCAAGTTAGGATCCTTCCAAGAGAAGATAAAATTGAGACTCTTGTGGTCAGAGTAGATGATAAACCGTTCACCCATCAGGTAGTGTCACCACATCTTTAGGGTGAAGACTATCGTTTCTAACTCAAGATCGTGGGTCATATAGTTCTGCCTATGTGGTCTCAACTGCTTGGACCCATAGGTAATCAGTACCTGCCTCTACATCAATACAAAACCAAGTTTGGTCCTTGAAGCATCACAAAACACTATGTAATCAACACCCTCCTTTGGAAATCTCAAGATGGGGGCATTTGTCAACCTCTACCTCCACTCCTAAAAACACTAATGGCACTTTTCTATACAAATGAATGGATGCCCCTTTTGTGTCAAAAATATCAAGGGTGCTGCAAATATGGAGTAATTAGGTACAAACTTCCGATAGTACCCTACCAACCCAAGGAAACTATGCACCTCAGTAACACTCTTTGGTGGATCCCAAGCTAGCACTACCTCAACCTTCACCGAGACCACTTTTATTACTGCTTTTGAG
This sequence comes from Viscum album, assembly GCA_963277665.1. Taxonomy (NCBI): domain Eukaryota; kingdom Viridiplantae; phylum Streptophyta; class Magnoliopsida; order Santalales; family Viscaceae; genus Viscum; species Viscum album. The sequence goes on from OY728157.1 coordinate 1,714,876,392, forward strand.
ATGATGTGTCCTAGGAAGTAGACCTCTCAAATAAAAATTTGACACTTCAAGAGCTTCCCATAAAGTTGACACTCTTGAAGTGTGTCCATGACCATACTCAAGTGTATCATGTGCTACTCCTTAGACACTGAGTACATTAGGATATCATTGATGAAGACCACCATAAAATGATATATAAAAGGCTGAAAGATCTAGTTCATAAGCCCCATGAAAACAGCTGAGGCGTTCTTCATGATGAAGGGTATCACCAAGTACCCATAGTGACCGTAGCGACATTTGAATGTCGTCTTTAGTATATCCTCATCTCGTACTCACAACAAGTGTTTTCCTGATCTGAGGTCAATCTTTGAGAACAATCATGCCCCTCTCAAATGGTCAAAGAGATCGTCAATGCTTGGTAGTGGATACTTATTCTTCATAGTCACTTGGTTCAAGCACTAATAATCCACACATAACCTCAATCTTCTGTCTTTCTTCTTGGAAAGCAACATTGGGGATGCTCAGGGGGAAAAACTAAGTCCCACGAATCCCTTATTCTACAAGTCCTATAATTGTTCTCTCAGCTCACAAATCTCTACAGGAGCTATTTGATATGTTGGTGAAGATACCAGGGTCATCCTAGGGTGTAAGTCGATGCATAAGTCTAACTCTCGGTCGGGTGGTAATCCTGACATGTCCTCAGGAAAGATGTCCTCATACTCCACCACCACCATAGGGAACTGGAATCCCATAGTATCCACTACTCCAAGATTCATGCTAGCTAACTAGTGAGTAATCGACTGCACTCTTCAATGACCAATCCCATCATACTCTGCCAAGGATTCCCTTTCACCCACAAAGGAAAACCTCTTCCCATCATTATGAACACACCATATCCTCTACCTAAAACAATCAATTTGGGCATGAAATTTGGATAGCCATTCCATGTCTAAGATGATATCATAAGGCCTCATCGCTGCTACAAAGAGACCCTATACAAAGATCTCACCTCCAAGAGTCAGATCACACTATCGGAAAAAGTTTGAAATTGCTGAGTCACCTCCTGTCAGAGTCTCCAATCACAAGGGTCAAGCCAAAGGATCAACCCGAATCTCTAAGTCCCTAACTAAGGAAGTGGAAAGAAAGGAATGACTCACACCTTTATCTACCAGTACTAAAACTAAGGTAAAAGGACACATATCAAACCTTGTATAATTTCTAAAGTCTCAGGGTCATAATACTCCATACCCTGTAGTTAGCCTTGTCCTTGACCACCAGCTCCCCGAGTCTAGAATGGACCACCTGAGGGTGGTGGTGGCAAAAATTCAAACCTATGACCACCTCCTGCTAATCTACTGTCCCCTCTTCCATATCCACTACCCTATGGGCCTACCCAATCTTGTTTCCACCCCTGCCTTGGTAGTCTCTTGACCATATTTTGATTAGATGTATGATAGGTCAGACAATCCCATGCAAGATGTCTCCGACCATCACAAGAGAAACACAACCTATCCCTCGGCTGAATCAATCCATCTAGAGAGCCCTGAACCACTGATCCTCTATCTTGAGATCATCTCTTAAAGTTCCTGACACACTCGGATTCCTATGACTATCTTAGACTACTTTCTGCTAAGGTCTCATCTTCTAGGTGGCTACTACCAACACCCACTGTCATCACCTACTTTTCTAGGAAGCTCTCTACCACTAAGGCCCGCTCCAACACTCTAATATAAGTGGGAATGTAGAGATATATCACTGAAGAATGAAGGTCTGCACCGCGAAGAGCAGATATGGAACCATATCTATGGAGTATTGTGAGAGATCAATAAACCTCATTTAATTCTCCACTACAGTCATACTTCCCTACCGTAGATGCATGAACTCTTGGATACGCACTGATCATAATGTGTTCGGATAAAACTCTTCTATAAAGAGAAACTCGAAGTCTGACCATGAGAGAGTTGTCTCATCGTGTGAATGAGTCACCAGACTCCACCATCTCCTTATGGATCCCTGAATAATACTCACCATGAATAATTACATATGATCCAAATACATACTCACAAGGTGGAAAACTCGAGTGACTACCTCTAGGAAGTCCTCAGCCACTCGGGGATCTGGCTTGTCCCAAAACCTAGGAGGTCACTGCCTTTGGAACTCATGAAATGCACTTAAACTTCATGGATCATCATCTGACACTTATAGTGCTAAATACTCCTTGATGGGTGGTGGTATAGACGGTAAAACACCCAAAGGTACTATCTTCAGTACAAACCCTTGTACTGAAGCCTCATCGCTTGGTAGATCATCCTCATGATCACACAATGAAATCATGGATGGATGTGTTTGTAGATGTATCCTAAAATAAACAAGATATATCATGATCAAAGAGTATATCTAGAGAGATGAATCAAGAAGGAAATGGAAACCAAAACCCATTCCTATATGATGTATGCACTAATGTTTTCCTTGCAGCCAATGCTTACATATATCAAGTCTAAAGACAGGGTGATTAGAGTCCTGGTGTATGGATACGTCAGCCACCTCACCAACACCGGAGTCCCTAACTTGAAATTCGAACTCAAAACACTTAACACTATTTCTATAAAACCCAAAACAATATTAAAGACTCTGAAGCTAAGGTAGAACTGACTACTATGATACCACTATGTCATGAACTTGACGAACGGGGCCCGAACTATGACTACCCAAATCCCACCTCCAATAGGTCAGGGGCTGACGACCATCACCAAGTAGGTATGTCACACACATGGGAGAAATTAGCCTAATGTACATTCACACACACACACACAAATCTACAAGTCCATACAATGCTAAAATGTAAAACAATTAAAACCAATGCATGCATACATCTATAATCCCACAATCAGAGTATTATAGTAAAGTATTGAAAGTGATAAAGGGTCCAAATACAATACCAAACAAAAAATGTAGAGATTCCGACATGCTCAGAAGGTGAGGAATACTATCAAATGTGACCACCCAAAGAAAACCTCGGTCTTTCTAGATCAATCTATGCTCCAATAGTTCCTTGTCATTGCATGGCACCATCAAATGGGCCTTCATCTACATAAGACACAACACATGTGGGAACATCCCATGTAGGGTTGAGTTTAATGATACCTAGAAGGACACCCCAAAACCACTAAACACATAGCATCAAGAATGTTCATCTCATAACAAGGATATATAAATCAATGCATAAACAAACAACTAGATATACTAAGGAAGGAAACCGTGCCTCCAGGCAGTCTCAACAAAACTACCATCCATAAGATTCTGCTCAAAGAAATGCTCATTCCGGGATAACCCACTCCACGGGCCTTGTTATCACTGGAGACACTCATCCAATATGTCACGATCATTAGGACCCGCCCAAGAAAACTCACTGATCTTTAAATACCTCAATACTTATATAGGGGATCACACCCAGGACCACTGGGGGACACCACAAACCCAATATGTATTAACTCACTATGTAGGAAATTGTATACCAATGATATCATGAAACCTACTAAAATGTACTTCTATTTTAAGGATCAATGCCTCGTGCATGGAGGTCACATTTATTACACAAACCTTACCAAGGTTATAATAATAAATGATAGAGGCTCACACTCTAGTCTTATAGAGGGACACCACAAAAATATATCTGAGACTCATCCTCTAGAGGGGATCACGATCCAGAGATGTGTATGTAATGATGCTCTGTACCCTTGAGGGGTTGGATCAAAGGAACACACTCAAGGCCTTTAGGCCACCCAAGAATTCGGTCCATTAAGGCCTTCGGGCCACCTTAAGGCCTTCAGGCCACCTTTAGTGCAGATGCAAACTAGACAACCTACAAGGAACAAGCTCTATATGAGGATGACCAAGGAGCTTTCAACATAGAAGAAGCTACACGGATTGCAAGAATGATAGGGTATGATACCTGTCATCGGGAAAAGCTTGTGCAGGCATGGGATAGCCTAGACTAACAACCATGTGAAGGTCGAGAGATAATTTCACGATGAAGATGCTGGGAGGAGCAGTTCCAAGTAGTTAGTCTGGGTTGTATGTAATATTTGAAGCCTATGGGAAATTAATTCCTCTAAGGCCTATAGGGCCATGTAATAATTACACCTACAGGCATTGTAAGGGTTCCACCTCACCCCTTGAAAGGTGGATTATCAAAAATCAATAAAAAATGAAGGCCTTTGGGCCATTGTATGGATGAAGGAACGAAGGGCTCTAAACACCCTCAAGGGGGTACACAGTGTGTACTGGGGATACACAACATGTACTAGGGATAAACGGTGTGTACTGGGGATATATAGTGTGTACTGGGGATACACGATGTGTCCAGCCAACCCCTGGTCTTCTAGTGTGGTTTTTCCTCACTTGACATGTAAATATCCAAATAAATGGTGTGTAAGTATATGTACACGACATGTAGAGGTCTGCCAGTGCCCTGCCCGTGCTGTCTATCTATGTCCATCTACTGCTGGCCATTCTTATGTACTAACCTGTGTACACATGGTTGTGCCTATATATTCTTGACCGTTTCCAAGTACCCTAACCTACCCATGACTATGTACCATCTGATGTATACGTCGAGCCACCAACATGGTTCACATGACGTATGGAATATGTAACACAATGTGTGATATTTTTCTCTCTATGGAAACCCTATCACCACACATAGGGTACCACACAATGTGTATCTCCAAAGTACATGCTATGAAACCTGTTATTTTCTAGAACCCGTGAGTTCTTCACTGAATCATCCTCTATTCCATAAACACCAAAAATCTTACCGGAATCAAGGATCCGTTGTCTGCTGACCCCTGTCATCACTGCTTGCTGGGATCTAGGTTCAGATCTGCTCGGAAAATGTCAACATCGATCCATATTCCACTGTCACATCTCAAACTAGGAAGAATTGGAAACCTCGGTCTGATCTGGTCCACCTCCATTCATCCTTCGTCACCGTACCTCGATCACACCCTTGATCACAAACCACACTCATGATATCAATTCATTGTGCTGAAGAACGATCACGCAATGATCTAATACCAAGTATTTCATCGAACCATAGGAAAAAGGAATTGCCTGTGATGATCTTGAAAAGAAATGGGTGAGAAATCCACGAATCATAAAATGTGAGGAACATACCTTGGACTTTGTTCATTTTCAGCCTCGATCTATTTCCGAAGAATTAGAGGAATGAAGAGGGAAATAATCGATGAATAATAAATCAACCGTAAATAAAATCAACCGTCAATGCAAGGATCAATTATTATTCGTGGAATTGATCCACATTCGGCTGAGATAAATAATGATATAGAAATCACACAAATCAAGAATCCTACCTGGATTTTGGATTGATTGCTGATGAAGAACGATCTTGTGCTACTGTCATTGGTGAGATTCACGAACTCCGATGACACAATGTTCCTCGATCTTGATATGATCTGATGTTGTTTTCCAAGAATGATCTCCTCCAACATTCCTCTAGATCTCTAGGGTTAAATAGATAAACCTAAGATCTCATCATAACTGTGTATTTTTAAGCAATTTTAGGTCATGAAAAATTAATAAAATAAAACAATTTCATTTAATTAATTTATATAAAAAATTCTCCCACAACTGAACCCAACCTGAGCGTCTGACGCACTCTAAGGTTAGGTTACACCTAGGGTAAAACCCATACTCTAGACTCAATGTTGACATCATATTTACAATATGAGCCTCTGTTTAATAGTTATTACACATTTTCAGGAAAATTAAGCACACATGATATTAATATTTTTATATTTTCAAATATAAATTACGAGCTCACGTCGTCTCAGCTTCTAGCTCTGAAAATAATCCATATAATATTCTAATGTAATACATGGAAAAATTATATTCATTAAAAATTTGATGAATATATATGAGATATATGATATAATAATGATCCTAGAAAGGTGAATTAATAGTTACCCTTGTTTTATTCCATCCATTGAAAAATGAAAACAATGTCCATGCATACGTACGAACGACCATCTCCATGAATGGTATAATTCATTTTTTTTTCTATCTATCTATTTTATGGATGACTCTAAATATGTATATAATGAATATATATGATATTTTTATCATGTTTAATATTCTAGAGATGATGGAACTAAGATAAATATACAAGGAACATAACTATTGAACTGAAATACTCATGATAAATGACATATTTAACACCTGAAAATAACAAATTTAATAAGGAATTATTGATAAAAGGGGGTGTTGGAATGTTCTAAAGGGATAATATATGATATTATAAGTATGAATATGACTCTATTATACAAATATAATAAATAAAAATTTATTATATAGGAGGTTATAGTGCTTTTAAAGCAAGGTGAACTCGAGGTAAGTGTTTTATTTCACAATCTCATCACACTAATAGAAATTTAATCTATATCCACGGACCTATAGCCACAATTTTATAGGTCTGTGGATAAGGATTTTTTATTGTCATAGTTTAATTAAACCTCTATGGGTATATTAATTTTATATCGTAGCTGCCATTTTTTTCCCAATCTATATCGGGCTTCTTCTCCTCCCCCGATCCGCAACCCTATCACCGCGCAACCCTCCCCCCGGACGATCTCTCCTCCTCCCCGATGACCTCTCTCACAGAAGCGACCTCCTCCACGACGACCTCTCTCACAATGGAACCCTACTCATTGAAGACCTCTCTCATCGCGACACCCTCCTCCCTGACGCTTCCAATCAACACCACCCTCCAAAGTATTTTATGGGTTTATTTATGATTTCAATCACACTCTTGTGGTCACAATAGATCACAATAGGCTAAACGATCATGATTTCTATCGAAATCTTGTCTTCCAAAGATCTATTCTACTAAATTTGGCCTTTGAAGACCAAAGGATCATGATTTATTCAGCACTAGAAAATAGAACCAATCCACATTTATCATATTTGATATCTGTAATAAGATTTTTATTTCAGGTCTTGTGTGAGGTACATCTTCTATCCAAAAACAAAAAATTGGGAGTGTATATATCATTCAAAGAAACATGAGATACATTTTCCTTCTGATACCATTTCATCTTCTTCTATTACCACTGAGGAACTTCTTCTGATGTTTTATACTTATGAGGATATTTTTGTTCAAAACACTCCCTTTTATCATGAAAAACTAAAAAACATTTTTTTATATGTGTTGGAAGATGTTTTAAGCTACTGATATCCTCTTTTATGGGTATCAGGATTCACCTCTCGTTGTACCCTAGTGGCATAGTATACATCCTTGTGTCTATATCCATCACACAAAAAATAATTAATCATTAAAATAATAAGATTATGATGGAAACAATATTGCCTATTTTTGGGTTTTTTTCTCTCTAAAAAATCATTTTCCATGTAGAATTAATATTGCATTTGTCTAAATTTTTTACAATAAAAACACCTAATATTTTGTGTCATTCTCCCATTTCTGACAGCTTTATATTTAGGCTATTAAGATTATCCCAATTTCACTTTCCTCCAGATATTTTAGGCCCATGTTCTGGCATGAGGTGTGGTTTTATACTCCATTTTATCACATTACATATTATATCTCCATTTTTTTTATGGTGACACGCCTTTGGAAAGGAAATAATAACTTTAGCAAAAACTCCCAATATATATTTTTCTTCAATTAGAACTTGTTTCTTTGAGTAACCAAATTTCATGTCAGGTGTAAAGACTCATTGTCATTCATTACACTTACACCACCAAACCCTGACTTCTACATCATGTTCTTAATCCCTCCTAACCTATTATTTCATAGTATTGGAAAACCATCATTGATTTACACTCGTTCCTCCACATTGAGCTTGATATCCACTCCTTTTCTAAGTTACCAAATATTCCAATTTTCAATTTTTCAATCTATGCTACCATTTCTGATTTCTCAAACTCTTATTGTTGTATATAGAGATTTGGTTTAGGAAATAATACATTTTGTTTCATGATTTTATCCCTCTATTTTTGATGTTATTGAAGGGATACCTCAAACAACACTTTCAGATCAACTCACCCCAATAAATCATTGTTATTACTATCACTATTTTCAATTAATGTTTTATCAGTAACATTCACTAATGCATCTTAACCATGGTACCTACAATTTTCAACTTATTCCACTTTAGACTCATCTGAACTTTCATATTAATGAGACAAATTTTTTTCTTCTTGATGAATTTTAATTTCAGTTATCTCCTGTTTTTATCACTTTTTATAAAAAATATTCATGAACACCTCATCATCATCATCTTGAAGGATTTTAAAACACTTATCAATGAGGTGAACTACCTTGAAACATAAGAAACAATAAAATGGAAGATTTCCTTTGAATTTTCATCTTCCCTTATTCGGGTTTTTGGAAAAAATTATATCACATATTTTACCTCATCTTCTTCTGGAACAACTTTAATAAATAATGTATCAATTTCCTTGAATAAAACTTCCTATGATTTTTTCTTTTATCTGGTATCATTATCATCATTTCCTATTTTATATGTGACATGTGTGCTTTAAAGGATATAAATAAATACATCCTTTGGATCCTTGTATTCAAGTATATACACTTTGGGATTAAACCATCATTGAAGTCTCATCATGATTCATTTCAAGATCTTGGTGTCCACCATATATTCCCCAATAACTTTTATGTCTTCATCAAAAGAATTAATATTACTGAAGAATTCATCAAAGGTTTTGGTCAAACTCACCTTTATATTTTCAAATTTATTCAATGTTACATGCATCATTATATAAACTAGAACAGAGAACTCCTTTAGTATAATAATCATATACGAGTATACAAGCCTATACATAGACTCAATATAATGATCTTATTCCTATTACTATCATATAAATCTCACATGGTTGTTCATAGTAATTATTCTTTGATACTGTAGTATATCAGTTCTAATTCTCAAAATTCTCCCCTCATGAATTCTTAGAACATTATCTTTCATTTTTCAGATTTTATGTTCTCTAAATCACACATGAATATCATTTACATTAATGTTATAGAAACCTCCATGATTCGATATGTCACATATGTTATCATAAAAACTCATAATCGTAAAATCAGATTCAAAGTTGTATTTTTCATTGTGATTTGAAAAAAATGATCATGGTTGGTTAAATAGAAATTAAAAAGGAATTGAATAAGTTTTTAAAAGATTAAAATTTTTCAAATAACTATAATTCTTAGATTGAAATCCTCATATTAAACCTTATAATCCATTAATTATTATTCCACTTTAACCTTTGGTAATCTACCACTTCACCGAACTTCTAAAATTTCTTATAAAATGGTAAGATCACACTCTTCTCTCAAGATCATTGGAGATGGTTTATTCTTTGGGGAGGGATTTATATTTAATTTATTCATTTATATTACAATACTATTCTTTTGGGACTAATATTTTTTCTTTGGTATGGGGGATGGACTTATTTTTATGCTTTTTTATATTCCATGTATAACTCCCTTATCTTGGGTTTGGTGTTGTGAGTTTGGTTTGAGGGTAATGGATGTTGTATGTTTTTGATACTTTTTAATTCCACATTGTTATTTTTATCATTCTTTTATTGTTATAATATTTTATTACCATAACTTTTGATTTAAAATCATGATATCCTTATACCAATATATTATAATGAAATGGTGAATATATATACTACCAATACTATCTGTTATCCTATAGGAAAAGGGAAGTATTTTTGAAAAAGAATTGAAGAACTAAAATCTATAATGATGATGATGTGTATGGAAAGATGAAATTTTAACTGGATTCTTCATTATACTATATTTAGTTATTATTTATTGAATATATGATGCAATGTTGTGTTGATGATATTATGTTGAATCATATGTGTAACAAAAATTTATTTAATAATGGTAATATAATTTAAGCTAAAATAAATATAGGAACTATAGATTCAATAACATGGAAATGTTTTTCTAAGACTTGTTCTCTTAAGATGAATTTGAGGGCTGGTTCATGCTTAAAATGATAGTTCCTTCATTTACTTTTAAAAAGGTTAGTTTAGATGAGGTATAATTATAATATTTATGTGAGATTAAGAGTTTTTATTAGTCACTTGAGAGTATTCATTACTTTTCAATCCTTCCACCCCCTAGGATGATGTCCTACAGTTTTGGTTTGGGTATAGAGAAGTTTGAGGGAAGAAGAGAGGGCCCATAAGGGAGAAAAATAAATAGAAGAATAAAGACATCAGTATAACCGGAATTCTGTATTAATATCTAAACCTGTTTAGCTCTGTTATAGAGGAAGTGAAGAGAGAAAACTAAAAACAATAGAACCTATCGAATCACTTTTGGTATCTTAAGAAAGAATAACTTCGTTCAGTTTAGAGAGAGGACCACCTCTCTCCCGCGGTTGTGCCCACAATCTGATCTAACCAAAAAAATACTCCTCTCATCACCCCCCACAACCGATCGGTCCCACCTCTTAAACAGTCTCCCAGTAACCGCCTATTTCCCCTAAATTACCTTCTTTCCCCTTCGCTGGTAAGTGTGTAATAGGGGGGGTTTTGATGGGATTTTACTAACATTTCTCCCCTCATCATAAGACACCTTGACCTCAGGGTAAAAATCATGGAATTTTGAACCAATAAATGAAACATCTTCCTAAGTTGCTTCTTCTCAAGGTTTCCCTTTCCATTGTATAATCCAAAACCCTTATGGAATTTTGTTCATTGTCTTGGTAGCTAATACAGTTTCAGGTTCAACCACTATTGGACAACCAGAATCTAGAATTTCTAGTAGGCCAATCTACACGTAGGAATTTCCCACTGCTCGCTTGAGCTGCGACACATGGAACACTAGATGAAATCTAGTAGTAGAGGGGAGGTTGAGCTTGTCAGTTGTGTTTCCCATACGTTCAAGGATCTGGTAGGGGCCATAATACCTCTCTGCAAGTTTCGGGTGGAGTTTAGTAGCCTTGGAATTCTGTACATTTTGCCTTAGTTTGACATACATAGATTCACCCACTTCAAAGGAAACATCCCACCTGTGTTTTTTGGAATAATAAGTCATAAAATGCTATGCACGAGTGATATTCTTCCATAACTGGAGCAAAATATAGTCTCACTATGCTAGGGCTATAGCGACGACATCCACTAGTGTGTGTTGACCAGCCAACCACAAAAACCGAAGGAGGTTTCTTGCCATACATGACCTCAAAAGGTGAGAATTTAGTAGATGTATGAGGTGTGATATTATAACAAAACTCAGCCCAAGGTATCCATCGTGCCCAAGGTAATGTTTCTAGTGGCTCACAGCAAGGACGAGGGCCATTAATTCCTTTTCATATATTGATTTGGAAAGGTTGTTTTCTTCTAAAGCCTTGCTGAAATATGAAATTGGGTGGTGGGTTTGCATCAACACAGCTCCAACCCCTTTTCCCAAGGCATCATATTCAATGAAAAAAGTCTTCTAAAAGTCTTATAGGGATAAAAATGGGGCTTTTGTCATACACCTCTTCAAGTCCTCAAAGGCCTTCTCTTCTATAGCATTCCAAAGGAAATTATCCTTCTTGGTTAATTCAATGAGGGGCTTAGCAATTTTCCCATATTCCTAGATGAATTTTTGGTAGTACCCCGTAAGCCCCCCAAATCCCCATACTTCATGTTCTTGGGACGTGGTCAGCCCCAGACACAATCTACCTTTTTTGCATCCTTGGAAACCCCCTTGCAAGAAATGATGTGCCCCAGATATTCCAAATATTGTTGTGGAAACAAACACTTCTTCCTATTTACCAGTAGCTGATTTGCCTCTAATATTGTAAAATCCATTTTGAGGTGGCTCAAGTGTTTGGCCCAAGTATTACTATACACTAGTATATCATCAAAAAACACTAATATGAATTTCCGTAAATCCCCATGGAACACCCTATTCATGGTATATTGGAAGGTTTCATGAGCATTCGTTAGTCCAAATGGCATGACAAGGAACTCATAATGTCCCTCATGCATCTTAAAGGCTATCTTACAAAAGTCTTCTTCCTCTACCTGAATTTGTTGTAACCCGTACTTCCAATCTAGATTGAAAATAATAAGTTCCATATAACTCATCCAACAACTCCTCTATGATTGGGATTGGGAATCTGTCCGGAATGGTCAGCTTGTTCAAAGCTCTATAGTCCACACACATCCACCAACTAGTATCTTTCTTTCAGACTAAAATAATTGGGATTGAATATAGGCTATTACTATGTCGAATTACTCCACTAGAAAGCATATCCATAATCTATTTTTCTACTTCATCTTTCAAATAGTGTGCCAATTTATAAGGCCTAATGTTAATAGGTGCTACCCCCAATACTAAGGTAATTGCATGGTCAGTTATTCTAACAAGTGGAAGTACCCTGGGCTCTTCAAACAGTCTCTAGAATTTCTACAGTAGTGCTTTTAACTGCTGTCTGCTGGTCTGTTCCGAAGCTTTCCCTTTGGCTGAAAACTGCTGCTACATTCTCCAGTACCAACCTTCTAGTAGTAAGGAATTATCCTGTATCAGTTGCTGCACTCCCTCCAACTGACCCACATTCACGATTTCCCCTGGAGCATAATTTCCTTTCCTTTCCAAGTAAAATCCATGGTTTTTTGGATCCAATTAATTAGAACATTTCCCAGACTCCAAAACCACTTCATTAACAAGACTAAATCTGGACCTCCCGTATAAAAAAACATAAGGTTCAATATTGAAGGTTACCTTTTCCAGATTCACATCCACCTAGTAGCATACCCCTTGGGAGATTACCCGATGCCCATCTCCCAACATGATCCCATACAGTAGGGTAGGACTCACCTGCATGTTGGCTATTTTTGAAAGGGTTTTTGAAATAAAATTGTGACTCACCCCACTGTCCATAAGCACTGTGATTGGCACCCCTAATAATGTCCCTAATAACATTATAAATTATACTCCTTCAAGCCCCATACTATAGAATTCTATGTGGCCTCCATCCGGCTCCTCCTCAAGCCGTTCCCCATTCTGTTTTTCTGTTTCCTCCAGCTGTGGCTCCTGCTCATCCTCTGGCCCGGTTTCTGGTTCTTCATATTCCCAGACCAGCACCCTTAAGTGTTTTTCCATACACTTGTGCATTGGGCTAAATAGTTTTCCATAGTGGAAGAAGAGCCCATTCTATTTTTGCTCCTCACGTTCCTGCCTGCTAAGAGTTCTAGTACCATTCCATCTATTTTCCCCAACGACCTTCTTTAATTATTCTTTCCTCCTGTTTCACTCCATATTGACCCGACCAAGTGGAATGATAATCGATTGAGTACCTACCCCTCGAGACATCAGAAAGGGAGCTGGCCACCCATGATTTCCTTTGAGGACTCCCTCTCCAATCAACTCCCTTTCAATTTTCCTTTCTAGAAATAACATTATGATTTTGTTTTGCAGTTCAAAGGTTTAGACACGATTTTATATCTAGTTTCTCAGTCCCCCCATGAAAATTATCATGTACCAAGATTTCGGGAAATCTAGAATCCTCAATACCACTTGATCAAATTCTTCAATATATTCATCCATCATACAGTCTGCCAGAGTGTTTTCAAGTATCTCAATGGGTCTTCCTCAGTAGTCCTCCCATATATCTCCATGAGAGCAGTTCTAAAACTTTCCCAAGTTGGATCCAGCATAGCCCGATGCCATGAGAGGAACCAATAGAGCGATGTTCCTTCCATGTAGATTTGAGCATAATGCAACTTCATTTCTTCATGTGTTTGATTTACCAAGAAATATGTGTCTACCTTAGCAGATCATCCGAACGGGTCTTCCCCCCAAAAAATATGGCAATTCTACCTTACCTACTGCATTCCTCATGGATTCGGTAAAGATGAACTCCTTGTATAAATACTCTACTTCTGGTTTCTCTCCTGCTTCCATACTTTCCTATTTGCTTCCTCCCGATTTTTCTAGCATGACTCTACTCTGTTTTCCTAGAAAAACCACTGACTGAGATCTGTAGTTTTCTTAGTTCTTCTAGATATTATCGATTCTTTTTTGGAAATTTTTCATGGCTATAGAATCAAATCACCAAGTTAAGTCGAAAGGGATCCAAGTTAATTTGGATAGATGAATGTGAAGAATGTTTTAAGGAATTAAAGAGATAGCTAGTCATCACACTTGTGCTTACACTACCTTGCAATGGAGAAGGGTTTTCAATCTTTAGTGATGCATACAAGAAGGGATTAATATGTGTACTCATGCAAAGAGATATGGTTATATCTTACGCCTCACAACAAATGAAGGTCCATGATAAAAATTACCCAACTCATGATTTGGAGTTAGTTGCGATAATTTTTGAATTAAATATATGAAGGAATTATCTCTATACAGAAAGGTGTGACATTTATACTGATAAAAAAAGTTTTAAGTATATTTTCACTCAAAAAAATATGAACATGCACCAAAGAATATGGTTGAAGATAATTAAATATAATGACTGCTCAATACATTACCACCATGGGAAAGAAAACAAGGTGGTAAATGCTCTAAGTTGAAAGTATCATGGTAGATTTTCTATGATGAGGATCACAAAAGATTCAATATTTATGGATTTTCAAAGGATAGAGATAGAAATATTAAAGGAAGGGGATACATATTATCTAGATTAAATGAGTTTTTAACCATCTATTCAAGTTAAGATTAAATAGGCGTAAAAGAAATATGTAAAGCTGCAAAAGAAGGTGGGAAATTTTCCTGAGTTCAACCTTGATTATGATGGAGTAATAAAGTCTAAGAACCATGTATGTGTCCCTTCAGTACCATATTTGAAGGAGCTGATGGATAAAGCTCACAATTATTTATTCTTTATTCATACTAGAAGTACGAAGATGTATATATATTTTAAAGAAAATTTATGGTGGGATGACATGAAGAGAGATATCACAGAATATGTTTCTCATTGTTTGGTATGTCAACAAGTTAAGGCTGAGAGATAGAATTATAAGGTGATATTACAACTATTACCCATACCATAATGGAAATGGGAAAACATCACCATGTATTTTTTCATTAGACTTCCTGAAACATCTAAAGGGCATAATGTTATATGGGTTGTAGTTGATAACCTTATGGAGTCAACACACTTTATTGCCATTAGATAAAATTTATATCTTGATCAACTTACTTGGTTATATATTAAGAAATTGGTAAGATTTCATGGTGTACCACTATAAATTTTATTTGATTGGGATCTGAGGTTTATCTCATAGTTTTAGAGAAGTATTTAGTAGGCTCGAGATATAGAGTTAAGTTTCATCACTTCTTATCATCGTCAAATAGATGGTCAGTTTAAGAGGACTATTCAAACTCTAAAAGACATTTTGAGATCTTTCTCTATGTATTTAAATGGTGGATGGGATTAACACCTTCCTTTGGTGTAATTTTCTTACAACAATAGTTTTCACTCTAGCATTCATATGAATCCTTATGAACCCCTCTATGATAGGAAGTACAAAAATACAACATGATAGAATGATGCTGGAGAAAGAAATATATTGGGACCTGATCTAGTTGAGAAAATTATAGAGAAGGTTAGATATATTTAACAACACATAAGAGTAGATCAGATTTGATAAAAAAGTTGTGCTGACAATCACCGGAAAGATATGGAGTTTGAAGTTGGTGATAAGGTATTCCTACGAATATCTCCCTGGAAAATGGTGATGAGGTTTGTAAAGAAGGTAAATCTAAACCCTAGGTATATCAGTCATTTTGAAATTCTTGATCATATCATGACAATGACTTATCGATTGGAACCTCCATCAAATCTCTCTCAAGTTCATGATGTGTTTCATATATCTCTTTTGAGGAATTATATACTTGATCCTTCACATGTACTAAACAAAGAGGTCATATTTATGGAGAAAGATATTTATTTTGAAGAACAATCGGTATATATTATAGGCCATAGAGAGAAAGTGTTACAAAGCAAGACCACTCACTTGGTCAAGGTTTTGTGGAAAAACCACTAATTTTAGGAGGCCACGTGAGAACTTGGGGATGTAATCAGGCAAAAATATCCCCATTTGTTTATATTAGAGTGATGAATTTAAAGGGAGAAATTAATTTTAAGGGGTTATAATGTAACACCCCAATATTTAATGAAATATTTTTTTCAAATAAATTTAATTTCTTTGATAGATTGCGTTACACGCAACACCGAGTTTAAACAAACCACAATATACTATTAAAATATTAATATTTAAAATGACTGTTATTTCCTAGCCATTATATTGGTGGGTATTAATAGGACTAACTAAATTATAAAAAAATTATTTTTATATATGTATAAAATTAATTCATTGGTTATCAATTGATTATAAATGAAAACAGAAATCATTTGAAAGAAAAAGAAATCTTTTTCTAAAAAATGGTTTTTATGTGTGAAATGTATTTTTATAAATTAAATTAATCCCTATTGGTGAATGATATTAATGAAATATATATATTATTTACTTAATAAGATGTTTTAAACATTAAAAAACATTTTTCTAAGCATAAGATAAGAATAATTTCAAGTTTTATGCTTAAAAAGTATTTTTTCTAAAAATCATTTTTGTCACATTTTGTGTACTTTGAAATTAATTTCTTCTATTTATAGGTATTTAATTATATAAAATTATTTAATTATTTAGAACTGGGAGTTTCAAATTTGGTAAATATACCCCTTTTATTTTTTGCCAATATGAATAGTATTCGTGGTAAAATTTATCACTTCGGTAAAGGGTAAATTGGGTTAATATAGATTAAAAATAAATGATAAGGCCATATCTATAGATAAAAATTCTTATTAGATGAAATTAATTATACCTTTAACACCCAAGGCTTAAATATGAGTTATTTATTAGACACGTTTCCAATAAAATGACTTATATATTATTTAAATCTAAGAAAGTCACAAAATGTCACTCCCTTTGTTTTTAATATTTTTTATGTGTTCACATAGGATCAAAAATCAGTTATGAATAAATATTAATATAAATTTTGTGAATAATAAAATTATATTCATTATAGAAATTTATTTCTAATTTTTAGCTATTATATAATTACTTTAAATGTTTACACAACTCTAATACAATATTTATTCAATTAATGGAACAATAAAATAAATGATATTAACTATATTAAAAGTGGTATAATTTGAGTACATTATATCATTCCATGAATTTAATATGTGAATATGGAATATTAGTTTTGTTTTAAAATATTATATTCGAATTTAAACTTTATCCTTATGTTTTTAAGTCAAATTAAAAGAATATTTTCAAAAATGAAAATAATGATATTTTATTAAAAAAATATTTTATTAAATTATTTAAAAATCATAAAAATATTTAAATAAGACAAAAATGGTTATAAAATGGTTTATAATGAAATAAATTAGAAATTTATGGTCTAATTTTCACCTTATAAGTAAAAATTACAATCTTTAATATTAAAAAACTTGTTACTGTTGTTAAAATTAAAATATGTTAACTAAGGGTTAATCAAAATGATAAGGTTTAAAATTAAAAAAAAACTTATCTAATTTTTTTTGTTTTATGAGATTACAACTATATCTCACATTATCTTCAAATACATGGCCATTTGGAGGCATTTTTATTGAGAATGAATTTATTATAATTTAATCTTTTGATAAATTCCAAAAGTGACCTTCACCTCAATTATAAAAGAGCACCCCTAACTTCTTTACGTCATTTTAAGCCTTATATATTGACTAAACTCTGTTAATTTACTTTCCCAAATTACATAGCCACATTCTAGAGGTTTTGGTCTTCTCAAAATACCAACCCTAGATCCCTTTAGAGGAGATATAAAAGAGTCATTCAAAAAAGAGGTAATCACCCTAATCAATCACTTTCTTTTCTATATTTATTTACTACCTCTAAATCTATGGTATTTATCATAAAAAATAAATTAAGTATACTCAATATACTTAAGTTTTATAATTATTATTAAAACACAATTATACACCCTCTTTCTCATCAAACAAGAAGTGAAATTATCACTCATGCGTATGTACGACTTATCGTCTCCACGTAGCGATATAATTCATTTATCATTACCATATTTTAAGGATGGGTATTGTGATGGATTTAATGTTTATATATGATATTTATGAAATAATTATACTTCTAAAATTATAATATCACATATAATTATTTACCTTTTATTCCTTTGGGAAATAATAATGTCCTTCGTGCGTACATGTGGACTACCACATCTATGAAGTGATGTGATTCGTTTTTCATTTATATTTTACTTGGATGGTAATGAGGAATAATTTTAGTAATATATATGATATATATAATATAATAATGATCCTATAAATGTGAAATAATATTTACTCTTCTTTCATTCCATTCGTCGAAAAATGGAAATAATATTCATGCGTACGTACGACCTACTATCTCTATGAACAATGTAATTCATTTTTTCTATCTCTAAATTTTATGGATGAATATAAATATGTATATAATAAATATTTATGATATTTTTATCATGATTAATATTCTATAGATGATATAACCAATAGAAATATACACGGACCCTAACTTCTGAACTGAAATACATATGATAAACGAAGTAGTTAACACCTATAAATAGAGATTTTAATATAGAATTATTGATAAAATGGGGTGTTGAAATTTTTTAAAGATATCATATATGATATTATAGGTATGAGGATGACTCTGTTATAGAATTATAATAAATCTCAATTTTTTATACATGAGGTTAGAGTGCTTTCAAAGTACGATGAACTCAAGGTAAGGGTTTTATTTCACAATATCATCAATATTTGGGATTGTTTATATTTAAGTCCCCACTAGGGAATATTTTTCTTCCATATCCATATTTTCTAAAAATGTTTAAAAAAAGGTTTTTAATATTCACCTCTGAATGTTTAAAGTCATTTTTACTCATGTTTTACTTTTTAAAAAATAGTTTGAAAGAAATATTTTTATCATTTTTCAAATGAGGTACTTTGTGAATTTACCAAAAAAATACGGAAGGAATGTTTTCTAACTTTTCATGAATGAATTTTCTCATAATCATAACTAATATTTACTATAAATATTAAATTAAAATTTTATAAGGTTCTTTTCAAAGAAAATGTTTTCCTTTATATGTGTACATCTTTTTTTAAAGAAAGAAGTGATTTCAAAATGGAAAGGTTATTTTCTTCATTAATTATTCCAAATGATATTTCAAAATAATTTTTCCATCTAAGATGACATCCTTTGATGTTACTTAATCTTTATTGTGGATATGATACAGTGTTATCAATATTATTCTTTCTATGGATGGTTTATGTTTAGAATGAAAAAAATTTTATGAAACATTTTTATTTTCACGATTTATGCTATACTGAAATGTTTATAAAACCCATTTATTTTCATGGGTTATGATATGATGAATTATTTATAATCTTGTAGCACAAAAATCTATGATTTTTATTATGTGATGGGTGATACCTATATCTCCCTCCAATTCATTGGGTAAATATTGATATCTTATGAGATAAACTAGACTGGAATGGGAAGTGAACCCAGATTAGTAAGGGAATTTGTCCCCTATGATTGTCCTGGAAGTGAACCTTTGATACTATGATAGTTTTGGGAGTGAACCCATTCCATTATGATAGTCTTGGAAATTGTAATGACCTGCCAATTCTCATTTTATTGAGTGTACAACAAGTCACTATTATGCCTTAAGTGACATCCCCAAGACGCCAAAGGCTGGAAATAAATGCCGAAGGGTTTAAAATACAAGTGAGGGACGATTTACCCTTTAAAAAATAAACCAATAAACCTACTAACCATAAAAAAACATTCAATATATTATGCATGAAAAAATTAAAGACAACTCAATAACTTCATGCACTCAAAACCACATCAAAGTAAGCAACAACGGAAGGATAACCAAGTATCAGAGTACACATCGGATAAAATACACAAGACTCTCCAAATACCTCAAGACTCCATGCTCCAGATGCTACAAGCTCCAAAATCTCTGAACAACCCAACATCACGAGGTAGTGATAAACACGTGTGAAACATTAACTTTTCCCCTGTCCTGGAAGATAGAATCTGTAAAAGCACCAAAGTTCCAAAGCAAGGGTGAGTATAAAACTCAGTAGGTTTTCCCCCAATGACTTCTCTACTCACGCCACTAGGATAGAAGAGTTAGCAACAATTATATAAAATGGTTTATATAAAACAATTTCTCAAAAGAAGTTTATAACTAAATATAAACAAGTTTCCAAAACCATTCATTACCAAAACCACACAAGTGTAATTGAAACCAATTTTTCCAGCAAGATATTTTTCCAGAAAAATAACCAAACAATATTTCAACCATTTCCCAATATCCCCATATCGTCATACCGAACTATTAATCAAACCGATTCAACCAACCATGCATGCTACATTATGAAAGTTCCATACTCATGAGCAGTTTCTTTTCGATCTACCAAGTCATCACAAGGTAATTGTTTCCCATGTTCCATTAATCCTTTGGCACCGAGCACAAGATCATATTTCAACCAAGCCCCGTATATGAAATTCTCATGTGCCATTAAACCTTTGGAACCAAGAATAAGGTCATATTTCAACCAAGCCATGTATATGCAATATGAACACACAACACATATGCTCAACGATCAAGCCAAAATAAACCTTTC
Source organism: Viscum album (assembly GCA_963277665.1). Taxonomy (NCBI): domain Eukaryota; kingdom Viridiplantae; phylum Streptophyta; class Magnoliopsida; order Santalales; family Viscaceae; genus Viscum; species Viscum album. The sequence continues at coordinate 1,714,897,148 of OY728157.1, forward strand.
AATAAAAACACCATTTTATTGAAAGCTATTTTCGTAAAAACCATTTCATTTCCAAAACATTTCAAATCCAAACCATTTCTATAAAACTGCATTTTTATTGAAAATAATTTCTATTGAAAACCCCCTTTTCATCAACCATTTATAAATTCTAGAAAATCCATAATTTAAAATCATCATTTTAAATTAAACCCCCTTTTGCACAACTATTCACCAAGATCACGCAATTTCACAAAAACCATAAATCATCACAAATGAATATTTTTCCATGAATTTCACAATAAATAAAACAATTTGAATCTAATACAATCAATTATATCAAGAGGAGTTGAGAGAGAAGCCACCTACCTCAAGGGTTTTGACGAAACTTTAACAAGAGATGAGGAACGCACAAGGAAGCGGGTTGATTCTCCAAGATCGGCCTTAGATCTCTTATCCTAGAAAGATCACGACCCAACATTGAAATATTTGGAATCCTAAAATATAGATCTACCCACTATAGGTTCAGATATGAGAAAGAATAGAGATCAGAGAAGTATATCTAATCATATCTAAGAAAACATGACAAATCCGTAAAGAATAGTGACATACCTCAAGAATCAGACTCAAAATAACTAAGGGAAGGATCCGGAATGGCTTCAACTCGTGTGGGGAGGGTTATCCAGAATTCTATGGAGATTAATCTCGAATTAGGGTCATTTTGAAGCCAAAACGAAATAAATAGAGCAAAAACGAGTAAGCTCCTAGAAAATAGGATCTAGATTTGACCTCTGCGCAAGATTTGACCACACGGTTTGTGCCAACCGTGTATGGTTCATGCAACCTTCCTTTTGGTCCCAACACTCCCTAAAAAAACCCAAATTATTTAATCCTTCACCTTTACCCCATTTAATGGAAACATCCCAATTTATGGAAACACCCCACTTTATGGAAACAACCCACTTTATGGAAACACCCCACTTTATGGAAACACCCCACTTTATGGAAACACCCACCTTTATGGAAACTCTCTATTTTATGGAAACTCTCTATTTTATGGAAACCCAATCAAATACACACCAATTAATAAAATGTGAGGAAAGGGGGTTATGTACCCGAAACCGGGGGTACTAAATTCTCCCCACCATTGGTCTTTTCATACTTGAAAATTAGAAAGCCCTTGCTAGCCAAAAAGAGTTCCGACCACTACTATTTCATTTCCTTCTCATGTTCCCAAGTCTCTTCCTGAATCTAACCATGTTTCCATAAAATCTGCACTAGGCCGATGCTTTTCCCATGAAAGACTTTCTCTTGTCTATCCATGATCCGCACTGGAATATATACCAGTGATGCATCCAGTTCTAGATCAATGTGATACCATCTGATCACATGGTCAGGATCAGGGTGATACTTTTTCAACTGAGATACATGAAACACATTATGCACTGAACTAAACTGTGGTGGTAATTCCAACCGATATGCCACCTCTCCAACTCGTTCCAGTATCTCAAAAGGGCCAATGTATCTAGGAGATAACTTTCCCTTCTTCCCAAAACGATGATGTCCAAGCCTTGGAGAGATCCTCAAGAAGATATGATCACCCACAACGAACAACAACGGTCTTCGACGGTGATCTGTAAGATTTTTGATGACTATGAGATGTCTCCATCCTCTTTCTAATCAACTGGATCTTCTCTGTTGTTTTGTGGACAAGGCTTGGCCCGACTAGTGAAGTTTCACTCATTTCCACCCAGCATAGTAAAGAACGATAAGGACACCCATACAATGCTTCAAGCAGAGCCATACATATCAAGGCTTGATAACTGTTATTATATGAGAACTCCACTAAGTGTATTTGATCCTCCCACAAGCCACCAAAATCCATTACACAAGCTCGCAACATGTCTTCCAACATTTATATCATCTGCTCAGATTTCCCATCCTTTTGAGGATGATACACTATGCTCATAGTCAACTGAGTTCCAAGGTCTTGTTGAAATGATTTCCAGAAATGAGATGTGAACCTCAGATCTCTATCTAAGACTATTGACACTGGTACACCATTCCTCTTTACCACTTCTTGGATATAGATTTTTGAAAGATCCTCCATTATATGAGTTTCAAGAATAGAGATGAAATGGGCCGACTTGGTTAGATGATCCACTATCACCCAAATGGAATCATGTTTCCGAACTGTTCTTGGAAGTCCTATAAAAAAATCCATTTCTATTTGATCCCATTTCCACATTGGGATGGGAAAATATTATAACATAACAGTTGGTCTCTAATTATCTGCTTTAACCTACTGACAAGTTAGGCACTGCGAGACGAACTCGACCACCTTCCTTTTCATGACGCTCCACCAAAACTGCGCCTCAAACACCTTATATATCTTCTATATACCTAGATGTACAAACCATCTTGAATGGTGGTAATCATGAAGGAGTTGTTCCTGAAAAATCATAGGTACAACCATCCGATCTCTGAAACACAAAATTGAACCCCCATCAAGTTTACAGCCCTCAATAGTCTCCCCACCATTGAGTTTTGAACTTACAACCATATATTCTGAATCAGATGTTTGTGCCTCTTTGATCATTTTTACTAAATCATGAACAAGCGTAGTAGAAAAGAAAACTGCAACATCACCTCTGTCTTAACATTCCACATGCATGTCGGCTAAGACTAACATCAACTTCCATTCATCTGAAGATTCTTTCTCCAACTGAGCATATGACTTTATAATCAATGCATCTGCTACCAAATTTCCTTTCCCTGGTGTGTACATCAAGTAAAAGTCAAACATTTGGAGATACTCCATCCATCTCCTTTGCCACAGATTCAAATATCGCTGTGAGAAAATGTGTTTCAAGCTTTTGTGATCTATAAATATAGTAAATTTATCACCAAAGAGATAATGTCTCCATGTTTTCAAAGCATGGGCGACTACAGCTAACTCCAAATCATGTGTTGAGTAATTCTTCTCATGAAACCTCAATTGCCTTGAACCATAAGCAACCACATGATCTCTTTTCATGAGAATGCAGCCCAACCCTGATCCTAAAGCATAACAATACACCACATACCCTTGTCCTGATTCTGGATAGATCAAGATAGGTGCTGATGTAATCCGAACTTTTAGTTCCGGGAAAGACTTATGACATTCCTCTATCCATTGGAATGGAGCATTCTTCTTTTTCATATCTATCATCAGTAAAGCTAATCATGATAAATCACACACAAAGCATCGGTAGTAACCATCTAGACCAAGAAAACTTCGTATCTCAAACACATTCTTCGGTGGTTTCCAAGAGATAATGGCTTCAATATTTTCAGGATCAATAGAAATGCCTTTCTCAAAAATGACATGGCCAAGGAAACGTACTTCCTGTATCCAAAAATCACACTTTGATAATTTGGCATACAAATGATGATCTCTCAAGATTTGTAACACTGTTTCCAGGTGCACCTCATGATCAACCCTTGTCTTTGAATATACCAAAATGTCATCCACAAACACCAAAACAAAAGAATCCAGATATTTTTTAAATATCTGATTCATCAATGCCATAAAGACTGATGGTGCATTCGTTAGACCGAAAGGCATGACTACATATTCATAGTGTCCATATCTACTTCTAAAATATGTCTTTGGAATATCCTTTTTTCGAACTCTCAATTGGTGATATCATGATCGCAAGTCAATCTTGGAGAACCACTAAGCTCCCATTAATTGATTGAATATATCATCAATACGTGGAATTGGATATATATTCTTTATCATAACTTTTTTAAGCTTATGATAATCAATACACAGCCGAAGAGTTCCACCTGCCTTCTTCATGAAAAAAACCGGTGCTGCCCATGGAGACGTACTTGGTCGAATGAAACCCTTACTTTCCAGCTCCTCTAACTGCACTTTCAATTCCTATAACTCTATTGGTTCCATCCTATAAGATGGACGGGAAATAGGAATAGTCCCTGAAAGGAGATCAATCGTAAACTCCACTTCCCTTAGAGGTGGTAACCCTGAGAAGTTATTGGGAAAGACATCTAGAAATTGATCCACAACAGCTGGAAAACTATTTTCCTCGATCTCTTCTATTGATGCCAAAGTCAACGCTGCCAATTAGTAAGATATCATTCCCACCATTGTTTCCAACAAGCTCTTTGAACCTTTCTTTACAATCCTATATTCTCTAAAGAGATGCTCGATGTTGTCCTTATTCATGAAACTAATTGTTCTACTATAATAATAGATTTGAGCTTTGAACATTGTCAGCTAATCCATACCCAAGATTACATCATAGACATCCATATCCCACATTGAGAAGTCCCATTTTAGCTCAGATCCATAAAAAATTATAGCACATGCTCTACACACAAAGGCTTTACATTCTCTTTCACCAAGAGGAGTTTGCAGTTTCAAAACATAAGGCATCATTTCTAGTTTACACGCAAAGGCTTGACATTCTCTTTCACCAAGAGGAGTTTGTAGTTTCAAAACAGAAGGCATCATTTCTAGTTTTAATCATAGAAAGTCAACTGCACAAGAAGCAATGAAGGAATGTGGTGCACCAGTATCAAACAACATTTGCACAAAGGTTGAATTCAAACAACACTTACACCAGTATAAAAAAAACATTTACAAATGTAGCACCCCCAGTTTCGGGTACATAACCTTTCTTTGATACCATTTGTAATGACCAGCCAATTCTCATTGGCTTGAGAGTACAACGAGTCACTACTAGGCCTTAAGCGACATCCCCAAGATGCCAAAGGCTAGCAATAAATTCCAAATGGTTTCAAATAAAAGTGGGGGACGATTTACCATTTAGGAAATAAAACAATAAACCTAATAACCATAACCAAACATTCACTATATGATGCATGAATAAATGAAAGACAAATCAATAACTTCATGCACTCAAAACCACATCAAAGTAAGAAACAACGGAAGGATAACCAAGTATCAGAGTATATAGCGGATAAAATACACAAGACTCTCCAAAGACCTCAAGACTCCATGCTCCACATGATCCAAGCTCCAAAATCTCCGAAAATCCCAATATCACGAGGTAGTGATAAACACGTGTGAAACATTATGTTTTCCCCTATCCCAGAAGATAAAATCTTCAAAAGCACCAAAGTGCCAAAGCATGGGTGAGTATAAAACTCAGTAGGTTTTCCCCAATGACTTCCCTACTCATGCCAATACGATAGAAGAGTTAGAAACAATTATATAAAATGGTTTATATAAAAAAATTTCTCAAAAGTAGTTTATAACTAAATATAAACAAGTTTCCAAAACCATTCATTACCAAAACCATACAAGTGCAATTGAAATCAATTTTTCCAGTAAGATATTTTTCCATAAAAATAACCAAACAATCTTTACAACCATTTCCCAATATCCCTATATCGGCATACACAACCATTACTCAAACCCATACAAACAAACATGCATGCTATGTTATGATAGTTCCATACTCATGATCATTTTCTCGTAGATCTACCAAGTCGTCACAAGGTAATTGTTTCCCATGTGCCATTAATATTTTGTCACCAAGAACAAGGTCATATTTCAACCAAGCCCCATATATGCAATTATCTTGTGCCATTAAACCTTTGGCACTGAGTACAAGGTCATATTTCAACCAAGCACTGTATATGAAATATGAACACACAACACATATGCCCAATGATCAATCCAAAATAAACCTTTCTATAAAAACACCTTTTTATTGAAAACTATTTCCGTCAAAACCATTTCAATGCCAAACCATTTCAACTCCAAAACATTTCAATAAAAATACATTTTTATTGAAAACCATTTTTATTGAAAAACCATTTTTCATCAACCATTTAGAAATTCCATAAAATCTATAATTTAAAATCATCATTTTAAATTAAACCCCATTTTGCACAACTATTCACCAAGATCACCCAATTTCACAAAAATCATAAATCATCACAAATGAATATTTTTCCATGAATTTCAAAATTAATAAACCAATTTGAATCTAATACAATCAATTATAGCAAGATGAGTCGAGAGATAAGCCACCCACCTCAAAGGTTTTGACGAAACATTAACAACAGACGAAGAATGCACAAGGAAGCGGGTCGATTCTCCAAGATCGGACTTAGATCTCTTATACTATAAAGATAACGACTCAACATTGAAATATTTGGCATCCAAAAACGTATATCTACCCACTATAAATTCAGATATGAGAAATAATTGAGATCAGAGAAGTAGATCTAAGCAGATCTAAGAAAACATGACAAATCTATAAAGAATGGTGACAACCTCAAGAATCGGACTCGAAATCACCAAGGGAAGGCTCCAGAATGGCTTCAAATCGTGTGGGGAGGGTTATACAGCCTTCTATGGAGATTAATCTCTAATTTGGGGAATTTTGAAGCCAAAATAAAATAAATATATAAAAAACGATTAAGCTCCTAGAAAATAGGATCTAGATTTGACCTCTGCGCAAGATTTGACCACATAATTTGTGCCAACCGTGTATGGATCATGAAACATTCCTTTTGGTCCCAACACTCCCTAAAAAACCCCCCAAATTCTCCCATACTTCACCTTTACCCCATTTAATGGAAACATCCCAATTTATGGAAACACCCCACTTTATGGAAACAACCCAATTTATGGAAACACCCCACTTTATGGAAACACCCCACTTTATAGAAACACCCCACTTTATGAAAACTCTCTATTTTATGGAAACTATCTATTTTATGGAAACTATATATTTTATGGAAACTCTCTATTTTATGGAAACCCAATCAAAGACACACCAATTAAAAAAACGTGAGGAAAGGGGGTTATATACCTGAAACCGAGGGTACTACAAAAATTATCCTTGACTACTAATGAAATGATTTTCTATAACTATGTGTATTCCATAATTTCTATGTCTTTTTCCAATGTTATGATATAATGCCCCATTTTCTTTGATTCATTTACAATTCATGTCATATTAACTACCAAGATTTATTCCATGAATTAGTATTATGATCTATGATATGCAGGGTATAATTTTTACATGTTAAGGTCATGTTCTTATGCCCTTATTCTCATGTTATACTTAAGAAATCATTGATATATCCCTTATTTACCCTTACTAAACACATGATATCACACTTTTATTATGGTTTCTTTCCCTAGATTATGAAGAAAGGTATTAAGTATGATATCTCTAAGAAGGGTTCTAGTTACGAAGAAATAAGTGGGAGATAGTGTAGATATTTTATGAACTAGTTGTTTATGCTTCCAAGTGTACAAGGGAACTAGAATTATATGATTCTGGTGTGGATAATTATTTTATGTAATGAATATTCATCCATTTAGGTGTAATATATATGCATGAAAATTATGGGTCTCTATAAGGAAAACAATACAGGTGTACTTCCACTCTACTTTATCTCGAGGAGGGGTGTCCAGTGGTTGTATAAATTAGATCAAAGATGTAATTTTTCTTAGGGGTGTCCAAACTCAACCCAACTGGGTTGGGTTAGAAAAGTTATACATATGAGTTGGGTTACTTTGGGTTGACCCTTAGTTGGGTTGGGTTGGGTCACAAGTTGGAAAATAAATGATCCATCCTAACCCAACCAACCCGACGACCCTGGTTCAGTTTAGGCAATGAGCTTGCAATCATTGGTGAGTGATGGGTCACCAGGTGAGAAGACGAGTGACATTGATGCTCCGATGAATGAAGGTGTTGCTATTGGTGCATTGCACAAGGAAGGTATCAGGCACAACATAGGCTTTGAATGGTTGATGAAGTGAGTTCAAGCATTGCTAATCATCATAGCACATGATATTTAATGATGGGGGTAGACGAAGGGAGTTTGACCATAATGACCATTTGAATGGTCAATAAAGGGAGTATGATCGCCACAACTCGGGAAAACTATGCTTGTCTTATCACAGGCATGAAGGGTCCTAAAGAGGAGTCCAGCCATTGTGAAAATTTGCAGTAAGGTTATCCCTTTTTCATAGCGGCACAGAGAGATTCTCCCTTTTCCAGTTGGTAATTTATGACCATGAGCCACAATTGGAGATTCATTTAGAGACGATGATAGTAGACTAGTAATTTTAGTCATCCTCTTGTAAATTTCCCGTAACCTAATCGACCCAGCCCAACCCAACCCGATTCAATATGGGTTGGGTTGTATCGAGTCCAAAAAACTCCCCAAACCAAACCCAACTCAACCCATGGACACCCATAGATTTTGTTTTGTTTTAGCTTAATTTAGGGATTCTTCAATTAAAAATAGCTTCCCACCAACACCTTCTTTTACACCATTATACAACTTCATATCCTAATTTTTCATTTTAACCTTTACCACCTCAACTGTGGCTTCAACTTCTTCATCTTTACCCCAAGGAAGAACTTAACGATGCTAAATTTGAAATATCTATACAAGGAAGTTGATTATTCATTTCAAGTTTGTAAATATTTAACAAATATTTATTCAAATCAGTTTCAAATCCCCTTATTGGTTCAGTTATAAAATCTATCCTGTATACTATCCATGGGATTAAATTGGAAAATTTAGGTAGTGGGTAGGCATATATAAGCTCCTCAACTTCTAGTGTACTCCCTTATTTTTAACAGGTGTAAGGATTTTCTTCTATTGGTGATAACATAGCTGATATAACACCCTATGATTTTAGTATATATTTTCCTTTAAATAAATACATATTGAATAGATTATAACACAAACATCATCAAACTGAATCCAATAACGATTTATTATAATAAAAAGTTAAATAAACTATAAGGTATCCAAATGAAACATTGTTATCAGAATAATTGATTTTAATAAAATTAAAAAGGGTTCTAATTCACTTGAAAATACCACTGATTCTTGAGAAATAATTTTATGCTTACTTTTGAGAAATTATATCAATAAAATATATTGATAAATATTCAAGTAATGATAATTAAAATCAATTAATAAAATCTATATAATTATTAGATAATGATAAATATTAATATAATAATTCTTACTAAGGATAAATGTTTTGTTTTCAAACATTACTTTTATTAAATATTATATGTTTTATTTAAAAGATAAATTTATCTTATTTGGAGTATTTAATTCATTAAAAAGTATTTTTATACATGTAAAAAAATGAATCATCATTCATACATTGATTATCAATTGTTTAGAAATGAAGATAAAATCATTTGATAGTAAAAAGAGATATTTTTCTAAAAACTATTTTTAAATGTGTTATGTATTTTTGTTTTAATATATTAAATTAATCACTACTGATAAATTATTTTGATAAAAAAAATTATAACATATTCAATAAAATAAATTAACAATCATATGATGGTTGTTATTAAGAAAAAATGAAAATAAATTCATTTTATGTTTCAAAAATACATTTTTTTTTCTAAAAATGATTTTTAATTATTTTGTGCACAGATATTAGAATTAATTTATACCAACTTTATAAATTGAATTTTATAATATGTTTTCCTTATTTGGAATTAACATATTCAAATTTAGTAATAAGTTTAGTTTCATTTTTGGCCATATGAAAAAGTTATCATGGAAAAATGTTTTCACCACGGTAGATGTTAAAAGAGTTAATGGGGGGGGGGGTAAACAAGGAGATATGAAAAAAAATATCACTAAAACATGTTTAAATTTGTTTGGATGAGTGTATTTTAACCCTCATTTTTTCTATCTTTGAAACTTTGGACATTTGGTGTCACGTGCTTTGATTATGACATTGCTTTTATATTATAAAATTGATATTTATAAAAATTTCACTATCATTTACTTATTAATTTTTCATGATAATGATAAGGCTAAAAATACATTATGAAAAATTCAAGATCATAATATTTATGATGAATATTTTTTTTAAATTTAGTTTTAATTTTAAATAATAGTATAATTATCTAAAATGCATACACACCGTCGACATAACGCTTGTGAAAGCTAAAGAAAAAAATCAAGTAAATAATTTTAAAAACATTGAAAGTGATAAGGTTTAGATGAATAATGGTGTTCCATAAATTTTATAGATAATTATGAAGGAAAAGTGTTGATGTACATGTTTATATTTAGAATCCATTGTTATCTTAAAATTTTTTTAGAATCAAATTATGTGATGTTAAACAATATTTTACTAATTGATTTAAAAATCATAAAAATATTATCTTTATTCAAGTGGATGGAAAATTCTCAAGAATACCATACATCGTCAATTTATCAACCACATAGCCCTTTTCAAATTTCATTCTTAACTGTTAAAGATTGAATATTATGAAAACTCCATTGATTTTTTTCTTATAAAAGGGACTCAATATAAAATTTCTAAAGACACGCTTGAGTTTATTTTTCTCTCAAAAATCTTCCCAAATACCTCCCCACAATTCTCATATCGCTTCCCAAATCCCCCAATGTGACCATAATCCTCTTTTACAAAGGCCTTAAGTTCAATCGAAAGGAGGATATCAAAAGAATAGATAATCATCTTTACCAAAATATTTCAAGTTTCTTTATTCTTAAACCTCCTCTAAATATTTTATAACCATATTAACATAATAACATTAGTATAACTAGTTTGCTAAAATTTTATTATAGTTATGGAACTACCATCGTCCACCTCTTTTCCATCCGTTGAGAAATGAAAACACCGCACATGCATACGTGCGGACTATCGCCTCCATAAATAATATATTTCATTTTTCATAGTTACATCACATGGATGGTTATAAAGATGTATTTAATGAATAAATATTTTATCTATGACATAATTAAAAATATATAAAGATAAATCATTATCTACCTTCCATTCTTTCAATTCATTGAAAAATTAAAACATCACCTATGCACACATGCAAAATACCACCTCCATGAACGATGTATTTCATTTTTCATAACCGACTTACATAGATGGTTATAAAATTGTATTTAATGTATAAATTGATATATATTACATTATTAACATTTTTTAGGTGATGAAACCATGACCACAGTATAAAAACCAGAACCGCTGAATCAAAACATGCATGGAAATTAGAAAAGTTAACAACCAAATATTGATTTTAACAAAGAATTATGAGTAAATGGGTAAAAAAAGATATGAATGAGTGATATTTAGATATATATATATATATATATTTGATATAGTTTAATAATAAATTTAAATTTATCATACAAGAGATAAGAGCATGTCCGACCAAGCGGAAGTCTGAGGTAAGGGTTTGCATTCCAATATCACTTTTAATCGGGATTGTTTATGACTGAATATAATTTGGGGGAATTATATGAAATTTATCTTTTAAACCAATATATTTTATTATTATTTGGTTATTTATATGTTTTTTAAATGTATTTTTTATTTTACCTCTCTTTGGTACTCAAAAACCATAGTTAGAATGTTTATAATAAAAACAGACCTTATTTCTCCTTGTTGGTTAGGAATATTTTTCCTCCTTATCTATATTCTATATAATGGTTTCAATAATGTTTTTATCTATACTTAAATGATTTTTAAAGGTTTTTTTTAAAGATATTTGACCTTTTTAAAAGGTTTAAAAATGATTTTTTTGATGTTTTTTTAGGATTCACTTTTGACTCTCTGTACAAAAGTAAGAAAAAAATGTTTTCAAATGTTTACTGCTTAACTGCCTTTTCTCATCATCATGAACATTATTCATTATGAATCTTCCTTTACAAGTTTCTATAGTTTTACAAAGAAAATAAATTTCTCATTATGCTATGATTTTTTCATTTTATACCGAATGAAAGAGATATTATTTTCTTGAAGAATTTGAAATGGGATTTCATTTTACTTAGGTATATTTTTATCTTTCAATACACATTTTCTTACTTAGGGAAAGTTTTTTTTCAAGATTCATTTATTATATTTTTTTAAATAGTTTTTTAAAAAATATTCTTGACACCTCATGAAAAGATTTTTTGGATGTGACTTTCAACTTTAGTTTTGTAACCATGTTATAAAAGTTGTAAGAAAGTTAATTTCAAAGTTTTGATTTCATTTTCATATATATTTTTTCAATGAACATACCTTTACTATAAAACATTATTTTATGATGAATTTATGTTCTCCTATCATACCTTACTAATTTAGGGTATATACCTCATTTATGCACAAGTATCTATTTTGAGTTCTTTATCACTCTCCTTATTTCTTTTGACATTATTTTCCTCCTTCATGTCCATGTTATTTTATACCTTGGATATATTTAGTATCATTTAAATGTAGACTAAACCATACTAATTATTATATATTGTGTGAATTGAAGGAAGCTTACTAAGAAAGTTATTCCATTGATTGGGGGAAATACCGATGTTTTATATACTCGATCCAATACAGATATTTATTGACTATTAAGGAATATTACTGATAAATTATACTATTCTTTCCATACATCAGGAATTCATTGGACATGTGTAAGTGATGATTGGGTCCCATTATATCCCTTTGATTCCTCAAGTAGGTCTCATGAGAAAAACTAGAGTGGGTATTCTGGTTTATATCAGCCTATATAATTATGATGTCTTGGAATGAGGCCTTGAAGATATATAGGATGACTTGGTATGAGGACTTGATGTCAAGATCATGATATATTTACATGAGGATTAATATGTTTGACATTGTACATTCCATCATTATGAAATTAGTTATTGTTTTACATGTGACTGTGTTATCCATGAATATATTTCACGCTCAAGTTATTGAATATATGAAATATTTATTTATTAATAACTTTTTCATATTATTTATTCCTTATGTATCTATGATATATTTCAATGTATGCAACCCATTAATGGGCATATGAGCTCACCATTTTATTTTTTTCTTTTACTTAGGGTATTAAGAAGAGATATTTGAAATATCCCCAGGATATACTTAAAGAAATAATAGAATTTTCACGAAGTTTATATGCTATGATTTATGTTTCCAATGTAATATGGAAATCATATATGTATCTAGTCTCCCAAGACTGCTAAATTGTTTGATCCTTTGGGATTAAATCTCTTGTATCTTGTACTGATGTAATAAAGTAAACACCAACTCTAGGTTACTAAAGTCAGAGTTATTACAACTGATTCCTCTAAATTTTCTATATAAAATTCCGAAAAATACATACCGAATTCACTGAGTTCCTTGGAAAAATTCTCAAGGAGTTAAACTTTCAGTATTTCTTTATTATAATTCATGTATTCTTTGAAAATTTAATCCTTAAAACCTAAAAAATAGATCCTCCTAATGTTATTGGAAAAAAGTGCTACTGATTATTCCAAAGAGAACTATTTATACTCACAATCCAAATCCATGGATATATATAATATCATATTTTTTTTACTTAAAATAAAAAATAAAAAATAAAAAAATAGTGAAATTGAAATGATTGTGCCTGTTCAACAATGAAGTCAACTTGAAACAAGATTTTTTAGCCTCCTTAATACTATTCAATATTTTTTTTATTTTCACCTAAGCATGCACTATAGTGGATACAACTTAGGATCAATCTCATAAGGAGGCCACCAACATTCATTGGATTTTATGTCACATTTATTTACTTATAAAATAGTACTAAAAATTTAAATAGTGGGGGTTTTAAAAGAAACTGTATAAGTTGAATATTGAAATACAGTAAAAATATAGAAAAAATGATAAAATGAAAACATAGAATGAATTTATAAGAATCCTATTTTCCTAAAGAATTCATAGTAAAAACTTATCATTATTATGTAAAATAATTGCTTGTTCATATTATTTTCATTCAATAAGAGTCAATTCCCTTCGTATATTATCTCTCTTGTTCAATAAGTGATAATCCTATAAAAAACATCTAGAATATAGGAAAATCCTCCTATTTAATTTGATTAAACAACTGCTTCACCAAATGTTACCAACATAATCCATCTCTATCATATGATAGACTATATTGATAAAGATAAGAATAAATCATGAATAAGAATAGAAAAAATTCAAAATACGGAGAAAAATAAAACAATTGTTCATCACACTCATTTTAACCATCATCAAATTCTTAGAATGAAGTTAGTGAGAAAATGAAATAGTGTAATTATAACTCAAATAATCTATTGTTTCCTCCCTTGGACAAGAATAGGTGTTAGTTCTCCATCAACATGGAGAATAATGTCACGACCTGTCCCCTGGGGCCCATGCTATGACTACCCCAAGCCCACCTTCCATAGGCCAGGGTTGACAACTAGAACCAGAAAGGCGTATCCCCAAAATGGGAAGGCATTTCATTTAAACCTATACAAACTCATAGCTAATAACTCAAAAATATTCAACCACAAAGAAAAACTGTAGTAGAACAAGTGTTCACTAAAAGTAAGGGGCCAGAATACAAGCCCAACTGAAAGATACAACTACAACTGAAAAACAGAAACATCTCCTGCAATCACCTACCAAAGATCCTACCTGAAGGGTAGGTACAACTTGTCTCTACAGATCTCCACATCATCCAGTCTCCTCTGTGTACCACCTAGTCCTGGATCCCTCAAGTCTCATCCAAGCTTCTCATCGTATGCACAAGACACAACGAGGTGCGGGTGAAGCCCGTGTAGGGGTGAGTATAACAATACCCAGTAGGGACCCCAAGACCATCTAAGGTATCTCATAATTCCAAAAAGGAATAACCCAAAGCATGATCTCAATCACAGAGCACAAATAAAAAGACACAACTCAAACCATATATACTCGTCTCATCCACAAAGAAACATAAGGCCCCAACCTCAAGCCATTTCTAGGATTTTCAAAGAAGGATCAAAGTGTAACTAAAGGACCAAGAATACACGCTCTATGAACTATCCATCCCTGATGGTACCCATCTGAGAGATGTACTCCATCAGGTATAACTTAACCATTCCTAATGGAACTTCTGAAAGGACGTGCTCCATCGGGGACTTTCTGCTAGAACTTCCTCTAGTAGCCGACACTAGAGGTCTTGCAGTTACAGTTTTACACCCAAGGCAAGACCAAGGGAAACCAAGTGAAGAGGCCCACTCCTCGACATTGTGTCCTACAGTCGAGGGAACTCCAACTACCCTGAAGGACCTTCTCCTTGTCACTACTCGGGGATGGGGGAGTACTACTTCATATGTGAGGACCTATACCCTACCTGGTAGGGGAGTAAAACTCTAGTAGTTTTTTTGTTGTGCGTGACCCATGACCTAGTATGTTAGGGGAGTACCGACCCTGGGCCAGAGGACCTGCACCCTGGCACGACAGGGGAGTACCGACTCTATATGTGAGGACCCTCACCCTACCCGATAGGGGAGTACAATTCTGGTAGTTTGTTCGTTGTGGGGGACCCGTGCACTAGTATGTCAGGGGAGTGCCAACCCCAGGTTAGAGGACCTGCACCCTGGCACGAAAGGGGAGTACCAACTCTACTGTAGCACTGAATAAGGAGGCCCCACACCCTGGTTTGACAGGGGATTAACTACTACTAACATAGAGGACCCACACCCTTCTCGGTAGGGGAGTACCTGACTCTATGTGAGTTTTGTATGGAGGACACACGCCCTAGTCCAATAGGGGATTACTGACTCCAAATATAGAAAAACCAATCAGTGGTAAACGAACCCACAATCATGATATGGGGAGTCCCGTCTCTACTGGAGAAGAGGAGTAAGGAATACCCGCACCTTGAGTCATCAGGGGAGTAGCCATCTTAACTCTCATTACAAGAAACACCCTGGTTCTGCTCCTTCGGTTATCGGCCATACCTCAACCTCCATAAAGTTCCACAAGGAAGTAACCCGATGATCTGTCATGTCATAAGGGTTCCAATGCAATAGATGACGCATCAATCGGACACACAGTCTCTAAGCTATAAACATTTTAGTGTCGAGGGCCTGATTGGATTCGAGTACGATCCAACCCGAACAAATTCCAACTTTATTTGAATGTCATGTGGAGTATCTCAAAAGGACCCTCTCTATCCAAGGATCCCAGCGCTACATACGATTCATCAAATAGACGTCCGGTTTTCAAGATACATCCTTTTAAGTGTATCTAGGACCGAGAGGGGTCCGAGTCCGGTTCGACCTAGTTGGACCGAACCGCCCCGACCCACCCCCAGCCGACCTGACCTGACTCGACCTTGGATGACCCGACCCAGTTTGGGCTGACCTGGCCTGGTCCGACCCAACCTGACCTGGTCTGGGTCTGACCCGACCCACCGGTTGGCACGACCCACGCGAGGTTGGTGGTCTGCTACTCCAGAACGTCTCAAAGGATTCGTTCAACTCCTTTATTGGTGGCGCTAGGTGGCACCGCCCCATCACCCATGAGACTCACAGGGAGTGGTTCCCCTGAATCACCATGGCTTCGAGCCGTGACTCCCTTCAGCGTGGCGTACGACGATGCGCCGCCTCCACCTCCACGGCTGGTCGCTGTCGGCCACCTGTCCGACCACCGTGGCGCTGAGCAGTTCTGCTCTTCCACCACAGCCGGCTATTTTCAGCTGCTGCCCTCATCCACCGACATCAGTCACCAGTTCCGTTGCACCGATGCTATGCTGACGCTTCTTCCACGGGCCACTTGGTGAGATCCGGTGGTCCATTCTTCCTTTAGGAAGTGTCTACGGTCCTCTCGGGATGCCGCTGTCAATGCGCACCACTCAGTTTCAAGGTTTCATAAAGTTGGAACGTCCTCCAAATAACGCAATGAAAAAAAAGCAGCAGAGGGTTCTGGCCTTGTTTGTTTGGCCCGCGCCCTCTGTGTTAGAATTATAACAAGTGGGGGTAATTTATACATCACATTAAAATAATTATAAATGCCATTCAAATCCCCCACAATGACCACCCGCAAATTCAATAATGAGGAGAAGAAACATGGGAATTTCTTTAATTAAAAGGCAACCCCTACCTTGAGATTCTTTGGAGACGTAGCAGTGGTGGGAGAAGATTCCACGTTCGATGAAGCAATTGACGTTCATTGATCCTGGTTCGTTGTTGCCTAAGCTTCCATCTCTGTCAGTGGAAGGAGTCGCTTCACTTCACTAGAGGTTCCTCATTTGATGAAGCCGTTCCAAAAACTCTACCCCGAGCCCCATTTAAATAGAGGGGGGAAAGGGTGAGTAACGCACTGAGGAATTAATGAGGTTCATTAATTGACGTAATTAATGCGCCACATTAGTTACATGTGGGGTGGTTACACAACCAAAGTGTAAACGAGCATTTAATATCCCATATTAAATGTCTGACTACCTCTGTGGTCCCCACCACCACCACTCAAGAGGTTGTAGGATAAAATAAAATAGCAATTTTTTTATTTTATTAATTTTTAAAAGTTTCAAAAACTAACTTTTTCACCCAACCTACTATGGTCAAAGTGAATACTCCCTTAAGAAAATCTCACTGATATGAGTCCAATGGTGGCTTCAGAGTTTAATTCTGAGCACCAATTCAAAAGATATAAATTTCCGCCCGCACGTTTACTGAACGTACCTTAAAAAAAGTTTAAAAATTATTATTAGTCACCCTTGACCCACATTGGTCAAGGTTAGGCTCTAGTTAAGGGAAACGCGCCCTCATGAGCTCAATGGTACTCTCATATTTCCAATCTGAGTTACCATTTAGGAGTTATAGAATTTAACAATAAAATAATTGTTACTTAATTATTTTACTTGTGGCCAAAAACTAACTTCCAATGTTGGCCCACACCGACCAAAGTTAGGATTTTCCTAAGGAAAGAATACCCACATGAGTTCAGAGGTGGTCTCATATTTTTAATCCAAGTCACTGTTTGTGAGTTATAAGCATTTGAAAAATAAAATAATTTTATTTTATTATTTTATTTACAGTTATGCCATTTTTGGGTTTTCCCACTAGAGGCCTACAACGACTAAACTTAAGTTTCTCCTATGGTAAACCTACCGTCCTGAATGCAACTGTGCCATCATATTTTTGATTCGGGCACCCATTTAAGAGTTATTACACTTTTTCAGGAGAACTAATCATGTGTGCTATTTTAAGCTTAACACTTTTTTGATAGATCATTCTAGGCACTCCGGGCCTCAGAATCACGTGCCATCAGATTTCAAGGTCTCTTAATAGTCCCAAATAATTATAAAAAATTATAAGGAAATTATGGGTCTTTAAAAATAAAAAATTACATTACACATTCACAAAAATAATAAATTAAATAGAGTGAAAGTAAATGGTATTTATCCCAAGAATGAGGAATCTATGCACCTTGAACTAAACCCAACATGTAAATACTGATGCAAAAACATTTGGAATTTTGACCAACATGAACCACAGGTCCACATGAAAAAATATCCAGTTTGATTAACATTTGTCTCATAACTGAAAATTTTTCTCCCATGTGATTCTATGTTAGCTCCAACTCAATAAAACCTGAATGAAATTCCATCTGGATTCATTTTTTAGGTACTCTTCACTTCCTCCCTCTCTTGTTTCAATTTATCCCATAACTTCTATGAAATGACTTTACCACCCTCTATGTACACTTGTTCCTTGAATAAATTTCATCACTAATGAAAATGATTTAGTTATTCATATTGACATAACCCTACTGTAGAGACCCGAAGCTTATCGTACATGGACATTACATTACTTTTGCGGAATACTTAGTACATAACAAAAACACACACACAAGGATCGTAATAGTTTAGTGTCTTTGGAAACTCGGAACGTAATCTTCTAATCGTGGTGAAAGATCTTCAATATCTCCCATAAAGATCTTCCCTTTTTTTTACCTAAAACCTTTCTTTATATCCTGGGGAAAAGAAAACATAAAAGGGTGAGCTCAAATGCTCAGCAAGGCAAATAAAGGAACTAAAAATCATATCATATCTTTTTGAAAATCATAACCTGCAAAAGAGATCATAATATCTTAACATGGAATAAATCATAGAAGTGAGAATGAGATCCCCATAATCATAACATAAAACTTGAAACTTTGTGGCATACACACATAATCATAGAGAATCATTTCTTGTTAGTCAAGACTCATTGCCAAGACTATCTTAGTGGACAAAGTCCCTTTCTGAATCGAGTAACCCTCGTTTCAGTCCTGTTTCACTGAACCGGTATAACCTACCGTTCCATCCCTGTCTATCTCATGAGATATAAAATCTTTACCCAATGCATTGGAGGGAGATATAGGTCCCACCCATCTCATAATGAATCCTTTCTTATGTGTTCCACATAATCATAAACCATACATCATAGCATAACCCATGTAATAAAAATGGGATTCTTAAACAACGTGACATCATAAAATAATTCATATAAAATAAAGGAATTCATAAAAATATTTCCATCACAACATAATCAAATCCATGTAATAATAGGGATAAAAACAGAACCCTTTTATTATCTTAGATGGAAAATAATTTTGATAAAATACTTGAACTCCATTCTTGAGGAAAATATCCTTTCTTCTTCAAAAACATTTTTCATTTCATAACATGTCATACGACTTTAAAATAAAAGAAGTTGATTAAAAATAAACTTGAAAACTTGTAAAGGAAGTTTCTTGGAAATAATGTTTTAAAAATCCATTCATGCCGTATAAGTTAAAAAAAACATTCTTCGTACTTTTGTCGGAAAAGTCAAAAAGTACCTCGTACGAAAAACGACAAAAGATTCCTTTCATACATATTACTAAAAACTCACCGAAGGGTAAAAATGGATTTAAAAAATTGTAGGTGGATGTAAATAATATTACATATTGATGAAACATGGATGTGGATGATAAAATACACCCCAGTAAATACTTACGAATAAACAATCTCGGATAAAAATGAGATTGTGATATTTCCCTTACCTTAGGTCCGATTTGCTTCGTAAGTGTCCGAACCTCCTGTATAATGATTTAAATCATGTTATTGACTTATTACAGAATCATATTCATTGTTATTATATCATATATGGTCCACTTATGACTTTATATTACCCGTTCTTTTGTAAATTCATGTTAAAGTAGCGTTTTGGGTAAAATCGTATCATTTGTCGTTTGTGTTTTTAACTTGTAATTATTATTATGATTACTTAGATCATGATTACTTAATTCCAGAATATAAAACATGATTTATATATATATATTCAGAATATACATATATAATAAATCAGTAAATGGAAAGAAATACACCGTTCATGGAGACGGTAGTCCGTACGTACGCATGAACGCTGTTTTCGTTTCCTTATTGAATTGAATGGAATTAAGTAGATGACATAAATATAAATATAAATAATTACAGTATCATTATTAGGTAATATATTTCATTAGTACTTATTATATATACTTTATAATCATTCATTAATGGTTAATCATTGAGAATGAATCTCATCGCGTCGTGGAGACGGTAGTCCGTACGTACGCACGAGCGATGATATCGTTCCCATGGTCGTGGAATTGCATTGAAGTGTATTTATACTATTTCAGTATCAATATCACTTTATAATAATCATATATAGTTACTCATTAAACCATTATACCCATCCAATTAAGGTGGTGGCGGAAAATAGATTACACCACGGCGTGGAGACGGTATTCTGTACGTACGCACGCGCGGTGATTTCCTTTTTCCGCAGGATGGATAGAAGGTTAATTAGAGTTGTTTCATATTTATAATAACATATCAGTATGTAAGTAATACTGATGTTATTACTTTATCATGAAACAACTAAATAAGAAGAAGTTGAAGAAGAAAGAAATTGAAAAGACCGGTAATGGTTATTACCTCTTCTTTGAAACGCCTCTTTGAATCCTTCACTTAGGGAACTAAGATTGGTCTTTGAAGAATACCAGGACCTCTAGGATTATTCTAGGGAAGTGGAGAAGGGAAAATGGCAGGGTTTGGCCGAGCTTCAGTGCTCAAATTGGTGTGAGGAGGAGGGGGAGGAGGTGCCCTTTTATAAGGGAGGATGGGGCACCTTAGGAATATCTCAAAATATTATTTTATATTAAAGTCAAAATCGGTTTATAATGGTTCCAAAGGGTCTTATTTCGAAACTAAAGTGGGGATGGGTCGAAATACTATCAACCAATAGGATTTAGAAAAGTTTAGGGTATTATTTTATCCTTATCAATTAGATTTAACTCTAAGTTAAATAATTTAACTTTTACCGTGTCTTTTTGTTTTCTTTCACTATATGGTTAATACACTTACTATAACATGCCAAACGAACCCCAAATTGTTTATTATTAATATATATATCCTTATCTAAGTCATTTGGCCGAACCTTAGATTTTTAGGAATAAAATAACAATTAATAATATAATATTTTATTTAAAAACTATTTTGTGTCAATTTTGACACTATTTGATATATGATTTTTGTGAAAGTCATAACAGAATTATATGTTAGAACCAAGTTTATTAAATCAACATTAATATATCATAGTAACCTAGAAAATTAGTGTAATTCATAAAAAGTCTCAAATTACATTTATTTTGGTGTTTATAACATCAATTATGTCAATATTTCATTAATAAGATAATTACTGCATCATCATTGTGTCATAAATAAATTAAATTATTTAATGTCTAAAAATTACAAATAAAATACCATTATGTAGGAAATCTTTTTAGATTTCTAATGAATATTTATAGTTGAATTTATCTTATGTATAACTCCATATTAAAAATTATTTACTTATTAAATTTTGATTTTAACTATTTTAACCCTTCTTTAAATAAATTAATAATAAATGTCCTAATCTAATCCAAGTGGGCCTAAATGGTCATATTTTATTCATAAGGTTGTTTTTGGTCGAATTACACTTATCCAATAGAATTAGGACATGTGTTAGGGTAATAGTAATATCATATTTACCCTTAGTTACCCTATTTACTATTAACCGCGGTAAAAAAAGTAAAAAGTTACTATTCACCAAAAAATTATTTTTATCTCATTGAACCACATTTTACTTACTAATATCAACCGTGTCTGTCGGATTTTCGAAATTCCATTCATAGAAGCGGTAAAATTAAGTTTTATGTAAAATTCAGTTTTTAACCTACCACTTAGTGGTTTCACTATTCATCAAAAATTGAAAGTTTTTAGAAAAATTCCAAAATTTCACCCTAGGCTAATTTCAATATTCTGAGTCCAAAAATGAAGTCCATTTTGAAAAATAAAATTTCTAAAATTTTAAAAGGTGGTTATTACTGTTCATAACGGCTAGTTATAATAATATTTTAATAGCATATTGTTGTTTAGTGAAACTCGGTATTGCGTACTACACACGCTATCGAGGAAGGTTGCGATTGTGTGTAATGCAAGGCAAGTCAAGGATGCATGTTGTGCAAGCTCCTTTTTGTGTTTCGTACAACACAAGACATTAGTGAAATTAAAAAAAATATTTTTCATAAAATCTTGGGCTGTTACACCTACCCACCGAGTCCCCACCCGAGTTGAGAGTAAGATGAGTGTGCCACCCCAATACCACCTCCAATAGGCCAGAGGATAGTGATTAGCATTGAGTATACATATCACACAATATGAGAGGCCTTAGACTATATCTACCTACAAAAGATACATATCTCTAACGCATAAAATAATTAGCAACACCATCATTATATATATAAATAACCAAACATTATACAATACATTCATGAGGCATAAAATAAAAGAAAAATGCTACATATGAAAATTCCAAAGGAAATATACCTTTTCCATGCCTTCGAATCTGATAGACACAAGACCTTGGAAAGATACTTCTCACTATGTGTACTCCTGGGTCAACCTCCAGCAATAATAGTCCTTTCCACCATCATAAACCACCACGCATCACCACGCATAACCTGGAATCAGCTACAAGAAATAAATGCTATATCCATGTCCACCAACCCCATCCTTGAGCCTCGTATCATCTGTATAGAGACAACATGTGTGGGTAATGAGATCGTGCAAAGGTGAGTATAATCATACATAGTAGGATTCCCTAAAACCACATAGCAAAGAAAAGAAACAAGTCATCTCGAACTCCAAAATAAGGTCACTAAGATTAAGACTGTAGAAACCCTATTTTTTTCTTGTAAGACTTAACTAGAAATATATTTTCGGAGCCAGGTGCTGAGACGATGTACGATTTCAAGGCCTGTTTTTCCCTTAATTAATTTTATAAAAACATTAAATATATTTTATATCACATGTTCATGGTTTATTAAAGAAAATGAGATATGTCTTAAATGGAGTATTGGATCGAAAATATGAGAGAATAGTTGAATCTAGAATGTGAGGTTTACCCTAGGTGTGATCTAAAGTTGGTCAGTATGGGGCGTTCAGATAAAACGGCTATTGGTGAGTGCACTTAGTGAATTAATTAATCAATTAATTCATTCGTTAAATGAATAAAACCTAATTTCCTCTATTTAAGAATTGTTATGGAATATTTATAATGTTATCCACATAACCCTGAGATTATTGAGAGGATATTTCTTCAACTCTATATTAGATCATCCAAATCAGATGACAACAAGCCTCTAGATCTAGGTGAATCAAGGCACAATGAATGCAACAAATTCTCTTCTTCATTGGTGGGTGCATTCTTTATTGAAAAATGATCCAATATCAATGTAGTACTCATAAATTGTGGATCCTTACCCTTTTTATTAAATATATTGAGCATGTTCGAATATATATCTTGTTCTTCATTAAATCATGCCTTCGTATGAACCTATGTATGAGTTTTCAATTGGTTATTAGATTAATCCATGATATTCCATATTTCTCACCCCAGGCATCCCAATTTGTATCTTTTGGACAAGAAAGTTTTACCAACGATTATTACACCTTTGTCTTGGTGATTTTCCCCCACCCATTCTTTGTGTTCTTTTATATTAGGATACATGGCCATGGATCAACATTTCCAAGTGGGATTGATCTCAATTGGACCCTCAGATTCATGGTGGATTCACGTGAGGTGAAATGTTTTGAAATATAAGGATGAATTGGGATGGATTGTGGGAAATGTGTGATCATTATATGGATCTAGGATCCAAAACAACAAAGATGATGAAACATGAGGTGCGTGAGGTGCATTTGAGCTTCATATAGACCACTAAAGATCATATTTTCAGCCAATGGAGGGCCAAAAACAATTAATGAGGGCTTCCCCCTCTAATTTTGAGCAGTCAAAAAGTGTGATTCATGATAGCGGGCATAGATTTGGAATGCATGGAGAAGATCTGACTTTATATGAAAACTATTATACATAGAATATATAATGGTGAACACATTCCATGTAGTACCCCTATGGATGTGATTCTAGGATTTTGGAAAAAATTTAAGGATCACACATTGTGTGACTCTCCCCAAGTAGAAATTCCATGTGACAATAACACATGGGTAGGACCTCATGTGGGAGGACACATTGTGTATCAGAGTATACAGACACAGTCAAGGAACACGAACATATCTTGGAGCATGGGTAGGACATTGGGTAGCTGAGGCACACCATGTAGGGATACATGGGAAGTAAGACATGTACTGGTAGGGAAATGGACAAGCAGAGGAATGGGATCACACATTGTGTGGGTCCCCTTACACACTGTGTTCCCCTACTTCCTTTTTTGGAAAACTTCTACCTCTCGTATCTCCTTCGTTTGGACTTGGATTTTGGCATGCGAGTAGCCTATCCTAAGTGTTTTTTTCATAGAATGAGATGGTGGATTCATATTGGCCTTTGGGATATGATGATATATTTTCCAAGCATAATGATTCTTTAGGCGATGCTTGACGATGATAGTGATCGGGAAGGATCACCAAGGACTATTATAGTGGCACCCTCCTACTGAGGCAGGGCATGATTCCTCTATCAACCATCAGAGTGAAACCCTCCTGTAATGTTAGGTTATGGGTCCTCAACCATTAGAGTGGAACCCTTCTATTGGGAAGGGAATGAGTCCTTTACTGATTGCTAGATTGGAACCCTCCTGTGGTGTTAGGGCATGGGTCCTCAACCTACACACTGAGAAACACCCCCTTGCAGAGTCATGGTATTGGTCCTATATCAAATATCAGAGTATAAACCTCCTATGAAGTTAGGGTATGGTTCCTTGACCATCACACTAAAATCCTTCTATTGGGAAGGGCATGGTTCCTCCACCAATTAATAGAGTGGAACACTCCTGTAGTGTTAGGGCATGGGTCCTATACCTACCCACTAAGTAGCAACCTCCTACGAATATAGGTCATGGGTCATCAATTGACCATCAGAGTGGAACCCTCCTACTAAGCCCGGGTATGGGTCCTCGACCATCAGAGTGTCACCCAATTGCTAGGCAGGGCATGGGTCCTCTATTGATTACTGGAGTAAAACCATCCAACAGTGTTAGGGTGTGAGTCCTTTACCTACCCACCGAGTAGCACTCTCCTACTGGGATATGGCTTGGGTCCTCTATAAACTATTAGAGTAGAAACATACTATTGGGATAGGGAATGAGTCCTCTATCGACTACCAGAGTGACACACTCCTATTGGAACAGAGCATGGGTCCTCTATCAACAATCAGAGTGGAACACTCCTATGGAGTCAGTGTATGCGTCCTTGACCATCAGAGTGGAACCCTACTATCGAGACAGGGCCTGGGTCCTATAGATATCTATTTAGTGGCACCCTCCTATTGTACCAGGGAAAGGGTCCTCTAACTAGAGTTTTATCCCCTCGACTGTGTGGCACATTTTTGAGGTGTGGCTTGACTTGGATATTTCTTTGGACAGACACCCGAGATGCTGGGCATCATTAATAGACCCTTTGGAACTTTTGGAACCCTTTTCTGAGATAGTCTATGAGATAGAGATCTCATTTCTCTCTCATTTAGGATTATTTTTTGAGTATATGTATGTATATATATATATATATATCCATGTTGTTGGATTTTGTTACTCTCTTTCTATGGGTGAAACTGCCTATTTCTATTGTATCTCTTACTGATCCCCCTTCATCTTTCGGGGCATCCTACTGGGTATGTATATACTCACCCTTGCATGGGATTTTCCCACACATGTCGTGTATTATGTAGATGATGGATAGGTTGACAGTGATTATAGAGGAGCATAGGGATACCTGGTGCATTTGACCGCATATAGTGGTCGAGGCTTGGAGATTCGGAGCTAGAATCGCTCAATACATTACTTTTTTAGTTTTTTCAGATTGGGACATCTTTCTGATTGGTAAAGTATTTTCCCCCTTTTTCTTTTTAGATTATGTTGTCGTACACTTGTACTCCTTATAGTTTTTACATGCATAGTTTATTCTCTAGATGTTACTTATTTTATTATTATTCCCATGCACTTTTTTATAGAGATGGTTAGGTGTGTGATTACAAGTACATTAGGAAAAGGCATCCCATATTAGTTATGAATTTCAATGATTTTCTCTATCCTCTGACCTATGGATATAGTATTGGGGTAGTTAAGGAGTGATCCCCATTGGGTTGGGCCGTGATAGATTAGTATAAGAGCAACCCATTCCTTAGGGTGGTGTTTGGTGTAGTCCCCTTATGAGGATTTGGTTGGGATTTGGAGAAATAATTTCAAAGTGTCTTGACTATGTCTTTGAGGCCAGGGAACCTAGTAATAGTATAGGTAGCCTATGTATCCATTCAATAGGACTCTAACTATCTGATTTTTGACTCGTTATACCGACACATTAGTTACAGGGATCAATAGTACATGCATCATATATGATTGATTTTTTTGACTATCCTTCTTGAGTCAGCTCCCCATATATATATGCTCATCCGACTGTGATACGTCACGATTAAATTTTTAGGATGCCTTTATGAAGATATATAGCCAGTTTATTGATTTCGGATCATGATGATGATTTGATGAGCGATGAGGTCTCAGTTTATGGGATATCATGCGAGGTTCTTCCTCTAGGTGGATAGGTAGTAACACCCCCACCTGTTGAGAAACATATCATACCAACATAGCAGGCTGAGTATGTGCATAAGATTATCATACTTCATGAGTTCCAGAACCAAAGGTCGCTAAGGTCTCATGGTGAACCAAATTCCTAGGTGGTGGAGGATTGGATAGAGTCAGTGATCTATGTTTTTAGGATTATCCATACATCAAATGATTAGGTGGTTTCACTATAAGCCAACCTTTCCATAGAGAATATGGGTGATGGTGGAGTCTGGTTACGAAGATGCATGATGAGTCAAAACTCTCATGGTCCAACTTCCAGAAGTTGTTTTGTGAGGATAAATACCCCTCTTTCTTGCACTCAGTTCAGATTCAAGAGCTTCTGAAGTTGCAGTAGGGAGGGATGATAGTTTTAAATTAAGTTTCCAGGTTCACAAACCTTACATAGTACTCCCTCAACATGATCCAGGATGGCTACTTCTGAGAATGGAAGTTTGATTAGGGTCTATTAAAAGATATATGTGCTAGTGTAGTACCCTTATGAATTCACTCAAATGATTAGGTGTTGGACTAGGAACTAGTGATGGATAGATTTATGTTAGAAGAATTCTAGACAGCTAGAGCTAGCAGTGGGCATTATAGGGATGAGTTGTCTGCAGCAGCTAATAGGTGCTAATCGATAGGATCTCAGCACATGAGATATTCCTAGGACCAGACTCGGGAACATGGTCAAGGAAATACTAGAGTACCAAGGTAGTCTAGAGAGGGGTGATTCTATGCATGTGATAGACGAGGTCATGTGGCATGTGATTTCCTAATGCAACATGCTGAGGAGCATAGACAGATAGCAGATAAACCACCATGGAAGAGGCAGCATCGTGATCAGTTCCAGGAGAGGGTAGGGCGGTCCCTAGGGGGGAGAATATGGAAGAAGAGTAAGTGAGGCTCCAGGAAGAGGATCTGTGGGTTTTGGATGACACTATGAGATCCTTCCACCACCACCACCACCAGACGACCCACATCAGAATCAAGGAGCTTGTGGTTGGGGCTGCAGACAAATGCAATTTGTGAAGGTATATGACCCAAAACACAAAAGAAGATTATAGTTATGATCTATGATTATTCTAATATTTATTTAGTACTATTATACATAATTGAGATTCATTACTTCATCTATTTACCCCTAGTATGAGAAATGGAGGTCCCAATTGAGGCTTTATCCCAACAGCTTTGTCTTAAGGTTCCTACTATAAATGATACTTATATATATTTCATCTACCGAAATTATGAGATATATCTTGGTGGAGAGAGGTTCTCATGGAACCTTTTGGTCATCATGATATGACCCCATTATTTCATCTTGGATATGGATTGGTTGTCCGCAGTATGAGCCCAGATTGACTATCACCGCAGACGAGTCAGATGCCTTCTCACTAATGGGATGAGATTCTCCAATGTGGGTGAGAGAGATATCATAGTGGGATGAGTGGGTTTTTTGAGAAGGAGGTTGTATCCCATCACCCATCAGTTGGTGAGTGTATCCCTTGGTGAAGTAAGCTCTTAAATAATTTTGAATCCTTCAGTTGTAGAGGACTTAAAGGACATCTTCCCTGAGGATATTTTGGGACTACCTTCGAGGTGGTAAATAAAGTTTTGCATTGAACTACACCCTAAGTCTACACTGATATCTTATATGGAATATAGGATGACCCCTAATGAGATCTAGGATATAAGGGTGTAGTTGGAGGACCTTTTATAGAAGGGTTTTATCAGGCCTCGTGTGTCCCCTTAGGAAACTCTTGTGTTGTTCGTGAAGAAGGCAGATGGGATGTTGCGGATTTGTGTTGATTATCATTGCTCGAACCACACCATGATAAAGAAAAAGTACCCCTTTTATGAATTTATGAAATCTTTGATTAGTTTCGAGGTGTGATATGGTTCTCAAAGATCGATATCAGGTTTGGTTACCACCAATTGAGATTTTGTGAGGTAGATATTCTGAATACGACATTCCAATGTCACTAAGGACACTATGAGTCCTGGTGATTCCTTTGGGTGTAACAAATTCCCTTTATATGTTTATGTATTTTATGAATAGGATATTCTAGTCGTACTTGGACAAATTTTTTATTATCTTAATTGAAAAAACTCATACACTCTACATCATAGGTGGAGTATACATAGCACTTGATGATGGTCCTAGATTACTTTGGGAGCACTAGATTTATGGTAAGCTCTTGAAGTTCCAGATTTGGATCCATGAGGTTCAATTTTTGTGGAATGTCATTTATGGTCATGGATTAGCTATGGAATCGATGAATATTGATGTAGTGTTATATTGGGAGTCACCAAAGATTGTCTTTGAGGTGTAGATTTTTCTTGGATTTTTAGGGTACTACAAGTGGTTTGTGGTAGAATTATCCAAGATTGAAACCCCTTTGAACACCCTAACATGGAAATGGAATTCATTTACCAGGATCGAGTAGTGCCAAATATCATTCTAGGACTTGAGGTTGAGGCTGACGAGTGCTTATGTTTTGAGACTACTGGAGGAGGATGTGGAGTACATAGTGTATTACGAGGCCTCAAGAGCTGGGTTTGGATGCATGTTGATTCAGTTGAAGGTAGTTATTTCATATGGGAGAGGTAGTTTAGACCCCATGAGTATAACTAAATGAGTCATTACCTAGAGATGGTAGTAGTAGTCTTCTCTATGAGGATGTGGAGGCACTATCTTCTAGGAGAGTTCTTTTTTGTTTACTCAGACCATCAAAGCCTCAGATATGTCTTCACACAGAGATACCTAAACCTAAGGAAGAAGCACTGGTTGGAGTTCATGTATTACTATGAATTTGAGATAATCTATACTCTGGGGAAGGGAAACATGGTGGAAGATTCCCTTAGTAGGAAGTCCCAGGCTCTTTTGGTGTCGTGGAATCTGAGCAGTTAGCTTCCTTGCAACTGACCCTATTTGAGGAGGAGGGTGAAACTTTTATTCAGTTGATAGTGTTGAATCTCACTCTTATCCAGCACATGATAGAGTCTCAGTTGGGAGACATCGACTGTGAGGTATTAAATTACCAGATATCCTTAAGAGATTCAACTGATAGATTTTATGAAGGAGGGAATCACATCACCCTTTTCCAGGTACAGAAGTTAGTCCCAATAATGATGCAGGAGGAGGTGATGAGATATTTTCACACATATCCTTTGTATATACATCCCGGTTTTTTAAAGATGTATAGATTTATTCTTTGGTAGTTTTGGTGGGATGGTATGAGATGTAGCATGGTTGAGTTTGTCTCTCAATGTCTCATCTGTCAGCAAGTGAAGGATGAACACTAGGCTATGGAAGGTTTTTTGCATCCCCTTAATATTCTAAAGTGTAAATGGGATGGACATCCATGGTATTTTTAATAGGAATTCTACGGATAGTGAGAGGCTAGGACACCATCTGGGTGATAGTTGACTGAATCATGAAGTTGACACACTTCCTTGATATCAGGGAGCATATTTTTAGAGAGTTTGGAGAAGTTATATGTATAGGTGATCATTCACCTTTATGGGGTACCCTAAACTATTGTCTCTGACCATGATATGTGGTTTACATCACAATTGTGGAGAGGCCTATAGGAGGCATTCAAAACCCAGATAAGGATGAATACAACCTTTCAACCCCAAACAGATGGGCAGACCGAGCATATTATTCAAAATCTGGAGGATATACTGAGGGATTGTGTGTTAGATGGTGGTTAGAGTTGGGAGGATCACTTTCCATTGATGTAGTTTGCATATAGTAATAAACACCACTCAACTATCATCATGACACCTTTTGATTCCCTGTATGAGAGAACCTATATGCCACCCTTGTGATGGACTGAGATCAATGAGACATCTACTATTGGGCCATAGATGGTGCAGGAAATGATAGAGAAGGTCCAAGTCATTTGTGAGCAGATGAGGACAACCTAGAGTAGGTATAAATCTTATTTATATTGATATCTTAGTCCCTTGGAGTTCAAGTAGGGAGACCACATTTTCCTGATAGTTGCCCCACGATGAGGATTGTGGAGATTTGGATAGGGAGGAAAGCTATCCATGAGGTTCATCGAGCCATTCAAGATCTTTTAGAGGGTTGTCAAGGTTTCTTACTTCCTCTCCATACCCCCATAGTTGGAGTGGGTGTACGATGTATTCTATGTGTTGTAGTTGACGCGATACGTGCATGAACTTTGGAATGTTATTGACTAAGGTGAGCTAGACATCAAGGATAGAGTCAATTTTGTTGAGTACCTAGTGGAGATCAAGGATCATAAAAAGAGGACCCTATGTGGATGGACCATCCCCTTGGTTCGTGTGTTGTGGCAGTATAGGAGCATGCTGGAGAGATCCTGGGAATGAGAGATCCAGATGCGAGCTCAGTATCTCGACATTTCTTTTTTTTTGTTTTTTTTCAAGGATGAAAATATTAAAGGAGAGAATAATTTAGAGATCTTGTTTTTTCCTTGTAATACTTTTAAAAATATCTTTAAATGTATATTCTTAGATAGATTCTAAGATGACGCATGATTCTAAGGCTCAGTGTGCCCGGAATTAATTTTATAAAACACGCATGAACAATTTCTTTAATAAAATGACATATATCTTAAATGAATTATTGGATAAAAAATCTCAGACCATGGTTGAATATGAAGTTTACCCTAGGTGTGATATAAAGTTGGTCAGCATGGGGCGTTCAGATAAAATGGCCGTTGGCAGGTGCATTCGATGAATTGATTAATTAATTAATTAGTTAATTCATCAAACCCATAAAACATAATTTACTCTATTTAATCAATGTTATGGTAGATATCTAGGGTAAGAATCATAACCCTAGGACCGTTGAGAGGATATTTCTTCAACCCACTATTGAAAAATTAAAATTAGATGACAACGAGCCTTTGGATCCAGGTGAATTATGGTGCAGTGAACGTAACGACTTCTCATCTTCATTGGTGGGCATGTTATTCATCGATAAATGATACAATATCAAGGTAGGACTAATAATTTTTTGATTATTCCCCTTTTGATTAAATATATTGATCATGATCAAATGTATCTCCTGATCTGCATTAAATCAATCCTTTTCATGTTCCTATGTATTGGTTTTCAATTGATTATTAGATTAATCCTTGATATGCTAGGTTCATAACCATGGGCATCACAATTTGTATCTTTTGTCCAATAAATCCTGGATAATGATTGTTTCACATTTTTCTTGGTTCTTTTTCCACCACCCGTTCTTCACGTTCTTTTCCACTAGGTTACGGGGCCATGGATCGACATTTCCGAGTGGGATCAAGCTTAATTGAACCCCTAGATTCATGGAGGATTCACATGAATAAAATGATTTTTCAATTTTAAGGATGAATGGGGATGTATTGTGTGATGTGGGTGATCATTTCATGGATATGGTATCCAAATAAATGAAGGTGATGACATGGGAGGTGCGCGAGGCATGTTAGAGCATCAGATAGACCATCAAAGATCCGATTTCCAACCATTGTAGGGTCGAAAACAATGAATCAGGGATTCCCCATTCGATTTAGGGTGGTAAAATGGCATGATCAATGGTGGCAGGCATGGATATGGAACATGGGGAGTATATCTGAATTTCTATGAAAAACCAGTCCACATGGCGTGTAGAATGATAAACACATGCCTCTTAGCAACCCCTATGGCTGCAGTACTGGGATTTTTGGAAAAATTTAAGGATCACACACCATGTGACTGGGTCACATGACATGTGACCCTCCTTGGGTAGATAGTACATGTGACAATAGCACATGGGAAGGAACCCATGAAGGAGGACACACCATGTATCAGAGTACATATACATGACCAAGGAACACAAACACGACCAAGAGCACGGGAAATACCCTAGGTGGCTGAGGCACATCGTGTAGTCCCATTACACACCATGTAGGGATACATGGGTAGTAATCTGTGTAACTATAGGGAAAATACTAGGAAATGGGGTGGAACCACATGTCGTGTGAGTCCCCTTACATGCTGTGTTCCCCTACTTTCTTTTTGAGGAAAAATCTACCTCTCGTATCTCCTTCATCTGGACTCATATTTTAGCCCAAAATTAGCCTATCCTAAGTGTTTTTTCACATAGAATGTGATAGTGTCCTTTGTATAGGAATTTTGGATACAGTGCAAGATGTTATAGTAATGATTCTTCTTTAGCCAATGCTCAACCATGAAAATGGTAGGGAAAGATCACCTGAGACTATTAGAGTGGCACCCTCCTACTGGTACAGGACATGGGTCCTCTATCGACCATCAGAGTGGAACCCTCCTATAAAGTTAGGGCATGGGACCTCGATCATTAGAGTGGGTCCCTCCTACTTCACATGGCATGGGTCCTTTACCAATTACTAGAGTGGCACACTTCTATGGTGTCAGGGCATGGTTCATCTACCTACCCACTAAGTGGAACCCTCCTAGGGAATAAGGTCATGAGTACTCTATCAAACATCAGAGTGGAAACCTCCTGTGAAGTTAGGGTATGGGTCCTAGACCATCATTGTGGCTTCCTGATGTTGGGAAGAGCATGGGTCCTCTAATGATTAATAGAGTGGAACCCTCATGCGGTGTGAGGGCATGGGTCCTCTACTTACCCATTGAGTGGCACCCTCCTGCAGATTTAGGGAATGGGTCTTGTATCAACCATCATAGTTTCACCCACTTGCAAAGTCGGGGTATGGGTCCTCAACCATCAGAGTGGAACCCTACTTCTAAGAATGGCATGTGTCCTCTATCAATTACTAAAGTGGAACCCTCCTGCGGTGTTTGGGCATGGGTCCTCTACCTACCCACCAAGTGGCACCCTCCTACTGGGATAGGACATGGGTTATCTATCGACTATCAAAGTGGCACCCTTCTACCGAGACATGGAATGGGTACTATATTGACTATCAGAGTGGCACCCTTCTTCTGGGACAAGGCATGAGTTCTCTATCGACCATTAGAGTGGAAGCCTCCCACAGAGTCAGGGTATGGTTCCTCAACCATCAGAGTGGAACCCTCTTATCAGGACAAGGAATGGGTACTCTAGCTATGTACTGAGTGGAACATTACTTTTTTACTAGGGAATGGGTCCTCTACCTAGAATTTTTCCCCTTGAATGTGAAACACAGTCGTGAATTGTGGATTTCCTTGGATATTTATTTGGATATACATGTGAGATACTGTGCATCATTGATAGACCCTTTGGAACTGTTAGAACTCTTTCCTGAACTGGGCCTTGATATGGAGATCACCTTTCTATCTTATTTGGGATTATTTTGTTGAGTATATATATCTATATCAATGTTGTTGAATTATGTTAATATCTTTGTATGGGTTGAGATGTCTATTCCTAACATGTCTCTCACTGCCCCCCCTTTAGATTTCGGGGCATCCTACTGGGTATGTATATACTCACCCCTACATGGGATTTTCCCATACATGTCATGTATTATGCAGAAAAAAGACAAGTCAGTGGTGATTAAAAAAGGGCATAGGGATTCCTGGTGCATTTGATCACGTATGGTGGTTGGGTCTTTGAGATTCAGAGTCCGTCTCTCTTAGCACTTTACTTTTCCAATTTTGTTATGTTGGGGAATCTTTATGGATGGGAATTTATTTTCCACCTTTTTATTTTTAGATTTTATTATCACACACTTATACTCCCTAGAGTTTTTATATGCATGGTTTATTCTTTAGATGTTGCATCTTTTATTATCATTCTTATTCAAAACTGCATGGAGATGGTTAGGTGTGTGCATATAGGTATATTATGTAAAGGTCTCTCATATTAGTTATTCCTTTCGATGCTTGTCGCTAGTACCTATCCTATAGAGGTGGGCTTGGGGAAGTTGCAACTCAAGCCCCATTGGGTCAGGTCATGAAAAATAAAAAGAAGGATCTAGAAATTCTCAAACACTATAAATCACAAGTATGAAAAGAAGTCCTTGTCATCACAACTATAATCCTCGAAGATCTTATCTCAAGAGCAACTGGGGATGCTTGGAGTATAAAAAATCTCACAATGTATGATGTTTATAGCTCATCTGTATGCTGCATTTAGAAGGAAACCTAGGAGTTCCAATTGATTCATAAGTTTCAAAGTATCTTATATGCTCATATTTTCTTCCATACAACCACCAAAATTTATAAGGGGAACCTTCTCCTCACTAAGTTTCACATATCAGTCAGGGGAGTGCCACACCTTACTATTAACCTTTTCCACATTACCATCTGAGAAATATATAATGGAACCTACACCCTGACCAAGTATAGATGTCGGTCAGTGGAGTATTAACCCCCACTATCATAAATACCTAGTTATGAGCATACCTTTATCACCTCTTAGAAGATTTCTTAGAGGGATCATGTTTTATCAAGTAACACATAGTAGAAAAGGGAGTAAAAAAATCCATGTATAAAGGAATAGTGCCTTGAGTATATAGGGGAGTGAAGAACCATATCATTAGTGTGTGGGGGGAACCACACCTTGTCAACATCTAGGGAGTACCAACCCCATGCTAATCTGGAGGACCCATTACCCAAGTTTTGGGGGAGTACCGAACTCTAGGATGAATACAGGGGACTCACATCCTATCACTTTCATGTTTCTAGGGGGTCCTAACACCGAGAACACTCTGGTCATCTCTCCTGAACCCATTCGATGTCCCTATGGAGTTAAGGAGGCTAAACTACTTATATCACATTGTTTTGAACCACTAATTTCGAAGGGAAGCACACCATCATGTTATACATGAAAAAACACTCGGGATAGACTACTCACGGGTCCAAATTTGAGTCTCGAGAAAGGATACATAGAAATACACTAAGTATAGAATAGTACATGACATGTACTATAGGGGTTCATGATGTGTAACCTCTCTAGGGAAGCCTCTTCACATAACACTCTTCACATGACATGTGAAATATGACTACACAATGTTCTCTAAGATATACACAACATGTGATACCCACGTGAGTACTCATCATGTACCATTGTAAGATCATCCGTGTAGTCCTGGACTACATGATGTGTCCTCATAAACACATGGTGTGAGGTCCATAGAAGACAACTTGGGTGTGTTCCACCACCCAAGTCATCGTGTAGGCCATATATGGTGTATAATCAACTATACTCCATGTGGCTAGGCATGTACTCGACCACCCAACTCAAACCACATGACATGTGAGTCTATACCACATTTAGTGTGATATTTATGATCCAAAAAAACTATAATGCCACAACCATAGAGTTACATGACAAGTTTTCCTTTGAACTACACATCATGTTGTTGTGTTCTTCACCTTGATGTGTAGAATCATCTGATTTTCACACCACCATCACCCAAAATCTCCCCCAGTCAAATAATTTCACCACTATTCACTATCCAAGACCATTGAGGGTCCTTAACAGTGATCTTCTCATCCATGTCACACCACCATGAAGTTGATCCATCATACCTCAATCGAATCTAATCCGAATCACCACCTAAAAATATTCATACATGCATGGACCGACATACCACTTGCTCACTATTACCTATTACTTGGAATTATTTGATCATGATCCACACTAATACCTCAATCCACCAATCATGAAAGAGGATGATGACATATACCACTGTAAGGAAGCAATATGATTGAAGGGAGGAGGGATAATAATTTCTAGTGCTCATATCATCCACCCAAATATTGATTTATAATACGCACCATAAGAACATGGATCAATGAGAAGTTAAATAGGGAAGAAAATGAGGAAAATCAAAGAACAACATCATCAGAGATCATTGAACCAAATAGACTCCAAATTTAGAAAAATACACTTGAATAATGATTTTAATGATGTCATATGCCAGAAAAAAATCAATAAAAATTACAATGGCAACAAAAATTATAATAGAGAATTTCTAGGAATTTAATAGAATAAAGAGAGAGGCATAAATTTTAAATAAAAAACTTTACCTGTTAGGACAATAATTTCCACTTTGATTTGTTTCTAATTTTAGGGATTCGTTTTTTCTTCACCACGTGATTTTATCATTGAATTCATCCTGAATCTGGTCCCATTATTTTGGTCTGATGTCAAATCTTCTAAGGTCCAGACACTATCACTCTCTCTCAATCTAGGGTTATATCATAAATAAGTGTGGATAACCCTAGAGATAAAATCATGTACATAGTTTAATTATGCACCTATAATGGCCACCTTGGGGTCCCGTAATATGAATAGTGTTCATGCCACCTTAAGGGTAAACCCATCATCCCAAACTCAATGGAGACATCAGAATTTACATCAAACATTCCATTTAAGATATCTTTACATACACACCCATAGGTTAACTATTTATTTAAATAGTAAATAATAAATATTCATAAAATTCACCATCCTTGTAAATTCACCAAAAATAATTCTCAGTGTAAACACCACATTCCGAGATAAAAAAACCATAATTTTTCCCAAGCTCATCTACAATGGTAAATTTACCATTTTAACCTAAGGGAGGCCTCAAAACTCATAAAACTATAAATTAAATTATGTCTTGATTGGTAAAAAAATGGGTCATGAAATCCTCCCCAATTTTAAACCCTTTTATCCCTAAAAAGAAAATAAATAGAGTTTCTAAACAAAGAAGTTGTTGAAACAACCCTGTGTGGAAAGAAACCCACCTTGGCACACACTACCTTTTCCCTCAAGGGTCTGAACCTTAGATAGATTGGTACACCACCATCTAGGAAAAATCACCCTTTACCATCATGAAAACTATCATCTCTAACTCATTTCAAAGTAAGGCTTGAGAAAGAACATAAGACCACATTATGAAAGTCTTGCTAAACCTTCATACTCAAAGGTCATCCAACCAGATAGGATTAAAAAAATCAAAAACCACATATATCCAACATAAAATGGTTTGTACCCATGGTTATCCCTTGTGGAAGTGCTTAAATCCCCACCTTTAAAGAGTTTTCTTGATGGTTTTTCTATGTGAAAATCCCATCTATGCCACACTCCACCACTGAGTGCTTCACAAAAAATTGACACTGACATCAAAAGAGCTATAAGGAAACAAGTTTATTTGGAGATACCTCAGTTTCTATGCCATATCCTTCCCCTAATGAATATATACCAATGTCACTAGAATATGATGAAAAAGATACATGATCCTCCTTTATCAACCTCTTCATAACCATCCATGAGAACCCTCAATCCACATCCCAATCTACGGTAGATTTAGATCCACTATTTGAGATAGTTTGGTTGTGTTGTCATCACTCTTTCATAAAGGATACTAATGAGTACATTATGAATAAAACCAACCTCATAAAAATTTTCAACACCACACCACTTCCTATTGGGTGGCCCAATCCACCACAATATGAAGTGGACAGTCCTGACCATTCAGATGAACCTGCTATGTCGGCTCTAGTCCCTTGAAAAACACCCATTAAACTAGAGAAATTGAAAACCATAAATTTTATAGAAAAAATCATCCTCTACCACATAGAGAGAGTTTCCATGTAATGGTTACACTCACAAGGGGTCACTGGACATAGAAAAATGAGGGTATCTCTCTATTAGGGAAGTCCCCACTCATAATTTCTATCATGATATTCAATATGAACACTAAGGGAAAACCACTATCCACTCATGCAAGTGGGAGACATGATCCCCACCTTCAGGAAAAACCTTAAGTTCATCACTTAATAATGTCTGGTTACACATTACCATTAAGTTTATATCACCATTGTGGTCCCCTCTCACACAAGGGAAGAGTGTGGGGCCACCACTATCGATCGAAAGCGAGAAACATCTCCCTCCCATGAAAGAATAAATTTCTCTAAAGTTGGATTCTCATGCCCCCCTCCTTTATCTAGACATAGAGTCCCTTTCCATGTATATTAGCTACCACACCACTACATAACTACTCTAGTATCATTATACACCCTAACTTTAACATCACAAAGGCCAATTTCACTCCATGAATATAGAACTCATGAAATGGTATGTTACTACATAACTAATACTCTCATGGTAAGACTAGAATAATTCCTCGAATGCCTAACAAGATCCTCCATGAACTAATGCCAAGAAAGTTACATTACATACTTTCACTTAGAAACACTAGAATTCTATTTCCAGAATGTAAATTGATGAAACCATTGGTCTCTCATTGAGGAACTACCATGGTCTACCCTTTAGAAGCTTTCATGAATTCTTCCACATTCATAGGGGTGAATGATCTTCCATGCACATAGAATATAAATCCATTCTTACTGTTTGATGGATAACTGAATACATATACTTGATGGTTGGATCCACTTTACACCCCAGAGGGGGTGGGGGTGGGGGTGGGGGAGGGTACCACTCACAATCGAGGTTAGACCTCACCTCACTTACTTAACCATGTATCATCGCACATTACTAGCATCATTAGAAAACCCATACTAAGTTTGGTACCAATTAATCTCATCTCTAACATGATGTAATCTATTAAAATATATCATTATAAAATAAGGATAAATCCACTTTATCAGAGGGGGTGAGTTAAAGATGAATATTATAGTGGAAACTATCAAGTTAATAGGGGTCTGGCTAGGGGTTCCACTTGAATCTCCAACTCTCGAACATATAATACAGAAAGAATAACTCACGCCTATGTGGTCTAGTATGAGGGTTCATGAAGGGAGGAAATGAATCATACTCTAAACTAAATCCATTAATGTTTGACCATATTCATCCATCACACACATCATTCTGCAGCTCTAACTGTTAGCACTTAATTCCTAATAGGAACTAACCATGGGTGGTGATAATGGGATAGGATTGAAGCACCATCCATCTTCACATACTTTTACACTACCCAATTCACACTAAGAATCATAAATCTTCTAAATTATCACTTTAGGGTCTCTAACATAGGTAGTGTTACATGAAAACACAATTATAACTCGATAAATCTTCCGCTAGAGTCACCACCCAAATTGTTGAGTTCAAATAATTCCACTCTGAAACATATCTAGGGAAAACCTTGTGATGTTTTTAGGCCTCAAAACGTATTTAGAAATGGTCATGATACACTGAAGAGGGTCTAACATCCTCAGATAAAAATATATCTTGAAGAAGAGCTCAAACGCCAACCACAGTAGAGTAGTCACATCGTGAGTTCAAGAAAAACATTGTCCACTAACGAATCAATTTTCCATGTAGCGAGCTCAACATAAGAATAATCATATAGTTAGTGAGATTATTAAAAAGATGGAAACACAAGTTTTGGACTCCAAATAAACCTCAGTCGCCTATGGACTAGGCTCTCCTCACAAACCCATGAGGCCCCTTTCATCAAAACACACACAACATATCCATCCTATGAGCAATCTCATCTAACTCAGTGGGAAATACCATTTTATATAAAATAAATTCTATAATAATAATGATTGGGAGTGGTACTTCCTTATATCATGGGGAATATACAACCTATGAATAGTCTCATCCAACTTAGTGGGAATTACCATATTCTATAAAAAAAATATGCACTAAAGATGAAGAAGAGTGAAACTTCCTCAGATCATGGGGCAAGGATACCTATCAAACGAGTATAAAAAACAACGCCTCATCACTTTTTAACTGATAGTGAGATTATAAACTACAATAATGGGATCATCATGACCCTTTATATACACACAAGCTAGATATTAG
Source organism: Viscum album (assembly GCA_963277665.1). Lineage (NCBI taxonomy): Eukaryota > Viridiplantae > Streptophyta > Magnoliopsida > Santalales > Viscaceae > Viscum > Viscum album. The sequence continues at coordinate 1,714,937,785 of OY728157.1, forward strand.
TGGGTAACACCATACATTTGATAGGATGAACCTCAAAAGGTTAAAGCATAGCTGGATTAGCTGACACTGGAAGAATTTGAAAGATCATACCTAACCACTATATGATGCATATACCAAATTTTTTATACCTCATAATAATATCTTAGAGACATGGGCAAACTAATAGGTTATCAGATTCTTATAAAAAGATACATGGTCCACCACACCTATAATAGTCTCCTTGTTCTGATAACTAAAATCAAGACCCCTTAACATCCTTGACCTAAATTTGAAAACCATTACTCACATGACTGCTAAATCAAAACTCCATCCATATGAATCAACCACTCTTATACCATTTTGACATGACCTTCCCCACTTAGGCCTCACTCAAGCTAGCGGTAATCTGAGTGTATCATCCTAATCCCACATCCAATAGGCTAGAGGCAGGTGAATATCACCAAGTAGGAATATCATACAATACAGGGGGACTTAGTCTATATCAACCTAAATTAGACACACATCTCCAATGTATAAAATAATCAATAACACCAATAATATATATATATATATAAACAACTGAACTATATACAATATGTAAAGACCTAGGTGTTTCTTGATCAAGACTTGGTTCAATTTTGAGTTTCATAGTCCCAAGTCCCATCTAGGGGTAAAATTGTAAATCTACCATAGTAGATGCTCTCATAATTTTTTTTAGGGTTTCATTGGTTTCATATTATGGCTTTTACCCTCGGGTCGAGTTAGTGTGGAAAAGAAATTGTCGTAGAGCCTCATAAATAATATAATAATAACATTATATTATTTATATTCTGAACATGTGTTTTTGATTAAATTTTTATATCTTATTAAATATAGATTTATCGAGAAAACCAAGACCATTATTAATTTCGGAACATGGGTTTTACCATAGGCACTATATAAGCTTTTTTTAAATCGATCCCCATGATGGTGCGTAGTCATGGTTGAATTAAAAATGAATAGATTAAATAATTTAAATTAAATTATTTAGTTGGATTTATTTAATTATTCATATAAAAATTATACCTTAGTCTAATCCATAGGGTTATTCGCAAAAACCTAGAGATTTATAAGAGATCCTCATGGAGGTCCTTTAGTTAAGACATTTAATGGTGAGTGAGAGGGAATCAAAGGGTTTCCCACAAACACATCATAGATTTCCAGAGTTATCGATGATAATAAACTAGGATTATTATTCTCCATTGAATGTTCCTATATTGATGTGGGGATTTTGTTTTCTCCATTATTATTTAATTTTATGGGATTGGATTAAATATTTCTTCCAATTCATGTATATTACATGGACCTGTCACTTTCTATATTTCTTATTTGGACTAGATTAATTTATTGGATTTATTTATAATATATTTTTCTTTTCTTCACACCTACATTCACAATGTCCATTGATGATACTCACATTGTCGCTTATTTACTTTTCTACCACCGTTATTCATCACTAGATGCAATTCAGCTAGCCATTTGACTATTTTTTGGTTCAGTTTGAGCCACAATAAAACCTCTAGATTTGTATTGTGGTGTTGCAAAAACACTTGTGATCATGGAATGAGAGAGCTTCATGATGCGTCGTGAAGGAATGATGCGTCATGATTTTTCTAGAGTGGAGGTGTGAGGGAATAACAAAATTCATCATTGGGATTCTGAATTGATGAATGGTGGTTGAGAATTGACTTCTAGTGAAGTTCCTACCCAAATCAAGGTGTTTAATGGTGGTTGAAATGTGATGTGCGAAAAAATTGGAAGACACAATGGAAGACTAAGAGAAAAATACAGGTTCTGGGATTTTCCTAACTATACAGAGTGTAGTTTAGAAAAACACATGTTGTGTATTATATGGATACATTGTTAGGGTTTCCAGGTGATTTAAATATCACACATCATGTGATATTAGGATACACACCATGTGCACCCTAGATGACAACTTGGCATGTATAGGGATACACATCTAGGAGGTCGTCTGGCCTTACACACCATGTGGGTTAGGACCATACACCGTGTAGTTTACTTCCACATGCCATGTGGGGATACAACACATGGGCAGGTGAAAATTTGTGGGATACATATCTTGTACTCTAGGAACACATCATGTAATTACTCTAAAACTATGTGAATGCATCATCTCTTCTTTCGGACTCAGATATGGACTTGTGAGTAGTCCATCTTGGTTATTTTTTCACATATAATGTGATGGTGGCCCTACTTTTGATGGTAGTGATGTGGAATATTCTAAAGAGATCATGATCAATCACATCAACATTACGGAGATTAGGCTTAGATTTTATGCATTCTTGGTATATGGAATTCCACCCTGATTGTTGATTCATGTTAGGAAAAAATTTATTCTCACCATCCTTAGGTAGGGTCAGTTATCCCCATGGAATTGGGGTGTGGGATTCTATACCTATAGATCATATAGGTTTTGTATTTTACCCCACTCACATAGGCATGAGATCCTCTATATATAGAGTCTGTATTTATTCTAATGTAATTAGGTCACATGAGCCTGAGATCCTCCATCATAGTTTGTATTTATTTACCATCTGTATAGGGCACCAATATCCTCAGTTATAGTTTATGTGACCCAAATAAGGGTGATGATTTGGGATTTGTTCGACTTCCATGGGTATAGGATCCTCCACTATATAGACAGAGAGTCTATATAGGTTAATAGTTCATATATATGATTGGTGGTTCAATTTTGATGTACCGGAGGATACGGATCCTCCACTATATAGACAGAGAGTCTATATAGGTTAATAGTTCATATATATGATTGGTGGTTCAATTTTGATGTACCGGAGGATACGGTGAACCCTCGTTTGATGAGAATACTTTAGAGATTACTAACCTTCATTTTATGGGTTCTAGCAATGGTGTGACTATTAGAAGTCCAAGTATTATAGAATTTTACAAGACTTGTGATTATTCAAAACCCTAGGGATTTCCTCTGAGATGCGTTGTTGTAGCTGGACATCATCTTTGGGTTTTGTGGAATATTTAGTGTTTGATGCTCCCTTGTATACTCATGTGCTATGTCCTTTGAGTATTTGGAGCTGAGGTGGAAAAATATTCCCCAAGACCTTGAGGATACTAGTGACTGAGCATATCTAGACTGATTATTTTATCCTACCCAAGACCCTCTTTATTTTCAGGAGCTATGAGATGACTTAGTGTTATGGTTTTCCCTCTCTTTCATCCACTTAGGAACCTATCATACCAGGAGTTTAACTAAATTTCTACTTTTTGTTTCCTTAAAGGTTTTCGCGGTATCCCATTAAGTATGTTTATACTCACCCCTACATAGGTCTTGTTCCCATTCATGTTGTGCCCTTGTAACACACAAGTCGGGATTTTTTCTGGGTGGTGTAGAGCTAGCGTGTTTTGTTTAGGGATAATGTCAGGTGATGATTAGTGATGCATTTTTGGAGCATGGTAATTCATGATGGTGGTACTAACCGATTAAACTAGAGTGGTGTTATAGTTCTTACAATATGGAATAGTTTCTCAATGATTTTTTATTTTAAAGGCTTTTCGGGTGTACTGTTTTCCATGTATTTACCTTTTGGGTTTCACTTTTAATTGTTATCTCATGCATGTTTTATGTAAAATTTAATTGATCATTTATATATCATTATGGAATTTTGGTTATCTCATGTATTAGAGATATGAATTTGTTGTAGGTTGACATAGGCTAAAGCCTTCCATATTGTGATATATGCATACTCAGTGTGAGTCAACATCCCCTAGCTTAGTGGAGGTGTTCTTGGGGTGGTGCTATTAGCCTATTGCAATCCTAAGTGAGTCCCCATTGGGTCGGGTCATATCAGATTTTCATCAAGTGAGTAAATCCTAGGGATGGTGTTTGGAGTTAGTAGTCACATGATATCTGGTTTGAGAATTATGTAAACAATGTTAAGGGGGGTATAATGTTTGGTTATCAGACTAGGGATACCGACATAAGTGCGATGGTTTATGGATCCTTTCTCTAGGACTCTGATAACCTATTAGAATGAAAAATCATTTTGTGGTACACATTTTTAGACTGATACATCATTATGGGGTACAAGATAGTTGGTACATGCATCATATAATGATTAGTTGTGATCCTTCATGTTTTACCTATGTCGGCTCATTAAGATATTCTATAATCCTTATGGGTTAAATATATTTAATGAAGGGTGTTACATATTGATATATATATTTTATACATAGTAAGGTTCATGAAAAACCCATACCTCTAGTTGGGCCTCTCACTACTAGACAATAATCAATGAGGCATTATTTTCTAAGATTTAGTTGATACATGAACTTTCCTGATGATCTAAGACAGTCTATCTCTCCCTCTTGTGCATAGTGTGAAACTTTATTATAGAGTGGATGTTATTTACTATTGAGATAGATGATATGACCCATATACTATATACACTAAATCTATTCAATGGTCTAGTTATTAGGAGTTTGTAAGGTGATCCTAATCCTTGGGTGATAGAGGTTTGGCAGGAATATGGGACTCAAGATTCAATCTGTCCCATGATTTTACTGATCTTGTATAGATCTTCATATTCAATAAGGTTATAAGTTTGTGGATGATATTTTCTCAAAAAATTTATGGGTATGTTCTACCATGGAATAATTTTGAGTATTGGTCCAGGATAGAGTTTTATTAGAGGATGTTAAACCCTCTATAGGGTAGTGTGATCATGTATGAGTATGTATCACGAACCAAGGGCTCCTTGAGTTGTTTCCATGGATATGTTTTGGGGTGGAATTTATTAAACCCAGTGATTTGGGTTGAGACTATAGAGGATGATTTATCGATTTATGGATGTTATTTTATATAACATCAACTATGTCAGTCCTCAAGTGAGAATTTTTAGATTTGGGTTCTTGGTGGTTGTACCCCTACTTGGGAGCAAGCTGATGTTTCACTTGATAGTAGACAATGGTGCCATTGATGGACCTTCTATGTGGGAGGTATATTTACAATTTTATATCTCCCTGTTAAACATGGTATCATTGTCAGAACACCACCCTAGGCTTTCCCTTATCAAGTGAAGAGTGATGATAGTCAAAGTTGTGGGATGACACATGCGATGTACTAATATAGTTTGACATCAGTAGTTGTAGTTAATTGTATAATTAATTTCTATTATTAATGTAACATCATGTAAGATTATTCCAGTATGATCTAATCATCCTAAAATGTATGCCAAAGTTTTAGAAATTCCAGTGGAATCTTTAGATATATCTTGACCCACTAGAGAGTCTCCTCTAACAGTGAAATTTAATCACTCATCCCTTTTGGTGAAGTGAGTTTATCCTTATTGGTGAAAGATGTGAAATGGTACCCACATTAACAAGTATTATATTTTTTTTGTGAGTTTAATGGCATTTGGGTTAATGAGGTGGGACCTTTCTTCAGCAGTGAGTGAGACCCCCTACGATGTGTTGAGAAAGGTAAACTTGCTGGTAGTTAAGTTCAACTACCCAGCTGATGGTTATGATTGTTTGGTTCACTATGTCCATGGAGAAGAATTTTCTTCCTTTCAGTATGGAGTAATGTGAAGATGCTTTCAAAGGGTAACCCATGGTTGAACCTTTTTGAAAGGTTCGTGTATGCATCATCATGCATTTCGAAGAAGATGTTTGGGTTTTTTTGAATGGGGTGATGAGAAACCCTATGGAGTTTTCTGGTATGTGGATTGAACCCTTCTTCGAATTAGTTTATAGAAGATCATGTTTGGTATCTAAGATATTTTCACTTACCTTTCCATAATAGTTCCAACTGTGTAGTAAAATCTCATGGAGCGGGATCTAGAAATATAGGGTAAATTTGATATTTGTAATGTTGATGGCATGGTGATTAGTGATATCAGAGTAGCAAAAAAGGGGTGTGGTGGTCAACACTTCTTATAGAGGAATATTTTTCTGAATATAGGAGGAGGTTCTTGAGCATATAGTTTCAAGTATATTGCATTTATTATGGAGATGGAGATGTTTCTCACTCTTGAAAGTAAGTTGTGGTCTCTCAATCTTCCCTTGTGAGTGGGAGGTTTGTAGTGGTGATTTCTATGAAGTGGTCTAGTGGACCAGATGTTATCAGGTGGCAGACCTAAAGGGTTTCCTCGAAGGCGGTAAGCCTAATGATCAATCCCCATGGAGGGAGTTGGTCCTACCCTTGATGTTTGTTCAAAGTACCATGAGGAACATCTTAAGTGGAGATCACCCTTATAGAGTGTGACCCTCAATGTGGATAATTCAATGGATCCTTGGGGTTATACATATCTCACATAAAATCTTGATATAAAGTGGAGGAGGATATTGTTCTTGATAGTTTGTGGGTTTTAGTTTCATGATAAAGTTTTATTTTGGGGCCCGTGGCTGACAGAGTAGGGTCATATGAACGTTCAAGATAGTTTGCTTCATATTGTGGTATATTGGGCCACCCAATAGGATCTTGTATAGTATTGAGTGAGTTTTGTGTTGTTCATGATGTTCTAGTTGATATATTTTTTGAAATAGTGATGAAAACACAACTAATTCATCTTTTATAGTGGGTGAAAACCTATTGAAGATCTAATGCAGATAGGGGATTCCCACAATTGATTGTGTAAATTTTTGAGAGGAAGGCCTAGGTTGATCTTATGCCACATGCTAGTGACAATGGTATGTTGCCTCATGGGTATAATATGATGGAGAAAATTATGTGAGTTTTTATATGTATGATACTTAGAAACTCTATGAGTGTCAGTGTGGGATATTTTTGAATCACTTGTTATGGAAGTGTGGTATAGATGTGTTGCTCTTATATAAAAACCATCAAGAACACTCTTAAAGTGTGGGGAGCAGAGTGCTTCCCCTAGTGGTAACCTTTTCGATGAAAACTTTTGGGATGGGTTTCAATTGATCATAGTTTTGTTTTATCCAATGTTGAAAACAAACCTCAAATGAGATAGGTTTTGGGTGTTGAGTCATGGAAAGACTTGTTTAGTGAGGATTACTATTTTTACTTAATGCTTACCTCGAGATGGTTGGAACCAATATCTTCATAAGTGAAGGTGGATGATTTCTTCCTTGGAGGTTTAATACCGGGTTCTCTTAGAGCTTAGTCCTTCATAGATAAAAAAAGTTTGTACGAAAATTTAGTGAAGCCACATGGGTATTCCATGCAAGATTATTTCTACTAGAGCTTCTACTGTTTTTCTTTTCAAGGGTAAATAATTTTAAAGAAGGTAAGATGTAAAGACCTAAGTTTTTCCCAAATGAGACTTAACTCAATTTTTTGTTTTGGATTCCTAAGACCTATCAAAGGGTAAAATGGTAAATTTATCCTTGAAAAAATACTTAGAAGTTTTTTACGAGGGATTTGTTGGTTCTGAATTATGGTATTTACCCTCATACCGAGTTAGCATGAAAAATAGTCTGTTATGGAGCCTCAATAATAATATAATAAAAATAACATGTTATTTATTGTCTTCACACACATGTTTTTTATTAAATTTTTATATCTTCTAAATGGGCGCTCATGTGGGAAAACCAATTCCATGGTTAAGTCTGGAACATGGGGTTTTTACTTGGAATAATATAATCTTCATTCACATCGGGCCTCATGAAGGTGCACAGTCATGAGTAGATTAAAAATGAATATGTTAAATAATTTAAATTAAATAATTTAATTGGGTTGACCTAATTATTCATCTATAAATTCCATTATAAGTTAATCTATAGATTTATCCACACAACCATATACATTGAGAGGATGTGGTGGACCTTTAGTGAAGGAATTTTCTAGCGAGTGAGAGGGAATCAAAGATTTTCTTATAAATGTGTTGAATATTTCAAGTTTCAATGATGAAAATGGCCCAAGTTTCTTTTTTTATTATAGTGAATTATCCTATATCGAGGTAGGGAATTTTTATTTTTGATATGATCTATTATTATTTAATTTTTTGTACACGGAATAATGATTTATTTGAATTTTTGGGTATTTCATGGCCCTATCAATTTTTGGATTTCTTATTCATCTTAGATTAATTTTTTGGCCTTATTTTAATCTATTCTTCAATTAATCACACCTATGTTTAAAGGTTGGGTTTTAAATGACCATCGATGATACTCACCTTGTTGCTTATTTTCATTTCTCCCACCATTCTCTGTGTTCTTCCTCATTGACAGTGATTTCATCTAGCGGTTTTATTGTTTCTAGTTCTATTCGAGTCATAATTGAACCCCTAGGTTCATGTTGTGGTGTTGAAAAAATAACAAAGATCATGGTGTGGGAGAGTTTCATGCGAAATGATGGTGGATCTTGGATAGAGGAATGATGCATTATGAATTTTCCTGAGAGGAGGAATTCATGAACAATATACTTCATCACCATGACTCCAAATCAGTGAACGGTGGTTGAAAATCAACTTTTGGTGAGGTTCATACATGAATTAGATTTTCAATGGTAGTTTAAGAATGATTTGTGATGGATTTGACAGGAAAATCAGGAGACTATGAGAAGAAAACAGGTTCTAGAATTTCTCTGATTACATGGCATGTAGTTCTGAAGAACACATGTTGTGTATTTTTAGGATTAATCACTAGGGTTTCTGGATGAGTTAAATATCACATGTTGTGTGATATTAGGCTATACACCATGCACACCCTGGCTGTCTAGACATACACTCTATGTGGGTTAGGACCATATGTCATGTAGTTGACTTATGAACACCATGTGGGGCTATAGAACATGGTTAGGTGAAATATTGTGGGATACACATTGTGTTCCCTAGGCACACATCATGTAATTCCTCCAGAACTATGTGAACACATTATCTCTTCTTTTAATCTTGGATTTATACTTATGAGTAGTCTATTATAGATTTTTTTCCACATAGAATGATATGGTGACCCTAATTTAAAAGGTATAGATGTTTCATGTATTGAAGTAGGAATAATAGACCACATAAATATTATATAGATCAGTCTTGAATTTTGGGTGTTTTTAGTATATGGAATCCTGAACTGATGGTTGAGTTACATCAAGGTGAAATTTCCTCTCACCATCCCTAGGTAGGGTCAATTATTCACCCTACGGGATTGGGGAATGAGATCCTCTATATACTAATTATTTAGGTTTGGTATTTCCAACCATATATATGGTTATATGATCCTCTATCTGTAGAGTTGGTATTTTCTCTCATGTAATGATGTCACACGGTCTTATGATCCTCAAATTGAGTTGATATTTCCCACCCATTTTTGTAGGGCCTTGGGATCCTTTATTAGATTCTATGAGATCTTATGAAGGGTACTTATTTTGATTTGTTTGACCACTAGGGGAATGTGATCCTCTAATATAGGTATATAGAGGCTTCATAGGTTGGTGGTTTGAATATATGGTCAGTATTTCAGTATTGATGTACCAGAGGTTTTGATTCTTCCTCTTAAGACAAGAATACTTTAGTGATGAGAACCCTCCCTTCATGGGTTCTAGAGGTGGAATTATTGTTGGATGTCTTGGAAATATAGACTTTTTCAAGACTTGTGATTCCTCAACACCCTGGGTGTTTCCTCAAAGAAACATTGTTGCAACTGACTATTGTTTTATGGTTTTATAGACTCTTTAGTATTCTAATATCCTCTATCAACTCATGTGCTATGGACTTAAAATATTTTGATATAAGATTATTGAGACTTCCCCATGTTCGTGAGGCTCCTAGTGATTGATAATATCTATATTGATTCTTTTTATCCTCTCCTGGACTCTCTTTATTACAGAGAGCTATTAGCTGACTTGGTGTTCTAGTTTTCCCTCTTTGTCCTCATCCTGATAACCTCTCATACTAGTAGTTGATATGAATTGTTTATTTGTCTTTACTTTATGGTTTTTATGGAATACTACTCATTATGTTTATACTCATCCCTATATGTGACTTGTGGACACACATTTTGTGTTTGTGTAGACATCACATGGGTTCAGAGATGATTTGGATGGGGTAGAGTTAGATTGGAGTATTTCAAGATGATTCCTAGGGATTCTTGGTGATGCCTTTTTAGAGTATGGTGTTTTGTGATAGTGATAGTGACCACTATGTCTGAATTGGTCCAAGAGTTCTTGTAGCATGGAGCACCAACCCATGGACTATTGGAGGTAGGATCAGGGAGGCACTCTCAGCTTACCGTTGGACTTGGTGGATCCCCAGTAGGTTAGGTCATGTCACAATACATACGTGAGACATAAAATACAAACAATCCACCACATAAGAAAATTCCAAAGGAACTGTACATCCACACAGCCTATGAATTTTAATGATACAGAACTTTGGAAAGATTCTCCTCACTGTGGGTACTCCCAGATCGATCTCTAGCCACAACACTCACCACCACCATCATGAACCACCATTCTCCACTATGAATTTCTACATATCACCATGTGTTAGATCTAAACAAGTAACACTAGCTCCACATCTACCAATACCATCCCCAAGTCCCGTGTCACCCGCACAGACATGATATGTGTGGGCACAAATCCTATACATGGATGAGTATAAATATTCTTAGTATGATTCCCAAAATTACATAATAAATACAAGAAAAAACTTAGCTCAAATTTCAGAACATGAAGGTATCCAAGAGTAATATAAGGAAGGATCCATATATGGTAAACTGATAGAAATAACAAGGATGTAAATAAGTCACAAACATCTCATTTCTAATCCTTGAATTTTATATATCATGAGAAATTATGGATGCTCAAAGTATAAAAAATCCCACAAAGTATGATGTCGATATCTTAGTTATACATTGCATTTTGATGGAAACCTAGAGGTCCCATGGCGTCACAAGTATCTAAGTATCCAATATATATAGATTTTTATCCACACCACCACCCAAATTTATAATGTCAACCTGATCCTTGCTGAGGTACATGCATTAGTCGAGGGAGTACTGGATTTTACCTTCCAACTTTACCGCATCACTGTCTGAAAAATTTATAGAGGATCTCGCACCCTGAACAAGGATAGATGTTTTTAAAGGGAGTAATAAAACCTATTATCCTTACTATCCATACATGAGAATACTCATGTAAACACTTATAAATATTAGTGGTGGAACCATGCCTCGTCAAGTAGCACACAACAGATGAGATAATACCTAACTCCATAGATAGAGGACCCACACATCAAGTATCTAGGGGCGTATTGAACTCTATTAGTAGTGCATGGAGTAATTTCACCTCATTAGTGTTGAGGGAGTACTGACCCCATGCTGATCTGGAGTACCCACACCCCAAGTATGCGGGGGAGTAACAAACTCCAGGATGAATTCAAGGGACTTGTGCCTTGTCATTTGTATTCTTCTTGGGGAGTTTTGAACTTATGAATAATTTGATTATCTTAACCAAACCCATCCAACAACCCTTTGGATCTAATGAGGATAAAATGATAGTATATGCTTCTGTCACACTTTTGATTCCAAATAGAAGTGCTCCATCAAGTTCTATAAAGAAAAATGCTATAGATGGACCAACCGCATGTCCAAATCTGATTCCTGAGCAAGGATACATGAAAATACACTATGAATGGAATAATACATGACATGTAATATAGGGTACATGGTGTGTATACACTATATGGAAGCCTCATCATGTACTTCTCATCACATGGTGTGAAAAATTAGACTATACGTACGGTGTTATATGATATAAATAATGTGTGATTCCCATGTGAGTACTCGACATGTACCACAGTCAGCCGAGCCATGCATTACCAAACTAGATGATGCGTGTCTATGAACACACGATGTGTGGTCCATATATGTTACCATGGACATGCTCTGCTTCTTGAGTCATTGTGTAGGCCATACATGGCATGTACTCATCTACACACCATGTCGTTGGGAATGCACTCAACCTCTGAATTCAGACTACACAACTTGTGAGTCTATACCACTTTCCATGTGATATTTATAATCATCCAAAACCCTATAAACATACCCATGGAGTTATAAAACATGTGTTCTTCATGCCTTGTATTCATGTTCTTTTCCCAAATTTTTAGAACCATCTGATTTCTATTCCATCACCGCCCAGAATCACCCCCAGTTGTGTCATCGCACCACCAATCACAAGGAAGTAAGCTGATTGAAGGGTGGAGGGAAAATTTCAGGCAATTCGAATACTGACCACCCAAATGTTCATATGAAATGCACACCACAAGAATGTGGGTAAACAAGAAGTCACATATGGAAACACATGATGTAAATTGAAGAATGATGTTGCAAGATACAGTTAGAATAAAGACTCTAGATTAAGGAAATGACTTTCAAATAATGATCTCATTGATGTCAGATGTTATAAAAAATCCATAATAATTATAATGACAACAACTAAAATAGGGTATTTACAAGAATTTAATAGGCATAAATATGAATAAAGAAGACCTACCTCATAGCATAAAATCCACTGCTTCAATTTACTATCGATGTTAGGGTTTTGTTATAGCTACATGAGATTCACTCCATTCATCAAACTTATTACTCTTATATGGCCCTCTTTCAGGATGATTTACTCTTACATAACTCCATGTTCCTCTTATTTACTCATATTCCAACCCAAGTTTATTCTTATGCAACTTATTTTAGAACTAATTTAATCATATGCGGCTATGTGGTTGACAACTTGGATATGATAGAAAAGTATGAAATATGATTTTCATTTATTCCTATATGGATTATGTATTTCTCAGTTTATTTTTACATGAGTTCTATAGATTAATCTTATGGATGGAATCTTTTGATTTTAATCTCACATAGTTCACAAACAACCTAAATTACTCTTTAAAAACTCATTCAAAATATTAATTAATAATATTTATTTCAAGTTTTTTATATATATAATAATAATATAAAAACATATTACTTAATTACTAAAGAAGGAAAATAATTTCCTGATGTAAGAATTCATTTTTTTGATCAGCGGGGAATGGAAGGAATTTGAAGGGAAGGCGCCTTCTTTGAAATTTATTTTCAGAAGGTTCTGTCCCAATAAGTGACTTCCCAAATATTGGTTTTAGAAGGTTCCATTTTAAAAAGTTTATTCTTAAAAATTATCCTACATAATGATCTTCTCTAAGTAGCACCTTCTTAGAAAATTTGAAAAACAAAGTGTTCTATTAGAAAGCGCATTCCATTCAAATTTAAAACCCCGATCGACCCTAGATCTCATCTATTCTAGTCACCCTACACTATGTATAATCTTATCTTATTCTATCATGGATCTTCCCAACATCATCCTCTTTGGATAAATACTCCTCTCCTCTCTCGTTGAAAAATTTTAGTTCCAGTTTGGCATATGAGAATCGATATCCCACTTCTCCATGAAGTGTAGATCTTGTTTTTTGAAACCATTTTACACAACCCGTATAAAAACCCTCATCTTTATTAAACATTAATAATAAATTTAATTATATAAAATTACATTTAATACAACCTGAAATATAAATAATTATAGTGTCTTTGGGAATTAGGTACATTTTATTACAACTTTAAACATTAATTACAACATCTTTATTGAAAACTTATTTAACATGATTAAGCTTAAAACTATATTGGATAACCTGGGGAAATACATAAGAAAGGGGTGATTAATAAAGACCATTACGGTAATAAAAATGGAATAACATGAAGATAATAATACATGTTATACAAGGCATATCAATGAGGCATAATGGAACTTGAATAATAAGGCATGATATAACATGATAATCATAACATGAGAAATGTGGTAACAACTTAAAACACTACATCATAAACATAGGTCAAGGATAAACTAACAAGAATTCATGGTGGAAAAATTCATATAAAGGAATCAGGTACACCCCTATCCCAACATGAAATATCATGATACTAAACATTACCCTATGTATTGGAGCGCTATATAATTCCGGGCACACCTGTCACTTTCATTTCATTCTCATGCTTAAGTGTTCCACATAGATCCTAAAACATGGATTAATTCATCATCATAATTTATTCCACAATCAATTAGTTTGGAATAAATATATTTAATTCCTAAATAAAAAGATATATGCACATAAAAGTGAACACCGTTGATAGGAAATGGGTATGGTATTCACTACATAATTGGTTTGGCTTGGAAAATTATGGTGAAAATTCAGCAGCATAATGGTGTCACTTAAAAGTTCCTAAAATAGGTTGATGAGAGAGAAATGGGTCTATCATAATTTTTACATAAATTTTATAGTAACAGGGATATGTAATGACATTTACACACATATAGAATTAGAAAAATAAGGCACAAAATAATAAATAAGCTTGAAAAAAAAGAAAAGGGAAAGGATGATTATGAAATTTCAGCATGGAAACATGTGTAAATGGGAGGGATTAATGAGAGAGAAATGGGTCTATCATCATTTAGATATAATAAGGGTAGTATGAGTGAGGTGATAAATCATACCCCATCATTAGTAATTGAAAATGAAAGGTTATAACAAGATAAATAACCTTTGATAAAGATTGGAAAGGAAAGAACCCTTACTTGAGTGTGTATCTTCAAAAGCTTGAAAAGGGGATTCTTGAGAGCATGGGGTACCTTGGGAGGATTATAGAGATGATAGGGTATATTAAGGACATGATACAAGGATTTTTAGTGAAGATAAGTGGGATCTTGGGTGGGTTTATATAGGAAATGAGAGGGGAATTCTTTAATATGTCACAAACTTAGGTCTTGGACTCTATATAATAAAATATTCAAAACCACAAAAATTCACAAGGTTTTAGCCCATGTTTTTTTCCAAATTGGGTATGTTTTCATTATTTTATTAAGTAAATTTCTGAACATAGTAAAATATTTCCCTTCCTTATGTGGAGGTGAGTAACTCTTTTAAAGAAATGAATTTTAAAATCATAAAATATATTATATATTTTGGTGGATTCATAAAGGCATTATAAAATTAATAAAATAAAATTAAAATTAAGTTATTTAAATATTAAAACATATATTTTTCCTAGTATACCCATTATATTATTTATCCCATCATTTTTTGGTCATTATGATGTCATAAAACACACCGTATGTTTATACAGTATTTATTTTTTACCCAAAAATTTGTCTGTCTCAGAAAATTATAAAAAATTAACCATTGGAAATTTTCAACATTTTGATTAAAAAAATAATATTTATTTTATCTAAATTATTTTATAAATTTTTGAATTTTCACTTTTAAAATAAGATTCGATATTTATTGAAAAAATGCTGGGTTTTTTGACAATAACAGTTTTTAAACCCTTATAAAAAGTACATTTCACTTCATAAAAATTATATGACCATTTATAATTAATAAAATTTATTTAAAAATAAGATTTTATGAAAATAATATTTATTTAAAAAATCCACTAATTTATCAAAAATAAATCCTTTAATTTAATTTTATTTTTACCTGAAAATACAATTTGTATTTAATTGAATCAAAATCAAAATAATTTATAAAGTTATAATAAAAAAAAGGGAAAAATTCATTATTAAATATAATATAAATATTCATATTATTAATGTCTTGATACATATAAATTTGTTACACCGGAGTACACCCTAAGAGTAAGGTGCGCGATGGTGAGACTTTCATGGGGTCGTTCGATGAATATGGTCTGGGCCATGTTCTCGATGAGCATGAACTTCTCCCTTAAATAGTTTTTCTCATGCTTAAGTTATGTATCTGAGATTGAGATTAGTCAAGGGAAAATCCCAGTGATTCTATCTCTCTCATAATCTCTAATAAATGGGCTTCATAGGGTACAATCCTACTAGATGAGGTCATCACTTCCTTTGTGTGTGTTAATTAGATTCATTAAAGCTCTATATTTATACTAATCATGTGATCACTGTTTAATGACTATATTATCAACAATAAATTTTATTAAAGGTATTTTTAATCCAATTGGATATATTAAAAAAACAATTGAATGTTTTTTCTATAACCATATTACAAAATAAAACATTTAATAGTAAGGAAATTTTATTTATAACAGTCCGGGTCATTACAATCTCCTCCTTGAGAAATTTCTCCCTTGAAATTTTCAT
This sequence comes from Viscum album, assembly GCA_963277665.1. Taxonomy (NCBI): domain Eukaryota; kingdom Viridiplantae; phylum Streptophyta; class Magnoliopsida; order Santalales; family Viscaceae; genus Viscum; species Viscum album. The sequence goes on from OY728157.1 coordinate 1,714,953,911, forward strand.
TTTATCCCCTTAAAAAATATGAGGGTAATTTTATCTCATCACTTCCTCCGGTTCCCATGTTTCTTCTTAAAAATTGGGGTTTCTCCATAGAACTTTCACAAGGTGCATTGCCTTATTTCATAGAACTTTGTCCCTATGATCTAAGATCTTCACGTACTGATCCTCATAGGAAATATCATTCTCTAATGGTACCACCTTTGGATTGAGTACATGTGGGGGGTAATGTATGTACTTCCTTAAGATTGATACATGGAATACATCATGAACTTAAGATAGTTTAGGTGGGAGTGCAAGTCGATATGCCACATCTACGATGCGATCAAAAATCTCAAAGGGGGTGGTGTATCTTGGACTAAGCTTTACCTTATTACCAAATAAAATAAATTTATTCCATGGAGATATACTGAGGAAATACCATATACCCAACATCAAACTCTAGGTCTCATTGATGATTGTCATCATAGCTCTTTTGTTGACAATGAGAAGCCTTGATGTGCTACTGAATGGTCTTAACCTTTTTCACTATTTCCTAGACCATTTCAAGGCCAAGTAGTTTTTGTTCCCCAAATTCATCCCATCATGTAGGTGTTTTTAACCTCTTCCCATAAAGGGCTTGATAGGGATCCATTTGGATGCTCAAGTGTAAACTGTTGTTTTAAGAAAACTCAACCAGAGGAAGATGTTGATCCCATTGTCCTTTGAAGTTCATTGAGAATTCTCTTAACACATCCTCAAGTGTCTAGATAGTTTGCTCAGATTTTCCATCAATTTGAGGGTGATAAGCCCTGATAAAGTTCAACTTAGCATTCAAAGAATTCTGGTGACTCTTCCAGAACTTAGTGGAAAATCATGGATCTCAATCAAATACAATCGATAGTGGTACTCCATGAAGCTTGACCAATTCCCCAATGTATATCCATGCAAGTAGATCCAGTGATAATTCCTCTCATATCGCAATGAAGTGTGTAGTCTTTGTAAGATGATCCATGTCAACCCATATAGAAATATTCCATCTTGATGTCTTTGGAATATCAGTGAAAAAGTCCATGGTGATGTTTTACCATTTCCATGTAGGTATGGGTAATGGTTTCATCATACCCTTGGATTTTTTTTCCGCTTTCACTTGATGACATAGAATACATCTTGATGTATATTCTGTGATCTCCTTCTTCATATTGTCCCACCAATAGTGTTCTCAGAGATCTCGATACATCTTTTTTCTTCCTGTGTGGATGGATAAGGTTGATCTATGTGCATCATCCAACAGATCCTTCTTTAACTTAGTATTTGATGGTACACATAATCTTGACCCAACTCTCACAATACCTTCATCATTTTCATTGAACATTGAGGATTTACCTTTCATTATAGCTTCCAATTTCTTCTAAATTCCCACATCAAATCTTTGAGCATCCTTTAACCTCTCTAGAAGAGACGGTTGAACAATAATTTGTGAAATTATTGATGATGTTATTTCCTTTATGATTACCATTTCCATCCTTTCCAAATATAAGAAGATAAGATCCCTATCAATTCTCATAAATGATAGAATTTCTAGATCCTTTCTGCTTAAAGTGTCTGCTACTTTATTCACTTTCCCAGGATGGTAGTGGATTGATCAGTCATATTATTTGATCATCTCTAACCATATTCGTTGGCACATATTCATCTCTTTTTGTGTGAATATATACTTGAGACTTTTGTGATTTGTATATATTTCATAATTCTACCCAAATAGATAATGCCGCAAAATTTTCAAAGTGACACTAGTACAAATATGACTTTTAGCAGCTGCCAAAAGCCATCGCTAAAGGTCTATAGAGGCCGCCTAGCATCCGCCAAACGGAGGCCGCTTTTGGTACGTCGATGTTGCTATCAGCGATCGCCATTTGGCGGACGCTGTTTGGCAGCCGCTATAGCTGACCCGAACACAGGCTATAGCGGCCGCCAAATGGCGGCCGCTGTTGGTCATGCCTATAGCTACCGCTATAGCTTTTAATTTTTTTTAAAAAAAATATCAAAAATACTATGAATACCACATAAATCTCATCGCCATCTTCCATGCTCTACAACCCTCATCAAATATAACTATATATCAAAATTTAATAATAAAATTAGTACCAAATAAAACCTATAAACAAATAATTGAAACAAATTAACATATTTCAATTCAAACATACTATAACAGATCGAAAGTATACGATTTTCAAAGTATATTCATAATTTTGATTATTTTTTTAAAATTTTAAAATCGTTAATTCTATGGTTCTAATTATAGCGTTCCCCCTATGATTTTAGGTCATTCCGATGTCGTACGCTCTGAATTTGACAGTTTGAGGCCCGTTTTGGCCGTTTATGGCACCAGAAGTGTGTTCTCAATCATCGCGGGCACATGACACCTCCAATTGGCATGTCGTCTGCTCGACCACTTCACAATTCACTCACCCATTGTTGTATTCCGATTTCAGGCCAATCCGGCATTGTTCAGCCAGTTTGGACCACCCCACGCGCGTTTCAGAAGCGCGCCCAACACTTAAAAAGCGCATATTGAGTCGTTGCATGCAAACCGTACGTTCGATTGATGTGATGTATCCTCGTACATGTCAATAATAATAATTACTGTATTCCCCCTATGATTTCAGGTCAATCCGATGTTGTACGCTCTGAATTTGACGGTTTGAGGCCCATTTTGGCCGTTTATGGCACCAGAAGTGCGTTCTCGGTCACCGCGGGCACACGACACATCTGATTGGCATTCTATCTACCCGACCACTTCACAATTAACTCACTCGTTGTTGTGGTCTGATTTCAGGCCAATCGGACGTCGTTCGGCCGGTTTGGACCACCCACACGCGTTTCGGAAGCGCGCCCAACACTTAAAAAGCACATATTGAGCTATTGCGTGCAAACCGCACATCCAATTGATGTGTACTCTCCTCATACACGTCAATAATAATAATTACAGCGTTACCCCTATGATTTCAGGTCAATCCGATATCGTATGCCCTGAATTTGACAGTTTGAGGCCCGTTTTGGCCGTTTATGGCACCAGAAGTGCGTTCTCGGTCAGCACGGGCACACGGCACCTCCGATTGTCATGCCTTCTTCCTGACCACTTCACAATTCACTCACCCATTGTTTTCGTCCGATTTCAGGCTAATCCGATGTCGTTCGGCCGGTTTGGACCACCCCACGCGCGTTTCGGAAGCACGCCCAACACTTAAAAAGCGCATATTGAGCCGTTGCGCACAACCCGCACGTCTGATTGACGTGTTTTCTCCTCGTACACATCAAGAATAATAATTAAAGTGTTACCCCTATGATTTAAGGTCAATACGATGTCGTTCGCTCTGAATTTGACAGTTTGAGGCCCGTTTTGGCCGTTTATGGCACCAGAAGTGCGTTCTCGGTCAGCGCGGGCACACAACACCTCCGATTGGAGTGCCTTCTTTCCGACCACTTCACAATTCACTCACCCAATTTTTTCGTCTGATTTCAGGCCAATCCAACATCGTTCGGCCGGTTTGGACCACCCCACGCGCATTTCGGAAGCGCGCCCAACACTTAAAAAGTGCATATTGAGTTGTTGCGTGCAAACCGCATGTCTGATTGATGTGTCGTCTCCTTGTACACGTCAAGAATAATAATTACAGTGTTCCCCCTATGATTTTAGGTCAATATGATGTCGTACGCTCTGAATTTGACGGTTTGAGGCCCGTTTTGGCTGTTTATGGCACCAGAAGTGCGTTCTCGGTCACTGCGGGCACACAACACCTCCGATTGGCGTGCCGTCTGCCCGACCACTTCACAATTCACTCATACATTGTTTTAGTTCGATTTAAGGCCAATACAATGTCGTTCGGCCAGTTTGGACCACCCCACTCACGTTTCGGAAGCGCGCCCAACACTTAAAAAGCACATATTGAGCCGTTGCACGCAAACCGCATGTCCGATTGACATGTTGTCTCCTTGTACAAATCAAGAATAATAATTACAGTGTTCCCCCTATGATTTTAGGTCAATATGATGTCGTACGCTCTGAATTTGACAGTTTGAGGCCCATTTTGGCCGTTTATGGCACCAGAAGTGCGTTATCGGTCACCGCGGGCACACAACACCTCCGATTGGCCTACCGTTTGCCCAAACACTTCACAATTCACTCACCCGTTGTTGTCGTCCGATTTCAGGCCAATCCGACATCGTTCGGCCGGTTTGGACCACCCCACGCGCGTTTCGGAACCACGCACAACACTTAAAAAGCGCATATTGAGCTATTGCGTGAAAACTGCATGTCCGATTGACATGTTGTCTCCTCATACATGTCAAGAATAATAATTACAGTGTTCCCCTTGTGATTTCGGGTCAATCCGATGTCGTACGCTCTAAATTTGACAGTTTGAGGCCCGTTTATGGCACCAGAAGTGCGTTCTCGGTCACTGCGGGTACACGACACCTCTGATTGGTGTGTCGTCTACCCGAACACTTCACAATTCACTCACCTGTTGTTGTTGTCTAATTTTAGGTCAATCAGATGTTGTTCGGCCGGTTTGGACCACCCCACGCGCGTTTCGGAAGCGCGCCCAACACTTAAAAAGTGCATATTGAGCCATTGTGCCCAAACCACACGTTCGATTGACATTCCTTCTCCTCGTACACGTCAAGAATAATAATTACAGTGTTCCCCTTATGATTTTAGGTCAATCCGATGTTGTACGCTCTGAATTTGATAGTTTGAGGCCCGTTTTGGCCGTTTATGGCACCAGAAGTGCGTTCTCAGTCAGCGCGGGCACACAACACCTCCGATTGGCATGTCGTCTGCTCGAACACTTCATAATTCACTCACCCATTGTTTTCGTCTGATTTAAGGCCAATCCGACGTCGTTAGGCCGGTTTGGACCACCCCACGCGCATTTCGGAAGCGCGCTCAACACTTAAAAAGCACATATTGAGCCGTTGCGCGCAAACCGCACGTCCGATTGACGTTTCGTCTCCTCGTACACATCAAGAATAATAATTACAGTGTTCCCTCTATTATTTTAGGTCAATCAGATGTCGTACGCTCTAAATTTGACAATTTGAGGCCCATTTTGGCCGTTTTGGTACCAGAAGTGCGTTCTCAGTCACCGCGGGCACACGACACCTCCGATTGGCGTGCCGTCTGCCTGACCACTTCACAATTCACTCAACCATTGTTTTCGTCTGATTTAAGGCCAATTCAACGTCTTTTGGCTAGATTGGACCACCCCACGCGCATTTCGGAAGCACGCCCAACACTTAAAAAGCGCATATTGAGTCGTTGCGCACAAAACGCACGCCCGATTGATGTATCGTCTCCTCATACACATCAAGAATAATAATTACAGTGTTACCCCTATGATTTCAGGTAAATATGATGTCATACACTCTGAATTTGACAGTTTGAGGCCCGTTTTGGCCGTTTATGGCACCAGAAGTGCGTTCTCGGTCACTGCGGGCACACAACACCTCCGATTGGCATGCCGTATGCCCTACCACTTTACAATTCACTCACCCGTTGTTGTCGTTTGATTTCAGGCCAATCCGATGTCGTTCGGACGGTTTGGACCACCCCATGCGCGTTTCAAAAGCGCGCCCAACACTTAAAAAGCGCATATTGAGCCGTTGCGCGCAAACCGCACGTCCGATTGGCGTGCTATCTACTCGTACACGTCAAAAATAATAATTATAGTGTTCCCCCTATGATTTCTAGTCAATCCGATGTCGTACGCTCTGAATTTGACAGTTTGAGGCCCGTTTTGGCCGTTTGTGGCACCAGAAGTGCGTTCTTGGTCACCGCGGGCACACGGAACCTCCGATTGGCATAACGTCTGCCCTACCACTTCACAATTAACTCACCCATTGTTTTCATCCTATTTCAGGCCAATCCGACGTTGTTTGGCCGGTTTGGACCACCCCACACGCGTTTCGGAAGCGCACCCAACACTTAAAAAGCACATATTGAGCCGTTGTAGACAAAAAGAACATCCGATTGACGTACCGTCTCCTCGTACACATCATGAATAATAATTACAGTGTCCCCCCGGTGATTTCAGGTCAATCTGATGTCGTACGCTCTGAATTTGATAGTTTGAGGCCCGTTTTGGCCGTTTATGGCACCAGAAGTGCGTTTTCGGTCACCGCGGGCACACGACACCTCCGATTGGCGTGCCGTCTGCCCAAACATTTCACAATTAACTCACCCATTGTTTTCGTCTGATTTCAGGCCAATATGACGTCATTCGGACGTTTTGGACCACCCCACGCGCGTTTTGGAAGCGTGCCCAACACTTAAAAAGCGCATATTGATTCGTTGCGTGCAAACCGCAGGTCCGATGGACATTTCTTCTCCTCGTACATGTCAATAATAAAAATTACAGTGTTCACCTTGTGATTTCAGGTCAATCCTATGTCGTACGCTCTGAATTTGACAGTTTGAGGCCCGTTTTGGCCGTTTATGACACCAGAAGTGCGTTCTCGGTCAGCGCGGGCACACGGCACCTTCGATTGGTGTGCTGTCTGCCCGACCACTTCAAAATTCACTCACCTATTATTGTCGTCCGATTTCATGCCAATCCGACGTCGTTCGGCCGGTTTGGACAACCCCACGCGCGTTTCGGAAGCGCGCCCAACACTTAAAAAGTGCATATTGAGTTGTTGCATGCAAACCGCACGTACGATTGACGTACCGTCTCCTCGTACACATCAAGAATAATAATTACAGTGTTACCCTTATGATTTCAGGTCAATCCAATGTCGTACACTCTGAATTTGACAGTTTGAGGCCTGTTTTGGCCGTTTATGGCACCAGAAGTGCGTTCTCAGTCACCGCGGGCACACGGCACCTCCGATTGGTGTGCCGTCTGCCCGAACACTTCACAATTCAATCACCCATTTTTGTAGTATGATTTCAGGCCAATCCGACATCGTTCGGCCGGTTTGGACCACCCCACGTGCGTTTCGGAAGCGCGCCCAACACTTAAAAAGCGCATATTGAGCCGTTGCGTGCAAACTGCACGTCCGATTGACGTGTCATATCCTCGTACATGTCAATAATAATAATTACAATGTTCCCCCTATGATTTCAGGTCAATCCGATGTCATACGCTCTGAATTTGACAGTTTGAGGCCCGTTTTGGCCGTTTAAGGCACCAGAAGTGCGTTCTTGGTCACCACGGGCTCACGGCACCTCCGATTGGCATGCCGTCTGCCCGACCACTTCACAATTCACTCACCCATTGTTTTAGTCCGATTTCAGGCTAATACGACATCGTTCGACCGGTTTGGACCACCCCATGCGCATTTCGGAAGCACGCCCAACACTTAAAAAGCGCATATTGAGACGTTGCGCGCAAACCGCACGTCCTATTGACGTTCCGTCTCCTCATACATGTCAAGAATAATAATTACAGTGTTCACCCTTTGATTTCAGGTCAATATGATGTCGTACGCTCTGAATTTGACAGTTTGAGGCCCGTTTTGGCTGTTTATGGCACCAGAAATGCATTCTCGGTCACTGCAGGCACACGACACCTTTGATTGGCGTTCCATCTACCCGACCACTTCACAATTCACTCACCCGTTGTTATCATCCGATTTCAGGCCAATCTGACATCGTTCGACCGATTTGGACCACCCCACGCGCATTTCGGAAGCACACCCAACACTTAAAAAGCGCATATTGAGCCATTGCGTGCAAACCGCACGTTCGATTGATGTGTTGTCTCCTCATACACGTCAAGAATAATAATTACAGTGTTCCCCTTATGATTTCAGGTCAATACGATGTTGTACGCTCTAAATTTGATAGTTTGAGCCCCGTTTGGCCGTTTATGGCACCAGAAGTGCGTTCTCGGTCAGTGCGGGCACACGACACCTCTGATTGGCATGCCTTCTACCCGACCACTTCACAATTCACTAGCCTCTTTTTGTCGTCTAATTTCAGGCCAATACGACGTCGTTCGGCCAGTTTGAACCACCCCACGCGCATTTCAGAAGCACGCCCAACACTTAAAAAACACATATTGAGTTGTTGCGTGCAAACCGCATGTCTGATTGACGTGTTGTCTCCTCGTACACATTGAGAATAATAATTATAGTGTTCCCTATGATTTCAGGTCAATCCAATGTCGTAGGATCTGAATTTGATAGTTTGAGGCCCGTTTTGGCCGTTTATGGCACCAGAAGTGCGTTCTCGGTCACTGCGGGCACACGACACATCCAATTGGCATGTCGTCTGCCCGACCACTTCACAATTCACTCACCCGTTATTGTCATCTGATTTCATTCCAATCCAAATTCGTTCGTCCAGTTTGGACCACCCCATGCGCGTTTCGGAAGCACGCCCAACACTTAAAAAGCGCATATTGAGCCGTTGCGTGCAAACCGCACATACGATTGACATTCTGTCTCCTCTTACACGTCAAGAATAATAATTACAATGTTAACCCTATGAGTTCTGATCAATCCAATGTCTTACGCTCTGAATTTGACAGTTTGAGGCCCGTTTTGGCCGTTTATGGCATGAGAAGTGTGTTCTCAGCCACCGCGGGCACACGACACCTCTGATTGGCATGCCTTCTACCAGAACACTTTAAAATTCACCCAATCATTGTTTTCGTCCGATTTCAGGCCAATCTGATGTCGTTCGGCCGGTTTGGACCACCCCACGCGCGTTTCGGAAGCGCGCCCAACACTTAAAAAGCGCATATTGAGCCGTTGCGCATAAACCGCACATCAGATTGACATGTCGTCTCCTTGTATACGTCAATAATAATAATTATAGTGTTCCCCTAATGATTTCAGGTCAATCTGATGTCGTACTCTCTGAATTTGAGAGTTTGAGGGCCGTTTTGGCCGTTTACGGCACTAGAAGTGCGTTCTCGGTCACCGCGGGCACATAGCACCTCCGATTGGCATTCCGTCTCCCCGAACACTTCACAATTCACTCACCCATTGTTTTCGTCCGATTTCATGCTAATACGATGTTGTTCGGCCGGTTTGGACCACCCCACACGCGTTTCGGAAGCTTGTCCAACACTTAAAAAGCGCATATTGAGCCATTGCGCGTAAACCTCACGTTTGATTGACGTGTCGTCTCCTCGTACATGTCAAGAATAATAATTACATTAAATCCTAGGAACCCTAGAAAGCTACAGATATCGAAAGAGTTCTTGGGCTTCTCCCAAGAAACAACTCCTTGAACTTTCTCTCCATCCACTGAAACACCTTCCTCTAAGATTATTTGACCTATTAACTATACCTAATCAATACAAAAGTAAAATATATATAGTTTGGCATATAGTCAATGCTCAATAAGTGTAATCTGGATGATTTCAAGATATGGGTATGATCACATCAGTTTTGGAGTGCACAAATATGTCATCCACAAATACTTGATAATTCATCAACACAAATGAAATTACCTCATGCATGGGGTTCATCCTCATCTGGATCACCAATATCATTGCGATGTCTACCAGCTGTATTTGGATCCTATAATATATATCAATATTATGTATCTTAAACATATCAATAAAAGTCAATCTGAGTATGGTTTGTTTTAATGTTTACCTGTGGCGTCACTTGTTGCGTCGTCATTTCATCGATACGTGATGACATCTGTGACAACCTCTCCTCATACTCTGCATGCAATTGCTAAAACTGTGCATTCATATTGCGCTGCATATCCTGCATGGAAACATCTATCTCAGTCTGTGTGCGCATCCCTGAATCTCTGCATGCACCCATCGCATCTTCTCTAACAACTACACGCCGTGGGACACCACCTCCATAAGTCAAAGAATAACCATGACCGTCATGCCCCACGACACGGTGAAATATTTCATCTCTACGCACAGTACTATGATGTTGCTCCTCTAGAAACTCTGCTAACTAAGTGTCAAACTGATCCTGTAGCATATAATAAATCAATGAACAAATATGAATAATTTATATAAAATAAAAATACATTTATTAGTAAATAATTTGCTTACTATAACATCGGCAACATCGGGATCACCCGCCCTACGAGTCCTCACCCATATGGACATCTGATCGATCGGCTCGCCGCATTGGTGTAACTATAATAAAGGGTTTCACCATGTTATACTACAACATTTTTAAAATATGAATGAATTTTGAATTTTAAACTTACATCATGTCTGAGTTGTGACACATGTCGAGTGCCAAGTCTAGAAGGCATGCCCTGCATCGCCCGATTATGTGAATGACGAGCAGACTCGGTCTAAATTCAACATATTTAATTAATCGACATTTGAAAAATTAGTCATTTATAGATTAAAAGTAATAAATCTTACCATCGCCACCTCACTTGACCAAAACGCAACCAAATCCTGCCACTGCTCGGGAAGAATGCCCGGAGGGACTCGCTGTAGAATGTCGGGCACACCCGCAAATGGTGTCCAGTGATCTCTCTTCACCCTTGAATTGTAATCCTTCCATAATTTTCGGCATTTGGACATACATACAGCTCAAAACTCATCTGGACAGGTTGTCAAATTATCCTGTTAAAAAAATTGTCAGTAGATGGGACAATAATAATAACAATATCATGAAAAATTAAACAATGAATTTACCTGAATCTCCCTCCATAATTTGTACATCGTATCCTGGGGGAAAGAACTCCATTCACGAGTTGTCAGAGGAAATCTGTGTGAGTATCGTATCATATGACCAAACTGACAACTCAATACAGTACCACTTTCTCTGACTGGATGAAATGTGTCATCAAATAACACATCCAATCGGGCTCCAGAGTTCCAGGATCGAACCCCTCTACCAGGACCCCTGCGTCTGCTGGAAGACATACTAGATCCTGATAAACATAAATTCATAATTCAATTACAATATAAATTAATGATTAGAAACAGTTAGGGAAATATACACAGAACATTAAAATCAATTAATTTAAAAAATTGAAAACATACATACCAACAACATCAGGTGAACCACTGTGACCACCCTGTGACATGCCTTCATTAAAAGAAATTATAGTTAAATCAAGCAATTTTTATACATATACAAATTATAAATATTTTTACAAACAATAACTGGGGATACAATTACAATTTTCACTAATCATGAAAGTCTACTGTATCTCCTTCAACTGTCTCTCTGGCCCATGGTATATCTTCATCTTGTATAACTACTATTGTTTAGTCAAGTGTTTGATCAGGAAATGCGACAACGTTAGGTTCTTCTTGGTCAATCAGAAAAACCCCTCTTCTAGGCATTTTCACCACAACTTTCCAATCAGAATCAATGCCGACAAAGTAAACCTGTTCTGCCTGCGATGTCAGTATGAAGGGCTCAATGCTTACTCGGTCATATTTATATAGAATATTGTTAAAGTTTACTAATGTAAATTGGAAGTTATAAACTTTCGTTCCATGAACTAGATCGACCCAATCACACCTTAACAATATGTGTTTTAAACCATGACCATAAACAACCTCAATAATATCTCTCAGTAATCCATAATAATAACCCGCATCAACAAATGAACAACCAACACCACTATTTTGTGTGGCTCGGTTCATGTCAACATCGCTAATACGAAATCGGAATCCGTTAGCATCCAAATAATTGTAGCGTCGAGTTGTAATAAATGGACCATCAGCTAGTTGGTTGAGTTCTTCGCTCACAGGATGGTTTAAATCACGTAACTTTTGAATCTGCAAATTTCACATATATATTTTAATGGATAAAGGATTGTGAAAATACAACTAAGTTTCACTATAAAAATATTAAATCAATTATATGTAAATGAGTCTTGAACCACTCATGAAATGTGTTGAAATGATGTTTTTGGATTTGATAGTCAGTTGCACGGGGTCGTTCACGTTTCAACTCAGATATATACATCCTAAATCACAACACAATATAAGTTAAGAAATAAAATAAATATAGAAACAAAATACACATCAACTATGAAACTTACTGTATCAATGAAAAAACTGATGGAGTGTTGAACCACACATATCGATGAGCTTGAACCCACTCATCATTCCGCATATCAAATGTTATTCCTTATCTAATTGAACCCTCGTCATTCTGGGAGGGTTTATCTATATTTGTTTCAACCTCATCAATATATGAAGCACAAAAATTAGTACACTCATCCATTAAATATCCCTTGGCAATTGAGGCTTCCGGACGAGCTTTGTTGCGCACATATTGTTTCAATGTATTTAAGTATTGCTCTATTGGATACATCCACCTGAATTGTACGGGACCGCCAGCAGTGACTTCACCAGTTAAATGAACGGTCAAGTGAACCATGACATAAAAAAAAAGATGATGGAAATAGTTTTTCTAGGTGACATAGTGCAAGTACAATCTTATCCTGCAGCTTTTTCAAATCACTCATGCGGTGATTCCTTGAACAGAGCTGTCTGAAAAAATTAGAAACTTCAATCAATGGCTCAACAACCTGGGTAGGTAAGCAATCCCGAATTGCTATAAGAATTAACTATTGAAGTAGAATATGATTATCGTGAATTTTCAACCCCTGTAATGTCATGATCATCATATTCACAGGCTTGGAAATATTATAACAATAACCATCTGGCACCTTAAAAGTCTTCAAAATTGATAGAAATGTTTGTTTCTCTTTTTTACTCATTATGTACTGTGTACCAGGCATGTATGCACGATTTACTTCACTCGGTTGTAAATATAAAGGTTTTTTCAATCCCATTTCTTTCAAATCACGTCGAGCATTAGCACTATCCTTTTATTTCCCCTTGATGCCTAAAATGGTGCACAATATATTATCAAATAAATTTTTTTCAATGTGAATCACATCCAAATTATATCTTAAAATATTATATTTCCAATAAGGCAATTCAAAAAAAATACTCCATTTATTCCAATTATGACTGCGCTGTCTATTTGCAGCAGGAATAGAAGGAAATGTAGGAGCCAATAAATCTTGAAAATCATACATTGTACGGATGTTTTCTTGATCAAGTTGTGCACAAATTTGAACCCCAAACAATATTTGTGGTGATGGTTCATACCCTCTATTCCCATCAAATGATACACGGTCTTTTCTGAACCTGTGCAATGGAGGAAGAAAGCGCCTGTGAGCAAGATATGCCCACTTTCTACAGTTATTAAGCCATATAGATTTCTTACTCTTATTACAACATGGGAAAGAAAATTCTCCTTTTGTACTCCAACCTGATAAGTTAGCATACGCTGGGAAATCATTAATTGTCCATAACAAAGTGGCCCGAAGTCTAAACATTTCATTAGCTGCCGAGTCAAAATTCATTACACCATCGGCCCAAAATTCTTGCAGCTCATCAATCAAAGGTTGCATGTAAACATCGATTTTATCGCCAGGTCCTCTCGGTCCATCAATTAGAATTGACAGTAACAAATAAGGTTGCTTCATACATACCCATGGGGGAATTTTGTATGGAACCAACACCACTGGCCATGTACTATGTGTTGTACCAACCATGGAACTAAATGGGTTAAAACCATCTGCTACCAAACCCATTCGAATATTTTGATCATCTCGGGAAAAGTCTGGGTGTCTTTGATCAAACTCTTTCCATGCCAAAGAATCTGTCAGGTGAGTTAATTTATCAACCTCTTTCTTTCTCTATGAATTCCAAGTCATCAATTTAGAAATTTTAGTTGACATGAAGAATCTCTTCAGTCTCAGTTTCAGTGTGAAATAACGCATCTGTTTAGCGGCAACTTTTTTCCCTTGATTCAAGACTCTCCCAGGAAGAATCTGACTACCTTGTTTAATCTCATTGGTCTTCCACCTGGATGTATAGAAAACAGTACAATTATTTAATTGTGCATTCTCTTTTCTGAACAACATACAATTATTGCGACATGCATCAATTGTATCATATTTAAAACCAAGATCACCGGTCAACTTCCGAGCTTGATAGAATGACTCCAGAATCTTTACTCCAGCAGGGAGTACTTTCTTCAACAATACCAACATGCCGAATGAGGTGTTTGACCACTGTTTCAAAGCCTTCAGGTGTAACAATTCAATGATGAATGACATTTTACTAAATTTAGTGCATCTAGGATATAATTCAGTACATGCATCGTCAATAATTTCAAAAAAATTCAATGCTTCTCCATCTATAGAAGAACGGGGATTACTCGATCTAACGTCATCATTTATGATGTTACTGTCTTCAGGTTGAAACTGGCGCATCATATCATTGAGCATTATGTTCATCGGATCAACTGTTCTCGAATCAAAATTCATATGAATACTTTCCGAGTGATGACATGAAACAGAATCTTCTCCATGACGTGTCCATGTCTTATAGTTTTTCAAAAACCAATTCAAAAACAAATGTTCTCTAAAACTATCTTGTTTTAAGAGATATCTATTTGCACATTTTATACATGGAAAACTAACCATATCACTTGGAAATCTGTTGGTGAAATCCATAAATTTCTTAATCCCCTCAAAATATTCAGTCGAAAACCTATCTTGAATATCAATCCAACTCTTATCCATATTTATATTTAATAGAAATAAAAAGTGAAATATCTTATTTAAATTCTAAATAAACACATATCATTAAATTTAAAAACCAATGACTTCAAAGATAAATTTGAAGGATAAAAAACATTACCTGTAGAGGACTTGACCGCGGGTAACGAGGTGCGACTCAATTGCGGATTCATGACGGCGCAACGACTTGACGACAGGGGTTCGATGGACAGAATCGAAAGCGGCGGAACCACTGGACGAAGCGTGGGAGGGTTCTACATGGCGGGGCATGATGAACTAGAAAGGTCCGATGAAGGCAGGACGTGAGGACTCGCTGGAGGGATGCAGTGGGGCTGAGAGGGGACAAAGGGGTAAGGAATGTCCGAAGGTGCAGCGCAGGCTATTGGGGTCATGGGTGGCGCAGTGCGGGGTTGGGGCAGGACTGTCCGAAGGTACAGTGCAGGCTATCACGGTCACGGGTGGCGCAGCGCGGGGTTGCGGGTGGCGCAGCGCGGGGTTACGGGTGGCGCAACACGGGGTTGCGGGTGGCGCAGGGGGTCGCCGGGGTTGCAGGTGGCGCAGCGCGGGGTCGGGGTCGTTGGGGGTCGCTGGGGGTTGGGTTCGCCGGGGGTCAGGTTGCCGGGGGTATCCAGGGGTCGCCGAGGCTCGCAGGGGCTCACCGGGAGTCGGGGTCGCAGGGTTCACTGGGGGTCGGGGTGGTTGGGGGCGGGGTCACTGGGGTCGGGGTCGTGGGGTCGGGGATGGTCTCGGGGTCAGGGTCGCAGGGTCAGGGAGGGGTCGCCGGGGGCGGGGTCACCGGGGTCGGGGTCGCGGGGTTGGGGGTGGGGTCAGGGAGGGTAATTGGGGGGGTCAGGAGGGGAAAATGGGTAAAATTAGGTCTTCTGTGCAGCAGCCGCCATTTGGTGGTCGCTGTTGATAGCATTAGCGGCCGCCAAATGGCAGCCGCTATAGGTCTCCCGCCTCCAAAAGTAAAAATTCTAGTAGTGTGAAGATTATTGTATCCAACTTTATATCATGTGTTGGGTAGTTATGTTCATGAAATTTCAAATTCCTAGAAGCATGGGCTATGAATTTTTTATTTTTCATTAATAGTCAGCCCAAGACCTTTTTTGAAGCATTGATGAATACAAAAAAATGTTCTCTACTTGAGGGTATTACAAGATCATGGGCAGTGACAAGACTCCTTTTCAACTCCTTTAATATTTTTTCATATTCATCATTCTAAGAAAACCCAACTCCCTTCCAAGTTAGTTTGGTAAAAGGGTTTGATAATCATGAGAAATTTCTTAAAAATCATCGATAATAACCAGATAACCCCAAGAAACTATGAATGTCTATCATAGATGTTGGACTCAACCATCCTTCAATTGCTTCTTTTTTTGAAGGGTCTATAGATATCCCATTTCTTTTGATGATATGTGTAACACCCGAGACTTTTATGTTATATAAATCATCAAAGGAATCTTTTTCTACACAACACTTGCTTGGATTTCTTTACAAGAAATCACGACCTTCCTCTATAGCTTGCGTCGTACGCAATATCGAGTTTCACTAAACAACGATATGCTATTAAAATATTATTAAAACTAGCCGTTATGAATAGTAATAACCACTTTTTGAAATTTTATAAATTTTATTTTTCAAAATGGACTTCATTTTTGGATTCGGAATATCGAAATTAGCCTAAGGTAAAATTTTGGTATTTTTCTGAAAACTTTCAATTTTTGATGAATAGTGAAACCACTAAGTGGTAGTTAAAAAACTGAATTTTTCATAAAACTTAATTTTACCGCTTCTGTGAGTAGATTTTCTAAAATCCTAGAGACACGGTTGATGTCAGTAAGTAAAATGTGGTTCAATGAGATGAAAATAATTTTTTTGTGAATATTAACTTTTTACTTTTTTTTACCACGGTTAAAAGTAAATAGGGTAATTAAGGGTAAAGATGATATTATTATTACCCTAACACATGTCCTAATTATATTGTATAAGTGTAATTCGACCAAAAACAAACTTAGGAATAAAATATGACCATTTAGGCCCACTTGGATTAGATTAGGACATTTATTATTAATTTATTTAAAGAAGGGTTAAAATAGTTAAAATCAAAGTTTAATAAGTAAATAATTTTTAATATGGGGTTATACATACGATAAATTCGACTATAAATATTCATTAGAAAGATAAAAATATTTCCTACATAATGGTATTTTATTTTTAATTTTTAGACATTAAATAATTTAATTTATTTATGACACAATGATGATGCAGTAATTATATTATTAATGAAATATTGACATAATTGATGTTATAAACACCAAAATAAATGTAATTTGAGACTTTTTATGAATCCCACTAATTTTCTAGGTTAATATGACATGTTAGTATTGATTTAATTAACTTGGTTCGAACTAATAATTCTGTTATGAGTTTCACAAAAAATCAATTACTAAATAGTGTCAAAATTGACATAAAATAGTTTTTAAAACAAATATTATATTGGTAATTGTTATTTTATTCCTAAAAATCTAAGGTTCGGCTAAGTGACTTAGATAAGGTTATATATATTAATAATAAAAAACTTGGGGTTCGTTTGGCTGCTTATAGTAAGTTTACTAACCTTATAGTATAAGAACACAAGAAGACATGGTAAAAGTAAAATTATTTAACTTAATGTTAAATCTAAATGATAAGGTTAAAATAGGAACCTAAACTTGTCTAAATTATATTTGATGAGAGACTTTCGATCCATCCCCACCTTATCTTTGAAATATATCAATTTGGAGCTATTTAAAACTGAACTTGACTTTATAATAAAATAATAGTTTTAATTATTCCAAAGGTGCCCCTCTCCTCCCTTATAAAAGGACACCTCCTCCCCCTCTTCCTCACACCACTTTGAGCCTTCAATCTCGGCCAACCCCTGCCAATTTCTCCTCTACACTTCCCTAGAGACATCCTAGAGGTCCTGGTCTTCTTCAAAGACCAATTTTAGTGCCCTAAAAGAAGGTCTCAAAGAAGCACTTCGAAGAAGAGGTAATGTCCGTTACCGATTCTTTCATCTTTATTTCTTCTTCCACTTCTTCTTATTTAGTTGTTTCATTATGAAGTAATAACATCAGTATCACTCATATACTGATATGTTATTATAAGTATGAAACAACCCTATTTCACCATCTATCCATCCTACGGAAAAAGAAATCACCGCGCGTGCGTACGTATGGAATACCGTCTCCACGCCGTGGTGTGATCTATTTTCCACCACCACCTTACTTGGATGGGTATAATGGTGTAAATAATGACTATATATGACTATTATAAAGTGATATTGATTCTGAAATAGTATAAATATACTCCAATACAATTCCACGATCATAGGAATGATATCATCACTCGTGCGTACGTACGGAATACAGTCTCCACGATGTGATGCGACTCGTTCTACATGATCTTAATTTCATAATGATTATATAAATGAATTTAATGAATGAATATGATATATATTACAATAATACCATTCTGGAAATGAGGTATCTATAACCTAAAGAGAAGAATAAGAATTTATTCGACAAAACACGCATAAAAACAAAAAGTTATAAACACCCGAATAACAAGTAGCAATGAAATATTACTACTAAGAAGCTAAGAATATGACCATATATGATATCATAAAAATAATTATGATTATGGAATAAGTCAATAACATTATTTAAATCATTATACAGGAGGTTTGGACACTTACAAAGCAAGTCGGACCTAAGGTAAGGGAAATATCACAATCTCATTTTTATCCGAGATTGTTTATACTTTGGTATTTACTACGGTGTATTTTATCATCCACATCCATGTTTTCTCAATATGTAATATTATTTACATATACCTACAATTGTTTAAATCCAATTTTACCCTTCGGTGAGTTTTTAGTAAAAGATATGAAAGGAATCTTTTGTCGTTTTTCGTACGAGGTACTTTTTTGACTTTTCTGACAAAAGTACGAGAAGAATGTTTTTTTTACTTATACGACATGAATGGATTTTTAAAAAATTATTTCCGAGAAGCTTCCTTTACAAGTTTTAAAGTTTATTTTTAATCAACTTCTTTTAGTTTGTAATTGTATGACATGTTAAGAAAGGAAAAGTGTTTTTGAAGTAGAAAGGATATTTTCCTCAAGAATGAAGTTCAAGTGTTTTATCAAAATTATTTTCCATCTAAGATAATAAAGGGATCTGTTTCTATCCCTATTATTACATTGATTTGATTATGTTTTGATGGAATTATTTTTATGAATTCCTTTATCTTATATGAATTGTTTTATGATGTCACGATGTTTAAGATTCCCATTTCTATTTCATGGGTTATGCTATGATGTATGGTTTATGATTTTGT
The DNA here is from genome assembly GCA_963277665.1 of Viscum album. Classification (NCBI taxonomy): domain Eukaryota; kingdom Viridiplantae; phylum Streptophyta; class Magnoliopsida; order Santalales; family Viscaceae; genus Viscum; species Viscum album. Next base: position 1,714,972,836 of record OY728157.1, read on the forward strand.
GGAACACATAAGAATGGTATCATTATGAGATGGGTGGGACCTATATCTCCCTCCAATGCATTGGGTAAAGATTTTATATCTCATGAGATAGACATGTATGGAACGGTAGGTTATACCGGTTCAGTGAAACAGGACTGAAACGAGGGTGACTCGGTTCAGAAAGGGACTTTGTCCACTAAGATAGTCTTGGAAATGAGTCTTGAATAACAAGAAATGATTCTCTATGATTATGTGTGAATGCCACAAAGTTTCATGTTTTAAGTTATGATTATTGTGATTACATTTTCCTGCCATGATTTATCCCATGTTATGAAATTATGATCTCTTTTGCAGGATAAGATTTCCAAAAGTTATGTTCTTGTGTATACGATGTGATTGATATTTCTTTTGTTTACCCTTACTGAGCATTTGAGCTCACCCTTTTGTATGTTTTCTTTCCCCAGGCCAGGAATAAGTTTATTAAGTAGGATATTCCAAAAAGGGACTCTAGATATGATGAAATAAGTGGGAGGCAAAGTTGATGCTTTATGAACCAGTTGTTTATGTTTCCCAGTTTCTAAAGACACTATACCTATACGGTCCTTTCGTGGTTTTGTTATATGTTGTAATAAGTATGCTTCAATTTTGAAGTATTAATAATGTATGTAAAGTATGGGTCTTTATAGTTGGTATCAGAGGCAAAGGTATAGTCAACCTTTGGAAACTAGGATGTGAAAGCCTTAGTAAGAACCCTAAGGATAAGTCTAAGAATAGAACACAATCTTAGTGTTTTAGAAATGGCAATGAATAACCTAGGATAAGACCTTAAGTGTGAAATTTTATTATTGATTATGTGGTTTTCCTATTATAATTAGTGTTTCTCACACTATTCTTCTTGGTTTTAGTCAATGGCTGGAACCCGAAGGAATCCTGTTAATGCGGAATGTGACGGGAAATGCAATGATTGTCCCCCTGAGCAACCAAACGTTATGGGAGCTGGAATGGAAAATCTTACAGCCATGCTCACACAACTTTCTCAAGCTATGAATCATGCAGGACTTCCAAACGAGCAAAGGAGCAACATTCTATTGAATCCTTCATGAGACAGCGTCCACCTTCTTTCAGCGGGTCTACTGATCCATTAGTTGCTGAACAATGGATTAGTACTACTGAAAAGATATTTTTAGTTCTTCAATGTTCTGAGCATGATAAAGTCATCTTAGCAGTGTATCGTTTGGAAGGTGATGCTGATCAATGGTGGAATCTTATTAAGAATACGAGGCAAAGGGATGAAATTGATTCCATGGAATGGGATGAGTTCAAGAACTTATTTTTCAATAAGTACTTCCCTCGTATTCTTCGAACAAAGATGGGGAAAGAGTTTCTTGAACTGAAGAAAAAGGACGATGAATCTGTTGGTACCTATGAAGCAAATTTTACAAGACTTGCAAGGTACGCTTCTGGTATTATTATCCAACCTGAGAGTAAGATCGATCGATTCTTTAGTGGCTTAAAACCAAGTCTTTGAAGGGCGTTAGCCATAAGGGACTTCAATAGCTACGAGGAAATCATTCGATGTGCTCTCAAAGTTGAGATGGATATTGGAGTAACCCATCAGTCATATGGGTTTGATAAGAAGAGGAAAATGGAATTCAAAGGAAAATCTAAAGAGCACACTGAAAAGAAGATGATCTTTCCCTTATGCTCAAAGTGTGGAAAGAAACATGGATGGAGTTGTCTTAAAGGGACAAGTAAATGTTTCAAATGTGGAAAGTAAGGTCATTGGGCATTTGAATGCCGCGATGATGGGAAGAAGATGTCTAATGATGCAAACAAAGGAAGGGATACACAGAATGAACCTACTACACTTCAATGTTTCAAGTGCAAGGAGATGGGGAATTATGCCAATAAATGCCCTAATCCAAGGGTTGATGATGATGGTCGACGTCAACAAACTCTTAAGGCTAAAGACAAAGGAAAGTCACATGTAATTTCTATCAGCGATGTGGAGTACGATAACGATGTGGTGAAAGGTACACTTACCATCTACTCTAAAGTAGAAAATGTTTTATTTGATTCTGGATCCACCCACTCTTTTATTTCTGAAGAATTGTCTAAGGGTATCACCATATTACCTCAACAATTAGATGTTGAGTTAGTTGTGACAACACCTAACGGCACAACAGTCGCATCAAAAGTTTATAATTCTTCTCCGATCGAAGTTTGTGGGAAAGTGCTTCCTGCAAATCTTGTGATCCTTCCTATAGTGGAATTTGATGTGATTCTTGGCATGGATTGGCTTTCTTTATATGGAGCTCATATCAATTTCCAAAGAAGGGAAGTCACATTTCATATTCCAGATCAATCTATGATCGTCTATCAATGCAAGGATGAACATAACCTTCCAGTGGAAATTTTTTCCATTTTATGGGTATTGATTCCACTAAATGAAGGTTATTTATCTCAAATGGTTGGTGAGAAACTCACGATTAAGAATATGCCCATCGTACAGGAGTTTGATGATGTCTTTCCGGAGGAATTACCGGGTCTTCCACCAAATCGTGAAGTTGAGTTTTCAATAGAACTCGTACCGGGTGCTTTTCCTATTTCAAAGACACCTTATAGAATGGACCCAATTGAGTTACAGGAATTGAAGAAGCAACTCCAAGAGAATCTTGATAAGGGATTCATACGCCCTATTGCGTCACCTTGGAAAGAACCTGTTCTATTTGTTAATAAGAAAGATGGATCAATGAGACTCTGCATTGATTATCGAGAACTTAACAAGATCACTATCAAGAAAAAATATCCTCTCCCACGAATTGATGACTTATTTGACCAACTATGAGGAGCTCAATACTTTTCCAAGATTGATCTTCGTTCAGGGTATTATCAATTAAGGGTCAAAAGGGAGGATATACCAAATACGACTTTCCGTACAAGGTATGGACACTATAAATTTATAGTGATGCCATTTGGTCTTACTAATGCCCCTGCTATCTTCATGGATCTAATGAATAGAGTCTTTAGAGACTATCTTGATCAATTTGTGGTAGTCTTTATAGACGATATTCTTGTCTATTCAAAGAGAAAGGAAGAACATAAAGATCACTTGAGAATTATATTGAAGACCCTGAGAAAGGAGAAGCTTTATGCCAAATTTACCAAGTGTGAATTTTGGCTTCAAAAAGTTGCATTTTTGGGTCACATAATCTCAAAAGAGGGGATATCTATGGATCCAGCAAAAACAGAGGTTATCGAAAGATGGTCGAGACCAACAACAGTAACTGAGATCCGAAGTTTTCTTAGTTTGGCTGGATATTATCGAAATTTTGTGAAAGATTTTTCACGATTATCTAATCCACTCACCAAGTTGACTCGGAAAGGAGTTAAGTTTGTCTGGACGGAAGAATGTGAAGAGAATTTCAAGTAATTGAAAAGAAGGCTATCCAGTGCACCTGTGATCACACTGCCTTGTAGTGGAGAAAGGTTTGTGATCTACAGTGATGCATCCAAGAAGGGATTGGGGTGTGTTCTTATGCAAAATGATATGGTGATAGCTTATGCCTCACGACAGTTGAAAATCCATGAGCAAAATTACCCAACACATGATTTGGACTTATCTGCGGTAATCTTTGCATTAAAGATTTGGAGGCATTACCTTTATGGTGAAGGGTGTGATATTTATACTGATCATAAAAGTTTAAAGTATATTTTCACTCAAAAGGAGCTGAATATGCGTCAAAGAAGATGGTTGGAGCTGATTAAGGATTATGACTGCTCAATCCATTACCACCCTGGGAAAGCAAACAAGGTGGCAGATGCATTAAGTCGACAAGACCATGTTAGTTTATCCATGATGAGGATCACAAAAGATCCAATATTTATGGATTTACAAAGGATGGATCTTGGAATTATAATGGAAGGGGAAAAATCTTATCTTTCTCAAATGAATGTTCAACCATCTATACATGTGAAGATTAAAGAGGCATAGAAAGAAGATGTCGAGTTACAAAAGAAGGTGAGAAATGTTCCTGAGTTCAACCTTGATTGTGATGGGATAATAAAGTTCAGGAATCGGGTTTTTGTTCCTCCCATCCCCGAATTAAAGAAGGAGTTTCTGGATGAGGCTCATAGTTCTTCATTCTCTATTCATCCTGGAAGCACGAAGATGTATAGGGACCTGAAAGAGTACTTCTGGGGGGATGGCATGAAAAGAGATGTTGCTGAATATGTCTCTCGATGCTTGGTTTGTCAACAAGTTAAAGCTGAGAGACAGAAGTCTAAGGGGATGTTACAACCATTACCCATACCCGAATGGAAGTGGGAAAACATCACTATGGACTTTGTCACAGGAATTCCTAAAACATCCAAAGGCAATAATGCTATCTGGGTCATAGTTGATCGTCTTACAAAGTCTGCACACTTCATTGCTATTAGAGAGGATTTCTCTCTGGATCAGCTTTCCAGGATATATGTAACGGAAGTGGTAAGATTGCATGGAGTACCACTTTCTATTATATCTGATCGGGATCCGAGATTTACCTCGAAGTTCTGGCGAAGTCTTCAGCATACTCTGGATACAGAGTTGAGTTTCAGCACTGCTTATCATCCTCAGAAAGACGGTCAGTCTGAGAGAACAATTCAAACCCTAGAAGATATGTTGAGATCTTGCTCTATGGATTTCAAAGGAGGTTGGGATCAACACCTACATTTGGTGGAATTTTCTTATAATAATAGCTTTCACTCCAGTATTCAGATGGCTCCTTATGAAGCTCTCTATGGAAAGAAATGCAGGACTCCAACTTCCTGGGATGAAGTTGGGGAAAGAAAGCTATTATGTCCTGATCTCGTTGATGAAATGGCAGAAAAGGTCAGATCTATTCAACAACACATAAGAGCAGCTCAGAGTCGACAGAAAAGTTATGCCGACAATCGAAGAAAAGACCTAGAGTTTGAAGTGGGTGATAAAGTGTTCTTACGAATATCTCCCTGGAAGAGGGTTATGAGATTTGGAAAGAAGGGGAAGTTGAGCCCTAGATATATCGGTCCTTTCGAAATACTGGATCGTGTTGGGAAGGTAGCTTACCGATTGGTGCTTCCACTGAATCTCTCTCAAGTTCACGATGTGTTCCATGTATTTCTCCTAAGAAATTACATACCTGATCCTTCACATGTACTCAGCTCAGAAGTTGTACCGCTGGAGCAAGATCTTTCTTATGAAGAACAACCGATAGAGATTCTGGATCGTAGCGAAAAAGTCATACGAAACAAGACCACTCGATTGGTGAAAGTTTTATGGAGGAACCACCAATTATAAGAAGCTGCATGGTAGCTTGAGGATATGATGAGGGAGAGGTATCCTCATCTGTTTGTTACAAAGTGACGAATTTCGAGGGAAAAATTCATTTTAAGGGGGGTAGAATGTAACACCTGAGACTTTTATGTTATATAAATCATCAAAGGAATATTTTTCTACACAACACTTGCTTGGATTGCTTTACACGAAATCACGACCTTCCTCGATAGCTTGCGTCGTACGCAATACCGAGTTTCACTAAACAACGATATGCTATTAAAATATTATTAAAACTAGCCGTTATGAATAGTAATAACCACTTTTTGAAATTTTATAAATTTTATTTTTCAAAATGCACTTCATTTTTGGATTCGGAATATCGAAATTATCCTAGGGTGAAATTTTGGTATTTTTCTGAAAACTTTCAATTTTTGATGAATAGTGAAACCACTAAGTGGTAGTTAAAAAACTGAATTTTTCATAAAACTTAATTTTGCCGCTTCTGTGAGTGGAATTTCAAAAATCCGAGAGACATGGTTGATGTCAGTAAGTAAAATGTGGTTCAATGAGATGAAAATAATTTTTTGGTGAATAGTAACTTTTTACTTTTTTTTTACCACGGTTAAAAGTAAATAGGGTAATTAAGGGTAAAGATGATATTATTATTACCCTAACACATGTCCTAATTCTATTGGATAAGTGTAATTCGACCAAAAAAAAACTTAGGAATAAAATATGACCATTTAGGCCCACTTGGATTAGATTAGGACATTTATTATTAATTTATTTAAAGAAGAGTTAAAATAGTTAAAATCAAAGTTTAATAAGTAAATAATTTTTAATATGGGGTTATACATAAGATAAATTTAACTATAAATATTCATTAGAAAGATAAAAATATTTCCTACATAATGGTATTTTATTTGTAATTTTTAGACATTAAATAATTTAATTTATTTATGACACAATGATGATGCAGTAATTATCTTATTAATGAAATATTGACATAATTGATGTTATAAACACCAAAATAAATGTAATTTGAGACTTTTTATGAATCCAACTAATTTTCTAGGTTAATATGACATGTTATTATTGATTTAATTAACTTGGTTCGAACTAATAATTCTGTTATGATTTTCACAAAAAATCAATTACTAAATAGTGTCAAAATTGACATAAAATAGTTTTTAAAACAAATATTATATTGGTAATTGTTATTTTATTCCTAAAAATCTAAGGTTTGGCCAAGTGACTTAGATAAGGTTATATATATTAATAATAAACAACTTGTGGTTCGTTTGGCTTCTTATAGTAAGTTTATTAACCTTATAGTATAAGAACACAAGAAGACATGGTAAAAGTAAAATTATTTAACTTAATGTTAAATCTAAATGATAAGGTTAAAATACGAACCTAAACTTGTCTAAATTCTATTGGATGAGAGGATTTCGACCCATCCCCACCTTATCTTTGAAATATATCAATTTGTAGCTATTTAAAACCGAAATTGACTTTATAATAAAATAATAGTTTTAGTTATTCCAAAGGTGCCCCTCTCCTCCCTTATAAAAGGACACCTCCTCCCCCTCTTCCTCACACCACTTTGAGCCTTCAAGCTCAGCTAACACCTGCCACTTTCTCCTCTCCACTTCACTAGAGGAATCCTAGAGGTCCTGGTCTTCTTCAAAGGCCAATTTTAGTGCCCTAAAAGAAGGTCTCAAAGAAGCACTTCAAAGAAGAGGTAATGTCCGTTACCGATTCTTTCATCTTTATTTCTTCTTCCACTTATTATTCTTTAGTTGTTTCATTATGAAGTAATAACATCAGTATCACTCATATACTTATATTTTATTATAAGTATGAAACAACCCTATTTCACCATCTATCCATCCTACGAAAAAAGAAATCACCGCGCGTGCGTACGTACGGAATACCGTCTCCACGCCGTGGTGTGATCTATTTTCCACGACCACCTTACTTGGATGGGTATAATGGTGTAAATAATGACTATATATGACTATTATAAAGTGATATTGATTCTGAAATAGTTTACATATACTCCAATACAATTCTACGATCATAGGAACGATATCATCACTCGTGCGTACGTACGGAATACCGTCTCCACGATGTGATGCGACTCGTTCTACATGATCTTCATTTCATAATGATTATATAAATGAATTGAATGAATTAATATGATATATATTACACTAATACCATTCTGTAAATGAGGTATCTATAACCTAAAGAGAAGAATAAGAATCTATTCGACAAAACACGCATAAAAACAAAAAGTTATAAACACCCGAATAACAAGTAGTAATGAAATATTACTACTAAGAATCTAAGAATATGACCATATATGATATCATAAAAATAAGTATGATTCTGGAATAAGTCAATAACATTATTTAAATCATTATACAGGAGGTTTGGACACTTACAAAGCAAGTCGGACCTAAGGTAAGGGAAATATCACAATCTCATTTTTATCCGAGATTGTTTATACTTTGGTATTTACTAGGGTGTATTTTATCATCCACATCCATGTTTCCTCAATATGTAATATTATTTAAATCTACCTACAATTGTTTAAATCCAATTTTACCCTTAGGTTAGTTTTTAGTAAAAGATATGAAAGGAATCTTTTGTCATTTTTCGTACGAGGTACTTTTTTGACTTTTCCGACAAAAGTACGAGAAGAATGTTTTTTTTACTTATACGGCATGAATGGATTTTTAAAACATTATTTCCAAGAAGCTTCCTTTACAAGTTTTCAAGTTTATTTTTAATCAACTTATTTTAGTTTTTAATTGTATGACATGTTAAGAAAGGAAAAGTGTTTTTGAAGTAGAAAGGATATTTTCCTCAAGAATGGAGTTCAAGTGTTTTATCAAAATTATTTTCCATATAAGATAATAAAGGGATATGTTTCTATCCCTATTATTACATTGATTTGATTATGTTGTGATGGAATTATTTTTATGAATTCCTTTATCTTATATGAATTGTTTTATGATGTCACGATGTTTAAGATTCCCATTTTTATTTCATTGGTTATGCTATGATGTATGGTTTATGATTTTGTGGCACACATAAGAATGGTATCATTATGAGATGGGTGGGACCTATATCTCCCTCCAATGCATTGGGTAATGATTTTATATCTCATGAGATAGACATGTCTGGAACGGTAGGTTATACCGGTTCAGTGAAATAGGACTAAAACGAGGGTGACTCGGTTCAGAAAGGGACTTTGTCCACTAAGATAGTCTTGGCAATGAGTCTTGACTAACAAGAAATGATTCTCTATGATTATGTGTGAATGCCACAAAGTTTCATGTTTTAAGTTATGATTATTGTGATTACATTTCACTGCCATGATTTATCCCATGTTATGAAATTATGATCTCTTTTGCAGGATAAGATTTCCAAAAGTTATGTGCTTGTGTATACGATGTGATTGATATTTCTTTTGTTTACCCTTATTGAGCATTTGAGCTCACCCTTTTGTATGTTTTCTTTCCCCAGGTCAGGAAGAAGGTTATTAAGTAGGATATGCCAAAAAGGGACTCTAGATATGATGAAATAAGTGGGAGGCAAAGTTGATGCTTTATGAACTAGTTGTTTATGTTTCCCAGTTTCTAAAGACACTATACCTATACGGTCCTTTCGTGGTTTTATTATATGTTGTAATAAGTATGCTTCAATTTTGATGTATTAACAATGTATGTAAATTATGGGTCGTTATAATATGTTCCATGAAAGATACTTCCTTCAACTAGAACTCACATTTGTTGTAATTTGCATAAATATTCTTCTTTATCAAGGTTTTTATCACAATGATCAGATTCTCCTCATGCTCATCATTTATTTTGGAGTATATTAGAATATAATCTATAAGGACTGCCAAAAATTTATCGAGGTAATACCTAAAGACTCTATTCATCAAGTCCATGAATAATTCTAGATCATTAGTGAGTCCGAAAGGAATCACTATGAACTCATAGTGCTCAAACATTGTACGAAAAGCAGTCTTAGGGATATCCACCTTCTTCACCCTAACTTGTAAATATCCCGACCACAGATCCACGTTGGAGAAGTATTTTTCTCCATATATCTGATCAAACAAGTCACCAATCTAAGGTATAAGATACTTTTTCTTTATCATGATATTTTTTATCTCACGATAATCGATGCAAAGGTGCATTGACCCATCCTTCTTCTTGACGGAGAGAACTGATGCACCCCATGGTGAAGCACTTAGGCATATGAAACCTTTATCTAGATTCTCTTGTAGTTGTTTCTTTAGCTCCTCAAGTTCCACATCATATATTCTATATGGAGTCTTGTATAATGGTAATGCCCCAGGTATAAGATCGATTTAAAATTCATCATATCATCTAGGAGGAAGACTAGGAAATTCCTCAAGAAACACATTAGTATATTCCCACAAAATGGTATGTCTTTAAGGATGATTATTTCTTTAGACTCAAACATTTGAGATAGATATGATTTATCATAGGAAAATAATATCCATGCTTGATATGATGGTGCTAAAGAATATTCATCCTCCTCCTTGCACTTGTACAGAATCAGGGGTTGATTCTCAATACAGAGAGTGATTTTCTTCTCACGGTAATTTATGTTGGATCTATATAGGTAAAGACAATACATTCCTATAATTGCATCAAATTCCACCAAAGGGAGTATGATAAGGTTTTCCAGGAAGTTCAACCCATAAATTGTGATAGGGGAGGAGTAATATACTTAGGATGAAATAATTTCCCCATTTTCCATTTTCATCGATAGCTCTACTTCCAAGATTTGTTGTGGTGTTTGCATAGTTCTACTAAAATTTTTTGATATGAAGAAATTCATTAACCAAAATAAAAAAGTACGTTCACTATTCTTGAATGAATAACTAGTGTACTTATCACCACTTAGTTTTCAGGATTCAATTTGGTCGTAGTGATGGAAAAACCTCACTCTTTCTACCTTGGAGGTTGTTGGTTGTATCTGAAAACCATTGGATTATTGAATTGGTTTGAAAAGTTACTCATTTCCTTGTAGTTTTAGTAATGAAAAATATAGTAAGGGTTGACTAGAGCATTCCTTTACTCCATCAAAGTAGTAGGTTTCTCCTGCCAGTAATCACTGGTTAGGTGCCCTTCCTTCCTGCACCTAAAGCATTTTCTCACCCCCTTTAGGAAATTTATAGGGTGATTCTTTCTGCACCTTTGGAAAGTGGGATGTTGAAATTTCTTGGAACCATTAGATTTCTCTATTGGACTACCAGAATTGATCTCCACTTTCTTCTTCTTATCCCCGTAATAACCCTAATATTTTCTGATCTCTATTTTGACTTTGAGGGAACATCATACAATTTTCTCATAGCTATCAAAGTTATAGATCACCAGGGATTTTCATAGGCTGGGTTTTATCCCACAAAAGTAGCGGTCAACCTTGCACTCGGGGGTAACATAAAATCCTGAGGTGTATCATGCAATCCTTTTGATGTTTTTCTCATAATCCTTGATATATTTTTCACCTTTTTTCTCGATGGAAAGGAAATCCCTTCCCATTTTTGGTTAGAGGGTGCGGGGAAAATATTTATCAAAAAACATTTTATGGAAATTCTTCCATCCCATTGCTTCAATATCTTCCTCAGGATTCGTATTTTTGATTAATGTCCACCACTGATCAGATTCACCTTCCATACGATAAACAAACAACATAACCTTATCTTATTCATAACACTGAAGGATGTAGAAGATATTTTAAATGGATTTGATCCACTATTCCATGATTAAGGTATCAACTGACCCATTGAAAGTAAGAGGCATTTGATGCATGACATTATCGATTGTGATTTTTTGTATATTAGGGGGTTTTGTATGATCCTCATAATCCAAGTTTTTATTCAGAACTTGATTCATCCTAGAGAGTATCATCATCAAGTGTGTGATTGTTACTCCCATCAGGTTAGGCATCTCATTGGGGGAAGTCATCACATTTCTCTTCACATTTTTTGACATGATTCCTCCTATTTCTATCCACTGGATAGAATAAAAGGAAAATTAAGGATGAGTATATTTAACTTTTAAACACATAAATGGTAATTTAATAACCTGAAAGGGATAACTTATAACTTACATGTATTTCCTTAACTTATGGATTTCTAGGCTTCAGTATTTGTTATCCATGATCTATTTCCTAACATATAATCTTATGGTATTTTTTTACTCCCTTAATAATGATTTTTAATGAGCTTATGAATTACCAAAATATATCACATGGGAGTGTCAAACTAGGTGCGTAGTAAGACCCGTTTTTATGTACCGGGTTACTCCGAGTCAGGCCCGAAACACCTTTTCGGAGTTATTACCCCTTGGTAAATTTGTAAGAGAACCATGCCTAATTTTAGTATCCATACTAGTATGTATTTTATTAATAAACACTTACTATATACAAACCAAAATTTAGGGATGTTTTCTTATACTTAGTCTTATCCATAAGGCTTTCACTAGAGTCTTCTAATCCCAATCCAAAAAATAACTAAACTTATCCTCTTATACCAACTATAACAACCATTATCCTTACTAAACATTAATACACGATTTAATTACATAAAATTACACTTAATAAAACCTGAAAATTGATAATTATAGTGTATTTTGGAATTAGGTACATTGAATTACAACTTTAAACATTAATTTCAACATCTTTATTGAATACTTCTTTAACATGCTTGAGCTTAAAATTGCATTGGATAACATGGGGAAATAGATAAGAAAGGGGTGATCCATAAAGCCCAGTAAGGGAATAAACATGTCATAAATTGAAGATAATAATACATGTTATAAAATAAATATAAATTAGGCATAAAGTAACTTGAATAATAAGGCATGATATAACATGATAATCATAACATGGGAAATGTGGAAACAACTTAAAACACCGCATTATAAACATAGGTCAAGGCTAAACTGCCAAGAAATCATGGTGGAAAAAGTACCATAAATGAATTAGGTACACAAATTTCCCAAAATGGAATATCATGATACTAAACATTACCCAATGCATTGGATCACTATATAATTCTAGGCGCACCCATCACTTTCATTTCATTCTCATGCTTAAGTGTACCAGATAGATCATAAAACATAGATTAATTCATCATCGTAATTTATTCCACAATCAAGGAGTGTGGAATAAATACATTTAAGTTCCAAATAAAAAGGTATATGTACATAAAAGTGAAAACCATCTATAGGAAATGGTTATGGTATTCAATACAAAATTGGTTTGGCATGGAAAATCGTGGTGAAAATTCAACAGCATAGCTATGTCACTTAAAAGTTCATAAAATGGATTGATGAGATAGAAATGGGTCTATAATAATTTTAAAATGAATTGGTTAGTAATATGGACAATTAAGGATATTTCCACACATATATAATTAGAAAAAGAAGGTATATGATAATAAATAATCCTAAAAAATAAGAGGGAAAGGATGATTATGAAATTTCAGCATGGTAACGAGTGTACACAGGAGAAATTAATGAGAGAGAAAGGGGTATCTCATCATTAAGAAATAATAATTACAATATGGGGGTGGTTTTAAATCATACCCCATAATTATTAATTGAAAATAAATGGTCATAACAAGATAAAGAAACTTTGATAAAGATGAGAAAAGAAAGAATCCTTACTTGAGTGTGTGACTCCAAAAGCTTAAAAAGAAGATTATTGAGATATTGGGGCACCTTGGGAGGATTATATAGAGGAAAGGGAAGTGTAAGGACATGATAAAAGGTTTTTTAGTGAATATAAGTGGGAACTTGGGTGGGTTTATATAGGAAATGAGAGGAAAAATCTTTAATATTTCACAAACTTAGGTTTTGGACTCTATATAATAAAATATTAAAAACCACAAACCTTACCATGGTTTTTCCCATGGGGTTTTAAAAATTGGGTAGGTTTTCATTATTTTATTAGGTAAAGTTCTGAAAATATTGAAATATTACCCTTTCTTATGTGGAGTTGAGTCAATCTTTTAAAGAAATGAATTTAAAATCATAAAATATATTATATATTTGGGAGGATTCATAAAGGAATTATAAAATTAATAAAATAAACTTAAAATTAAATTATTTTAAAGGGAAAACATTTATTTGTCTGATATACCCATTATAGTATTTATTACATCAGTTTTTGGGTCATTATGATGTCATAAAACACACCGTATATTTATACGGTATTTATTTTTTACCCAAAAATTTGACTATCTCAGAAAATTATGAAAAATTCACCATTGGATAATTTCAAAATCTTGATTCCAAAAATAATATTTATTTTATATAAATAATTTTCTAAATATGTACAATTTTAATTTTAAAATAATATTCGACATTTATTGAAAAATGATGGGTTTTTCTAACAATAACAGTTTTTGAACCCTTATAAAAAGTACATTTCACTCCATAAAAATTATATAAACATTTATAATTAATTAACCTTATTTAATAGTAAAATTTTATTAAAATACTATTTATTTTAAAAATCTATTAATTTATCAAAATAAATCCCTTAATTGAATTTTAATATTACCTAAAAATAAAATTTGTGTTTAATTGAATCAAAATAAAAATTATTTATAAAGAAATAATAAATAATGAAAATAAATTCATCTATACAATATACATATTCATATTATTAAGGTATTAATATATACCCCTTTATTATACCGGTGTACGCCCTAATAGTAAGGTGCGTGATGATGAGACTTTTATGGGGTCGTTCGGTGAACATGGTTTGGGCCATGATCTCGATGAGATTGAAATTATCCCATAAATAGTTTCTCTCATGATTAAGTTATTAGATATCAGATTGGGATTAGTAAAGGGAAAATATTAGTGATTCTATATTCCTCGGAAGCTCCGATAAATGTGCTTCATAGGGTACAATCCTATTGGATAAGGTCATCACTTCCTTTTTCTGTGTCAATTGGATTTGTTAAAGCCCTATATTTATACTAATCATGTGATCACTATTTAACGACTATATTATAAATGGTAAATATTCTTAACAGTCTTTTGAATCCAATTGGATAAAACAAAACAAAACAATTGAATGTGTTTTCTATAATCATATTACATAATAAAACATTAAATCATAAGGAAATTTTATTTATAACAGTTTGGGTCATTACAACCTGTAAATGTGGATACTCAAAGTTTTAGTTCGACATACTCAAATCGAGATCCCACTTCCTATCAAAATGTAGATCTAGTTTTTCAAAACCATTTTACACAACCCACAAACATGGATGGTTGGCGACACCCCCTGCCACTAAGGATACCTATGAGAAAATCGTCGTCTTCTACCATAACTCTTGGCGCAAAGGTTACCCCATCGCGAACCCCTCATCATTCCATTCGTGATACCCCAATTTGAAAATCTCCATTCATGATACCTAGTTTGTGAATCACCTTTCACGAAGGTTATCAATCCACAATAGGTATTTTTGAAATCTAATTTAATATTTAGTTTATTTTATTGAAATAATATTTATTGTAATTATGAGATTAGTTTTTTAAAAATTTATTTGATGTGTTATATTATTTAGTTGAGAATTGTATAATATTTCCTTGAAATGTGTTTTTTATTTTTGTTGTTTATATTTATGAAATTTGGCTTATCAAAATTTTAGTGTTAAATGATTTTTATTTTTTATGGTTTAATTTGTAATTTTATAATATTATTTTTATTGTATAAGAATTATTGAATTTTATTGGCTATATATATATATTCTTGAATTGTATAAAATACATTAATAAGTTAACTAGTGATTTTTTAATTAATATATTCATTTCATTTTATAATATATATATATATTAATTTATTATTATAATTAATATATATTTTATTTCATTGTATAAAATACATTACGTGTTAGTTAATTAGTAATTTTGTAATTAATATATTATTGTATTGTAAAATATATATTAATTAGTAAGTTAATTGTAAGTTTATGTTTTAAGTCAGAGAAATTAACTATTTTGTAATTAATTTCAATTGATAAAAACATTAAATCAAATAATTCAATTTTATATTTGATGATAAATTAAATATCTTTAAAAAGAAAAATGAAATTGTTATTTAATTTAAACATTAATTGATAACATTTTTATTTTTAATTAACTTTCATTTTTTCATTATTTCATTGTATTATATATATATATATATATTTATAATATTTCATTGTATAAAATAAACTTATAATATATATGTATATTTATATTTATATTATATGAATATTTTTGTACAAATTATTTCACTCTATTATGCATGCGTGTATATATATATATATTATTTAATTGTATAAAATATATTAGTAAATTAATTAGTGATTTTATAATTAATCTATCATTACAGTGTATGATATATATATATTAATATAATATTGCATTGTAATTATTATTACAATATATATTAATATATTATTATAATGATCATATAATATATTATTATTATATCCTTGTATCATAATTAATATATATATATATATATATATATATTATTGCATTGTATAAAATATATTATTCATTACTTAATTAGTAATTTTGTAATTAATATATTACTTCATTGTAAAAAATATATATTAATTAGTAAGTTAATTGTAAGTTAGCAAAATTAACTGTTTTGTAAATTTCAATTATATAATATATAAATGATTTTTTTAATTTATATATTATTTTATTCTATTAAATAAACTCATGTATATATATTAATATAATATTACATTGTAAACAAAATATTATTGCTTAGTATTTAATATATTAATAAACTATTGTCTGCTGCATCACGACTACTCATTGTCACTGTCAGTTTTATATGTTCTCTACTGATTAGAGGAATTATAATCAAAATAATAATATTTAAAGTTTGATGGTTTTAGATTTATCTAAATAAATTTCGGTGCATAAATTTGACCTGAAATTTAATTTCAATTAATAGTTATAAAAATATGGCCAAACAATAGCATGCATTTGTATATCATGGAGGTGAAATAATAGATGATGATCATGAGATATCATATATTTTTGGTATTGCAAGATTAATAAATCTTACCAAATGTGATATGATGAACATAATTAACAGTAAAATTCACGATCGATTGAAGCTTGTTGGGAATTAGTGTATATTATCTGTTAATTATAGATTTCCTCAAACTTAGGATAGTCTATATTACATGCATCATTATTTAGTCGATAATGAATATTTGAGGCTTGTTTATGATACATGTCAAGAGAATATAAGTCTTAGTGTGATGTAATTGTATATTAATATTAGTAAAATTGAATATACCACTCAAATTGAACAAAATATATCGAATGATGGTGAATTTTATGAGGGGTATGTATTTACATTTAAGCTGGTTATTCAAGGTAGACCAAGTGAAGAAAATACATGTTGGGAAGAGCAAATATTTTAGATGATAATACATGTAGATATTCTTATAACATATGTTTTTTAGATGATATACATATGGGTGCAATCAATTATACCTATGAAGATCATTTGGAGGATGAGGAAGTTGTTGAAATAGTGGATTCCCTAGACCCAACTATGCAGTACTTTTTATTACCATATCATGTGTACAATTTGTTATAAATGATGTCATCTTACCATTATAATGTAGGTTTTTTCTGCATCGACTATTGTAATGGTAATTTCCAAAGATTAATTGTCTTATCGAGAGGTTATAGCATATCCCAGGATATAATGAGAACCTCAAGATACCATGAAAATAATCTTAAATATCTGTTCTATAGTCTAGATACATCTTACTGACTGGACATAGTAGATGTGTAACTATCAGGTGTTGGGGGATCATAAGCATTGATACTTCTTCTTATGAAGTTCGCACTTGGTGATCTCTAGTAGTGTGATCATGAGGACAAACCCACCAATAGGAAACAACATGTTTTGGGTGTCATTGGTTATTCCTATCTACGGACATGTGTATTGGTCTCCTAACTTGAGACCATTACCAATGTGTATCATTTTATTATGTACTTTTATGCAAGTCAGAAACCATGGTATTGAAATCGTGGTGAGGTAGCTTGTGTTGGGTGCATCATTGGTGGCATGACATTGGTTGAATGGTCAAGAAATGATTTGTCTCTTTAAAGTTTAGGAAGTTGTATATCTCAGGCCTGGTTGATCAGGATGGTGTTGCCTTCATAAGTCTTTGGACAAAGTAGTCAAAAGGAAAATCCATCTAGATAGATCTACAAATAATAAATCAAGAAAAAAATGATGACACAGGTGTGTGTCCTGCTTTATGAGATATTTAAAGACAAAGAGATTATAGTACATAGTCCTTGTTCGTAGGATGGTAGTCATTGCTACAAATATCCTTATCTCTTTAGGATCCATGATGGGTTGATCAACTCTACTCTTCGTCTGTGGATTTTATTCACTACTATCAAGATAAGGGACTAGAGGGTCACACACAATAGCATATTCAAGAATTCGCCCTATTCAGTTGAATAGGTATATGGACACGGTAGGCCCCTCCACGGGGTCCGAGTGTTGTCCAAAGTATCGATCAACAAAAGAATTAAATAAATTCATTAATATTCAAGTTATGAATATATGGGATTGAATTTATTTAATGTATTTAAAAGTTTAGTAAATACATGATAATATTAATTGAACGAATATTAGATTTTAATATTCAAGGTTAGTTTAATATTAAGCAGGACAACGATTCAAGATAAATGGCTCAATTTTTATCACTTAATATATTATATATATATATATATTACAAGTATGTGATAAAATAATAAATAATATTGATGTAGTTTAGTTCCTCAAAATTATTTATTTAGTGGACGTTGAAATAAATAGGGGTTTGGGAACCCAACCTGGTATTTCTTAGCGTCACTATAAATACAAGGGAGGGATCTCTCTCATGTGTGGCCATTCCAATATTCATTCATTCATGGAATGAAAATTGAGAGCCTCTATCTCCTCCTATTTCTTAGAGAGAGAAGTCGTTGATCCAATAGTTTAGACCAAGATCTTCCTCAAGCATCGAAGGCATCTCGATGCGATGATCGTCGAGATGTAAAAAGCATCGTCGAATCACCACGCCAGCACCCGGAGTTTTACGATCAACATTACAACGGTTTCTGAAGTGCGTGTGGATGATCTAGAGGGATCATGCTATGGATTCTTTAATAAGCGATCACCAGCGACAAGTTGCAGCTGAGCGCATCTTCAAATATTTAATGGTATGTATTCTATTTAAGTTTATTGCTCTTAAAAATTTACGTGAGATCCTTGGACCTCTCCGGGGATCAAATCATTGACGTCGACAAGTATCGTCGATCTGCCGACGAAAGTTTTAAAATCCACGACCCACCAGATTCCATTACGAGCCCCAGAACCTTTCAGTGGTATCAAAGGGATCACGTATATTTTCTGAGCCAAATAAAATTAATTTTCATAAAATTAATTATAGGGTTAAAAAACGGTCCCAACGGTTCAAATTGCATGGTGATCCGATGCCGAATGACCGAGTTATGGTCATTTTAACTTTTTCAGAAGGGATCCAAGATTGCGGTTTGAATTCGGGTTATTAAAATTTTATTCCTTTTCAAAAATTTTGAAAAGAATATATATGAAAATTATGATTTTTCAATTCAATAATTTGCATGATAATAATTTTATTATTATAATAATATTTATATTATTATTACAATAATATAATAATAATAAATTCTTATTTCATTATAATATTTTTATTATTATTAAATTTGAAAGGCTATTATGTAGGCTTTATAAATTTGGGGTGTGGAAAATTTTGGGAGAGAAGACTTCCAAGGAAGACTCAAAAAAGGGAGAAAGGTGGAGACTTAAAAAAATATGGAGACTTCTTAAAAAAATTCTTAAAGATAAAAAAATAAAAAAAAGGGGGTATGGGAACCCCCTGGCCTAGATTCCTTGCTATGCCATGGAACAGGCACCCTCGTAGGAGGCTTCGCCGCCTCCACCTACCATATGCTGTCAACCACCGGAAGCCCTTGGAGCTGGCCTTCACCACCAGCAGCACCGAATTCCCCTTCCCTGATTGTCTCTCGACCCTACTACCAGGCTAACGCGTCCCTTCCCATAACCCAGCAGGTCCCCCGCACGACTCGACCTATAGTGTCGGCAGCACCTACCTCGGCTTCCTCCTCTTTCATAGTAGGCGCGGCCCCCGGGCCGACACCTTGGTCACCCCACCATGGCCGCTTCCTTCACACGCCGCAGCAGCCAGGCACCAACCTGCTTCCTTGGCTCGCCGCCCTGCTGCCTTGGTGCTACAGTGCCGGACTCCCTGATGGATCTCCTGTCCATCCGACATCTCAACTCCTGAAACTGGTGACCTAAACTCTACCCACCTGCTCCCACTCCAGGTCTTCACCCAGCCCAGCAAGCTTTTGACTTCCACGTCACCCAGATACCATCTCAGATAGTTATCATCCGCCCTTAGCTCCCACCACCGGGTGACATCCCCCTCGCTGGACCGTCGTGAGGCAGTCAGTGACTTCGTTCCACCATGGAGGACTATCCATTTATCCGCTCTTAGCCGGACCTACCAAGGACATCGACCTCGCCACCGTTCGAGGTCGTGCAGCCTTGCAGAGCCGTACCATTTGGGGAGGTACTTCTTTATTTTGTCTGCAAGATTTTTATGCAGAGAAAAATTGGCCCTGAAACGGTCTAGGCTGATCTGCCCAACCCAGAACAGTTTTGGAGAGATCGTTCCAGCTTAGTTTGGCCTTGAACGGGTTTGGCCCGACCCGCACAGGTCGTGCAGTGAGGTTTTGCAGACCGAACTTTTAAATTAATAAAAAATAATTAATTTAATTAATTTAATTTTAGTATCTAAATTGAATTAATTAAAATTAATTTGGGTTAATTATTTTAATACCTGAGATATAAATTAATTTAATTTTTTAATGAAATGAAATTAATTAATTAACTTAATTTTGGCATTAAAAATTAAATTAATTATAGGAATGACAATTCATTAAATTATTTGAATTTATTAATTTATTTAATTTAACTTATAACCCTCATACTTATTTAATGCATTTTAATTTTATCGCACATTATTTACCCGTATATTGGTCTTAAGCATTGACCCGTGTATGTTGCCTTTTATTTAATTAATTATTTTAATTGCGTGCGATGCTTGTAATTAATTAAATGACAGTCTACATATCATCTTTTTCGGTTAAAATGTATAAGGGCCTATGCGCCCAATTTACCTGAGGTACATTTATACCCCTAGTCCCCTCGCCTGCGTGCGAGTATATTGTACTTCAGACGAAGACGACAGATGGCGTAGATGATGCAAGACCTAACATGGACCCCGCTAAGATGAGACAGTACTCCAAGACATGACATGGAGCATGCCAAGATGAGGCGACACATTAGAGAAGGGAATATACAAGACGAGGGAAAGATGCATCAAGATTCAAGCTTCGACTCAGGTATAATTCACCTATGTAATTTAGATTCTAAAGACTAGTCGGGTAGTAGTTTACCTTTATGCATTTATTTATTATTTTATAAATTTTAGAACTGCAGTAAAATACATAAAATTATAAATTATAAAATTCATAAAGAAGCATCGTATATTTTTCTATTAAAGTTCAGTTGTGAGCATGACAACATAGATGAACAAGTTTAATAAAAATGGGTTACATTCGTCAACAGAAAAACACAAAACCCTGAATTAATATTAAGTCATTACGGCCTTCCGTCATTCAAGTTTTAACAAACCCAGGTGTTTGGGGTTTTGGTCATGCCATAGCTGAGGGTGTCTCTTGCTACCAGGGAGTTCTTATTAGGATGGTGGGTTGACTTAACTAAAATTTCAGCAAAGAAATATCCATATCTAGCTTGTTTTAATTTTAGAGGCAAGCGTTGAGTAAATCAAAAAATGATTTTGAAGCTGAGGCTTCACTCAATAGATCAAGGAACCACGAGTTCATGCGGTTGGCCAGCCAAATGCATACCTTGGACACTCCGAGTAGTGGCATAGCCATAGCTTGTAGAATATGAGGGAGGTTTAAGGATCCTTGACACTAGAATACTCAAGATTATTCTGATTCTAGTACAGAGGGTTCCTAGAATTTGAAAAATTAATGGGAGACATTTAAGGATTAAATTAATTAGTAATGTCACATTTGGTAATCAACATAAAAGGTACTAATCTACTGAAGTTTAATTTGTAAAAATGTAAAGAAATACCACAACACAACTGATATAAATATTGGAAAAAGTTAATTTCTAGACAAGAACGGAATTCCAAGTGTAATAAAGGCACTTTCACACATTACTACCATAATGGAAATTCAAGGTGCTTGTGTCCCAACCTATTAAGCCACCTCAAGAAGTGAGGGTTTAAAACTGATTATAGGAGACTCATTAATCAAGCATATGATGGTTCTATCACAATTCTATCATCAATGTCTGATGTTAGTTGCGGTCTCTACATCATGACATAGATGATGTTACATGTAGTCTCATATCCAAGAATTTTCATAGGAGAAAGCAAACAATATGTGAATGTGATGATTGCACTCGCTTTGTGCAAAGTGAAAGAAAGTTCATAATCTTTCATGGAATCCCATTATTATACCTTTTATACCCAATTATTCTAGTTACCTTTAAATATAAAAACTAATGGTATAGAGTAAGCACTTCATTAACTTTAAGGTAAAATTCTCCAAGTAATAAGAATATTAATGATATCACCATATTTTGTTCTTATGGTGAATATATTGAAAGAAAAGGTAAAAAGGCCTATGGAAAGTTATTCCAAATGCACTTTGATCATGTACTTCAAAGAAAAGTGGTTGGTTATTTAAAAGGTGGTTATTTTCATCACTTAATGAAATATTTTATGGAAGTTTAAAAAATGAAATGAACTGAAATACTAGAATCAAGTACCCTCTTCTCATTCAGTTAATATTTATAAAATAAAAGTATTGTTTTCTCAAATACTTCTTGGGTATTAAATACAATATTCTTTTA
Organism: Viscum album; assembly: GCA_963277665.1. NCBI lineage: Eukaryota > Viridiplantae > Streptophyta > Magnoliopsida > Santalales > Viscaceae > Viscum > Viscum album. The sequence goes on from OY728157.1 coordinate 1,714,995,226, forward strand.
ACATATATGTATTGAAATACAGTAACCAAGTAAGTTGATAAACACTACTAGAAGTAAAGTGTCTTCTCCAAGCTGCTAAGAAAGGGTAATTCCTAAGTCAGTGAAGAGAAACACATAATTTCTATTCACCAAGTGAATAACTCTAGCTGAACAAGTTGTTGAGTATAAAAAAAATTTATCTCACGTTCCCTTTTGAACATAACGAGACATTATTAAAAGTTTTGGAATCAATGTTGTTTATGGTGTCTCATACACAACAAGCAGTTCTTACATACATGAATCAAAGGCAATATATGATGAATATAAAATGTAAGACCTACCCAGTTATAGAAAAATGATTCTTTGTCAAGTAAAACTAAAAATAGATGTTAATGATATACCCAATTTATTATTTAGGCTCAACACAACTAAACGAATATATTTTAATTTACATCTTTGGTTTGGACAAAGAAACCTTTAGAAATAAACATATTCCACAAAGCTTTATAGGTTAGTTCAACAAGAGGGTGTGAAATATTACAAATGAAATCTAGAGGTAAAGATACTTCATAAGATTCCTTTAAGTCATTAAGGAATGTACTAGTGAAGTATAATTTTGGCCAGAAGATATGAGTTGCTTCGGATCGGCATGCTGAAGAATATCTTGACCAAACATTCATCAATCATGATAATGTAGCATGGAGTAATTCCTAAATGCATGTTACCTTATCTACATCAAACATTGATGTTCATAAGGATGATCTGTGATGAGTCTTACATGTTTAAATTTATCAACAAAATGTATCATGGAGCAATTCCTAAATGCACATTTTATACATCAGAGTTATGATGTAAGTTGTATCAATGTTTCAACTTGCAGAAACTTCCATTATATTTCAAAAATGTGACTTGAAAATAATAGTGTAAACCCATAACAAATATGCCAAAAAATAAATGATAAATGGATATCATATGTGTCATAGTATGATGAAAATCCATTATTTCATACGTCATGTGTTTGGGATGAAAAAGTTTGTTAACATATAAACAAACAAACATGCATCAAGCTAAACACATGGTGAATCTAAGTAAATATCCTAAATTTTTTTAGGATATTACATAAATCCCTAAGATATAAAATATGTAGTCAATTATTTGGCTAAATTTCTATATAAGGCTGAATATCTCTATTAGAGACAGTGGGAGCAAGATTGAATTGGGTTTAGTCAATAATCAAGATACAAAAATGGTTGGCATAGGAGCAAGTTCCACAATTACACGTGGAATGGGAATGTTCCAGAAAGACATACTGTGTAGGAAGGATGAAATCATGGAGGTGGTTTTATATTCACCACGGCTGGTGATATATTATTCATTAATAATAATAAATCCTACAAGTAAGAAGTATATGGTAATTATATATGATTGAAAATATTAAATTCAATAATGGATTCCATGTATCAAATTGAAAAGGGGATTATAAATTAAATACTGTGGTGGGTATTCAAATGAGATGATACATGGATGGTATAAGCCTGGTACCAATAAGGCTTGATCAATTTTACCAAGTCAGGTTTCCTAAATCCATTAGAATTTTTACTTTTCATAGCTAAACTTCTAAGATCATTCTATTGGTCATTGGATATCAAGATCATATTTTATGGAAGGTGTATATATGACACAACGAGAAAGGGATGATGACACCATTGAATGCCAATGTAGTTTGCAATTTAGTGAAATCCAGTTTTGGATTAAAGTAATAAATAAGATCTTAGAGCATTCAATTCAAATGAATATTTGACTTGTGTCTACCAAATATCAGTGGGAGTGCCGATGTTTTCAAAGAGAAATATGTTCTGTAACATATAGAAAACAGATCATGGAATTACAATTAGATAAGACTAGAATAAAAGTAATTCTCCAATGATTGACTTAAAGTAGTAGCCTAAGTTATAGGGAAATGGATCTACTAAGGTAGATCTAATGGTTTCTTGGACCTAGTCAATCGTACATAAAGTGAAATTGTATTGAAAAATATAAGTTGGAATAATTCAAGTTCAGAATTGTTGTCAATGTCACATGGCTTAATCTATTCAAGTGAACATGTTTGGAACATGGGAAGAGATTAAAGTTGTGAGTTGAGTACCATACGCTTCAGCAATGGATCAATCACATATTCCATGTTATGTACAATAATTGATATTACTAGGCTATACTTTATAGTAGGAAAATATAAATTATATCAAGGAGCACTGCAGGTGATGCATTCATAACTATCATCTAGTACTTAGAAAAGTCCAAATGATATGTACCTAGTATATAGAGAAGAAGGAATACTAGTTATGGTGGGACTTAAACTAGTAATCCTTAGATAAATTTGATCTAGTATCACAGTTAGGCTAAAGTGATGAGCGAGTCAAGCTCATAAAAGCCAGTGGTAGCCATACCTATAAATACCAAGTACATTGTAGCTTCTAAGGCAGCTAAGAAGTGGTTAAATGCAATGATTTGTTTCAGTTCTTGGATTCACACCTAGTGAGAAAAGTATTATCATAATATAAATTATGATATTGTTTCTAGCCAAGTTGTCGAGTTATGAAAATGGACAAAAGTGATATGCTCGGGGATACCTTATCTTGAGAAGATTTACTCAAGAAGATGAGGTCTCATATAGCAGATATGCCACATGACAAAAACGTGGTAGGCACATCAATTAAATCCATTACTCAATATAAACATGATATTTATTTTGTGAGTAGCTAACAAGTTTGGTTAGCAAGTTGGCTTTAGTACAAGTGGGAGTGTTGAAATAGTGGGTTCTCTAGACCCAACTATGCAGTACTTTTTATTACCATATCATGTGTACAGTTAGTTATACATGATTTCATCTTACCGTTATAATGTAGGTTTTTTCTACGTCCACTATTATAATGGTAATGTCCAAATATTAATTGTCGTATCGAGAGGTTATAGGAGATCCCAGGATAAAATGAGAACCTTGAGATACCATGACATTAATCTTAAATATATGTTCTATAGTCTAAATACATCTTACTGACTCGACACAGTAGATGTGTGACTATCAGGTGTTAGGGGCTTATAAGCATTGAGTCTTCTTCTCATAAAGTTCACACTTGGTGATCTCTAGTAGTGAGATCTTGAGGACAAACCCACAAATAGGAACACCACATGTTTTGGGTGTCATTGGTTGTTCCTATCTATGGAAATGTGTATTGGTCTCCTGAATTGAGATCATTACCAGTGTGTATCATTTGATTACGTACTTTGATGCAAGCTGAAAACCAAGGTATTGAAATCGTGGTGAGGTAGCTTGTTTTGGGTGCATTGTTGGTGGTATGATATTGGTTGAATAGTCAAGAAAAGATTTGTCGCTTCCAAGTTTAGGAAGTTGTATATCTCAGGACTGGTTGATCAATATGGTGCTACCTTCATAAGTCTTTGGACAAAGCAGACGAAAGGAAAATCCATCCGGATAGATCAACAAATAATAAAGAAAGAAAAAGACGATGACACAAGTGTGCATCCTTCTTTATGATATATTTATTGACAAAGAGATTATAGTACACAGTCAATGTTCATAGGATGGTATTCATTACTAGGACTATCCTTATCTCTTTAGGGGCCATGATGAGTTACTAGACTCAGCTCTTCATCTGTGGATTTTATTCCCTGCTATCGAGATAAGGGCCTAGAGGGTCACACACAATAGCGTATTCAATAATTCACCCTATTCAGTTGAATAGGTATATGGACATCGTGGGCCCTGCCACGGGGTCCGAGTGTTTTCCAAAGTATCGATCACCAAAATAATTAAATAAATTCATTAATATTCAAGTTATGAATATATGGGATTGAATTTATTTAATGTATTTACAAGTTTAGTAAATACAAGATAATATTAATCGAACGAATATTAGATTTTAATATTCAAGGTTCGTTTAATATTAAGCCGGACAACGGGTCAAGATAAATGGCTCAGTTTGTATCATGTAATATATTATATATATATATATATATTATAATTATGTGATAAAATAATAAATAATATTGACGCTATTTAGTTCATCGAAATTATTTATTTAGTGTACGTTGAAATAAACGGGGGTCCAAGGGACCCAACCGAGTATTTCTCAACGTCACTATAAATACAAGGGAGGGCTCTCTCTCGTGTGTGGCCATTACACTATTCATTCATTCATGGAATGAAAATTGAGAGCCTATCTCTCATCCCGCTTCCTAGAGAGAGAAGCTATTGATCCAAGAGTTCGGATCAAGATCTTCCTCAAGCATCGAAGGCATCTCAATGTGATGATCGTAGGGACGTTGAAAGCCTCGTCGGATCGACTCTCTAGCACCCGAAGTTATAGGATCGACATTCCATCAGTTTTTGAAGAGCGTGTGGATGATCTAAAGGGATCCTGCTATGGATTCTTCAAGCAGCGATCACCAGTGACAAGTTTCAGTCGAGAGTGCCATCAAATTTTGAATGGTATGTATTTTTTTAAGTTTAGTTTTCTTAACAATTTACATGAGACCCTCGGACCTCTCTGCGGCTCGTATCGTTGGCGTCGACAAGTACCATCGATTTGCCGATGAAAATTTTAAAATCTCTGGCCCACCGACTTCTGTTGCGGGCCCTAGAAACTTTCAATGGTATCAGAGTAATCACATAGATTTTATGATCCAAATAAAATTAATTTTTATAAAATTAAGTAGAGGGTTCAAAAACGGTCCCAGTGGTTCAAACTGCGCGGTGATCCGATGCCGAATGACCAAGTTATGGTCATTTTAAATTTTTCATAACAGATCTAAGTTTGCAGTTTGAGTTCGGGTTATTAAAATTTTATTCCTTTCAGAAATTTTAGAAAAGAATATATATGCAAATTATAATTTTTCAATTGAATAATTTTCGTAATAATAATTTTATTATTATAATAATATTTATATTATTATTATAATAATATAATAATAAATTATTATTTCATTATAATAATTTTATTATTATTAAATTTGAAAGTCTATTATGTAGCCTTTAGAAAGTTGGGGTGTGGAAAATTTTGGGAGGGAAGACTTCCAAAGAAGACTCAAAAAAGGGAGAAAGGTGGAGACTTAAAAAAAGAGGGATACTTCTTTAAAAAAAATAAGTATTAAATCTAAAAAAATAAAATAAAAAAGGTGGTCTGCGGACCCCCTGGCCTGGCTTCCATGCTACGCCATGGAACAGGCACCCTCGCAGGAGGCTTCGCTGCCTCCACCTGCCATCTGATGTCCACCACCGGAATCCATAAGAACCAGCCTTCACCACCAGCAGCACCAAAGTCCCCTTCCCCGGTTGTCTCTCAGCCCTACTACTAGGCCGACACGTCCCTGCCCATAACCCAGTAGGCCCCTCATGAGACTTGACTTGCAGCTATGGAAACACCCACCTCGGCTTCCTCCTCTTGTGCAGCAGGCGCGACCCCCTGGCCGACAACTTGTCACCCCATCGTGGCTACTTCCTCCGTACGTCGCAGCAGCCAGACACCGACCTGCTTCCTCAGCTTTCCACCCTGGTGCCTCGTCGCTACAGCGTCAGACTCCCCGGTGGATCTCTCATCCAGCCAGTACCTCCTCTCCTGGAACTGGCAACCAAAAATCCGACCGCCTGCTCCCGCTCCAGGTCGTCACCCATCCCAGCAAGCTGCCAGCTTCCACCTCACCCGAATACCATCTCGGACAGTTCCCGAACGCCCTCAGCTCCCGCCGTTGGGAGAAGTCCCCCTCGCCGGACCACCGTGAGGAAGTCGGTGACTTTGTACCACCACGAAGGACCAGTCTCTCCTCCACTCTTAGTCGGACCTGCCAAGGACGCCGACCTCGCCACCGTCTGGGGTCCTGCAGTCTAGCAGAGCCGCACCGGTTGGGGAGGTACTCTTTTATTTTGTCTGCAAGATTTTTACACAGAGTAAAATTGGCCCCAAAATAGTCCGGGCCGATCTTCCCAACTCGGAATGGTTTTGGAGAGATCGGTCCAACCCAGTTCGGCCTTGCACGGGTTTGGCCCAACCCGCACAGGCTGTCCAGTGAAGTTTCGGGGACCGACCATTTAAATTAATAAAAAATAATAAAAATAATAAATTTAATTTTAGTATCTAAATTTAATTAATTAAAATTAATTTTGGTTAATTATTTTAATTCCCGGGATATAAATTAATTTAATTTTGCAATGAAATTAAATTAATTAATTAATTTAATTTTGGCATTAAAAATTAAATTTGTTAGAGAAACGATGATTAATTAAATTATTTGAATTTATTAATTAATTTAATTTAATTTATAACCCTCGCACTTATTTAATGCATTTTAAATTTTATCATGCATTATTTACCCATCTGCTGGTCTTGAGCATTGACCCGCGTATGTTTCATTTTATTTAATTAATTATTTTAATTGAGTGTAATTCTTGTAATTAATTAAATGACGGTCTACATATCATCTTTTTCGGTTAAAATGTATAAGAGATTGTATGCCCAATTTTCCTGATGTACATTTATACCCCTAGTACCTATCACCTGCATATGAGAATATTGTACTTTGGACAAAGACCACAAATGACGTAGATGATGCAAGACATGACGTGGACCCCACCAAGATGAGGCGGTACTCCAAGATGTGATGTGGACCGCGCCAAGACGAGGCAATACTTCAGAGAAGTGAACATACAAGATGGGGGAAAGATGCATCAAGAGTCAATCTTTGACTTAGGTATGATGCCCCTAGGTCGTTTAGATGATAAAGACAAGTCATGTAGTAGTTTAACTTTATGAGTTTATTTATTATTTTATGCATTTTTTAACAGCGGGGAAATACATAAAATAATAAATTATAAAATGTATAAAGAAGCAACATATATTTTTCTATTAACGTTCAGTTGTGATCGCGATAACATAAATGAACAAGTTTAATAGAAATGGATTACATTCGTCGAGATAAAAACACAAAACCCTCAAAGTAATATTAAGTCATTACGGCCTTCCGTCATTCAAGTTTGAACAAAATCGGGTGTTTGGGGTGTCGATCATGCCATAGCTAAGGGTTTCTCTTACTACCGAGGAGTTCTTATTAGGATGGTTTGTGGAATTAAATAAAATTACAAAAAAGAAATAGCTATATATATATTTTTGTAATTTTAGAGGCAAGCATTGAGTAAATCAAAAAATAATTTTGAAGCTGGGACTTCACTCAACAGATCAAGGAACCGCGAGTTAATGCGGTTGGCCAGCCAGAAGCCTAACTTGGACCCTCCGAGTAGTGGCGTAGCCATAACTTATAGACTACAAGAGAGGTTTAGGGATCCTTTCCACTATAATACTCTATAGTATTCCAATTCTGGTATGGAGGGTTCCTAGAATTCCAAAAATTAGTGGGTTACATTTAATGATTAAATTAATAAGTAATTTCACATTTGGTAATAAACTTAAAAGGTACTAATCTGCTAAATTTTAATTTGTAAAAATGGAAAGCAATACTACAATAAAACCGTGATAAATATTGAAAAAAGTTAATGTCCAAAAAAGCATGAAATTCCAAGTGTAGTAATGGTGCTTGCACACATTACTACCATAATATAAATTCAAAGTTCTTGTGTCCCAACCTGTTAAGCCACCTCAAGAAGCGAGGGTTTAATACTGCTTACAGGAGACTCATGAATCAAGAATATGATGGTTCTGTCATAATTATATCATCAATTTTTGATGTTATTTGCAGTCGCTACATCATGACATGGATGATGTAACATGTAGTCTCATCTCCAAGAAGTTTCAAAGGAGAAAGTGAAGCAAGATTTGAATGTGATGATTGCACTCGATTTGTGAAAAGTGAAAGAAAGTTCATAATATTTCAGGGAATCCCATTCTTATACCTTTTATACCCAATTATTCTAGTTATGTTTAAGGATACAAATGAATAGTATAGAGTAAGCACTTCATTACCTTTAAGGAAAAATTCTCCAAGTAATAAGAATATTAATGATAACACCATCTTTTGTTCTTATGAAGAATATATTGAAAGACAAGGAAAAAAGGCCTATGGAAATTTATTCCAAAGGCACTTTCATCATGTCCTTCAAAAAAAATTGGTTGGTTATTTAACAGGAGGTTATTTGTATCAAATAATGAAATAAATGTATGGAAGTTTAAAAAATGCAATGAACTAAAATACTAGAAGCAAGTACCTGCTCCTCGTTCAGTTAATATTCATAAAATAAAAGTATTGTTTTCTCACATAATTCTTGGTTATTAAATAAAATATGCTTTTCACATATAAGTATTGAAATATAGTAACCAAGTAAGTAGAGAAACACTACTAGGAGTAAACTTTCTTCTCTAGGCTGCTGAGAAAGGGTAATTACTAAGTCATCAGAGAGAAACACATAACTTCTATTCACCAAGTGAATGAATCTAGCTGAAAAATTTGTCAAGTATAACTAAAATATTTATCTCGAGTGAACTTTTGGACATAATGAGACATTATTCCAAGTTTTGGAATGAATTTTGTTTATGGTGTCTCATACTCAACAAACAGTTCAGACATACTTGAATCAAAGGAAATATATGATGAATATAAAATGTAAGACCTACCCAGTTGTGGAAAAATGATTCTTTGTAAAGTAAAATTAAAAGTGGACGTTAATGATATACCTAGTTTGGTATTTAGGCTCGGCACAGCTAAACACCTATGGTATAATTTCCATCTTTAGTTTAGACAAAGAAAACTTTATAAATAAAGGTATGCCACAAATCTTCTGAGGTTAGTTCAATAATAGAGTGTGAACTATCCCAAAGGAAAGATAAAGATAAAGATACTTCAAAAGATTCCTTTAAGTCATTAAGGAATGTACTGGTGAAGTGTAAGTTTGGTCAGAAGATATGAGTTGCTTCGGATCGACAAGCTGAAGAATATCTTGACCAAACATTCATCGATCATGATAATGTAGCATGGAGTAATTCCTAAATGTATGTTACCTTATCTACATCATGAAATTGATGTTCATAAGGAGGATCAATGACGATTCTTACATGTTTACATTGATCAAAAAAATTTAGAATGGAGAAATCACTAAACGAACATTTTATACATCAGAGTTATGATGTAAGTTGTATCAATGTTTCAACTTGTGAAAACTTCTATTATATTTCAAAAATGTGCTTTGCAAATAACATCATAAACCCATAACCAATATTCCAAAAAATAAATGATAAATGGATATCATACAAGTCATAGTATGATGAAAATCCATTATGTTATATGTCATGTGTTTGGGATGAAAAAGTTTGTTAACATAAAAACAAACAAACATGCATCAAGCTAAACACATGGTGCATCTAAGTAAATATCCTAAAAGTTGCTTAGGATATTACATAAATCCCTAAGATAGAAAAGATGTAGTCAAGTATTAGACTAAATTTATATATAAGGGTTCACATATCTATTAGAGATAGTGGGAGCAAGATTGACTTGGGTTTAATCAATGCTCAAGATGCACAAATGGTTGGCATAGGAACAAGTTCCACAAATACATGTGGAATAGAAATGTTCCCGAGAGACATACTGTGTAGGAAGGATGAAACTATGGTGTTGGTTTTATATTCACCAAGACCGGTGATATATTATTCATTAACAATAATAAATCCTACAAGTAAGTAGTATATGGAAATTAGCTACGATTGAAAGGATTAAATTCAGTAATGGATTCCATGTATCAAATTGTCAATGGGCTTATAAATTGAATACTGTGGTGGGTATTCAAATGAGATGATACATGGATGGTATAAGCCTCGTACTAATAAGGCTTGATCAGTTTTACCAAGTCACTTTTCCTAAATCCATTAGAATTTTTACTTGTCATAGATAAACTTATAAGATCATTCTATTGGTCATTGGATGTCAAGATCATCTTTCATGGAAGGTGTCTACACGATGCAATGAGAAAGGGATGATGACACCATTGAATGCCAATGCAGGTTGCAAGTTACTGAAATCTAGTTCTGGATTAAAGTAAGCAATAAGATCTTAGAGCATTAATTTCAAATGAATCTTTTCCTTGTGTCTACCAAAGGATAGTGGGAGTGCCAATGTTTTCCAAGAGAAATATGTTCCACAACATATAGAAAACAGATCATGGTCTTACAGTTAGATAATACTAGAATAAAAGTAATTCTCCAATTATTGACTTAAAGTATAAACCTGAGTTCTAGGGAAATGGATATATTGAGGTAAATCTAATGGTTTTTTGGACTTAGTCAATCGTACATAAAGTGAAATTGTATTGAAAATACAAGTTGGAACAATTCAAGTTCAGAATTATTGTCAATGTCACATGGCTTAATCTCTTCAAGTTAACATGTTTAGAAGATGGGAAGAGATTAAAGTTGTGATTTGAGTACCATACACTTCAATGATGGATCAATCACATATTCCATGTTATGTGCAATAATTGATATTTCCAAGATATACTTTATAGTAGGAAAATATCAATTATATCCAAGATCACTGCAAGTGATGCAGTCAGAACTGTCGTCTTGTACTTCATAAAGTACAAATGATGTGTACCTGGTATATGGAGAAGAAGGAATACTAGTTATGGTGGGACCCAAAATAGTAATCCTTAAATAAATTTGATATAGTATCGCAGTTAGGATAAGGAGATGAGCGAGTCAAGCTCATAAAATCCAGTGGTATCCATACCTACAAATACTGAGTACGTTGTAGCTTCTAAGGAAGCTAAGAAGTGGTTAAATTCAACAATTTGTTTCAGTTCTTGGATTCACACCTAGTGAGAAAATTATTATCATAATATAAATTATGATATTCTTACTAGCCAAGTTGTCAAGTTATGAAAATGGAAAAAAGTGATATACTTAGGGATACCTTATCTTGTGAAGTTTTACTCAAGAAGATGAGGCCACATATAACAGATATACCACCTGGCGAAAATGTGCACGACCCAACAGTTAAATCCATTACTCAGCAGAAGCATGATATTTATTATGTGAGTATCTAAGAATTTTGGTTAGAAAGTTGGATCTAGTGCAAGTGGGAGTTTTGAAATAGCGGGTGCCCTAGACCCAACTATGCAATAATTTTGATTACCATATCATTTGAATAGTTAGTTATACCTGATGTCATCTTACCGTTATAATGTAGGTTTTTTCTGCATCCACTATTATAATGCTAATGTCAAAGATTAATTTTTGTATCGAGAGGTTATAGCAGATCCTAGGCTATAATAAGAAGCTCGAGATAACATGACATTAATATTAAATATATGTTCTATAGTCTAGATACATCTTACTGAATGGACACAGTATATCTGTTACTATCAGGTGCTAGGGGCTCATAAGCATTGATACTTCTTCTCATGAAGTTCGCACTTGGTGATATATAGTAGTGAGATCATTAGGACATACTCACCAATAGGAACACCACATGTTTTGGGTGTCATTGGTTGTTCCTATTGTAACGCCCCGACCCTAGCTACCCAGAGTCGGTGCATTACTTCGTAACATTGGCATGATCACAAAAGATCAAGTCTCGAAAGACCGATTAGTTTAGTAGCCTTGGAAAACACTAGATACATTCATAAATCTTACATTACATCATAAAGTGAAAAACTAATAACAAGGTCTTCATAGTCCACACTCATATCCTCTTCTGACTATCCCTGCAGGTCATTCATAAAATACTTCTTCACATCCTAGAAAATATTAAAACATTGAAAGGGGTGAGCTCAGATGCTCAGTAAGGATTACAATATTGCGGAAGCTTTCATAAATAAACATAAAAATTTAAGGCAATGTATAACTAAAACAAAAGCCTTTTAAACTTGAACATCAACATAATATGGCAAAAGTAAAATGAGATAATGCCATTCACTTCTTCACATGGATATTCTACTGGTCGAATAATCACATGCAATATCAATAACCACTTTCATAATGAGGGAATGTATAATGCCAGACATTCTGAAACACTTTTTCAAGGCCTCAGCCAAGACGTCTAAAATGATTAAGGCCTCGGCCATAACCATAAATCAAATTGGGAAAGGGACTCGGCCAATTCCACGTCTAGTTGTCTCATGAGACCTACCGATGCATCGAGGAGCTATAGCGGGCTCCACCCATCACTTATTAAGTCCAATGCATTCCTCATATGAATAGGTTTAAACATATCATAAACCATAACATAATCGTATCACAAAAAACATGCATAAAGGAAACATAACATTTCCAAATTTCAATCACAAGATAACAATACAACACATTGATATAATAAAAATGATTTCAAAACCATTTTCAATACCAAAATAAAAGAAAGTTAAAACATTGTATTTATTTTTCATTAAAAAAAGTGATGGCTTGTAGAGGAAGCCGAAACTCAAATAATGGTCACGGCGGCGGAGAAGTCGTTGTCGCCGCATATGTACGGAAAGAAAAACATTCCCTTTTTGTCGTTTAGTAAAATTCTTCGTATAAAAAAGATTCCTTTTGAATAAACGTAAAAGTCAAAGGGGTTTATACACCGTATAAAAGAAAGTTGTGTATAAAACCAAATATGCCTCAATGAAAGGTGATTGAGACGAAGACCCTTACAAAGATCATTTTTTAAAATAAAGTAGATATATTATGTGTATTCACTATAAGTACACATAAATAAAGTACACATACAAGATAGTACATAATAATATCATGACATAATTTGAAAGTAGGAGATTAACCCAAAGAATAGAAATTGGGTTAAGAAGTTCCCTTACCTCATGTATGACTTGACTCAACCGTTCTTTAACCTCCTGAATAATAAACTAGAGTTAATATATAACTTATTAAGAACCATTTTTAATTTCATTATCCTTTTTATGTCACTTATTACAATGTTATGAACATTATGTAATTATTTAAGTTAATAACGGTCGTTTTGTCGATCTTTGGTAACTTGAGTCAACAATAAACTTCTTATAATTACAAGTTGTTCATGTGGTAGAATATCCATTATATCCAGAATTATATTCATGATTTATATGTCATATATATCTTATATATCCAGTATATACATTCATTTATAATATTACGTAACATTTAGAGGTAAGAAATGAAATGCACCGTTCATGGAGACGGTAAGCCGTACGTACGCATGAACGCTACTTTCATTTCAATTTCATATTTAATGGAACTAAATAATAATGATATAAATGTATAATATAATTCCAGTATAATATAGTGTATAATACCATTTACTCTATCCTTTATACATCCCACATATGGCATTAACGATTCAAATCACTTTGAGGGGGCGGTAGTCCGCACTTCCTAAAATGAAATTATCGCGTTTTACCCATAATGGAAATCATAAAGTATGCCATAAATGAGAAATACAGAAGCATAAGTAAAACATAAACATATTATATATCATATATAAAAATAGTGACATCTTAATGGCCACCTTTGAAGGTGTTATATGAGTGTTGAACAATCATCGTTTCGTGAGGCAGAAATTCACCATCCACAAAAACCGTATGTTCTTTAACCATTAGATGTAGGTGTGTGTAAGTGTAGCTCGAATCCTTCTTATAACAACATCCTATTATATTGAGGATACTGGTGTTGTTACAAAAGAAATTAATAAAAATAGTTTAGGGGGTTGGAGAAGATAAATAAAACAAAACAACATTAGAGAAGACATTACCTCAAAATCGGGTAACTCTTTTTGATTTGAGCCAAAGGCTTCCTTGGGAAGAGTTCTGCCAAAAGTAAGGCTTCTAGGAGTAAGAGGGGGAAGTTGGGAGAGTATTTGGGTAGAGTTTGGCCGAGCCAAATGGATTGAAAGTGTAAATGAGGTGGGAGAGGTGGGGGCCTTTTATAAGCGGAGAGGAGGGGCACTTTTGGAAAGATTGAAATGTTACATTATTTCACAATGATTTTCGGATTATAAAGGTCCCACACTTATATAATTCGAGGATAAGGTGATAAGGTTTCGAAATTTCCTCATCCAATAGGCTTTGGACAAGTGTAAGCCTTGGATTTTGCATTATCTTCTCATTTTATTTAAATCGTTAAATAATGAGGTCATCGCTGCATCTTAATGATGTCATAAATAATTTAATTTATTTAATGTCTAAAAATTATAAAAAAATACTATGATGTAGGAAATATTATTATCTTTCTAATGAATATTTATAGTCAAAATTTGGACTTGTTTAACCCCACTTAAAATTTTTTTTAGTAAAATAACTCATGTTTGTGTCAATTTAATTTTAACATTAAATAAATATATATTAATGTCATTTTCCAACTAAAGTGGCTCCATGGGGTCCCCAAGTTTACCCATGGGTTGTCTTGGTCGGCCATGACTCATCCAATAGGAGTAGGACAAGTGTCATTCTCATCTCATATTATTAAAACATTATTTGTACCTTAAACTACACTAATTACCTCTAATCGCGATTAAGAACTTAAAAGTTACTATTCACCAAAAAATTATTTTAATCTCATTGAACCACATTTTACTTCTTAATGACAACCATGTATGTCGGATTTTTGAAAATCAAATCACAGAAGTGGTAATATTTCATTTAAACGAAAAATCAGTTATTTAACTACCACTTAGTGGTTTCACTATTCATCAAAAATTGAAGTTTTTCAGAACAAGGCCAAAATTTCACCCTAAGATATAATTGATATTCCGAATTCAAAAATGATGTCTATTTTACAAAATTCCAAACATATAAGTTGCATTAATTAATTTTATAATTAATTCCCACTGTCACAACAAATAGCGTGTTTTAAGAAACAATTTATATCAAAAGATTGGCAATTGTTTATGTCCAATTTCAATGTTAAATTAATTCTAATGACCACCATTGGATAAAATGGTAAAAATATATTCTAATTATACTTTAAAACCACTAAATAGTATAATTTATCACAATAAATTATTTTTATTAAAAAATTTGTTTTAAGTATTTTTCACTACTCATAAAAAAATTGGAAGTTCTCAGAAAGTTACAAAAAATTCAACTTAGGATAATTTTGATATTACGAATACAAAAATTAAGTCCATTTTGAAATATAAAATTTCTATAATTTTAAAAAGTGGTTATTACTATTCATAACGGCTACTTTGATTAGTCGCGGTGTTTTAGAACTCGAAGTTGCGTACAATGCAAGCTATTGCATTATTGAATGAGAAGCGTATCATGGAAGCTCGGGGTGTTACACCTATCTATAGACATGTGTATTGGTCTCCTAACTTGAGACTATTACCAATGTGTATCATTTGATTACGTACTTTGATGCAAGGTGAAAACCATGGTATTGAAATCATGGTGAGGTAGCTTGTGTTGGGTGTGTCTTTGGTGGTATGACATTGGTTGAATGGTCAAGAAAGGATTTGTCGCTTCCGAGTTTAGGAAGTTGTATATCTCAGTCTTGGGTGATCAGGATGGTGCTGCCTTCATAATTCTTTGGCCAAAGTAGTCGAAAGGAAAATCCATCCAGATAGATAAACAAATAAGAAATCAAGAAAAAGACGATGAAACATGTGTGCATCCTTCTTTATGAGATATTTAGTGACAAAGAGATTATAGTACACTGTCAGTGTTCGTAGGATAGTAGTCGTTGCTATGACTATCCTTATCTCTTTAGGGGGCATGATGGGTTGCTAGACTCCGCTCTTCGTCTGTGGATTTTATTCACTGCTATCAAGATAACGACCTAGAGGGTCACACACAATAGCGTATTCAAGAATTCTCCCCATTCAGTTGAATAGGTATATAGAGATGGTGAGCCCCGCCATGGGATCCAAATGTTGTCCAAAGTATCGATCACCAAAAGAATTAAATAAATGCATTAATATTAAAGTTATGAATATATGGGATTGAATTTATTTAATGTATTTACAAGTTTTGTAAATACAAGATAATATTAATCAAATGAATATTAGATTTTAATATTCAAGGTTCGTATAATATTAAGTGGGACATCGAGTCAAGATAAATGGATCAGTTTGTATCATGTAATATATTATATATATATATATATTATAAGTATGTGATAAAATAATAAATAATATTGATGCTATCTAGTTCGTCGAAATTGTTTATTTAGTGGATGTTGAAATAAATAGGGTCCAAGGGACCCAACCGGGTATTTTCAACGTCACTATAAATACAAGGGAGGTATCTCTCTCATATGTGGCCATTACACCATTCATTCATTCATGGAATGAAAATTGAGAGATTATCTCTCCTCCCACTTCCTAGAGAGAGAAGCAGTTGATCCAAGAGTTTGGATCAAGATCTTCCTCAAGCATCGAAGGCATCTCGATGCAATGATCGTCAGGATGTTGAAAGCATCATCGGATCGCTGCACTAGTACCTGAAGTTAGATGATCGAAATTCTAGTGGCTTTTGAAGTGCGTGTGGATGATCTAGAGGGTTCCTGCCATGGATTCTTCAAGCAGCGATCACCAGTGACAAGTTTCAGTCGAGAGTGCCATCGAATTTTGAATGGTATGTATTTTGTTTTAGTTCTCTTAACAATTTATATGAGATCCTTGGACCTATCTGGGGCTCATATCGATGGCATCGACAAGTACTGTCGATCTGCCAATGAAAATTTTAAAATCTCTGGCCCACCGTCTTCTGTTGCGGGCCCTAGAACCTTTCAGTGGTATCAGAGGAATCAAATAGATTTTTTGAGCTAAGTAAAATTAATTTTCATAAAATTAAGTAGAAGGTTCAAAAACGGTCCCAATGGTTCAAACCGCGCAGTGATCCGATCCCGAATGACCGAGTTATGGCCATTTTAAATTTTTCGGAACGGATCCAAGTTTGCGGTTTGAGTTTGGGTTATTAAAATTTTATTCCTTTTCAAAATTTTCGAACATAATATATATTCAAATTATAATTTTTCAATTGAATAATTTTCATAATAATATTTTTATTATTATAATAATATTTATATTATTATTATAATAATATTTATATTATTATTATAATAATATAATAATAAATTATTATTTCATTATAATAATTTTATTATTACTAAATTTGAAAGGCTATTATATAGGCTTTTAAAAGTTGGGATGTGGAAAATTTTGGGATATAAAACTTCTAAAAAAAGGGAGAAATGTGGAGACTTAAAAAAGTGGGATACTTCTTTAAAATAAAATAAAACAAGTCTTAAACTCGTGGCCTGGCTTCCTTAATATGCCACAGAACATGTACCCTCACAGGAGGCTTCGCCGCCTCTGCCTGCCTTCTGCAGTCCACCCCCAGAAGCCCTCTGAGCTGGTCTTCACCACTAGCAACACTGAAGTCCCCTTCCCCGGTTGTCTCCTGACCCTTCTACCAGGTCGATGCGCCCCTGCCCATAACCCAAAAGGCCCCCCTGCGCGACTCGACCTGTAGTGCCAGCAACACCCACCTCGACTTCCTCCTCTTCTGCAGCAGGTGCGACCCCCTGGCCGACACCTTGGTCACCCCGCCGTGGCTGCTTCCACTGCACGCCACTTCAGCTAGGCACCGACCTGCTTTCTCGGCTCGCCATCCTGCTACCTCGGCACTATAGCACCGGACTCCCTGATGGATCTCTCGTCCAGCCGGCTCCTCCTCTCCAGGAACCAGCAACTAGAACTCCGCCCGCCTGCTCCCGCTCAAGGTCGTCGCCAAGACCAGCAAGCTTCCAGCTTCCACCTCACCCGGCTACAATCTCGGACAGTTCCCGGCCTCCCTCAGCTCCCGCCGTCGGGCAAAATCCCCCTCGCTGGACCACTATGAGGCGGTCTGTGACTTTGTACCACGGCGGAGGACCACCCGCTCCTCCGCTCTTAGCCAGACCTGCCAAGGAGCCGACCTCACTGCCGTACGGGTCGTGCACCCTAGCGGAGCAGCACCGGTTGGGGAGGTACGCCTTTATTTTGTCTGCAAGATTAGGTAGAGGAAAATTGGCCCAGAAAATGTTCAGGCTGATCTGCCCACCCGCAAATGGTTTTGGAGAGATCGATCCGGCCCAGTTCGGCCTTGCACGGGTTTGACCCAACCCGCATAGCCCATGAAGTGAGGTTTTGGGGACTGACCTTTTAAATTAATTAAAAATAATTAATTTAATTAATTTAATTTTAGTATCTAAGTTGAATTAATTATAATTAATTTTGGTTAAT
This sequence comes from Viscum album, assembly GCA_963277665.1. NCBI lineage: Eukaryota > Viridiplantae > Streptophyta > Magnoliopsida > Santalales > Viscaceae > Viscum > Viscum album. The sequence goes on from OY728157.1 coordinate 1,715,013,421, forward strand.
TATTTTAATATTCGGGATATAAATTAATTTAATTTTGCAATGAAATTAAATTAATTAATTAATTTAATTTTGGCTTTAAAAATTAAATTAGTTAGAGGACCGACAATTAATTAAATTATTTGAATTTATTAATTAATTTAATTTAATTTATAACTTTCGTACTTATTTAATGCATTTTAATTTTATCACCCATTATTTACCCATCTGCTGGTCTTGAGAATTGACCCGTGTATGTTTCCTTTTATTTATTTAATTGTTTTAATTGCATGTGATGCTTGTAATTAATTAAATGACGGTCTGCGTATCATCTTTTTCAGTTAAAATGTATATGGGCCTGCGCGCCCAATTTACCTTATGTACATTTATACCCCTAGTCATCACATGCGTGCGAGTATATTGTACTTCGGACAAAGACGTCAAACAATGTAGATGATGAAAAACGTGACGCCGACCCTGCCAAGACGAGGCGGTACTCCAAGACATGACGTGGACTGCACCAAGATGAGACGATAATTCAAAGAAGAGAACATACAAGTTGGGGGAAAGCTGCATCAAGAGTCAAGCTTCGACTTAGGTATGATGCCCCTAGGTCATTTAGATGCTCAAGACCAGTCGGGTAGTAGTTTACCTTTATGTGTTTATTTATTATTTTATGCATTTTAGAATAGCGTAAAAATACATAAAATAATAAATTATAAAATGGATAAAGAAGTAATGTATGTTTTTCTATTAAAGATCAGTTGAGAGCGTGGAAACATAGATGAACAAGTTTAATAGAAATGGATTACATTCGTCGAGAGAAAAATACAAAACCCTCAAAGTAATATTAAGTCATTACGGCCTTCCGTCATTCAAGTTTGAACAAAATCGGGTGTTTGGGGTGCTGGTCATGCCATAGCTGAGGGTGTATCTTACTACCAGGGAGTTCTTATTAGGATGGTCGGTTGACTTAACTAAAATTGCAACAAAGGAATAGCCATATATAGATTGTTGTAATTTTATAGGCAAGCGTTGAGTAAATCAAAAAATTATTTTGAAGCTGAGACTTCACTCAACAGATCAAGGAACCGCGTTTTAATGCGGTTGGTGAGCCAAAAGCCTACCTTGGTCCTTCTGAGTACTGGCATAGGCATAGATTGTAGACTATAAGGGAGGTTTAGGGATCCTTTCCACTAGAATACTCAATAGTATTCCGATTCTAGTACAGAGGGTTCCTAGAATTTGAAAAATTAGTGGGAGACTTTTAATGATTAAATTAATTAGTAATGTCACATTTGTTAATAAACATAAAAGGTACTAATATGCTAAATTTTAATTTGTAAAAATGGAAATCAATACGACAATATAATTGTGATAAATATTGGACAAAATTAATTCCCAAACAAGCACGAAATTCCAAGTGTAGTAAAGGCACTTGCACACATTACTACCATAATAGAAATTCAAGGTGCTTGTGTCCCAACCTGTTAAGCCACCTCAAGAAGTGAGGGTTTAAAATTGATTACAGGAGACTCATGAATCAATCATATGATGGTTCTGTCATAATGATATCATCAATGTTTGATGTTAGTTGTGGTCTCTACATCATGACATGGATGATGTTACATGTAGTCTCATCTCCAAGAAGTTCCAAAGGATAAATTGAAGCAAGATTTGAATGTGACGATTGCAATCACTTTGTGCAATGTGAAAGAAAGTTCATAATAATTCATGGAATCCCATTATTATACCTTTTATACCTAATTATTCTAGTTAAGTTTAATGATACAAACGAATGGTATAGAGTAAGCGCTTCATTAACTTTAAGGTAAAATTCTCAAAGTGATAAGAATATTAATGATAACACCATATTTTGTTCTTATGGTGAATATATTGAAAGAAAAGGTAAAAAGGACTATGGAAAGTTACGCAAAAGGCACTTTAACCATGTCTTTAAAAGAAAAGTGGTTGGTTATTTAACCAGAGGTTATTTGCATCACATAATGAAATAAATTTATGGAAGTTTAAAAAATGAAATGAACTGCAATACTAGAAGCAAGTACTATCTTCTCATTCAGTTAATATTTATTAAATAAAAGTATTTTTTTCTCACATACTTCTTGAGTATTAAATATAATATGATTTTCACATATATGTATTGAAATATAGTAACCAAGTAGAGAAACAATAATAGGATTAAAGTGTCTTCTCCAAGCTGCTAAGAAAGGGTAATTCTTAAGTCAGTGGAGAGAAACACATAAATTCTATTTGCCAAGTGAATGGCTCTAGCTGAACAAGTTGTTGAGTATAAACAAAAAATTTATCTCACGCGCCCTTTTGGACATAACAAGACATTATTCCAAGTTTTGGAATGAATGTTGTTTATGGTGTTTCATACTCAACAAACAGTTCAAACATACTTGAATCAAAGGCCATATATGATGCATATAAAATGTAAGACCTACCCAGTTGTGGAAAAATGATTCTTTGTCAAGTAAAACTAAAAGTGAATGTCAATGATATAACAGTTTGGCATTTAGGATCGACACAGTTAAACACCTATGGTATAATTTACATCTTTAGTTTAGACAAAGAAACCTTTATAAATAAAGGTATTCCACAAAGCTTCTGAGGTTAGTTCAATAAGAGAGTGTGAACTATTACAAAGGAAAGATTGAGGTAAAGATACTTAATAAGATTCCTTTAAATCATTAAGGAATTTACTAGTGAAGTATAAATTTGGTTAGAAGACATGAGTTGCTTCGTATTGGCATGCCGGATAATATCTTGAAGTCTCTGACGAGGTCTCCGATGAGATCCCGGTTTGGGAGTCCAAAAAGGCTGCAAAAATCACAAACAATAGCAAAACATTATCCACAAAGGGATAAGAGGACTACCTGTCGACGACTTCGCAAGATCGTTTTGGGAATCGCTTTGCACGAAGAACACAAAGGCTTAGAGAGAAGGTAGAGAGAGAATTTCTGAAATCATTCTGATTTCTATTCAAAATCACCTCTCCAAACAAATGGGTTGGAGGTCCCTTATATAGGCCTCTGGGATCAGCTTGCCCGAGAAGCTGACTCGATACAAGACACGTAAAAGCAAAAGCAAAGTAAAAGTAAAAGTAAAAGCAAAAGAAAAAGAAAAATCAAAAGCAAAATGTGGACCGCACTACTGCGAAACTTCCACCGCACACTTTACAATAAATAAAAACTACATAAATGACATGTTCGATGTGATCCGCTCGTCCATGCCGGGTATGACGCGTGTATGGATCAGCGTCTAGAATCCATCCAAGTCGTATAGAGAATTAATCATCTCTCCAACTGAGACTTCCTTTTCTGACTCCTTCATTTTGATCAATTCTTTGATGGCGCATTGGATTTGATCTCTGACAATAAAGATATCTTCTTTATGTCCCTTCCACGTCTTGAGTTCTTCAAGAATCGTGTCTGCCTCCACCGCGAAGTTTGTCAGATGTGTCATCTCTGCATGCTGCATGTCTCTAGAGTTGATAGAGACCAACACATTGTCTCCTACAAAAAATATACAATCTTTGCTCGTTGATTTTGATTCAATTAGATAAATGCTCCAGGCAATTTGGATATGTTCATAATGACTTTTGTTCAAACTGAACTCTAGCCAATCTTCATCGCTAAACTGCGAGTTTTCGAATCCTTTCTGGACAGGTCCTTTAGTCCAGTGCCCTAGGTACAAGTTCCATAGAATAACCACTATGTCCACTAATCTGATAGGTTTAATATGTGCAACCCACCATAACAAATGTGGATATGTATTGTTTAGAACTGTTTTGACCATCCTGGGTGCCCAATTGAATGTGGAATTTATTTTCTTAAATCCCAAAAACTGTACTGCTCCCATGCTGAAAGCTTTCTGGCATTCAATGAACTCTTCTGGTTCTAATTCCGTATCTGGTATATGGAGTTTTGGAATCCCTATTCCTGAAATTCTCCAAAACTGGATATTCTTCCATTCGTGTTTCCTTGATTCTCCTCACTTTGTCAAGGAGTCCTGAAACTTAGACCTTCAGCCTGATCTCTTCAGTGATGATCATAGTGATCATATCTCGATCAATCTTTTTATAATCTTCCATAAGATCTTCAGAATTTTCAAGCATGTCTAAAACATGGTTCAGACCTCTTTTGAATATCCGACCATCTTTACTTTTCTGGATCAGATTATAAACGGCTGTGGACTTATTTCTTGAAATATTTGGAATTCTTTGCAAATATTTCCATATTTTCTTTGCTGGATTAGGCTCTTCATCTAGCTCATCATCCAGACTCTCTTGATCTTATTCTTCCTAAGCATTCTGTCGTTGAGGTTCTTTCTGGGAATTTTGATACTTTTCAAGTTCCTCATCTACATGATCAGCCCAACTCTTAATGGTTTTCTCTCTTCCTTTAGAGCTTCCATTCATCTCAACCTTCTGGTTCTTCTGAGCCTTTCCGTTTCTCGGATTATCTGCACATTGAGTGCTGTAATGGCCTTTATGACCACATACAAAGCATTCAATATGACTTTTATCCTTAGAATTTTTTTCTAGAGGTCTCTTTGAAGTATTTCCTGGGTTTTCAGCCTTTCTAGATGAGGAACCTGTGCTTTCTGATCTTTCAACCTTACTGGATGAAGATCCCCTCTTCTGAAGGTTATTCTCTACTAGAATCCCCTTTCTTTGTTCAAGTCGATCAACCCTTTCATTCATTGCTCTGATAACTGGGCATTCTGCCACATAATGATTATCTATGCAAACATGACATCTTCTTGATTTTACACTTTCTTCCATTGCACCTGCAAGAGTCAAAATAGCGAGTTAGTGCATCTGGAATGACACTGTCTTTTCCTTTAATATTTTCTATATTAAAGTTATAGTATTGCAATTCATTCCTCCACCGTACAAGTTGTGCCTGGGTAAACCTTTTCAATTTAATTCTCATAAAATTATTTATATAAGAACTATCTGTTCTTATAGTAAAAAGTTTTCCCAAGAAAAGATCGTTAGCCCTAATTCCTTTAAGGACAACAAGAAATTCTCTTTCATGGACAGGATAATTCTTCTCTGCCTTGTTGAAACATCCACTCCAGTATCTGCTGATACTATCATTATGGTTTTCCTTATCTTTAAGATACATCCCCATGCTGAGTCTGATGCATCAGTTTCTAAGATAATGTGATCTTCACTCCCATATGGATACTCCAATTCTGGGAGATTCTGTGCTTTCTGCTTCATAATTCTGATTACTTCAGAATTTTTTTCTGTCCAATCCTAGGGTACCTTACTGGATACATTTTTCTATATTGGAACTGAGATTTTTGCTAAATCTCTGATGTATGCTCTGGCATAACATAGTATACTGAGAAACACCTGTATTTGCTTACGATCTGTAAGCTCATCGGAGAGGTTTGTAGCTTTTCTGCAATATGCAGTTGAAGCTTTTCTCTACTTTCTTGGATCTTCAATCCCAATAATTCTATCTTTGGTTGTATCCAAATGATCTTTCTTTCTGAAAGTATCATCCCTTCTTCTCTGAACACTTCAGCCACCTGCTGCAAATGTTTTATATGCTCTTCTGTATTTTTACTAAATACGAGCACACCATCTATATAGACTACCACAAACTGTGATAATCTATTGAATGCCTTATCCATTCTTCTCTGGAATATTCCTGGTGCATTCTTGAGTCCAAATGGCATAACTAGCCATTCAAACAAGCTAACTGTCATTGTAAATGCTTTCAATGGTATAACCTCTTCTTTGATCTTTATTTTCCAATATCCTGACTTAAGATCAAATTTAGAATATACCATTGGTCTTTCATTCCTAATCCTGCTTCTCAAAGATTCTTGGTTAGGAATATTGTAGCCATCGTCCTTTTTAGCACAATTGAGATCACGATAATCTATAACCATTCTGGCCTTACCACGCTATTTTTCTGCATGATTCATTACCATGAATTCCACACTCCTGTGAGGACTTTTTCTGTGCCTGATCAATCCAAGATTGATTAATTCTGGAATTTGTTTCTCAAATTCCTTAACCATCTCATCTGGGTAGGCAGTTCCCTTACTTCTGATCAATGTACTAGGATCTTTATGGGTAATTGTCGCCTCTAGCATTGCCTTCTGCCATAGTTTTGGAGGATTTTCTGACCAATTTTCTGATAATTATTCTTTTATCTTGGTCAATTATTCTTCATTAATCCTCAGAACTTTTAATCCAACTAGTTCCTTCCATTGCTCAATCTTTCTGTGGTATTCTTTATCTTCATCTGGATAGCTTTCCACTTTTATAGTAGGTACTTTCTTATCTAGAACCATTTTGGTTTTTCTAGAAGTGGTTGGAATCAAATAGTTGTCAAGGATAATTCCTTCTGAAAATATCATTACAGGATGATATCTTCTAAGGAACCTATTTCCAATCAAGAAGTCATCTGAAAATTGAGGGATAAAACAAAGCATATGCTCTATAAATATCCTACCATTGAGTTAAATCTGAACATCTTTGGCTACTTCTTGAATCAGAACTATTGCATTATTACCAACTGTAACTTGCAACTCTGAAGATTCCCAGGTTACTCCTGAAAATCGAATTCTTGTACAAGAGAATGTACATCCTGTATCAACTAGGGAAATACATGCAGTTTCATTAATTCTTAATTTTACTAATGTAGCCCACTCTATCTTTGCACTGAGTAATGAAGATCCCATATATCCTACATGAGTTTCTTCATCATCATAGATAGGTATTCAAACAATCCTTTGTCCAACTATTCTTCTGGAAATTGATGTTCTAGGTGTTTCTACTGAAGTAACTTCATCCTTTCCAATTGAGATCCTTGGATCTTCCAAATGGTTCTCCATTATTTCTGATTTGAAGCCTTATATCTTCAAATCTGATCTTCCTGAACTTGATCCTTCTGATCTAAGATCATACTCATCTTCTCTGACCTCATAGATAACAAGTCTATTTCCAACTTGTCTAATAACATCTGGAATAAGTAGCTTTTTCCTTCTTTCTTCCTCTGGATTTGGCGAAACCCATTCTCTAGGCCAAGTTAGCCTCTTGGGGTTTATTAATTGTGGTGTAATTACTCTAATTGATGTTCCTTCATCTTGAAAAAGATGTGTAAATCTTTCCACACCCTTACTTAGAGCTGGTCTTCCAGTATTATAGAACTTCACATAGAGACGAGTAATTACTCTGACACATATCCTGTCGAGTGGACATACCAACGTCTTCTGCCAGTTCCTTGTGTTGATCTTTACTTCTAGAGTTCTACTAATACTTCTGTCCATAAGAACAACATGCAAGTCTGGTATTTCCTTTACCCACACTGCTCCTGCATGCATATTTTCACGTGCTCCTCCTAATAATGCATTGGAGAAATTGGCTAAACTACCATCCACAACTGCAATTAAGACTGGTAGATCTTGTCATTTTATGACAAAAGGATCTACTCCTATCTGGATTATTCCAAAATGCACATACTTTGCATTTTTATGGATTGCCTTGTTAACCCTTTCTGGTTTTAGCAAAGGCATTGAAAATAATCCTCTATCTGTTTTATAGACTTCAGCTATCTCTTCATCTTCAAAGATCTTGGTCATTTCTCGATATGGTACCCAAGAATTCTGGTATACCTCAGACCAATCTACTATGGGCATCTTCCATTCTTGAAAATCTCTTCCTTCTGAAGGGATTTTAGTTTATGAAGAATGAACCAGATCTCCTTCCATCTCCTCTAATTTTACTAGTTCTGGAGATTCTTCTGATGCACTAGCCCCTGTTCGAATCATGGCTATTCGAAGCTGGCTCAAAATAGGGTTAATTCCTTCTTCTTCATCTGAGGTAGAATCTTCCTCCTCTAAGTACTCTAAATATTAAGAATATAAACTCTCATCATCTGAGTCTATATCTTCTCCCCAGATAGGCTCAGACAATATCTCTGATGAATCTTCCATCATTATTGTTTTGAGACTACCTCTTCTTTTATTGGCATCTGGGCAACTGTCAGCTCTATGACCCTTCTTGCCGCAGAACCAACAACAATCACAACTGGATAAAGATTTTCCTTTTGGGCATCTGGGATATTTCCCATACTTGGCCTTAAAGTTTTCTCTCATATCCTTCTGGATTCTATGGGTAAAGGTAATACTAGACTTTCATGTTGTTCTTATGGACAAAAGTATTAGTAGAACTCTATAAGTAAAGATCAACACAAGGAATTGGAAGAAGACGTTGGGATGTACACCCGATAGGAGATGTGTCAGAGTAATTACTCGTCTCTATGTGAAGTTATATAATACTGGAAGACCAGCTCTAAGGAAGGGTGTGGAAAGATTTACACATCTTTTTCAAGATGAAGGAACATTAATTAGAGCAATGACACCACAGGTGATAAACCCCAAGAGGCTAACTTGGACTAGAGAATGGGTTTCACCAAATCTAGAGGAAGAAATAAGACATAAGCTACTTATTCCAGATGTTATTAGACAAGTTGGAAATAGACTTGTTATCTATGAGGTTAGAGAACATGAGTATGATCTTAGATTAGAAGGATCAAGGTCAGGAAGATCAGATTTGAAGATAGAAGACTTCAAATCAGAAATACAGGAGAACCATTTAGAAGATCCAAGGATCTCAATTGGAAAGGATGAAGGTAATTTAGTAGAATCACCTAGAACATCAATTTCCAGAAGAATATTTGGAAAAAGGACTGTTCGACTACCTATCTATAAGGATGAAGAAACTCATGTAGGATATATTGGATCTTCATTACTTAGAGAAAACATAGAGGAGTGGGCTACATTAGTAAAATTAAGAATTAATGAAACTGCATGTATTGACCTAGTTGATACAGGATGTACATTCTCTTGTACAAGAATTCGATTTTCAGGAGTAACCTGAGAATCTTCAGAGTTGCAAGTTACAGTTGGTAATAATGCAACAGTTCTGATTCAAGAAGTAGCCAAAGATGTTCAGATTGAACTCAATGGTAGTATATTTATAGAGAAGATGCTTTGTTTTATCCCTCAATTGCCAGATGACTTCTTGATTGGAAATAGGTTCCTTAGAAGATATCATCCTGTAATGATATTTTCAGAAGGAATTATCCTTGACAACTATTTGATTCCAACCGCATCTAGAAAAACCAGAATGGTTCCAGATAAGAAAGTATCTACTATTAAAGTGTAAATCTATCCAGATGAAGATAGATAATACCACAGAAATATTGAGCAGTGGAAGTAACTAGTTAGATTAAAAGTTCTGAGGATTAATGAAGAAGAATTGGCCAAGATAAAAGAATACTTATCAGAAAATTGGTCAAAAAATCCTCTGAAACTATGGAAAAAGGTAATGCCAGAGGCGAAAATTACCCTTAAAGATCCTAGTACAGTGATCATAAGTAAGAGAATTTCCTACCCAGATGATATGGTTAAGGAATTTGAGAAACAGATTCCAGAATTAATCAATCTTGGATTGATCAGGCACAGCGAAAGTCCTCACAGGAGTGCGGAATTCATGGTAATGAATCATGCAGAAAAACAGCGTGGTAAGGCTAGAATGGTTATAGATTATCGTGATCTCAATTGTGCTACAAAGGATGATGACTACAATCTTCCTAACCAAGAAGCTTTGAGAAGCAAGATTAGGAATAAAAGACCAATGGTATATTCTAAATTTGATCTCAAGTCAGGATATTGGCAGATAAAGATCAAAGAAGAGGCTATACCATTGACAGCATTTACAACGCCAGTTGGATTGTTTGAATGGCTAGTTATGCCATTTGGACTCAAGAATGCACCAGGAATATTCCAGAGAAGAATGGATAAGGCATTCAATAAATTATCACAGTTTGTGGTAGTCTATATAGATGATGTGCTCGTATTTAGTAAAAATACAGAAGATCATATAAAACATTTGCAGCAGGTGGCTGAAGTGTTCATAGAAGAAGGGATGATACTTTCATAAAGAAAGATCATTTGGATACAACCAAAGACAGAATTCATGGGATTGCAGATCCAAGGAAGTAGAGAAAAGCTTCAACCGCATATTGCAGAAAAGCTACAAACTTTCCCTGATGAGCTTACAGATCGTAAGCAAATACAGGTGTTTCTTGGTATACTAAGTTATGCCAGAGTATACATCAGAGATTTAGCAAAAATCTCAGTTCTAATACAGAAAAAGGTATCCAGTAAGGTACCCTGGGATTGGACAAAAAAAGATTCTAAAGTAATTAGAATTCTGAAGCAGAAAGCACAGAATCTCCCAGAATTGGAGTATCCAGATGGGAGTGAAGATCACCTTATCTTAGAAAATGATGCATCAGACTCAGCATGGGGATATATCTTAAAGATAAGGAAAAACCATAATGATAGTATCAGCAGATACTAGAGTGGATGTTTTAACAAGGCAGAGAAGAATTATCCTGTCCATGAAAGAGAATTGCTTGCTGTCCTTAAAGGAATTAGGGCTAACATGATTTTCTTGGGAAAACCTTTTACTATAAGAACAAATAGTTCTTATATAAATAATTTTATGAGAATTAAATTGAAAATTTTTACCCAGTCACAACTTGTATGGTGGAGGAATGAATTGCAATACTATAACTTTAATATAGAAAATATTAAAGGAAAAGACAATGTCATTCCAAATGCACTAACTCGCTATTTTGACTCTTGCAGGTGCAATGACAGAAAGTAGCAAATCAAGAAGATGCCCTGTTTTCATAGATAATCATTCTGTGGCAGAATGCCCAGTTATCATAGCAATGAATGAAAGGGTTGATCGAGTTGAACAAATAAAGGGGATTCTAGTAGAGAATATCCTTCAGAAGAGGTGATCTTCATCCAGTAAGGTTGAAAGATCAGAAAGCATAGGTTCCTCAGCTAGAAAGGCTGAAAAACCAGGAAATACTTCAAAGAGACCTCTAGATAGTAAGTCTAAGGATAAAAGTCATATTGAATGATTTTTATGTGGTCAGAAAGGCCATTACAACACTCAATGTGCAGATAATCTGAGAAACAAAAAGGATCGGAAGAACCAGAAGGTTGAGACGAATGAAAGCTCTAAAGGAAGAGAGAAAACCATTAAGAGTTGGGCTGATCATGTAGATGAAGAACTTGAAAAGTATCAAAAGTCCCAGAAAGAACCTCAATGACAGAATGCTCATGAAGAACAAGATCAAGAGAGTCTGGATAATGAGCTAGATGAAGAGCCTAATCCAGAAAAGGGAATATGGAAATATTTACAAAAGATTCCAAATATTTCAAGAAATAAGTCCACAACCGTTTATAATCTGATCCAGAAAAGTAAAGATGATCGGATATTCAAAAGAGGTCTGAACCATGTTTTGGACATGCTTGAAGAATCTGAAGATCTTATGGAAGATTATAAAAAGATTGATCGAGATATGATCAGTATGATCATCACTGAAGAGATCAGGCTGAAGGTCCAAGTTTTAGGACTCCTTGACAAAGTGAGGAGAATCAAGGAAACAAGAATGGAAGAATATCCAGTTTTGAAGAGGTTTTGGAGAATGTCGGGAACATGGATTCCAAATATCCATATACGAGATACGACATTAGAACCAGAAGAGTTCATTGAATGCCAGAAAGCTTTCAGCATGGGAGTAGTACCATTTTTGGGATTTAAGAAAATAAATTCCACATTCAATTGGTTACCTAGGATGGTCAAAATAGTTCTGAACAATGCATATCCATGTTTTTTATGGTGGGTTGCACATATTGAACCTATCAGATTAGAAAACATAGTGGTTATTCTATGGAACTTGTACCCAGGGTACTGGACTAAAGGACCGTCCAGAAAGCATTCGAAGACTCGTAGTTTAGCGATGAAGATTTGCTAGAGTTCAGTTTGAACAAAAGTCATTATGAACATATCAAAATCACCTGGAGCATTTATCTAATTGAATCAAAATCAACAAGCAAAGATTGTATATTCTTTGCAGGAGACAATGTGTTGGTCTCTATCAACTCTAGAGACATGCAGCATGCAGAGATGACACATCTGACAGACTTCACGGTGGAGGCAGACACGATTCTTAAAGAACTCAAGATGTGGAAGGGACATAAAGAAGATATCTTTATTGTCAGAGATCAAATCCAACGCGCCATCAAAGAATTGATCAAAATGAAGGAGTCAGAAAAGGAAGTCTCAGTTGGAGAGATGATTGATGCTCTATACGACTTGGATGGATTCTAGATGCTGATCCAGACACGCGTCATACCCGGCATGGTCGAGCGGATCACATCGAACATGTCATTTATGTAGTTTTTATTTATTGTAAAGTGTGCGGTGTAAGTTTCGCAGTAGTGTGGTCCATCTTTTTCTTTTGCTTTTGCTTTTGCTTTTGCTTTGCGTTTGCTTTTGCATGTCTTGTATTGAGTCAGCTTCTCGGGAAAGCTGAGCCCAGAGGCCTATATAAGGGACCTCCGACCCATTTGTTCGGAGAGGTGATTTTGAATAGAAATTAGAATGATTTCAGAAATTCTCTCTTTACCTTCTCTCTAAGCCTTTGTGTTCTTCGTGTGAAGCAATTCCTAAAACGATCCTGTGAAGTCGTCGACAGGTAGTCCCCTTATCCTCTTCATGGATAATGTTTTGCTGCTGTTTGTGATTTTTGTAGCCTTTCTGGACTCCCAAACTGGGATCTCGTCAGAGACCTCATCGGAGAATTCACCCACTAGTGGCATCGAGAAATTCCTAAACGCATGTTACCTAATCTACATTAGGAAATTGATGTTCATAAGGAGGATCAATGATGAGTCTTACATGTTTTCATTGATAAACAAATGTAGCATGGACCAATTCCTAAAAACACATTTTATACATCAGAGTTATGATGTAAGTTGTATCAATGTTTCAATTTGTGGAAACTTCCATTATATTTCAAAAATGTGCTTTGCAAATAATAGCGTAAACCCATAACCAATATTCAAACAAATGAATGATAAATGGAAATCATAAGAGTCATAGTATGATGAAAATCCATTATGTCATATGTCATGTGTTTGAGATTCAAAATTTTGTTAACATATAAACAAACAAACATGCATCAAGCTAAACACATGGTGCATCTAAGTATATATCCTAAATGTTGCTTAGGATATTACGTAAATCCATAATATAGAAAATATGTAGTCAAGTATTAGACTAAATTTCTATATAAGGGTGCACATCTCTATTAGAGATAGTGGGAGAAAGAATGACTTGGGTTTAGTCAATGATCAAGATACACAAATGGTTGGCATGAGAACAAGTTCCACAAGTACATGTGAAATAAGAATGTTCCAGAGAGACATACTGCATAGGAAGGATGAAACCATGGTGGTGGTTTTATGTTCACCATGACTGGTGATATATTATTCATTAACAATAATAAATCCTACAAGTAAGGAGTATATGGAAATTAACTATGATTGAAAAGATTAAATTCAGTAATGGATTCCATGTATCAAATTTAAAAGGGGATTATAAATTGAATATTGAAGTGGGTATTCAAATGAGATGATACATGGATGGTATAAGCCTGGTACCAATATGGCTTGATCAGTTTTACCAAGTCACTTTTCCTAAATCCATTATAATTTTTACTTGTCATATCTAAACTTCTAAGACCATTCTATTGGTCATTAGATGTCAAGATCATCTTTTGTGGAAGGTGTCTATATGACACAACGAGAAAGGGATGATGACACCATTGAATGCCAATGCAGGTTGCAAGTTACTGAAATCCAATTCTGGATTAAAGTAAGAAATAAGATTTTAGAGCATTCATTTCAAATGAATCTTTGACTTGTGTATACCAAAGGTTAGTGGGAGCGCCAATGTTTTCCATGAGAAATATGTTCTGCAACATATAAAAAACAGATCATGGTCTTACAGTTAGATAAGACAAGAATAAAAGTAATTCTCCAATGATTGAGTTAAATTAGAAACCTAAGTTCTAGGAAAATAGATCTACTGAGGTAGATCTAATGGTTTCTTAGACCTAGTGAATCGTACATAAAGTGAAATTGTATTAAAAAATAAAAGTTGGAACAATTCAAGTTCAGAATTGTTGTCAATGTCACATGGCTTAATCTCTTCAAGTTAACATGTTCAAAACATGGGAAGAGATTAAAGTTTTGATTTGAGTACCATACACTTCAACGATGGATCAATCACATATGCCATGTTATGTACAATAATTGATATTGCCAGGATATACTTTATAGTAGGAAAATAACAATTATATCCAAGAGAACTACAAGTGATGCTGTCAGAACTATCATCTTGTACTTTGAAAAGTACAAATGATCTATACCTGTTATATGGAGAAGAAGGAATAATATTTATGGTGGGACCCAAACTAGTAATCCTTAGATAAATTTGATCTAGTATCGCAGTTAGGCTAAGGTAATGAGCAAGTAAAGATCATAAAAGCCAGTGGTAGCCATACCTATAAATGTCGAGTACGTTGCAACTTCTAAGACAACTAAGAAGTGGTTAAATGCAACAATTTGTTTCAGTTCTTGGATTCTCACCTATTGAGAAAAGCATTATCATAATATAAATTATGATATTCCTACTAGCCAAGATGTCAAGTTATGAAAATGGACAAAAGTGATATACTCAGGGATACCTTATCTTTAGAAGTTTTACCAAAGCAGATGAGGTTGCATATAGAAGATATGCCATGTAGTAAAAACGTGGCAGGCCCAGCAGTTAAAGCCACTACTCAGCAGAAGCATGATATTTATTATGTGAGTAGCTAAAAAGTCTGGTTAGAAAGTTGGATCTAGTGCAAGTGGGAGTGTTGAAATAGCAGGTTCCCTAGACCCAACTATGCAATACTTTTTATTACCATATCATGTGTACAATTAGTTATACATGATGTCATCTTACCATTATAATGTAGGTTTTTTGTGTCCACTATTATAATGGTTATTTCCAAAGATTAATTGTTGTACCAAGAGGTTATAATAGATCCTAGGCTATAATGAGAATCTCAAGATAACATGACATTAATATTAAATATATGTTCTATAGTCTAGATACATCTTACTGAATGGACATAGTAGATGTGTGACTATTAGGTACTGGGGGATCATAAGCATTGAGACTTCTTCTCACGAAGTTCGTACTTGGTGATCTCTAGTAGTGAGATCATGAGGAAATACCTGCCAATAGGAACACCACATGTTTTGGGTGTCATTGGTTATTTCTATCTACAAACATGTGTATTGGTCTCCTGACTTGAGACTATTACCAATGTGTATCATTTGATTATGTACTTTGATTCAAGGAGAAAACCATGGTATTGAAATCATGGTGCGGTATCTTGTGTTGGGTGCGTCGTTGGGGGTATGACATTGGTTGAATGGTCAAGAAAGGATTTGTCACTTCCAATTCTAGAAAGTTGTATATATCAGGTCTATTTGATCAGGATGGTGCTGCCTTCATAAGTCTTTGGCCAAAGCAATGGAAAAGAAAATCTATATGGATAGATGAAAAAATAATAAAGAAAGAAAAATACGATGACACAAGTGTGCGTATTGCTTTATGAGATATTTAACGACAAAGAGATTATAGTACACAATTAGTGTTCTTAGGATGGTAGTTGTTGCAATGACTATCCTTATCTCTTTAGGGGCCATGATGGGTCACTAGACTCCGCTATTCGTCTGTGGATTTTATTCACTACTATCAAGAAAATGGCCTTTAGGGTCACACACAATAGCGTATTCAAGAATTCTCCATGTTCAGTTGAATAGGTATATGAACATGGTGGGACCCACCATGAGGTCCGAGTGTTTTCCAAAGTATCAATCACCAAAAGAATTAAATAAATTCATTAATATTCAAGCTATGAATATATGGGATTGAATTTATTTAATATATTTACAAGTTTAGTAAATACAAGATAATATTAATCGAATGAGTATTAGATTTTAATATTCAAGGTTTATTTAATATTAAGCAGAAGAGCGAGTCGAGATAAATGGCTATGTTTTTATCAGATAATATATAATATATATATATATATATTACAAGTATGTGATAAAATAATAAATAATATTGATGCAGTTTAGTTCGTCAAAATTATTTATTTAGTGGACGTTGAAATAATCGAGGGCCAGGGAACCCAACCGGGTATTTCTCAATGTTACTAAAAATACAAGGGAGGTATCTCTCTCATGTATGGCCATTACACTATTCATTCATTCATGGAATGAAAATTGAGGGCCTCTCTCTCCTCCCACTTCCTAGAGAGAGAAGCTATTGATCCAAGAGTTTAGATCAAGATCTTCCTCAAGCATCGAAGGAATCTCGATGCGGTGATCATCGGGATGCCGAAAGCATCGTCAGATCACCACGCTATCACTCAGAGTTCGAGGATCAATGTTTCAGTGGGTTTTGAAGTGTTCGTGGATGATCTAGAGGGATCTTGCTATGGATTCTTTAAGTAGCGATCACCAGAAACAATTTGCAGTCAAGCACGTCTTCAGAAATGGAATAATATGTATTCTGTTTAATTTTACTGATCTTAACAATTTATGCGAGATCCTCAGACCTCTCAAAGGCTCAGATCGTCAGTGTTGACAAGTACCGTCGATTCGCTGATGAAAATTTTAAAATCCTCGGCCCACCGGCTTTCAATGCGGGCCCCAAAACCTTTAAGAAGTATCTACCTAAGAATTTGAGATGATGACAACCAATGATCCAGAAATACAACATGCACAACCAATGAAAACAACAAATTATATTACAAAAGTGGTGGTTGAGTTTTTTTGGGATATAGTGAAACTAATAATCGAGTTCCCAAGTATTTTTCAATAATGTAATTTTGAAATGATTGATGATGAATTGTCTATTGAAATACAGTTTGAGATCAAAGAGGCATTAAAAATAGTTATAAATCATTACCATGTGAAGAGGCATTACATTTATCTCGTGGATGAGTCTATGAGATAAAAATTTTCTATAAAATTTCAACAGTTTGGTGACACATGAAAGATGCGGTTGTGAGATACCCTTGTCAGAAATTCAACTCGTTGGGAAATTAATTTTTTTAGGACCACACACTTGTTTGAATCCAAGGATGACTCAAGATTATATAAACCTCGACTTGACATTCATGAAGGATATCGGAACACCCTAAGAGGGGAGGGGTGATTTAGGGTGTAAACTTTTTATTTTAACCTAATGGATATTGCTCCCATGTTGGTAAGAAATTGTTAAACATATATGATGGATATGATCAGAAATCAAACATTCACATACAAAGATACGACACAACACTTTTACTTGGTTCACCACTAAGGGCTACGTCCAAATAGAATACACTGAAAATATGTCAGTCATACCAAAATCCACTAATATTTATTAGATGTAGAATATAAACATTTGGTCATAGTCATTCTCTGCCAAGCACACTGGCTTTACATGATTTTAGGGATAGATCACTACTTCACTTGGAACACTTTCACTGACTCCCCATAGCTCACTACTTTGATAGAAGTCTATCTCAGTTTATTGAATTGAAGGTCGGTTCAATTATTTGGAATTAAATTATATGTCCCTGACTTATCATGGGACTCTTCATGCACCGTAGACCTGAGTTGATACACACTGAAATCCCTATCTACTTAAACCTGATATTCAAAGATTGCCTTTCACAAAGCTCCTTCACGAAGCTCCTTCACGAAGCTCAATCCTTCATAGATATCACACCTTCAAAATGCTCACTACTTCATAAAGCACACAACTTTGCAAAGATCCTTGACCTTTGTGGAACACACTACCTCCACATATCTCCCTTTCCATTGAAGAACAACCTGTCGTCGCGAAGCACATTACCTTCATGGAACAACCTTCCTTCCTTCACAAGGCTCACTGAGGCAACACAAAACATCCCATATTCACAAATCTCCCAATACTTAGAAGCATTTATTTTGGTCAAGACTAAAATAGTCTTTTCACAAAGCTCAATCTTGCATAGAAAACCGGTTTCGCAGAGCACCCCTTGCTTTGAGAAATCAGAGTGATTCCATATTATCTTTGAAAAGTTCATAACAAATGAAGAAGGGTAGCCTTTTATTTATAGTCATGAACGATCGTTAAGCTCCACCACCTCCAGCGTGTTTTCTGGATCAGTCAAAAACATCTTCGAAGTGCTCCTCCCTTCACAAAGCACCACTAAAATTTGACGTTGTCACGATTCTCTCCATCAAACCCTTCACACCACCATAATGTTCTACTAGTAATGCTCCTCACCTTCACCATTTGCAAAGCTCGTCATACTCACACAGATCACTGTCATAATTATTTATGTCTTTGCGAAACATACTTCATGAAGCCCATCTTTGTATGGGGAAATGCTAGCCGATCAGCAATGCAAGGTGGGAGAGCTAGGTGATCAATGACGCAGAAGCTGGGGAGGGGTAGTTCAAGTGGGCTGGGCCTACAGGTCATGTATTGGACATGGTATGCCTCTAGGCCTTTGGGTCATGTATTGCGGGTCAGTTAGGCCTTGTGACTTGGGCCTACGGTTCATGTACGGGTTCCCCTTCAACCCTTAAAAGGGGGATTATCCATAATAAAATAAAAATCAAGGCCTTCGAGCCATTCGGGTAAAGCCCATCTATGATAAACTCATTCCTTTTCCATATTTTCACATGGACTTCAAGAAAAATCACTTTTCATAATGCTTGACATTCACCAAATTTTGGACCCCAAAAATTTGGAAAACACTGGGAAACGATGAAACCTTCAATACTGCTTATGGATTGAACTATACGATCCCTTTACTTATCAATCCTCTCATGTAACAAACAAAAACCACACTCTATTTCCAGCAATGAACAACATTGGTTCCAACAATCTTCCCTTTTGGGTTTGTTGGCAATATACAGATAAATTCAATAGAGCACCAGTCACTATCAAAGTTTGATATGTAAGAAACAACTCAACCAACACTCTAAGTATACATGAGAAAAACTCAGTGAAGAAAACAATAGGGGAATCTTGAATTGGGTTCTCATGTTTTGGAATGCTTAAAGATGACCAAGCTATTCTCTGACCGTGTCACAACATCATTACACGCCCTGAACTGAAATCTCATTTTCACCCTTTATAACTCATCAAATTTATTTTTTCTCCCCCATTTTAGAATTTTTGACCTTTTCTATTCTCCATATTTCTTGTAACTATAAAATAATTTCATTCTCCAAATTTCCTCAATGAATTTATCCATTTCTCCCCCATTGTAGCATTTGTGACTTTCTATTATCCATATTTTCTGTAACTCTATTTTGTTATGGGGTTCTCATAGCAGCCACCTAATGTTGAATTACATGTTTCTCTAGGTAATTTTGAAACTCAATGGATTTATATTCTCCTACATTATTAGACTGCATAACTTTTATTATCCATCTAATTTCATTCTCAGCAATTCATTGACAAGTTTTCATGAAATAAAGCACTTGTCTTTTTTCTGTGTATAACCATCACACATTCCATTATAGTGTAATCATCTATGAAGAGGAAAAAGTACCTTTCTCCATGAGTTACAGAAACATTTATCGGGCCACAAACATCTATATGGATGAGGTCAGGAAGATTTGATTCTCTTTTCTTATTTGGATGATATAAACTACACACCAACTTTCTCGCATGCAAGCATCAAATGACTTCTCCCCTTCACACTTCATATTTAGAATATCCGTGAAAATCTTTAGTTTATAAATATTTTGCATGTATTTTCGATTAATGTTCCCCAATCTGCAATTCCACAAGCTGTTTTCTTCTTCAACTATCACATAAAAAATGTTTTCTTTGCTATCAACCTGATACAAGTTTCCATCTATTCTAAAACCTTTCATGAGAGAATTCCCTGTATTTCCCTTTATAGTATATCCTTTTTTATTGAACGTTACTATAAGTCCTGCATCACAGATTTGACTTACACTTAGGAGATTGTGACGTAACCCATCCATGTAAAGAACTTTAGTTTTCTTTAGCTCACCATTGGCCAGTTTAGTACTTCTAATACCTTTGATCTTCAAAGCTCTATTATTACCGAACCTTACTATTCAATCAACATTTTTCTTAAAATTCATTAATAGGTTTTCATTTCCTATCATATGGGATGATCACCCACTATCAAGGATCCACGTTCTTCTGTTCTTTGTAGTTTTGAAACATACTTTTGAAAGGTTGTATTTTTCATTTCCTCTTTTCCTACCACGAAATATTAGAATGACTGGAGGATAGGGATGTCCTTTCAAATCTCATTTTCATGTTCATGTGTTCTTAATTTTCATACTACTCTTCCAAAGTAGAAAAATTGTTTTAAATAGACACACTGTCTGGTTGTTGATTATTAACCTGTCTCTGAGAACTATATGAATTCTTCCTATTGTTCCTCTGCCTACAATACATTGCTTTATGTAAAAAGTTAGAATAATGAAAAAAACATCCATAGAAATTATTTCTTCTATAAGAAGTAGGATATATTTTTTTATCCTTTTTTGAGCTCCTATCTTTTCCCAATATGACATGGTATGGCTCAGATAGCCACAGAATTAAAATTTCATAAGTGGAAATGTCTTCTCATTTTGATTCCTCCTCATGTATCCTTAGAAAATGAGTTTGGCTACCTATAATTTCTGGATACCTGAGTATAGTTTTTAGTTATTATTCCATATTTAATTAAGGGTTTATTTTTTAGTACTTTAGGTGAATTTTCAACGTGACCAATTTTCATCTTGCATTTATTCTCGCCAACTTTGTTTGCAGCATTTGAAGTTTTGGCATCACAACTGATTTTATTGTTTCCCATGCATGCGGGTCTTTGATCATTCAAAATATTTTCAACTCCATCAGGACCACACTTAGCTCTCTCTAGAAATTCGGAATATGAGAATCTTCCAAACTGTATTTTGTTCTTTGTTTATTTTAAAATTGATATACTTTCAAGTTTACTCCTAAGAATAATAACTTCTTCTTCAAGACCCTCGATAGTCTTGGACTTCTATTCTAGTTTAGAGGTGAGGTCATTGATGACCTTTTCCTATTCTTCAATTCCCATATTCAGTTCCACCATATCTTCTATGCTTTCAAGGGTTTTTAAATGTACCTTTTCTACTTCTTCCAGTCGTTCAATTTCAACTTCAAGATGATTAATATATTTTGATGATTGTTCCATAATTTCTTTCCACTTTTTTCATCTCTTTCATTGATTCCCGAGCTTACTAAAAGCATCCTTAAGTTACAACTTGAGATAAATATTAGTGGAAAATAGACTATCTCTAGCATTATCTCTCAAAATTTTTATCTTTTCAATGGTAGCCATCATTAACGCATGGGATCTAGATTTAAATTCCTATTCTTCTTCCTAAAAGTATTCACTATCATCATCATCTTCTTCATAGAAAAATCTCTTTCTCTATAATTTCTTACCAAACTTGAAGTCTCCATTTTTTAAAAACCTTTTCCAAGGCTTCTGTACGTCTCTTGCTTCATTTTATTCATCATATAACTTTCTTGTGCACCGAGAGGAAATGTTCCCAACTCTACCACAATAGAAACAAGATAGAGGTAACTTACCTTTGAATTTACCTTTTCCCTTATTGAATTTATTAGAAATGAGAGAAAGAAGTTTTCCTTCCTCATTATCTTCATCAACATTATCTCCTAAAATTTCTAGATTTTCTATGTCTTTGAAGGCCATTTCCTTGTTGAAATGTGTTGTCACATATTTTGGATTCACTCTCATTTCATATGCCACCGGACTGCTTAAAAGATCATCCAGATAAAGTTTAGATAAATCTCTTACCTCAAGGGCTGACACTTTTGGATGGTAAATAGGTGGAAGCCTTCTAAAAATTTTCTTTATAATATCACTATCTTTTATTTCTTCCCCAAGCCCCTGAATTGCTACTAATAATTCAGTAATATGATTGAAGGACTCTAGATTCTCATCAGGATGCATCTTCAGATCATCGAACATATTGTGCATGACTTGTAGTTTAGCCTCATTCACTTTGTTGTCTCCTTCACATATATTATCCAATTTTCCCACATAGAATTTTCTGAAATACATCTCATCACCTTTAGATATATCTGATCAGAATGTGCCGTAATGAGAGTATTATGTGATTTAGCTTTTGCATAAAGCATCTTCCTATCTGCATCAGTCATAGAAAACTCCATTGGATCAGTTACTTGTATTCCTTGCACTGTTATAAAAATAACTTCCATTCTAAGAGATCTTAGATGGGATGTCATCTTATTCTTCCATATCTGAAATTTTCTTCCATAAAATTGGGGAACTCCTATGACATTTACTGAACTCTCCATGAAATCAAATAAAGGAAATATTTAAAACCATCAACATATCCCTATAATACCAATTGAAGGAACCAAAACACCCTAAGAGGGAGGGGTGAATTAGGGTGTCAAATTTTTCTTTTAACCTGATGGATATTGCTCCCACTTTGGTAGGAAAATATTAAACCTGTATGATGGATATGATCAAAAATCAAAAATTCACATGCAAAGAGATGACATAACACTTTTATTTGGTTCACCACTAAGGGCTAAATCCAAGGAGCATATGCTGATAGTGTGTCGACCATACCAAAATCAACTAATCTTTTCTAGTTGTGGAATAAAAAAGTTTGGTCATAGTCACTCTGTGCCAGGAACACCACCTTTATAATATTTTAGGGATAAATCAGTGCTTCCCTCGAAACACTTCCTCTAATTCCCCTAGCTCACTACTTTGAGAGAAGAATAACTCAGTTTATTGACTTGAAGTTCACTTCAATGATTTGGCATTAAATTATTTGTCCCTGACTTATCACGGGACTCTGTTTTCACTATAGACTTGAGTTGATGCACACTGATTTGAAAACTATCATTCAAAAAGCTCCTTCGTGAAGCTCACTCCTTCGTAGAGATCACTCCTTCAAAATTCTCACTACTTCACAAATCACACAGCTTCGTAAAGTTCATTCGCCTTTGAGGAACACACTACATTCTTGAATCTCCCTTGCCTACACAGAAAAACCTATCATCGCAAAGCACACTTCCTTCGTGGAACAACCTTCCTTCACAAGGCTCATTGAGCCAACACAGAACATCCCATCATTGAAAAGCACTCAATACTTATAAGCATTGACTTCGGTCAAGACTAAAATAGTCTTTTCACAAAGATTAAGCTTTCATAGACAATCGGTTTCGTGGAGCACCCCTTTCTTCGTGAAATCAGAACAATTCTAGATTTTCTCTGAAAAAATCGTAACAAATGAAGAGGGGTAACCTCTTATTTATAGTCACAGATGATCGCAAAGCTCTGCCGCCACCAGCACGTTTTCTGAATCAGTCAAAAACATCTTCGCGACGTTCTTACCTTTACAAATAACCACTAAAATTTGATGTTGTCATGACTCTCTTCATCAAACCCTTCGCGTCGCTGCAATGCTCTACTCACAATGCTCATTTTCTTCTCCATTCACAAAGCTCTTTGTATTAAAAGATCACCGTCAGAATTCTTCCTGTCTTTGCGAAACACACTTTATGAATCCCATATCCATGAAACTCATGCCTTTTCTGCATTTTTACAAGGTCTTCAAGAAAAACCACTTTTCAAAATGATTTCCATTCTCCAAATCTTAGAACCCAAAAATTTGGAAAACACTGGGAAATGAAACCACCTTCAATAATGCTTATGGATTGAACTGTATGATCCCTTTCCTTACAATCTCCCCGATCATCCTTCCAAAAATTCATATTCTAAGTTATTATTGGTATGATTAGATTTAATCTAGGTGTTCATGTGAAGTTAATACAGGAACACATGGAGAGTGATTATGGATATAGAATATCATATAAGAAGGCATGGATTGCAAAGAATACGACTATTAAGAAGGTTTTTAGAGATTGGGAAACATCATTCCAAGTGTTTCTTTATTGGATCGAGTGATTAGTTCAAACTGGTCAGGTTGTTTATCTATTTGAAATAGTGGAGCATGTGGTGAACGATCACGTCCCTGCATAAAAAGTCCAATTTCATTGGATATTCTAGCCATTACTTCCATGAATCACAACATTCCCACACTATAAATAATTTATACAATTGGATGGAACTTTTCTATATGTAAAATATAATGCAATTCTCTTGATTTCTTTCACTCAATATAGAAATAGAAGTCCTATGCCACTGGAATATGCAATAGTAGAGAAGAAGAATTAGGACTCTTTGAGTTGGTTTCTATCTTTTTTGTGTGCTCATTTCACCAATAAGCATGGGATATTCCTTATTCCAGATCATCACCATGCTATTAAATAGGTAGTGAATATCGAGGGTAATGGTTGGTTACCCCCCCCCCCATGCCTACCATCATTACCACGTGATACATCTTACAAGTAATGTACATTTTTTTTTAAAATGATAATTTGAAAAAAGAAATCATCAACTTAGGTATAGGATCAAATTTTATACACATTTGATACATATTCATATTTTATATCAATAGGAACTTTTTAAAATGTTTATTACTTTACTTTATAGTATATGAACTAAGAAAACATGTTTTCCTTCAAATAATGGAATAAATAAGAGGAATAAATGAGGATGTCTACAAGTACATGCTGCACATCCTAAAGAAAAAATGGTTGTTGGCATCTGATGAATATAATAAATATGGGTACATGACTACTAACATATTTTAATGCATTAACGACGTATTAAATGGGGTTAGAAAATTACCAATCATGGGTAATTTTTCTCATAAATTTTATAGATTCATCAAATAATTTGTTGATAGATCAAAAGATGTGGAGAAAGAACTAATTCAAGGCCATCGATACACAAAAATATATAGAAATGAGTTAGAGGTTAATCAAACCCAAGCCAAATCATATCAGGTGCATCGTTTTCATAGGATGGGAAATTGGGTTAAAGTTGAAGAGGGTTAGGATGGTCAAGTGATGACCGTTTTTCTTAAGAATCGGACCCATGAATGTGGTTACTTCCAAGCATACAAGATGTCTTGATCACATTAAATAGCAACATTTTATCATCTTCACCTCTCATAGGAGAGTTATGTCGATCCAGTGTATAGACTTGACATGTTTCTAAATTTCTACAATGTTGATCGGAGCCCAATTAGAGATGTATCAATATTAAATGCCCCTCTACATCTTCCAATTAATGTTCCAAATCCATTATGGTTTCATGAAAAAGGTCATCCAAAATACACCTATGAGAAACGAAATGGATTGTCATCAGGAGAAATGGATGCATCAATGATGTGGTAGGTGTAGGGATGAGGGACATAATCATAGAAAGTTTCCTTAGAATGATATCATTAAGGGTTTATCATCACACCCTACTTGGTATTTTTACTATGTGTTGATTATTGTAATTTTTTTTATATTCCATGTATAAAGATTTATTAAATAAAAAATTTCCATTATATTAACTTTTTTTCCACTCAACACATATATTATTTTAAAGATTTATATTTTTTTCATTTATTGATCCATTTACATAGATGGAATCTATACAACTACATCTAGGCCCTGAGGATCCATCTCTTCTTACCGCATAGAGTGAGCACATATCATAGTATTTATGGGATAATGGTCAAGATAGGATAATGAAAGTCCAAAGGGCCCATAACTTTCACCATGAGATCCCACTAAAGCCTATCATAACTTATTTTCATCATTGTAGGTTCTACGGGTTGAGCATGTGTGGGTATATACTCATTGAATGGATACTTCTTTATGCTTTAGTTAAGAAATGGAAACCATAGATGCATACATTTCATATTCCTTAGGGGGAGATGACGATTACATTACAATATGTATCTATATTATTGGGTATTCTTATGGTTAGATATGCTTTTATAGGTATGATGATATATAGATGGGATTACATTTTACAAAGATGTTTGGAATTACCATTACCAGATGCACCAAGGACCCTTAGCAGAGGTAGGTTATAGATGTCCTAGCTAGACATTCATTTCGGCCCCATTGATCAAGATGTGGATGAGGTGACATTTAAGAGATATGCACAAGAGTATATTATGTGATTTATTGGTGGTAATTTATTTCCAGATCACTATGGATCATATGTTCATCTGATTCACTTACCTATGCTTGTGTATTTGGAGCTTGTTGAGAGCTATAATTGGGGTTCAACATGCCTTGAACATTTTTATAGAGTGTGTATGTAATATTGCATGGAGGTGAAGGAGATATGTGGTTTTAATTTTTTATTATAGGTGTGGGCATGGATATGATTCCCTACACTTTCACCACAGTTTGTCTCTGATTTACCAACCAATGAATTGAATTTGGGACCGTTTTCTTGTAGGTACTTTAAAAGTTTAATACTTCTTCTAATATCATATGCTAATTATATAATTTCTGAAATTTTGTTACTTGAAATTCATATGTGGAGCCACTCTAAGACATATTTATATAGACCTGTTCATTCCATTTCATATTACAATCTTTTATTTGATTATTTTTCCATTGGTGAGGTATGCACGGATCATTGTTGATACAATTGTGTGTTCTATTTTTAATGATTGATCAAATCTATTTCTCTATATAGATTAATTGGATGCCATATACAGGTTAGCTTCTGGGATATTTTCCAAATTATTATAGGATGGGGCTGCATCATTTTCTCATGGTTCCACTGATCCATTTTCATATTTTCAAGTAGAACCAATCTGATAAGGCCATGAGAAAGTTTAGAAATCAACAACCTATTTTCGGGCCATCGAGGAAGGGGTGCATGATATTCGAGTGACAGAAAAACAAGGTCTAGATTGGCATATTATACATGAGATATACATATCTATGTGAGATTCGTGTGAGCAATATTGTTTCAGTAGATATTTTAGAGTACATGTTCATCATGCCCCCTACAATGAATACATTCTATGGTATATACGAGTGACTAGAAGATTTATCACTCATCTTGGAGGGTCATATTACACATTGTTAATTTAATTTGATCATACTTCTTGATTCTTTATTACTTATTTTTAATATGTTATTTAATTTTTTTAGGGTTATGTGATTGATCAATTTCATGATATGATCACATTTGAGATGCAATATGTATTCAATATTGATGAGTTGAGTTTAGTTCTTGATTCAATGACATGTGTGTTGCACATTGTTGAGTGCATATCTCTATAGTCATATCATGATCCTCACCATTATCCCATTCCACCTCAGGCTATGCTCGATCCACCAGACATTGATGGGGACTAACCTTCATGTAGACAACATTAATTCCATTCCACTTCTCATACGGCTCCAGATACCACTACACAATCACTTAATGGAGCTTCTTCATCATACATGGTGCCATCTGAGACATATCCCACACACCCTTCTTCGGAGCGGGGAACCACTAAACACCCACTGAATGAACCTTCCTCATCATACATGCAATCATTAGAGACATTCTCCACACACCCTTATTTATAATGGGGCACCAATTACACCACTGAGCTTGATATTGTGACCCCTATTCCATTTTCAGCTCCGGTAGTGCCACATTCCTTGGATTGGGGCATCAGTTGGGGGATTCCACTCAGTGATTTTCCTTTCCTAGATACAACTACCTTTCAGTTTCTAGTAAAACACTTGAGTGGATGGGAGATTGGTTTTAGTTATGCTTCAATACCCAATTCTTAGTAAATCACACCTGTACATGTAGTTGATGACATTACACCAGGACCTGTAGCTGAGCACACTCTAGTACCTATCAAAAGAACTAGTCGATATGGTCGTACTATCAAAGAGATAAGTTGTGGGACTAGAGGAAACTTACTTACACACAGACATCAATGATATATTATTTTATATTTAATTGAATTCAAAAATTTAGTTATATATAATAATATATATTATTTAATAATCATTGGTGGTATTTATTTTTTTAAAAAAGAATCTATCAACTAACATTTTTAAAGAACTCCTTATTTAGTCTGTTCGAGCACATCACATTTTATATTGATGTTCCTTCTGCTCTCACACATCAAAAATAATTCTAATACAACTTTCATAATATTTCATGTCAATTGGAGATATTTTTATATGGTTTTAACCTTAAAATTCATGTTTTAGCATTTTAAATTACCAAAAAATAATTTTCACTCATCTTGGGAAACAACACCTCAGTTTTATGCCCCCTTAGTTCCTATAATTCAAAATCCAATATACAACTGTTGTAGTGTTATTTTACTACAATCTATGCTCATTTGGATGGTTTTCACTATTTAGAACACATTTTTAAAGACCATAGTTTTCCAAGAACTGATTATTTAATATTTTCAAGAACATCACATGTAGGATTGACATGCTGTATGCTTGCACACATAAAAAATAATTCTAATATAGCTATCAAAATATTTCACATCAATTAGAGATCGTTTTCAATTTCTTTAAACATCAAATGCATGTTTTATCATTTTAAATTATTGAAATTGGGTTTTCAACCATATTAGGAAAGAGGCACCTTGGTTTGATGCACCGTTAGTTCCTATAATAGAAAAATAAATCTATGGTTGTTGTCGAGTGATTTCAATGCAATCGAAGCTCATGCATCCAATTTCACTCTTTAGCGCATTCTTTTAAAGACTATTATTTTTTAAGAACTTCTTATTGAGTATTTTCGAGCACATTTCATGTCATATTGAATTTTCATCTACTTGAAAACACCAAAAATAATTCTAGGAGAACATTCAGAAGATTTAACATTAATTAGAGATCATTTTATTTAGTTTTAACTTTCAAACACATGTTTTAGAGTTTTAAATTATTGAAACTACATTTTCAATCATTTCGGGTAAACATATCCTCATTTTGATGTGTTACCAGTTCCTATAATTCAAAAATCAATCTACAATTGTTTTTGTGTGATTTCACTGCAATCTGAGCTCATTTGGTCATTTTTCACTCTTTGGCGCACGTTTTTAAAGATCATTATTTTCTAAGAACTATTTATTTAGTCTTTTCAAGCACATCACATGTCAGATTGATGTGACTTATGCTCGCACACATCAAAAATATTTCTAAGATGACTTTCATAATATTTAACATCAATTGAAGATTTTTTTCTATGGTTTTAACCATCAAATACACATTTAGCATTTTAAATTACTGAAACTATGTTTTCAATCATCTCAGAGAAAAACACTTTATTTTGAAATGCTGTGAGTTCTTATAATTCAAAAATAAATCTAAGGTGTCTTTCATGTGATTTCACTACAATATGAGCTCATTTTTCTAGTTTTCACTCTTTGGTGCACATTTTGAAAGACCATCATTTTCTAAGAACTCCTTATTCAGTCTTTTCGAGCACATCGCATATCGGATTTATGTGTCATCTACTCACACATGTCAAGAATAACTATATGACCGATTTCATAAAATTTCACATCAATTGTAGATCATTTTATATGATTTTAACCATCAAATACATGTTTTAGAATCTTAAATTACTGAAACTGCATTTTTAGTCATCTTGGGAAAACGACCCCTCGATTTGACATGCCATGGGTTTAATTAAAAAATCAATCTATAGTTTTTGCTCTATGATTTCACTATAATATAAGCTCATTTGGATAGTTTTCACTCTTTGGCGTACGTTTTTAAAGACCTTCATTTTTATAGAACACCTTATTTAGTCATTTCAAGAATATTAAATGTCATATTGATGCACTTATTTCTTGAACACATAAAAAATAATTATAAGTCAACTATCATAAATATTTCATATTAATTGGAGATTGTTTTCTATGTTTTAACTATCAAATGCACGTTTTAGCATTTTAAATTACTGAAATTGCATTTTCAGTAATCTCCGGAAAACAACACCTCAGTTTGATGCACTTTAAGTTCTTATAATTCAAAAATAAATCTATATTTATTTTCATGTAATTTTCAAACAATTATAGCTCATTTTTCCATATTTCACTCTTTAGTTCATGTTTTTAAAGACTGTCATTTTTTAAGAACTCCTTATTTAGTCAGTTCGAGCACATCACATGTCAGAGTGACACACCATTTACTCACACACATCAAAAATAATTCTAAGAAATATTCCATAAGATTTAATTTCAATTGGATATAGTTTTCTATGGTTTTAACCATCAAACGTACATTTTATCATTTTAAATTTCTAAAATTGCATTTTCAGTTATCTTGAGAAAACAAAACCTCAGTTTCACATGCTGTCAGTTCCTATAATTTAAAAATAAATCTATGGTTGTTTTCATGTGATTTAAGTCCAATTTAAGCTCATTTGACCAATTTTTACTCTTTGGCGCATGTTTTTAAAGACCGTCATTTCCTAAGAACACCTTATTTAATTTTTTTGAGCACAAAACATGTCGAATTAATGTTTTGTCTACTCACACACAACAAAAATAATTATAATATAGTCTTTAAAATACTTCACATTAATTAGAGATCATTTTATATGGTTTTAACCATAAAATTCTCATTTTAGCATTTTAAATTACTAAAACTGCGTTTTCGGTCATCTTGGGCAAATGAAACCTTGGTTTGACACACCGTCAGTGTCGAGTCAAAAGTTATACTTATAAATTTTTAATTACTTTTATTTTGGAAATCACAAACACTTTTTTAAATACATGTTTACTAACATTTTATGACTAAAATATTTTAGAATGTTTTGTAGAAAACATAACGATTTACCATACTTAGAAAAAGTTCTAAAGTATTCACGAATATAAACTAACATTATTCATTATAATTATCGTAATGAGTATGGATCAAATAAACAACAGACTCACCTTTATCAGATCATATATAAGACTTTCTGTCTTGTATTTCATATTGACAAAGTATTTATAATCAGGCTGATACCGAAACATATAAACATTAGATTCACACTCATAAAGATTATCATAATGACATATGTAAGTAATTCCATCATACTAAGAAAGTTTAAATTCTAAATATGGGAAAATGATTTCTAATGCAAGGAATACTTTTTACACCATAATTTTGTAAATCAATACAATGTCGAACATTCTGTTATTCCAAAAAGATATGAGCTATCAAATGTTAGGTGTCCAAGTCCTTGTGACAAACACAGAGAAAATAAGACTATTCAGAGATCAAGATGACTGTTGGGATATCACCTATAAATACTAGGTGATTCAAAGAGTTTGAAGCTGATATATGTAGCTGAAGATAATGAGATGATAGATTCTTTTTAAATCCTCATTGTACGAGAGCTCTGAATATTACAAAGCATTAATGGCTTGTTCTTAGTATTTTGTAATTGATTTAGAGTTTTGTCTTCTTATGGGTACCTTATCAGGTTGTCCCCTTAAGAATAATTTTGTATTGTAATCATATGTATGATATTTGATTACAATCAAGGGATTTCAGGGATAGCAAGACAGAGAATCCTATCATTGTATTGATCAAGGGATTTTATGGATATAAAGAAAGAGTCGATCCATCGGATCGAGGGCTACCGAGGATAGGAAGAAAGATCAAATCCAGTATTTGTATCAAAGTATTTCCTTACTCAGGAAAAATATAATTTCTTAAAAGTATAAAACAAGGGTTACCTTTAGCCAAGGTTTTTGGCTACCTTACTCTTAAGGTCAAAATAGATCAATTATTTTAAATAGATATAAGGCATTCTTATATTATTTTTATTTTACTGTTGGTTTCTTGCAAGTTCTTTTATTCTATTGTGCTATTTATAATTGTTTTATCATAGTGTATCTGAATACGAAAAACATTAATTTGTTAATCATATCTTCTATGAATCCGATCTGTTTAATTTTTTCTAATAGAATATTATATGACTACGATTTGTTTTACTATGACATAATTATATCTATTCTGATTATGATCTAATAATATTCTTTATGATTATAATTATTTTACTATAATATATCAAAATAATTTCTGATTATGATACATAGGTAATCAGACTAAGGGCCAAGTCTGGATCTAATCTTTTTACTTAAAAAGGTTTGTGAATTGGGTTAGTTTAAACTCTTTTAAACTAATGTTTTTAAAACTAAAATTCACCCCCTCTTGTAATAGATCCATCTAGAACACATTCTTTTGATCCTAATCAATATACTTCTTATATACCTATCTAATAATTGGTATTAGAGCAGGATTCCAATGCTCATATACTTTCTTTATTTTTTACATCTTTTACTACTACAAGTTTATTAATCTTTTTATAATATTTTTGTTTATAAATCTTTAATCCAATAACATGTTTTTGGAAAAGAATTTTTGTCTATTAAGATGGTAGGTTTTAATTTCGAATCCATAAAAAATCTCAATCCAAATAGACATCCTATTTTTTATGGAGATGACTATGAATATTAGAGAGATATAATGAAGACCTTTATTATCAACAATAGGGTTGATATTTTTTTCATGCTGACTAAAGATTATAAGATACCTGATAAGGAAGTTACGACCTTTATTCATGAAGAAAAAAGAGTATCAACTAAACTACAGAGTTAGAAACACTTTGTTATGTTCAATGACTAGAAGCATATACAGTTAAATATCATATTTTGAAGCTGCAAATAGTATTTGGAAAATGTTATCGGTTACACATTTTGTTACATCTAAGGTTACTGATACTAGAAGAACAATGCTAAAATATGATTATCATGTACTCAAATTTTTTACCTAGAGAATCTATTTCAAAGATACATCAAAGGTTTATGACTATTATTAATAGTTTACAATCCATTGGTGAAAAAGTTTTAGATGATGAAATTATTTTATAAAAGATAATTGACATCATGCCAAATGAATGAGAATCAAAGAGAACTGATATTGATAAAACCAGAAAGGTTAATAATCTTACTCTTGATGATCTTATTGGAACTCTTATGAATTATGAGGGAAGATTAAAGGTAGATACTGAGAAAGTTAATAAAAATAATGGAGGAGTTGACTTCACTACAAATACCTCACCTTCTAAATCTCAAACTCCGAAAAAAGTATTTAGATCTTCAAGAAAGAAGAAAGTTGTTATATAATATGATTTCTGTACTTCTGAACAATCCAAAAATGAATTAGATAATCTTTCTTGAAGGATGAATAAGATAGTTGGTAAGAACTATTTCCAATACTGATACAAAAAACATAATAAGGATATAAGTGACAAGAAGAATGAAGTCACTTGTTATGAATGCAATAAAGATGGAAATATCTGACCGAATTGTCCAATGGTAAGAAGGAAAGACAGAAAATATAATTTTTTTGATCGAAATCAGAAAATGTTTTATAATTATAAAGTAAAGAAATAATTTAAAGCTAATGATTCTTGGAGTTCCATTGGAAGTGACTCTTACAAAAATACATCTGATCAAAAAAGTTCCAAAAATAGGAATATAAGACTTTTTAAAAAAGTAGCCCTTGAAAATCAATGTCTCATGGATAAGGTACAAATTGCAGAAAATATTATTAATATGTATTTGAATGCTAATTATCACGATGATAATGATTCTACATCCTCTAATTAAGAATCTTTCTTAGTAGAAGAAAATTCTCTTCCTTCTTATAATAAAGTATCTTTTTTTTCTAAACTTTTAGAAAAGAAAAATTATAAATTTATCAAAAAACTTGATAAGTAAAATTCAAGGATAAATAATTTAACAAATGAAATATCATATCTTTATAAAGATCTTGATAAAGATATTTTTGAAAAATATATTTTTTCTTAATACCGAGAAAAATAATTCTTGAAAAGAATTGTTTACAAACTAGTTTTGATAAATTTATTTTCAAAACTATTACTAAATAAGACAAGAATTTAGTTGTAAAACTAAATTATGAAATTTATTATTTAAAGAAACTTTTTTCAAACTTTACTACAGGTAAAGAAAAATTTTACAAAATGTATAAATGAATTCATTCTCATGGAAGTAGTTCTGGAATAAGTTATACTTATAAAAAACCAATTTTTAATAACAATTATTTTGTTTCAAAGAATGACACTTTTTGTACTAAATGTAAAAGTATTGGAAATTGGAAAGAGAATTTTTATGTTAATAACTTCAATCTCTAGGTTTCAAAAAATTCTATTTTCAAAACAAATGTGGATTCCAAAAGTTTTATTTGCTGAAATTTCTTGATCTAAGAAGGTTTGGGTTCCGAAAAACTAAACTTTTTAATTTTAGGAAAACAAAGAAAGTACCAGTAATAAGAATACTTGGTATATGGATAGTGGTTTTTCCCAACATATGAATGGAAATGAAAACTTTGTCAAAAATATCATCAAGATAAATGGTGGAAAAGTTCCTTTTGGAGATAATGTTCAAGGATATATTATCAGTATAGGTAACATAGTTATTCTTGTTAAAGATTTAATTTAAAATGTTTTTTTGTTAAAGGACTTAAGCACAACCTTATAAGCATAATTCAATTTTTTGATGATGGTTAAATTGTTAATTTTAGAAATGATAAGTTCTTAGTACACAATTCCAAGGATGATTTTTTTATTTGTGTCAACCAATATAAGAATGTTTACACTCTTAACTTATAATACCTTAGGAGCCATGAATTACCTTTCCTTAGTGAAATCAAAGATCACTCTTGGTTATGGAATATAAGTTTGGGACACTAAAACCTTAGAAAATTATCTAAATTGACTAAGAAGATACTTTTTAAGGATCTACTGAAACTTAGTTTTGATTCTTTAAAAGTTTGTGACCTTTTTAAATATGATAAGAAACATAAGTCTAGTTTTAAATCTATTAGTAAAGTTTAAACTACTAATGCTTTACAATTAGTGAACTTGGACTTATTCGATCCTACACAAACTTGAAATATTAGAGGAAAATTTTATGTATATATCTTGGTTTATGATTACACTAGATATACATGGGTCTATTTTCTCACAAAGAAATCCGACAATTTTTACTATTTCAAAACTTTTGTATGCAAAGTTAAAAATGATAAAAACCTTAACTTGATAACTATTCATAGTGATAATAGTGGAGAATTTTTTAATTTTTATTTTGAAACTTTTTGAAGTAAGAAAGGTATAAGACATAACTTTTCAGCTCCGAGAACTCCTTATAAAAATGGTGTTATTGAACAAAGAAATAATATTCTCCACGAAATAACAAGAACCATGTAGGGTGAATACTAAATTACAAAACATTTTTCGGAAAAATCAGTTAGTACTACTTGTTATACTATAAATCAACTTTTGATAACAACTTTTCTTAATAAAACTCTTTATGAGTTATAGACTAGTCAAAAACCAAAATTTTCATACTTTA
The DNA here is from genome assembly GCA_963277665.1 of Viscum album. Classification (NCBI taxonomy): domain Eukaryota; kingdom Viridiplantae; phylum Streptophyta; class Magnoliopsida; order Santalales; family Viscaceae; genus Viscum; species Viscum album. The sequence continues at coordinate 1,715,048,779 of OY728157.1, forward strand.
GAGTATTTGGATGTAAAGTATTCATCCTGAATACGAAATATAACTTAGATAAATTTTCACCCAAATATGACGAAGGAATATTTTTAGGTTATTCCACTACCTTTAAGTCTTATAGAGTTTTTAATAAAATTTATTGTACTATTTAAGAAACAGTACATATTAAATTTGATGAAATCAATACTTTTTTTAAACAACAGCAACCCATATCCTCCTTATATGTTATTTCTAAAATTGATCTTCAACCTTTGTTAGAAAGTACTTCTTATAAAGAATATACACAAGAAATAGTTTATTTAGTATTTACTAAGGAAGATTTTATACCTTATGTTGATGAAAAGAGTTTACAAAACCTTTTATTTGGAATAATCCTAGTGATAGTATCATTGGCAGTGTAAATCAACCTGTTAGGACTAGAAGTTATTTAAGAAATAAATTTGAACATATTTATTTTCTTTCACAATTTGAACCTAAGAATCCTGATGAGGCTTTAGGATATGAGGATTTAATTAAGGCTATGCAGGACGAACTCAATGAATTCAAAAGGAACAAAGTCTATACCTTGGTTTACCAACCTAGAAAAACATCTATAATTGGAGTAAAATGGGTTTTTAGAAACAAATGTGATAAAAATGGAATAATCATTATAAATAAAGTAATATTTGTTTCTAAAGGTTATAACCAACAAGAAGGCATAAACTATGAATAAACCTATGCATTAGTGTCCAAATTAGAAGCTATTCGTATTCTACTAGACTTTTCGGCATTCTTTAATTTCAAATTTTTTCAAAAGGATGTGAAGTGTTCTTTTATTAATGGACATGTTTAGGAGGAAGTTTATGTTGAACAACCCCCTGGTTTTGAAAATACAAAACATCCTTAATAGGTTTTTTTACAAAACTATTTTGTTAAGGGAACTGTGAATACAACCCCTTTTATAAAAGAAGTTAACAAAAATATTATGATTATTCAAATATATGTTTATGAAATTATATTTGGATCAACTCAAAATTCTCTAACAAATTCCTTTATAGATCTTATGAAATTTGAGTTTGAGATTAGTATGATGGGAGAGTTAACATTTTTTCTTGGTTTTTAAATTTCTCAAAAACCATATAGAACTTATATATCTCAACATAAGTATATTATATATCTTATTAAAAAGTTTGGATACAACAACATAAAAAGTATTAGTACAACCATCAGTACCTCAAATACACTTTATCTTGATGAGGTTTGGAAACTAGTTGATCAAAATATTTTTAGAGGTATGATAGAAAGTTTACATTACCTAACTGATAGCTGTCCATACTTAATGTTTTCAATATTCTTATGTGAAATATATCAAGATAACCTAAATGAATCCCATTTAAAATTAGTGAATTAATTTTTTTTATCTAAAGTGAAATATGGATTTAGGTTTTTTTATTCTTCTAGAAATGATTTTGAATTAAAAAGTTCATTGGATGATGAATTTGGTGGTTTTATAATGGATAGAAAAAGTACACATGGAATATGTCATTTATTAAAAGATTCATTAGTTTCTTGGTCTTATAAGAAAAAAAACTCAGCAGCACTCTCCACTACTAAAGCCGAAAATGTGGAAGCTAGAAGTTTTTGTGCTCAAGTATTATTGATGAAACACACACTCACTGACTATGACATGAGTTTTACTAAAAATCAAATACTATGTGATAATAAAATTGTTATTTCTTTATGTAATAACCATGCACATCACTCTCATGAAAAACACATAGATATTCAACACAATTTTCTTAGGGATCACACACTTAAAGGATATATCATTTTACAGTTAATCAGAATGTAAGATCAACTCATTGGTATTTTTAAAAAACCATTACGTTCTGATAGATTTGCATACATTAAACAAAATCTAGGAAGGATCAAGATAAATTAATCATTCACATATATGCTTTTTACCCATCTCTTTACATTAAGTTACTCCATTTTATAGGGTGAGTACATATGTTTTTTATTTTTCAAAACTTTTATGTTTTTTAAAATTTTAATTTTCTTAAATTTTTTATCATAATGGGTTTAATGGACTCATACTTATTTATAAAATTTTAGGATTTAATAAGATAATATAACATATAAAAGGTTAAAAATTTTCCATACTCAAATTTTTCTTAAAATGTTTTTGTATTTAGAAATTTTTTGATAATAATTTATTATTTCTGATATATCATATTATGTTTTACTTCTAAAAAATATTTTAAATATTCCTTTAAAAACCTCTGTATTTATTTTATATAATAAAAATATCATATTAAATATTTTAGAACCATTTAAATATAATTATTTTATAAAATTCAAGAAGAACATCATTATCATACTGATAAAAACATTCTACTCTAAAAGGTATTCTTCTTATCTTTTAAATTTTTTGCACTATTTCATTATAATTGTTTTAACTTGTTGTTATTATTTAGTATAGTTTTCTAATTTCTTATTCTTTGTTATGTTCACTCTCAATATGATAAATACTTTAAAAACTCAAAAGTTAAAAATCATTTTAATATTTCTTTAGATTATTCTAAATCGTCATATCTGTTTAGATCAAATACGAATTGCTGAATTATCTTTGGAAGATGAGCCATTATCCAAAATAACATATAAAAAGGCCCCCCATGCCCCACATCAGAAAACTTTCAATCTTATTATGATGAATTAATACTACATTCAAAACTCTCTAGTCCAAATGTCATAATCCCTAGTTTCTTCCCCTCTATAAGATGTCTGTAGCTATTGATTTTAATGAATGATTTATATTTAGAGAATAGTTAGTAAATAAAACCTGTTATGAAAATTATGATTCTACTCTAAATAAAATTATATAATTTCAGGGATGGAAATATTTGTGTGTAGTAAAATTAGATGAGGATCCTAATTTAGTATATCATGATATCATTAGATAATTTTATAGTTCAATGATGTTTATAAATTAGGATAAAAAACAAAATATTTCTTCCACAATTTATGGAAAAGGTTATCATATTTCATATAGAAAATATCCAAAAAAATTTAGAATATCATCATACGGAGAAACCTTTTTTCCTTCTCATAATTTACCTGAAAATCCTGGTTCATTTAATAAGAATAAAGTAGATGATTCATTATTTGATCACTATGAAAAATTTCAGAAGGTGACTCATCTCACTCTGAATAATCAAGTTATTTCTTTGTGGATTCAAGGTTTCTTAACTCCAAGAAAAAGGGATCATATCACATTAAAGGTAACTGATGTTTTTGTTTTAAATTTTCTTATAAATATTATATAGATAGATCTTATTAGATACATTTTTCTTATCATCAAAAAAATAAAATCCGATTCTATTAAGTCTCAAATTATTATGTTTTCAGATATGATAAAAAATTTAATGCTTAAGTGCATGAAGTTTTTCAATATTGAAAATAAGTCAAATCCAAAGAAGTTGAAAATATAATTTATTAGATATGATACTATGAAAAGGAAGTGGTTCAACTTTGATGAAGAATCAAAGAATTTTGTTGATATATCTAGTGGTACTTCTTTGGAAGCAGAAACTTCTAAGAAATCTGAGATAAGTGTTTAGAAGAAAAATAAGAAATTTGACCAGGGTGAGCAGGAAAAGAAAAGAAAACCTGAGACTTCGCCTCTAAAGAAAAATAATAAAAAAAGTTAGTACCAGATGATGTAAGAGATGAATAGGTAATCAAGAATGAAGAAAGTAAATATGGGTATCTAGTTATCATAATTGAATGAGTAGATACCTTGGGCTTAAATATTCATGGTGCTGATACTCTTGAAAAATAAGTAAAGGAAAAGAAACAAAAGAAGAAACTACAAGCTGCAAGATTGGTATATTATTTAATGAAAGGTGTCGAGGTAGCCTTAGAAAATGTTGTCTTACCCACTTAAACTGATCAACCTAATACAGATGTTGGGTCAGTGTTTAAATAAACTTCAGTTATGTATACTGATGTTCCTTCAATATCTAATAAAGGAAAGGATAAAATTATTGATTGATCAGTACCACCTAGAGTTCAACAAAAACCATCAGAATCGACAACTATAGGAAAATATGATTGAAGAAAAGAGTCTTAGCTCCATGATCAGTTTATTAAATCATTACAGGAAGGTGTGAAATGGATTGATAAGTTAGAAAATGTAGGAGAAGAAGTTCAAGAAGTAAGTGAATATGAAGAAGAGATCCTAGAAGAAAAAATATCTAATTTTAGTGAAGAAGATGAAGAGGAAGATAAAAATGATAATAAAGATAAAGATAAAGAAGATGATGAATATAAATAAGAAGAAGAAGATGGATATTATAAATCTGATAAGTTTTCTTTAAGAACATCACATGCTTCATTATTGTATTTATACAAAAAAATTGATCAAATAGAAAAATATGAAAGTCATGAGAAGAAAAAATCCCCATCAGATAAATAAGTTGAATATTCATCTAATAAGGATGAAAGAGATCAAAGATCAAATAAATAAGGTAATATAAATGAAAATTTTTATGATTATATCATTGAAATTTCTAATATAAAGAAAGTTGGAGATACAATTTTCAAATCAGGGTCAAAGGCAGATGAAAAAAGTAAGAAAAAATAAGTGGAAACTTGAACTAGCCATCCTCAATTGCCTAAAGTTAAATTATTAGATTCTATGAATATTATTATAGTGAAAGGAGTTTATTATATAATTTGGGATTTATAAATACTTTAAGTAATAATTCCTTACTTTCCCAGTCTAGAAGCCAAGGTGGATTTTATTTATGAAAATCAAATTCAAAAATTGGAGTCAATTAAAGTTTTATCTGATATAGTGAGTAAGAATGAGGATAATCTTAAAGTCCTTCAAGAAAGTTCTCAAGATCATAAGAAGCCATGCAATAAATTGGTGAAATGGTCTCACAATTTTGATTCCAATTTCAAGATTCATGAAGAATCTATTGAATATTTTAAGAAAACAATGAATGAATTCATAGAATATTTTAATGAGTTATCCAAAGTAATTTCAGATAGAGTGAAATTCATGGAGAATTTCAAGAATGCAACTAAAAACCAGACTGAGGAAGTGAAAGAGTTACATGGTAATATGTAATATATGTAGTCATAGATTTTAATACTCAAAAATCAAAAATATGAAATCATCATATTGAAGAATCAAAATAAAAAATTTAATGAAAGGCATCGGATCCAAGAAAAAAAATCAGTCTCAAGATAAAGTGATAGAAAAGTTTCAGGAAGAAAATAAAGGGTTCAAAAAGATGAAAACCATTCTCATATATTTAATACATAAATATTAACATATTTTTCCATTTGAACTCTTATTGTATTTGTTTATTGTATTTTGTTAACATATTTTTTCAATGAAAAAATTCTTCATCTCATTAAAAATTGTTTGAATGTTTTCCAATTATGACTGGTTTAATATTATTTCATATTTTTTGTGGATGATTAAGTAATTCATTATATTTTTTAGTATACTTTTTTATCTAAACCTTTTCAGGAAACTCAAGAATTTTACCCATGATTTTTCAAAATCACAAAGGGGGATAAATAAACATATTTGGGAGATAAATTTTCTTACATTAAGGAAATTTTTATACAAAGGGGGAGTAATTCCTTTAAGAAGTAGAATATGATCCTTATGGGGAGTTTTTATCCCACAGGACAGTTAGTCGTATTCATCTGTGTATGCAGATAAGTTTTAAAACTCAGGGGAGGAGAAGATTTTATGTTTAATACTGAATACTAATTACTTGAAAGATAATGGACTATAAGTGCAGTTGGGGTATTAGACTAGTGTTTAAAGCTACCCTGTAATCCTTTATCAATTAGGTTTCAATCCGTATAAGGCTCAAAATTTCGGGATTTATGGGGTTTTAGGTAGGGTACGCATGTGGCGTGGTTCACATCGGTGAGGATTTCATGTTGGAAGTGGCCATCGGCAGGGAGGGATACATGGTAGATTGAAATATCTTACGTCATGTGGAGGTGATCTTAATGACGGTGAGATGTAAGGGATGAAAAAGATCCTGCATCGGGTGAAGGAAGTCTTAACGACGACAGGATTTTGGGGGTAATAGATCTCCTTCACTAGGAAAAGGAACTCTCAACAATAGAGGGATGTACGGGGGGAATGTGATGGTTTTCATCTGGTGGTGGAGTAATAGGATGGTGGGGTGGAATGAAAGGATGATAAGTGGGATTCCTGATGAGTGGTGGTAGTCATGATGGTGCAACAGGATTCACCAGGGAGGACATCAGTTGGGTTAAACGATGATGCGACAAAGCAACATCATAGTGGTTGGTTCGACTAGACTGGGCAATGGGATTCCTGGTGGTATATTGGGATGATGAGAAAATCGACTTCAGAAAAAATAATTTGGATCAGATCCTAGGTGTAGTCCCAAATTAGGTCAAAGTAGGGATAAATCACCAACAATGCTCTCATATTTGGATGTTTGAGAGGATATGTCTTTTCCATCAGTACCAGGACCATGCAGTTGTGCATTGGGATTTATAGCTGAGATGCTTTGTTGTTCAATTTTTGTGGTTCAAAAATAATTTATATCAACTAGGGTGGGGATTACGGTTGGTCATTTGGTCCTTAGGCCTAAAATGACCATGCATTAAGGCTTAGTGCCTCTGGGTCTATAGACTATATAAAGGTTACCCCTAAACTTGTAAAAGGGGATTATCAAATTAATAAAAATACATAAAGCCTTTGGGTGTTATGGTAATGGACTGTAAGTTTTTCAAAGTTATTTTCTATTTAAATTTTTTGGTTTATTCTTTCCAAAAAGGGGGATATTATTGAGTCAAAAGTTATACTTATGACTTTTCTATTCCTTTTGTTTTGGAAATCACAAACACTTTCTTAAATACATGTTTACTAATATTTTATTCTTAATGTATTTTAAAATGTTTTTGTAGAACATATAACCTTTTACCATAATTATAAATAGTTCAAAAGTATTCATGAATATAAACTAACATTATTCATTACAATTTTTGTAATTAGTATGGATCTGATAAACATAGAACTCACCATTATCAGATCAGATATAAGACTTTTTGTCTTGTATTTCATACTAAAAAAGTCTTTATAATTAGACTGATATTGGAACTGATAAACATCAGATTCAAACTCATAAATATTATCATAATGAAATCTGTAAGCAAGTTCATCAGACTGACAAAGTTTAAATTTTGAATATGGAAAATGATTTCTATTGTAAGGAATAATTTTTACACTATAATGGTATAAATAAATACAACATCGGACATTCTGTTATTCCAGAAAGATATATTTTTTCAAATTCTATGTGTTCAAGTCCTTATGAAAAACTCAAAGAAAATATAACCATTGGGAGATCAAGATGACCATTTGGATCTCACCTACAAATACCCTATCATTAAAAGAGTTTAAAGATGATAAATGTAGCTGACGATACTAAGATGAGCGATTCATTTGAAAATTATCATTGTGTGAGAGATCTGAAGATTATAAAGCGTGAACAACTTTTTCTTAGTATTTTTTCATTAATTTAGAGTTTTTTCTTATTAAGGGAACCTTGTCAGGTTGTCCCATTAAGAATACTATAAATTTCTAGTCAGTGGAAAGCCTTTGAACATTTATTAAAATAAAGGAAAAGTATAGAAAACAAGTACCACAAGCCAGAAAAGACAACTATAGATCATAAAAATCATACTCGTCACCACATCCATGATAGATTTCTTCCTCTACGGTAGCTGATTCCCACTAGGAGCTTTCATTGTTCTTCAGAATCTTGGAATAATTCCTTCTAAGATTCAACTTCTCCAGAGATAGAAACTTCTTAGAAGACTGCATACTGTTTTTCAAACCAGATACTACCCTACCATCCTTCTTGACAGAAGACCTGGTAGAAACCATCTTTAGTAGATAAGAATAGTATTTATTTGGCCTTTTTGGTGGTGGGGTAGTCATAACTTCTTCATTCCTGGACACCTTCTTCCCACCCTGAACAATGTCACTATAGGAAGTCCGAACCATGCCAATATCATTTTCCTTGTCACTATCAGATATATTCCCCCATTTTTCTAGGGATATGTACCTCTTAGTGACCATCATTCACTCGCCGTTACTGCTAAAATTGAATAATAGTATCAATCATGTCTAAACAGTGTGGGTGTTCCACAAACTCATGACCATCATGTATCCCCTTATTCATTACACCGTATCTGATTACAGCAACATGAGAAGAGAAATCAAGCTGCATACTGCCACCTTCATTCATTGGAGTACGATCATCTACATGAGAGTTATTATCATGCTTCAATTATTGAAAGATATTACTAGTGGAAACTGTGATTATCACACCTCCATCACCATCTTACTTCCCTTTAAACTCTTCAGTATAGACATCCGAAGCCCCCAAGATTAAACCATCCTCAGATACTACAGAGTCCAAATTCTCCTCAGTCATAGGCTCTGGCTACGGGGAATAGTATGTCATGGTATTTTCCACTGTAATTACCTTCTCAATACCAAGATCACACTTTAGGTGATAAAAAATTGCCTAACCATCAGATCTGGTGGCCTCCATTGCACCTCCTTCTGAACATTACCATGCAATTTGACCTCTGCAAGACCAATATGCTCGGCTGCCCACACCAAATTTGCATGATATTTCTTCTCAGCCACTTCTTGTCCAACATAAATTGCATCCACACACTCCCTGATCTTGAGATACTTCCACAGAGTCATGCCTTGGAGGAATAATTCTAGGTGGATCCCTCAACAGTGGAAAATCTGAAAAAGATGCAGCACAACCACCACTACCCATCATCATCACCCCCTGTGAAACCCCAGTCAATCCTTTGGTTCTCATGACCAAATCAACCACACACAACATATTAGAGCATCCAAAATTCAAATATGACAACCTTATTCCATCGAAACTCCTTCCCATCCGTGATCCAAACCCAATTCACAGGAGACCTCACAACATCAATCTCAACACAAATCCTTGGACAGATGGGGTGACATACCACCTCTGTTCGATGATCAGAGCAAAGATACTGGCCTATCATATTCCCAATAGCACAAAAAATGGAGGGATTTTTAAAGGAAAGTGGAAGACCAGGGAGACTCACCCATGTTTCCATTTTCGAGGGGTCACGCCACATGTGGAAATCAAGACTCCATCGAAATAGATAAAAAGGATCTTCGTTGAATCTTCAAGGGGCTTTGGATTAGGAGGTAATCAAATTGTCTTCTGACTCAAACCGAATCATCAAGTGCCTCCTATTAATTAAGACGAATACCACACGCTCTTGAAGATCCCAAGAATTGAAAAAAAGGTCAAACTCATCAACCGAAGGGAACTGAAGATGAAACTGACCCCCCAGAGTGAGATTACATAGATCCGTGGCACTATTGAGCTCCGCTGAGGAAATAAAGAGTTGAGGCGCTCCCTGGAAGAGGTCATGGACTTTTGGAGAGAGATTAATCCTCAGTAAGGAAGGAAGATAATCAAGATTGGATAACAATAAGAAGGCATTACCCCTTCCATGAGAGTTATGTTGGACGGAGTGGTTTACTCAAGAGGGGGGTGAATTGAGTACCAATTAAAATTTCTGTATTTAATAACAGTATCTTAAAGACCCTCAAATTAAAATAATAAATTAAACTGTAGTGAATTTATATTAAAGTAGAGGTTCTGTTAGATTCTCAAGGGATTGATTAATTCCCAGTTAATCAACACAGGAGTGTGTGATTATCTTTTGAAACTAACTTACTAATCTACACTTAACATAAACACTTGCTAATTTAATTATCAAAGTAACTTTAAAAACAGTATTAGTTTTAAAGTGATTAGCAGCGGAATAAAACTTTGAAAGAGATGGCACAACAATGTAACCAAGAGGTTCAGTCTCAAGCCGAGACTTAGTCCTCTCAAAAGTTTATATAAAAATGATCCACACCCTAGATCGGGGTTCAACAGTTTACAACTGTCCAGGTCCAAGACCTCTACCACTGTTCTTCGTGGGAAACAGTACAACAACAACCAGCTGTCCAGGTCACACACGACCTCTACCACTGTTATTCGTGGGAAAGAAAGAATGAAAGAGTTTGGTTAGGATTTAAAAATCCTTCAGTTTGAGTACAGGAGACAGTGTATGTGTTAGGTACAGCAGATAACACACACTGCTCGAAAAGTATAGTAATAAATCACAGAACAAGATATGTAGAGTTTAGAAGTGGTTCTGGTGATTTCAGTGTAGCTCTGGACTCCTTTGGATTCGATCAGAAGTGAGTCTGAGTCCTCTTCTCGTTTCTGTTTGAGAAACAGAGTGTCGTATGCTCCAGGTTCACAGAGTGAAAAATGTAGTCGATGAAGCCCTTCGATATTCTTTTGTATGCACAGAACTCTTCTTGAGTAGTCTTTATTGTATATATGATTCTGTCTTGCTTGGTTCTTCTTGTATGCACAGAACTCTTCAAGTATGTCATATGTCTTCCTTGTCTCTGTGTGTGTTGTCTATATTCTCTTTCAGCAGAGTCTTCTTTTATTTATGTCACGTGCAACAGGAGACATAAAAGATTTCCTTTCTGTAGGTACGAGGTACGGATTCAGTGAGTCGAGTGATCGGTAGGTAATCAACATCGGTAGCTTGAACATCGGTAGCTTGAACATCGGTAGCTCAATGTCATTAGTTGCTTTGACTCTATTGGTGGCTCTATGCGTCGGTTGGTACATGCTTGTATCAGTGACTTTGTTTATCGGTAGCTCCATGCGTCGGTAGCTGCATGCGTCGGTAGCTCCATGCATCGGTAGCTCTATGCATCGGTAGCTCCATGCATCGGTAGCTCCATGCATTGGTAGCTCCATGCGTGTATCGGTAGCTCTGAGTCTGTCAGTAGCTTCGTCCATCGGTGACTCTTATTCCATCGGTAGCTATTTATACTTACACCGGTAGCTCTATAATTGTATCGGTAGCTGTATGTAAGTCAGTAGCTTATATTTATAAGTACATCGGTAGCTCTGTGTTAAGTATATCGATAGCTTTCTGTCGGTAGACTAAGTCTATCGGTAGACTGGTTACCGGTAGCTCTTTATCAGTAGCTATGGGCAGAGTACTTATCTGTTTTATGCAGAACACATCCGATTGGGTTAGAATCAATTTATAACTTGTATGAACATAGATAAAAGAGTATTAACATATTCCAAAGACTATTTTAAAGATTATTATTGGTTTGATCACAGATTTGAAAGAATTTAAGTATAGATCAATGATACTTAAAAATATCATAGAAAATGAAAACATAATTGGGATTTTCAATACATATGAATACATGATTGAGATTATCAAAATAGGTGAGGTCAACAATCTCCCCCTTTTTGATAATCACAATTTATGATATGGACATTTAACATAGTGAAAATATAATAGTTAATAGTATAATATTGAATTCAATTTTCTTATTGAAAACAGCATCAGAGATAATAGAAATAGTATGATACATACATAAGTTATCAGAGGTAACAATCATAAGGTACTAAATAGACATAAGGTATCAGAGGTAAAAATGAAAAAAGGGTAATGTGTCTCCCCTTATTCCTTATTTTTCTCAATTGAAAATATTTTTCATTCTCTCAGTTTGTTCTCCACCGCTTGTTATTTTTCTCCCCCTTATTATTCTCTCAATTTGTTTTCCCCCTTTCTTATTCTCTCATTTTGTTCTCCCCCTTTGTGATAATCAAAAAGTGGGAATGCATATATATAGGAGACAAATAAAACATGAGAAGTAAAAGGAGTTCTTCTGTATTAGAGTAGTCAAAAAGTACAGAAACAGAATACAAATGAATTCCTATCAAAAATCCTGGCCACTGGATCATTCCACCTCTTCCACGTGAGATTTTCCTTTGGGATCAGTAGAAGGTTCGGGTGGTGAGGAGTCAGGTGAAGGTTTTGGAATGCCAGAAAAGATCAAAGGAGGTTGGGCCACTGACACAGAGTCAGGCCTGTAGGTTGAAGATCTTTGGGTGATCATTGGTGTGAGGCTTCGAATAGCTTGAGCAGGAGTCAGCTGGACTGTGGAAGCAGCTGAGGCAGAAGCAGGCAAAGCAGGAGGTATGATGACTGGTCTGGCATCAACATGCAAGAAGGGCAGCAGCAGATTTCTAAAATCCATAATAATTCCTCCTCCTCTTTCCATAGCAGAGATGAAATCATCTTTGTTCTCCATGAATTTCTCTAAGGCAGGAGTCAGTTCTCTTAGTTTGCTCACTTGTTCTCTGAAATCTTGAGTGACTGGAGGTAGCTTCATGTTTTCCAACATCAGCTTGAAGTGGTGTTTGAGTTGATGCTTGGTGAAAATTCTGGTGAAGTAGTGGTCCACTTTGTTCTTTATGGCTTCCTGAGAGGCAGAGGCTTCTCTCATATAATCTTGAACAATCTTCATTATTTCTCTGGAAGAATCTCTTGTAGAAAGCACCACTCGGCTCAACTCTGATGAGTCCACAGATCCACTGGTTGAAATAGAACCAATCTCCTCCTTCAACATTGCTCGAACTTGATTCAGATCAACTGATAGTTTGGATGTGAGAGGGCCAAGAGAGAAGGAAACAATTTCTTTGAAACTCTTAGACAAACCACTGATTAGGCTTTGAACTTGAGAGTCTTGCAATTGAACATGATCCTTCCTTGAGGTTTTGAAACTTTCAAACACCGAGACAAACTGGATTACTACACTCTTCACATACGCTAGGTCCTTGTCAGCTTGAGACTTGGAGCTCATATAAGAGTCCAAAGCAACAACTGTTGTCTTGAGAGCTTCAAGATCTGCTTCGATCCTAGAAGACTGAGTCTGGCACTCTTTCACTTCTTCCATAAGCTCAGACATAAAAGAAGATAAATTACAAGCCAGAGATAGCTCGAAGGATCTCTCCAACATTTTCATTTCTTCATAAAAGCTTTGCTTCATCTCAGCAACTGATGCACTGAATGATTCTTTCAGCTCATTCTTCATGGATTCAAGATCAGATTTAGAGACAAAATCACTTGAAACAACTGCAGCAGATCCTCTTTCTAATGCCAAACTAACTACAGAATCAGTCTTTATTGAATTAATTGAGGATGTAAGAGAGGTTTCCATTAACTTCACTTCTTCAACAAAACTGGTTTTGAGGTCCTCTTTCAGCTTATTCAGGTCATGAAATCTGACCACATCATCTGGCAACGACTCCGAAGCAAGATCATAATTGGTCTTCGGTCTATTCACAGTCATCTCATTATCAGAATTCGGATAATCCAATCCACAGACTATAAACCCTGGGTCTTCTACCCAGTCTCCAAGCTCAACAGCTACTGTAACATTTCCAAGAATAGATTGATGCTCCCCCTCAATGGGTGAATTCTCATGTATCACAACAGCATTCAGTGCTGGATTCTCTTCATCAGAATCTTCTACTACAAGTTCCACAGGTGCAGCATCTAGAAGATCTTCTGATACAGGTACAACTTCTTCTGTATCTTTTTCTATTTCAACAGCAGGCATGGCTGAGTTTCCAATCAAAGGACTCATACTTAAACTACCAGAAGCAGGCGATTCAGATACATTCTCCTTTTCCTCTTCTTCTTGGTGAGGTATAGACTGGTCTTCCTCATGAGTAGACAAAATTTCCTCTACCTTTCCTTTCCTAGAATAAACCAATTCTGCAACAGGACTTGGGGGCAAGTCTGGATCTCCTCCAACATCCATGGGAGTTTCTTCTTCTTCTTCTGTTTCTTACTACACCAAGAAACTAAGGATTTTCCAAGCAAATGACATGTTCCTGATGTGCTTTTTCTATCTAACTTAAAACCAGCAAAGTCAGCATCTGAATAACTCATTAACTCAAAGTATTGTCCTTTTGGGTAAAACAAACCTAAGTTAACCGTGTGTTTAAGATATTTAAAAATTCTTTTAACAGCAAGCAAATGAGATTCTTTTGGATTAGCTTGAAATCTAGCACACATACACACACTAAACATAATATCAAGTCGACTAGTAGTAAGATAAAGTAAACTACCAATCATACCTCTGTAACTGGTTTGATCAACTGGTTTCCCAGTTTCATCTGCGTCCAATTTACAGGTAGTACTCATAGGAGTATCACTTTCCTTAATACTATCCAATCCAAAACGTTTTAAAATATCCTTTGTATATTTACTTTGATTCAAAATAATACCATTTTCATTTTGAAATACTTGAAATCCAAGAAAGTACTTAAGTTCTCCCATTAAGCTCATTTCAAATTCATTTTGCATACTTTTTGAAAAATCAGTACATAAAGAGTGTTTAGAAGATCCAAAAATAATATCATCAACATATATTTGTACAACTAACACATCTTTAGAAATTATTTTAATGAAAAGAGTTGGATCAACAATCCCTTTAGTAAAACCTTTTGAAATAAGGAAATTACTAAGTCTATCATACCAAGCTCTTGGAGCTTGTTTCAAACCATACAAAGCTTTAGAAAGTTTAAAAAATTGATTTGGAAAATGGGGGTTAGTAAATCCAAGTGGTTGTTCTACAAAAACATCTTCAATTATAAAACCATTTAGAAATGCACTTTTCACATCCATTTGATATAACTTGAAATCCAGATGTGCAGCATATGCAAGTAAGATCCTAATGGATTCTAGTCTAGCTACAGGTGCAAAAGTTTCCTCATAGTCTATACCTTCTTCTTGACTATATCCTTGTGCAACTAGTCTAGATTTGTTTCTAACTATATTTCCAGATTCATCTACTTTATTTCTAAAAACCCATTTTGTGCCTATTGTCAAAGTGTCCTTAGGTCTGTCAACTAATTCCCAGACTTTGTTTCTTTCAAACTGATTTAATTCTTCCTGCATAGCTATTACCCAGAATTCATCATTGATAGCATCATTGATATTTTTGGGTTCTAGATGTGAAAGAAAGGCTTGATGTTCAACCTGGTTTCTTAGAGAAGCTCTAGTCTGTGTTCCTCTATCAAGATTACCAACAACAGCTTCTAAAGGATGATTCTTTAGAATCCTCGTTGATCTGGTAAAGGTTGGACTAGAAATTTCAGGTTCATCTATAGGTTCGGGTTCAACAGAAGCAGATTCTGGAAAAAGTCCAGAACTGGATGCTTTTATAACAGGTTCTTTAGAATTATCATTAAGGTCCAGAATAGACAAATCTTCTTCAAGATTCTCAAGAGAGGTTTTAGGCTCATGTGGATCAGTTTCATCAAACTTGATGTGAACAGATTCTTCCACACATTTAGTTCTCTTATTGAATACTCTATAGGCTTTACTTGAAATAGAGTAACCCAGAAAATTTCCTTCATCACTTTTGGAAGCAAACTTATCCAGATTATCTTTAGTATTCAGAATAAATACTTTGAAACCAAAAATTTTAAAGTAATTAACCTTAGGCTTTCTATTGTTCCACAATTCATAAGGGGTTTTCTTAAGAACAGGTCTGATTAAGACTCTATTAATGACATAACAAGCTGTATTTACAGCTTCAGCCCAAAAATAAATAGGCAGATCATATTCATTGAGCATGGTTCTAGCAATTTCTTGAAGGGTTCGGTTTCTTCTTTCTACTACACCATTCTGTTGGGGTGTTCTAGGGGCAGAAAAGTTATGAGTATAGCCATTGTGTGAGCAATAAGATTCAAAATCTTGATTTTCAAACTCACGACCATGATCACTCCTCAAAGTTTTAATCTTAAGTCCACTAAGGTTCTCTACAGATTTAGAGTATTTAACAAAATAAGAACAAGCTTCACTTTTGTGAGCTAGAAAATATACCCAAGTATATCGAGAAAAGTCATCTACAAGAACATAAACATAGTGCTTCCCATTTAAACTAGAAACTCTAGAAGGTCCAAATAAATCCATGTGAACCAACTCGAGAGGTTGAGAAGTTGACACTTCTTTCTTTGATTTAAAAGAAACTTTATGTTGCTTTCCTTTTTGACAGGGGTTACACACTCTATCATTTGGGAATTCTAATTTGGGTAGGTCTCTAACTAGGTTTTTTCTAGAGAGTTTTCTAAGTGAGTGAATGTTGCAATGTCCCAATCTTCTGTGCCATAGCCAAGATTCTTTATGAAAAGCATTCAAACAAGTATTATTCTGCTTAGCTAAAGAATTCAGATTAACAGCATAAACATTTTCATTTCTTAAGGCAGAAAATACCAAAATATTCTTAGAATTAAAAACTTTACAAGAATCATTTTCAAATTTAACATGAAAACCATCATCACATAACTAAGAAATACTTAATAAATTGTATTTAAGGCCATCAACAAATAAAACTTTAGAAATCAAAATTGAATCAGTGTTACCAATCTGGCCTAGGCCGATGATTTTTCCTTTTGAATTATCACCAAAAGTGACAAAGCCTCCATCAACTTTTATTAAACTCTTGAAACAAGAAAAGTCTCCTGACATATGTCTTGAACATCCACTTTCCAAATACCAGGTCTCTTTACAGGATCTCTTTAAGCAAGTTCCCTGAGAAGTGTTTGTCATAAAGCACATGTTTGCTCGATTCCTTTCAGAGTCTGAAGATTCAGCTTCACTTGTGCTGTCTTCTGAAGCACTCCAAGTAGCCTTCATGGCTTTCTTAAACTTATTTTCCTTATATTCATATTTCTTTTTATACTTCATCTTTGGACAGTCGGCTTTAATATGTCCTTTTCTCTTGCACTCATAGCAGACAACATCATCTGATTTGTCATTCTTCTTCCAGTCCTTTTTCCATTTACCTTGGTGATCATACTTACCCTTATAGTTTGTTTTTCTGAAGAACTTCTTTTTCCTATAAAATTTCTTAAATCTTCTAGCAATGTGAGCCATCTCAGCATCACTGTCAGAATCACTTTCACTGTCTTCACAGCTTGAACTTTCAACTACAGCTTGAAGCTTTTCTTTGTCCTTATTCTTTGAAGTTGAGGATTTGAAAGCGACAAACTTTCTTGCAGGTTCATTTTCTTCCTCCTTATTCACTTTAAGCTCTTCTTCATACATCATCAGCTTGCCAATCAGTTCCTTGACAGGTAGAGCAGCAATGTCACATGATTCTCTGATTGAGACAGATGTGCCTCTCCATCTATCAGGTAGACATCTCAAAATTCTCATAATTTGTTCCTTCGATGAGACATCCTTTCCCAGCGAGATCATTGTATTGACAATTTCATTGAACCTGAGATACATGTCAGAAATGGGTTTGTCAGGCTTCATTTTAAAATTATCATACTTGATAGTATAAGTGTTCAATCTCATTTCTTTAACATTCGTTGTTCCTTCATGAGAAACAGCTAAGGTATCCCAAATTTCATATGCAGTTTTACAAGCAGAAATTCTATTAAACTCTTCATCTCCTAGAGCACAGTACAAGGCATTCATAGCTTTACAGTTGTTATTGTAAGCAGTCTTTGTAGGTTCATCCCAAGTAGATTTAGCAGTAGTGGGAATTTTGTATTCTGATTCAATGGCAGTCCAAATATCAAAACCTATGCTTTCTAGATGAATTTTCATTTTCAGTTTCCACTGAGCATAATTAGTTCCATTGAAGAAAGGTGGACGGTTAGTAGCAGCACCCTCAAGTCTATTGTCCATGATAAGAAAATTTTAAAGAGATAAAAATTTAGATATAACAGAAATTTTAAGAACTTTAAAATACAACTAAAATCACAGTTCAAAAGCAGAGTACTTTTAGAAAGTATTTTCAATCCTCTGATACCAAGTGTTGGACGGAGTGGTTTACTCAAGAGGGGGGGTGAATTGAGTACCAATTAAAATTTCTGTATTTAATAACAGTATCTTAAAGACCCTCAAATTAAAATAATAAATTAAACTGTAGTGAATTTATATTAAAGTAGAGGTTCTGTTAGATTCTCAAGGGATTGATTAATTCCCAGTTAATCAACACAGGAGTGTGTGATTATCTTTTGAAACTAACTTACTAATCTACACTTAACATAAAAACTTGCTAATTTAATTATGAAAGTAACTTTAAAAACAGTATTAGTTTTAAAGTGATTAGAAGCGGAATAAAACTTTGAAAGAGATGGCACAACAATGTAACCAAGAGGTTCAGTCTCAAGCCGAGACTTAGTCCTCTAAAAAGTTTATATAAAAATGATCCACACCCTGGATCGGGGTTCAACAGTTTACAACTGTCCAGGTCCAAGACCTCTACCACTGTTCTTCGTGGGAAACAGTACAACAGCAACCAGCTGTCCAGGTCACACACGACCTCTACCACTGTTATTCGTGGGAAAGAAAGAATGAAAGAGTTTGGTTAGGATTTACAAATCCTTCAGTTTGAGTACAGGAGACAGTGTATGTGTTAGGTACAGCAGATAACACACACTGCTCGAAAAGTATAGTAATAAATCACAGAACAAGATATGTAGAGTTTAGAAGTGGTTCTGGTGATTTCAGTGTAGCTCTGGACTCCTTTGGATTCGATCAGAAGTGAGTCTGAGTCCTCTTCTCGTTTCTGTTTGAGAAACAGAGTGTCGTATGCTCCAGGTTCACAGAGTGAAAAATGTAGTCGATGAAGCCCTTCGATATTCTTTTGTATGCATAGAACTCTTCTTGAGTAGTCTTGATTGTATATATGATTCTGTCTTGCTTGGTTCTTCTTGTATGCACAGAACTCTTCAAGTATGTCGTATGTCTTCCTTGTCTCTGTGTGTGTTGTCTATATTCTCTTTCAGCAGAGTCTTCTTGTATTTATGTCACGTGCAACAGTAGACATAAAAGATTTCCTTTCTGTAGGTACGAGGTACGGATTCAGTGAGTCGAGTGATCGGTATGTAATCAGCATCGGTAGCTTGAACATCGGTAGCTTGAACATCGGTAGCTCAATGTCATTAGTTGCTTTGACTCTATCGGTGGCTCTATGCGTCGGTTGGTACATGCTTGTATCAGTGACTTTGTTTATCGGTAGCTCCATGCGTCGGTAGCTGCATGCGTCGGTAGCTCCATGCATCGGTAGCTCCATGCATCGGTAGCTCCATGCATCGGTAGCTCCATGAATTGGTAGCTCCATGCGTGTATCGGTAGCTCTGAGTCTGTCAGTAGCGTCGTCCATCGGTGACTCTTATTACATCGGTAGCTATTTATACTTACACCGGTAGCTCTATAATTGTATCAGTAGCTGTCTGTAAGTCAGTAGCTTATATTTATAAGTACATCGGTAGCTCTGTGTTAAGTATATCGGTAGCTTTCTGTCGGTAGACTAAGTCTATCGGTAGACTGGTTACCGGTAGCTCTTTATCAGTAGCTATGGGCAGAGTACTTATCTGTTTTATGCAGAACACATCCGATTGGGTTAGAATCAATTTATAACTTGTATGAACATAGATAAAAGAGGATTAACATATTCCAGAGACTATTTTAAAGATTATTATTGGTTTGATCACAGATTTGAAAGAATTAAAGTATAGATCAATGATACTTAAAAATATCATAGAAAATGAAAACATAATTGGGATTTTCAATACATATGAATACATGATTGAGATTATCAAAATAGGTGAGGTCAACAAGTTAGATCACGAAAATCCCCCTCTAATCAAGAGGGGGGAGCATGGCTTCACGAAATTAGGTTTAGGGCATCACCAAAAGCGAGAGCATCGCCACGAGAAACTCCTTATCACTCTATATATGTTACTATGATATCCCCCTTAAGAATACTTTTCATTGTAATCATCTTTACAATATGTTATTATGATCAAGGGATTGTAGATATAGAAAGACGGAGAATATGATCATCGTATTGATCGAGGGCTTGCAGGGATAACATGACAGAGCTGATTTATCAGATCGAGGGCTGCATGGGATAGGAAGATAGATCAAACCTGATATTCGCATTGAGGTATTTCCTTTTTGAGGAAAGAAATACTTTCTTATAAGTATATGCTTCCAATTATTTTCCACTATGGTGCACATCATTGTGATTCATGTTGGGATGCTTACTGAAGGTCACGTTGTTGCCCCACATTCCTACTTTCCAAAGGTGGGAGGCACCTGTTGCCTCTTGAGGGATGTTTTCTCCTTAATCAAAATGGGATGATGGGATGTCAGTTCCTCCTTCCATGGATTCCTCCTTAAAACTCGTCGCCTAGTCCATGTATCCATTAAATATTAAGACGTTGTTCATGAAACTCTTCTTGGTGCCATATCTTTTTGGACAATAGTTAATTACATTGCTTATGTCAGGACATTCCAAAGGGGTCAAGTCAGGAAAGTGACCTTCAGTTAAGAGAGTAGTCATGTTGGGCATCACTGGAATGTCTAGACACTAAAACACTAGTACACCTGGATTTTCCCTTATCAAATGGCTTCTCAATGGTGTAGCTTCTTTAGGAATCCCACGTCGAATGTATAGAATTTTATTCCATAGGCATGTCTCTGATGTTTTCCTCGACTTCCCTTGTTTAGCACAGGGTATGTAACAAGTTTAGCATATAGAGGAGATGGATTGAAATAATCAAAACACTGATGGAAGTGGATCAGATGGGTACATCTCTAGGAGAGAGAACCTAGAAGGTTTACCAGATGGATCATTCAGAACACCCATTAAGGATGAACCCAGGATGGTGTGTCCCACAAAGAGGAAGGTTTCACACCATAAAGACAGATTTGGAAACCACAAAGGGTGTATCAAAGAGGATGATGGTCCCACACAAAGGGGACACCAAGGTTTACTAGTGGCTAGGATTGAACCTCAAAGATGCTTCCTACGTACCCTGTTTAGAAGGCAGGGATCAAAACCCACATAGTTCGAGAGGGTGAGGCATGAAATCGGGGTGTACACAACAAGAAAATAACCCATAGATATGTTGGGGATTACACATGGTTAACTGTCAATGTGCTATAAAGAGCACTGAGATGAATGAGGCTTACAAATGGCTAGCTGCCTGTATGGATGGCATGATTTCACTGGGATATAGCAACCCAGGTGAAATCAGGATGCATATGGATGAAGTACCAAAGGGTGGAATGAATGGAGATGGAATCGAGAACCTATGTGAAGGTGAAGGTATTGGTATTGAACCTCATAGAGGTTTCCTAAAAACCCCTATTTCATAGAATCAAAGTATACATAGTTCTGGAATGGGGTGATGATTCACCTGAGGAGGCGACTCGTGAGAATGGATGCGTGGATGGTGAACCAAAGGAAATGGACCCAATGGGTTAATGCATGATCTTACTGAAACAAAAATGCTAGAGAGAGAGACTAGGATGAGGAGTGTGTTGGTCTTGCACCTTAGGGAGGCTTCCTACATACCTTGCTCAGAATGGGAAAAGATCAAAGTCCATGTAGTTCATGAATGGGGCATAGAATTAAGGTGTACACAAATGAAAATAACTTGAAAACATTCTTTTGGATTATTCATGGTTAGAAGCCCATCGTAAGAGGTAAATTCTTTGTTAGAAGAGTGTAGATTGAGTGTGGGACTTACGTAATGAGCTGACCCATGAACTAGTTTGATACCACTAATGGGAGGACCAATAATGTGGGTCTGAACAAAGGGGACATCAAAGTTTATTAGTGTTTGGGGTTGAAACTCAGGGAGGCTTCCTACATACCCTGTTTAAAATACATGGATAAAAACCCATGTACTTTGAGAGAATATAGTTTAACATCATGCGGTATGAAAGGGGCATACAATTTAAAGTCATGTGGGATAAGCACTGAACCATCATTAAATGGTCAGAACTGATGTATTTTTGGGAAGTGATGGGCCTGAACCATAGAGAGGCTTCCCACATACCCTGTTTAGAAGATAGGGTCAAAGTACATGTAGTTCGGTAATGAGGTTATTGGGGATTACACATAGTTAGAGGCCCATCAATAATTTTAGGGTCACTAGTTACTCCAATCCCACATGAGTCATGCTTGTTGTGAGAAACAAGAGTTTGCAATAGACCTGATGTTCGGGTTGTGAATGGTGCATCAGTGAGGAGTAGTATGGGGATTACACATAGTTAGCGGCCCAGGGATATGAATATTGGGAAAATCTAGGAGGGTGTATGGATTTATGAGTAAGATATGGCCATCGTCCATGGGGAACCCTACCAAGTTGTGTTGGGGATTACGCAGGGGCTACCCATAGCACACATGGAAACAAAGCGCAGTGGGAGAAGAGTGAGAGGGTGCTAATTCCCATCCCCTTCATGGTCCTCTCTGGCTTGTCACTCATGTGGTGATAATAGTTTAATTTCATGTGTTGAGGACATATGTGGTTGGTAGTTTAACATCCTATAACTCAGATAAGGAGGATTCAATCCTCACCCTTAGGACTTACATAACTGGATCACTTTATCCCTTGGTGAAGGGAAGACACCAAAAATGATGTAGATTAAAGGGGTTATGGATTGATCCATTTAATGGTCTACATTAGTGTGTCTATGCAAAGAATCAATAGTCGTTAGCGTGCCTATGCGAAGAATCATAAGGCAGGGAAATGAAACATGAAACACCACTTGGGGGACCATGAAATCACTACGTACTTGCCTGGAGGGCCACACAGAAGAGTGGTTTTCAAAGTAGAAGGACTCATAGAGAGGGGATTCATGAAGTTATGGTGCTTCATGAAGTGAAGGGGCTTTGTGAAGTAGGGTACTTCACAAAGCATAGCGACCCATACTAGTCATGGAGTCTACATGTTCTTGGAGGGTGCTTTGTGAATACTAAGTGCTTCATGAAGTTCCAAGTACCTAAAGGGGTCTTCTTCCTTTGAGATAGCCAAAAGGCTTCATGAAGGGGATCCCCACTTGAAGTAGAGGTAAAATGGAGAAAAGGTAAAGTGGATTTTCATTTCTCAAATACATCAGATGGTTCATTTTCTCAATAGTTCGTAGAGAAAAGGGTGATTCACGAATTGATAGCATGAATGGAAAAAGGTTAGGGTCTTGATCCTTTAGAGTGTGAGTGGTACAAGTATTTATAGTCATTTGGAATATTAATGCTCTAAGGAAGAACTGTGAAGAAAATAATGCTTCACAATCAAAGGTAGATCCGTTAAGTTTCTCACACTTGTGGAGGCATCCGTCCATGCCCTTGCGGTGGTCGCGGAGGCTCCAGTGAAGTTCCTTGGATTCATGAAGTCTTCTATCACTGCCTTTGTAGCTTTAATGGAGGATTCGGTCAAGAACTTTGGATTCAAGTAGGCTTATATCCATTAATTTGTGGCAGTCACAAAGAATCCTTCCCAATGGATTTACGGTGGTCACGATGTAGGAGGTCTTTGTGAAGGTGCTTCGCGATACAAACCCTTTCTACAATTATTTTTGTGACCTTTGATGATTTATTCAAAGGCATATAATTTTGGGGCCAAAAAATTCCCCCTCTCATAATGGGATCCATATAGAAAATGAGGGTTGGATTCTGAGGGCAATTCACCAAAATTTTGGAAGATCGTGAAGCTGAATCGCGGAGGGGGTAGGCGGAACGTAGGTCAAGGACACCACGAAGCTTGTCGCAGCCCAGTGCACCATGAATCCTAGGAGGTTGTAACCTATAAATAAGACATGAGGACCCTTATTTTTTCCTCATCTATCCCTATGATCATGTGATTGATATCTGAAATTGTGAAGCTCCGCACTCCGTTAATGCACTTTGTGAACTAGGCTTTATGGATTGGTGCTCCGTGAAGTATTCTTATAAAACTGGTGCACCGAGATCCATTGTTGTTTTATGCCACATATAGAGTCCTTAGGCTTTGTGACCATGCGCTTTTTGAACACTCTTTGAGACCGAGCTCTACGATTGAGCTCTGCAATCAAGCTCTGCAAATAGAAAAGAAAAAATGAAAAAGTCTCAAAACCAAATGGCCAACCAATAAGATGATCAGGAGGTCCTTGTAGATGCCACTTATAGGGAAGAGATGGTAGAAAATCTGGGGGTCATAGAATATGTGCAAATCCACTTGGATCATGAGTCCCTGATGGAGCTACTGACAGAATGGAAAAATAACAACCCACTATACAAAAGTATACCACTATAAAACTTTGGCTCAAGGGATGAATTTTTCATCCTAGGAGAAATTAGGGATGAACTAGATTACTGGTTTAGGAGCACTCCATGTAATCACGAGTGGTTTAGGGTTGCTGACGACCATACATGGGAAGACCACATGCTTTTCATCACTAACTGTCTGCATAATCACATCAATAATGTCGATGGGAAAGTGCTGCAACCAGAGGTATCTACCCCACAATACTACAACATTCTCAAGGCAGGATTAGGGAACCTAGAGGAGGGGTGGAATGAGTATTGGGACCTATGAAAGGGTGAAAACTTCACGAATTACTAGGCGTAGGCTTACTGGGTCTGTGCATCCTATGAAGAATTAAGGTCAGAGCTCAATCGAGTAGGCCTGTATGAAGCTATGTGGGATTCCCAATTCCATATCTACCAGCCAAAACGTATTATGTCAAAGTTTCTGAGTAGGTGGTCATCGAGGACCAACACTTTCCTTCTCCATCATGAGGAGGTCGACATTAGCCTATGGGACCTCCATCAGATCTTAGGAATTCCCATTCTGGGGGTGATGTATGATGAGTTCCTTCCTATGGAGGAAACATGGTAGGATTCAGAGCAGATACCGTAGCTAGCAAAGGTGCTGATGGACTTGGTGTTGGGCGATGAAAAATAGTTAATGAGGGATTTCCATTTCAAGTTGTGGTTTAGAAATTTCCTAAACTTCCCACCAGAGAATTCCACTGAAGGGGAGGAGGTGCCTAAAAATCTACTAGTAAGGCCTCCCACTAGTCCTATGGGAGCCCAACACAATAAAGAAAATTCTTAATGGAGAATCCTACAGGACAACTAATGGAAGCTATGGGGGTACAACGTCAATACCAAGAAGAAACCGATGGTTAGGTTCGATGGATTTATCTTTACTCTTATTCATGGCTAGATGTTTCCAATCATAGTTACGGACATGGGAGTACGACCAAGAACATTCATTATGGCGTCCATGCTGGTGGTGGAGAAACACTTCAACTTTGGGATTCTGGTGCTGGTGAAATTGTACAAGGTGTTGTGGGACATCAACGAGGAGAAGAAACCACATCATGTATTTGGACCGCTCCACTTTCTGTATAGTTGGAAAGAGGCCCACATGAATGTATAAAAATATCTGAACCCTATTTATCCTCCCGGGTTAGACTTCTAATCATCCATCCTGAATGTAGTGGGGAGCTTTCCAGCCAATCTGACTTCCCCTCTTACACTGAATAGGGTCTATAAGGCAGATGAATTCAACTTCCATCCATTTATTCTACTGAAAGGGGTATTCACCAATGATTTCCAGGTAACTAAGGAGTATCTTTCCTATATCCTAGCCTTCTGGGGTAGAGTTCTGGTGGCACGGGTCGACCTTGAGCCCATATGAGAGCCATATAACCTGCATCGCTTTGCGAGGCAGTTTAAGTGCATGTAGAGATTGAACATAAAAGTCTACCTAGGGGTAATCCATGAGGATAATCCATGTGTGATGAGGAATATGTGATTTATGTTTAATCAAGATGATGGAAAAATTAAGAACAATCTGCCTCTACCTACCGCTGTTTAGGGGCTGGTTAAGGAGTATGAAAAGAGCCGAGAAAAAGCCAAACCAGGGGAGATAATGAATCAAAAAACAATCTATGTTGATGATGGGGTGCCTCCTCAAACTCGAGGTCAGGGTTGGAAAATGGAAAGAACACATCATGGTGGCGGGGTTGTGGTAGCGACGAGGCAAATAATTCCAGGGCCTGCACCGGGCGGGAGACAAGTGGAAACAATGTACCTAGTGATCCCAGATGAGTAGAGATAGTAGGAAGGGAGGCCACCAAGGGGGTTCCATAGGATATCCACTCAAGATCCTGGGAAGCGGCTGCGCCACATAGACATGCCTAAGGATGCTGTTTTTTCCATGTCTTGGGATACCTAGGATATCAATAGGAAATTTCTCAATCCCTGCAAAATTTGGGGCCACATTAACCACCTTGGGATAGATCTATCAGAGATTGGCCATGCCAAGGGTGGTTTTCTAGTGTCTCATGCAAAAGGGGAACAATATGTGGCTGAGTAGGAATATTTTGTGCATTTTAGGGGAAAACCACATCCAATGATAGATCGGGTGAACATGTTTATCAATCGAACTTCCCCACCACAACTATCCACTTCTAGGATAAGGGAACATTTCCCTTTACCTTAAGAATTAGAGGAGTCCTCATGGGGAGAGGAGGCTAGTAGGGGGAGCCCTTTGGAGGAAGGTGAGGTTGCAACTTCAGAGTTGGAAGAGTTTTTCGAGACTCTTGAGGTAAACTCCAAACCATTCTACTATGACACTTTCTTAGGTCATATAGGCTTTCTCAAATGACATTTTTCCTATATATTAAAACCTTATACGCAAAGCCCGTTCCCGAATGAAAGTGGACATAGTTTCGGGATATGCGCCTGGGATGGTGGTGAGCACAGAATATAGTAGGGATATGAAAACCAAGGTGACCCTTAAAAAATCTTTAGAGCTTCCAACCATATACGGGGGGCCACATCCTGGGATTTCGATGATAGCAGCTTGAGGGAGAGACAAATTATTTGATCTCTGTAAGTACACTCCCTCAAAAAATCCATAATTGTTGTCCATAGAACTAGGCCAACTAAGATTTGTGTATTTTTGTTTGAAAAATTCTTCAAATGGCACGGGCTATAGTAGGGAGGATTGCTAGGGCTCCTGGTGCTACTCTCCTGAGGGGAATTCCTATTGTTGTGGAATTGGACTCCCAATCTAAACAAATCATAGCAGCTGCGTCTGTGGGTTGGGTGACTGGCGGGATGGAACCAGAAATCATCAAGGTGGGATTCAATGATGAAAACTAACCACATGATGAGGAACCCAACCTGTCTGATAGGACAATATAAGAGGATCCCACTACCAAACTTCTAGAAGCGTTCCCAAAATATAAACCTTCTGACCCAGAGGAGCAGGATGAGACCATTTCTGATAAAGATTATAGAAAGGATGTCCAAAACTGGTCATGGAAGCTGATCAAGCACCTCATCAAGGACACCCCACAAGAAGATTGGGTAAACTAGATGGGGAGACTTCATTCCCAGCTACACTAAATATGCACTGGAGGAGTGGATTCTTGACTCCATCATATACACATTCAAGATTACATGGAGGAGAAAATATGGGAGTACGACCATGGCCTTAGTGTCAGTTGGCCGCAAAGGAAGTCTGTTAACACCAAGAATCCTCAGGAGGCTGAACAAGAGATCCAACACTTTAGGGAAAATTTGAATGAACTCTCTTTTGTTTTTGATGCATAATCAGAACTCATATCACGATTGGAGGCACATTTGGTTTAGGTTGAGGAGCAGAAGAGGCGATAATCCTGAGAGATGGCTAACATCCAAGATCATGAGGATCGAGTATGGATCCGGGATAATGAACTACACCCCATAACTAGAAAATATGAGAGGGAGATTAGTAGGTGACAACAAATCCTGGAGGGCACAAGCCAGAGAGTGGTCGAGCTGAGACACCCTATTAAAGAGGTCATCCCATCTATCGGAGGTACCAATCCATGGGGGCCATAATTTTCATGAACTCAAAAACATACTTTAATTCTTTCTTTCTTATTTTGGTTGATTGAACGATTCTCATCATCTTCTTTGATTACTGCATATTAATCGTATCTATGAAATAACTTGCAATCAATCCCTAAGCTCACATGGGTCGTTTCTAGTGTGAGAAACAAGGGATGATCATGTGATTATTCACCTTGAATATGATATAACCAACCAATCACTGTACATAAGAAGTCTGAATGAACACTCAAAGTTTCCAAGAGGAAAGAGGGGGGCCGTGGTTAGAGAATAGAGTTATCAAGATAGCCAAACATCCCTTTACCAACATGTTCTAGAGCACGAGTAGGATAACACCAGGGGTGTTGGAATAAATCTGAACAAAGGGGAATGGAAATTGTGAATCACGATACCCAAAATTCAGAATGCTGTGATGGTGGAACGATGATGGAGGATAACTACTGACCATTTTCATAAAACAACATCCACATTGTATTATCCTGAAATGGAGGGAAAAAAATGAGGACCAATTCGTTGACCGAATTCGAAACACAAGGATAGAACTTGAAGTGTTGTCTGATATCTTATGAAACGTTAACCCATAATAGTAGGCGATACATAAATCTGAGCATCCATACTGCCAGGGGGGTCCTTAGGACATGGAATATGATGAGGATCCAAAATAAATGGCATTAAAAGCACAAAAACGAGGTGATGGGCTATTCTAATGAAGTCCAACACTCTTGGAACTATACCAATGTGATGAAAGTAGATTGGGTGGGTGTGTTGACCGGAATCAATATCAAACCTATTTTTAGATGGGAGATCTCTGGTGAGGACCTTGAATACCTTGCAGTTTTATGTCATGAAAATGAAGATTATAGACACACAAATTTAACGTCATATAGTGAGGATGATGCATGAAATAGTTTAGCGTCATATAACTAGGACATTACACATAGTTTAGGTTCATATTGCCTAGACCTTGTTCAATAGTTTTAAAGTCATGTTAGATGGACCGAGGAATCCTAATTTAGGGTCTTAGAGTTTGGACCATAATTAGGGGAAAAGAGATGGAAGATTTAATGAACTTGTGGCTGGGCTTGAGGCAAGGTTCCCAGGCATCCCTACGTATCCTGCGTGGGTAGGAATTAAGCTGAATATAGTTCTTGAATCACAACATGGTTAGTAACCAACATTGGTAGGGGTAATCCTCTCTGTTGAGTAAATTGAAGAATCCCCTAACTGTCATGGGGAATCCTAAATTATCTAGGGTGGTTAAATAGTTTAAGGTCATGCGTTGAAGGACATGGACACACCAAAGGAGAGATATGCTGTGAAGTACATATACTCGATGTGAATGAGGGAAAAAGAAGTCCACACCACACCACACATTCCTAAAAGGGGGATAGAACCAAGAGGATAGAAAGATGAAGGGGATTGTGGCTGAACCTTAGATGAAGAGTCTAGGTATCACTACATATATCATGAGAATGGGAATCAAGACACACATAGTTCTTAAGGAAGGTATGGAAGATGCACAATACCAAAAATAACGATATCCTCTCAGGCGACGAAAATCATAGTTATTACATAGTTTAATGTCATGAGAACTAGGACACTTGAAGTATTAGTTTAAAGGTCATAAATTTTGGACCACATGGGTTGGAGAGGTGAAATATATAATCATGAGGAAACCCAACGAGAATGAGGAAAAAATAAGTCCACATCAAACTACACCTTTCCACATAGGAAAACCCAGACCGAGAAGGGTGCAGAAAAGTTCATGACTCTATGGATGGAATAGGGTTAAAGTACTTTGGTATCACTACATACCTCACAGGGTTGAGAATCAAGCCACACGTAGTTTTGAAATTACATTTAGTTTAATGTAATGCGGTAAGGATGGTGGAGATCATAGTTTATGGTCGTGGAGCTCGGACTGTAGGGAAGTGTGGTTCCTTTATGCAGGCACATACCATACCCAAATCCCTAAGCCCACGTGAGCCATGCTTGGTGTGGGAAACAAGAGAGGATAATATCTTTACAACACATGGGAGAACATGGTAAGGAACGAAGGTGTGGAGTCAAGGATCACCCCATGACACTGGTTCATCCTCTCAAAGCGCAAAGGTGCACAGAGGGTGTCGAAGCTCTATCTGAACATGATGAAATAGAAAAGGATGTGAATCACGAAACAAAAAATTATGGTATAATGGTGTTGGATTAATGATGGAGGATAATTGTTGACCATATTCAAAGCATAGTATCCATATTGTGTGACCTGGGATGGGAACAAACAAGTGAGGGTCAACCGCTGGCCATATTCGCGATGCGGGACCTGTCTCAAATATAGTTTGAAATCTTTTAGGTAGTTGGCCCAAAATTATTGGTGATCCATCAGGATGAGCATCCATACCACTCAGGGGTCCTTTAGTATGTGAGAGATTATGAAGACCCAAATGAAGGGATGCGTGAAGCATGGAAATGGAATGAGAGAATGTCCATACAGAATCCAACACTATAGGCCCTAAACCATAGTGCATCTAAGAATATTTATGAGGCAAGGAAGAGGTCGAAGGTCTCAACTAGGGGTAGAATACTTGAGGATATGAGTACTATAAAGGGATAAAATGGGTTGGTAAACCCAAGGATGGACCCAAGGTGAAATTCCAGGGCATTCCTACATATCCCATAAGGATGGGAATCAAGCCGTATATAGTTCTGGAATTCCATGAAGTTTATCTTCATGTGGTAAGGACGCAGATAAAAGGGAAAGTCCCATATGGGGGAGTAAATGGTGTGGATATTATAGACCTGGAGTGAATGGGACAAAAGAAGTCCACGTGCCACACTACATAATCTCATAAGAATCATGGCCGAGGGGACAAATAAAATACATAACTTGTGGAGCCTGGGCTGGACCCGGAGACAAAAAACCCAAGCATTCCTATGTATCCTATGAGGGTAGGAATCAAGACACACGTAGTTATAGAATTACTTGTAGTTTAGCATCATATGGTAAGGATGTGAATGGAAGGGAAGTATTCTTAAGGTAAACACATTGTGCGACTATTGTAAACCTGATATGAATGGGGAAAAAAGAATTCCACATCATACCATATGGTTAAAAAAGGAATCTCAATCCTCAAGACCAAAAATGGGGAAGCTTGGGGATGGAACCAATAAAAAATGTCTAGGCATTCCTACGTATCTCATATATATGAGAATCAGGCTATAAATAGTTCTTGAATTTTATGAAGTTTAACATCATATGGTAAGGATGCATGCAGAAGAATGAGGTTCTAAATGGAATGCACATAGCGTGATAAAGCATACCCGACGTGAATGAGGATAGGAGAAGCCCACACCACACCATGTGCAATCCCAAGGGGGAACCTCTGGAAAAGAGTCCTGAAAAGATTGAGGGACCCGGGCTGGATCCAAAGATGAAATGTTCGGGTATTATTATGTATCCCATGAGGATGGGAATCAAGCCACATGTAGTTCTTGAAATGCCATGCGGTTTAACATCATGCGGTAAAGATTAAAGGTAAAAGGGGATGTTTGGGAGGGAGGGACACATGGTGTAGCTATATTAAATTTGACGTGAATGATGAAAAATGAAGTCCACATTATACCATATTCATCCCTCAAAGAGAACTAAACCCAGAGGGGGAAACCAAGGAGATGGAGATATTTACTGGGTTGGACCTGAAGACAAAATGTCTGGGTGTTTCTACATATCCTATGAGGGAAAGAATAAAGCCACACATAGTTCTTAAGATTATATATAGTTTAACGTCATGAGATAAGGATAAAGAGGGGAGACCCCTAAATGGGGACACACGAAGCGATAGTTGTAATCTTGATGTGAATGGGGAAAAAAGTCTGATCATGTTGTTAAGCGTGTTGAATTAGTTTTTTAATTTTTACTAGAATTTTTGCATTATAGCAGCGACCCTAGGTCGTCTCTCGATGGAGCCTTCGATCATTAATTTAAAAATAAGGGTTTGATTATGAAAATATAAGGAGAATGATATTTTATAGAACATGGGGTATTATGATTAAAGATGACAATAGAAAATGAAAGTGATAAAACAAATTAGAAATGAACAAGATTAATTAAACATGATCAACCCAGGGAAGTCTCTTAATGCTCATCCTTCATCACTTCAAGAGAAAGGGTATAGATATTTTAATCCCTGGTTTGTAATAACTAGAAACATAATTTTACTAATTTTATGCTAGGATACCTCCTAGGGTTCATTCAGAAACACATAATGATTCACCGGACACCGCCGATGATTGGGTGATTTGTGTTCGACTTCATAACCGAAACTCACCAAGGCATCACACGAAGATCTCTATGTACTGTCCAGGTTTGTATGTTGTTTCTTTGTGATACCATGAAATAAATGTACATGGAATTGACAGTTCTTAAGTGAGTTCAATTGACCAATATGAACCACACAAACACCATAATTGAATGAGGGAAGAAAAAGGGATGAACGGTGTGTGAAACATCACATGAAAGGGTACCCCCAAACATGATCATTTGAGTTTGAGTATAACATACCAGTATATAACTCAATTAAATTAAAATATAGGATGAATAAAAACAATATAAAACCTATAATTAAAAATATCATTCAAAATAATACAAACATGAAGCTCGAGATTACATCACGTTCCTCTCTGAGTTATCACAAGGGGTTTAGAAATCCATGGGAGGGGAGGAAGAAGAAGATGTTGAAGTAGAAATTTCCATAGACTCTATAACTTATAGGTATGATGATAAGACTCATTTGAGACTCCAAAATGGCAGCACCTTGCCTCCTGGTCAAACTTTAAAAAGGGTGCCCAAGGTGCCAATTTATAGGAAAAGTGGGAAGTGGTTTTGGGAACCCTGATTTCTTTAATCCCATTGGAACAAGGTTTTGGATGGTCATACAGTATTAAATCACTTTGGAAAAAACTAAAGAGTTATTTAAAGACACCTTTTATACCTCCATTTCAAATATGGAGTCCAGATCTGGTATATAATAATATATATTGCCAAAATAAAAAGGCAAAGTTTTGACCCCGTGTAGATTTGTTTTGTTGGATAGATCAGTCTGTATAAGCCTATTAATGGACTAATTGGGCTTCAGTTCCTTCATATGAAATGTAGATCATTAAATTTTTGACCATCTCACAAAATTTCAGACCATTTAGACGCAC
This sequence comes from Viscum album, assembly GCA_963277665.1. Classification (NCBI taxonomy): domain Eukaryota; kingdom Viridiplantae; phylum Streptophyta; class Magnoliopsida; order Santalales; family Viscaceae; genus Viscum; species Viscum album. The sequence goes on from OY728157.1 coordinate 1,715,081,636, forward strand.
GATTTAGTATAATTATGCATTTTATCTCACTGGTGTGCTTGGATCCTGTGCAGATTGACCCATTTTTCTTGGATTTCATCATGGGTCCTTCAAATCACCTCCACCTATAATGTAATTATCAAAACATGCAACATTTAACTTTTTAAAAGTGTTAAAAACAAAATAATTGAATAAAAAATGGAGTTCAATTTGTTATTATACTTGTAATTTTCAATAGAAAACTAGTTTAATACATTGGTATAAGGGTGAAATAAAATAGTGAATCATGGTACGATCACACCCCCACACTTAAACATTTGCACTCCTGGGAAATGTATAATATCATAATCATGTAACATTCCTAAATAAAAGGTGTGGAAACATCCAAGATTCTTTTTAAATTAAATTCATCATGTATCATTTATGTAATCAATTTTCCTATCATTTTTCTTTTCTCACATTTGAATTTATTCAACTTCATTTGTTTACCCATGCAACATGTCACAACCTACCTCACCTAAACATTTTCCATCTTCACTCAATAAACATATTAAAGTGTATTTATGATCTTTTCCCATATTTCATGTGATCTTACTATATTCTTTCCAATATTATCATTTCTCAACCAGTAGAAACTAGTCTACTACTCAAGAGGACTTCCAACAGGTTTTTCTGAGGTTCAAGGGTTGGTAGGATTTAATGTTTAAAAATCTAAGGCAGAAGAGGAGTGTTTAATCTCTTGTGTACAAAAAATGTCAAAATTAAGCAAGTTTTCACAATGAATGTATACACTCAAACCCTAATAAAGTGTATCACCTCCAACTCACTCTCCCCATTGTCCATCTCTATGGGTCACAACCAATTAGTGAATAATAATGAGTAAACATCCTCTTTTCTCCTTTTTTTTATTTTGTTTTGTTTTTATTTTTTAAATGTACAAAACTATATTTTTTTAATGTATAGATTTTTTAAAGATAATGAAGAAACATGTGTAAAAAAATGATGTAATATGGCTTGTGAACCCATTGCCCAAGGAAAATGTATGAACCCTTTATATCAACCCATAACAATGATCCTCTCCCCATAATTCCCCTGGAAATACCCTCTCACCCACACTTCCTAAAAATAAACAAGAATATACACAAGATATGGGTAGGTAGGGATAAATTATCTTGTAATGTGGATACCTAACAGGTATTTCATGGTATCTAAGTCTTAATAAGGATAAAATGTAAAGTTGAATGAAAATAGAGGATAATTGTAGAAAGGAATTTTCAATGATTGATTGCCTTTATCATGAATGTAGAATACTTGAATCTTATGGATTCAAATATAATCACGGAAAGTTCTAGTTTCTCTACATGACCTGAGACTCTCAAGAAAGTGATTAAAAGGAATAATATTCAATAAAGGGATTAGAATGTCTCTCGGGTAAGGGATTAAAATATTGGTCAGTGATAATGAGGCATGGGATTTAAAAATCCATTAAAAACTTAAGAATGATTTGAAAATACAAATTATAGAAAAATATTACTTATGAAGATTCATTTTAAAAACATTTTTTACAAAAATAATGGAATTTTCCGAACAGTCGACTCAAGCATGAAAAATGATTTTAGATATTCTTATTAAGATCAATTTTTATCTAAAAACACAAAATAAGGAAAAATAAATCAAAAATGAAAACACAATTTTCTTTTTAATTTTGTTTGTTTGTTTTCTTGTTTTGTTTTTTTTAATCTTAACTATGACATGTCACCCTCCCCCACACCTAAAATTTACATTTTCCTCAATGAAAGTATTTTAAATAAATAGAAAAGTAAATAAAGGTAGGAAGAAGGGACATCCTACTAAGTGGTTTCATATGTGGCATCTATCAGTTAGATTTCCTCCATGAGATTATTTGGAAAATCCTCATTGAAGTGTTTAAGCCTATGGCCATTGACAATAATCCTATGTCCACTCTTCTCATACAAAACCTGTATAGCACCAAAAGGGTAAACATCATTAATGGTATAAGGACCGATCCATTAGGAACGAAGCTTACCTGGGTGGATCTTTAGCCTATAATTGTACATGAGGACCTTCTCGCCAATATGAAACTTCTGCTGATGAATTATGCTATCATGTATAGCCTTTGTCTTCTCTTTATAGATCTGAGAGTTCTCATATGCATCACATCAAATTTCTTCCATCTCTTGAATCTACAGCTTCCTATTCTCACCTATATCTGAAAGATTCATATTACATTGTTTAACAACCCAATATGCACAGTGTTCTACCTCCACTGGGAGGTGACAAGCCTTTCCAAACACAATCCTATATGGTGACTTTCTGATTGGGGTTGTAAAAGCTGTATGGTACGCCCAAAGTGCATCATCCAAGCGCAAACTCCAATCTTTCCTGTTGGGTTGTACCATTTTTTCCAAGATTCTCTTAACTTCCCGATTTGAGATTTTTTCTTTTCTGTTAGTTTGGGGTAATAGGCAGTAGAGACTTTATGATCAAACCCATACTTACAAAGAAAAATTTTCATGTCGTGATTGCAAAAATGTAAACCTTGATCACTAATCATGAATCTTGGAAAACCAAACCTACTGAAAATCTGGGACCTTAGAAAATCAACAACAACTCGAGAGTCATCAATCCTAGTAGCTTCTGCTTCCACCCATTTAGACACATAGTCAATAGATAAAAATATGTACATGAAGCCAAATGAATTGAAAAGGCCCCATGAAGTCAGTGCACCATGCATCAAATATTTCACAGAATAACATGGGATGTTGGGGAATTTCATTCCTCTTAGATATATTCCCTATGAATTGACAATGACAACATGACTTGTAAAATATATGGGCATACCTATAAAATGTTGGCCAATAAAGTCCTAAGTCAAGGACCTTTTGAGCTGTATGTTGAGAGCCAAAGTGACCCCCACAAGCTAAAGTGTGGAAGAAGGTCAAAATAGAGGTGAAATAATGATCAGGGACACACCGATGAACAACTTGGTCACTACAAATTATCCAAAAGTATGGGTCATCCCAAATGTACCATCGAGAATCATGCTTAAGTCTCTAGGATTGGGAAGTGCTAAAATCAGTGGGGACCCTAGATGTTGCTTGAAAATTCACAATGTTTGCATACGAGGGGGTAAGTTCCACAACATCACAAATGTTCTCATGAGGGAAGAATTCTACAATTGGGAGGGGTGAGTCAACATGATGGTCTAATGGTGGGGAAATACTACTAATGTAGTCAGCTACCAAATTTTCCAATCCTCTCTTATCTCTAATCTTAAGGTAAACTTCTAGAGGAGGATCATCAACTGAATGAGGTGGGGCTTAGCTTCAGGTTTCTTTAGGAGAAAATAAAGGGCAACATGATTAGAAAAGATAGTGATTTTTTACCCAATAAGATACGAACAAAATTTTTCTAAGGAAAACAAAATAGAAAGAAGTTCTTTTTCAGTGGTTGTGTAGTTTTCCTGGGTAGGTTCAAGGGTATGTGAGGCATACATAATGACACGAGGAGCCTTCTCAACCCTTTGTGATAAAATTTCCCCAATTTTAAAGTTATAGGCATCACACATAATCTCAAAGGGGAGATCCCAACTTGTTGGTTGGATGACGGGAGGTGACGTGAGACTCATTTTTAGTGAATTGAAATCATCCTCACAATTTTTATCAACCAAAAACTCAGAATATTTTTTTAATAACTGGGACAAGAGAAGTAAGATATTACTGAAGTCTTTAATGAATTGGCTATAAAAACCAGCATGAACCAAGAAAGATTGAACCTCACGAACACATTTTTGGATATGAAGAATTTAAATTAATTCAATTTTTGATTTATCCACTTGAATTCCCTATTTTAAAATAACATTCCCAAGAACTATCCCCCATTCAAGCATGAAATGAAATTTCTCATAATTTAATACAAGATCTTTTTCTATAAAATGGCGGAGGATAGAACCTAGGTGTGACAAATAGTCATCAAAAGAAGTTCTATAAACTATGAAATCATCCATAAAAACTTCCATGCAATTCTTAAGGTACTCTAAAAACATACTCAACATACAACACTAAAAAGTACTAGGAGCATTACAAAGACCAAAAGGCATCCTTCAGTATGAAAATGTGCTAAATGGATAGATAAATGTTGTATTTTATTGATCCTCAGGGGATGGGACTTGAAAATAACCTGAATATCCGTCAAGGAAACAATAATGGGACTTAACAACCAATCATTATAACATTTGGTCAATGAAAGGTAGAGTAATTTGGTCCTTCTGTGTGGCTTGATTCAGTTGACGATAGTCAATACAGACCCACCAACTGTTTTGCACATGTGTTGGAACCAATTCATTCCTTTCATTTTACACAACTGTTATTCCTATTTTTCTAGGAACAATTTGCACTGGGCTAACCCATTTACTATTAGATATAGGATAAATGATCCTCACAACAATTAATTTACTAACTTCCTATTTTACCACATCAAGGAGAGTGGGATTTAACTGGCATTGAGATTGACTTATGGTCTTAGCCTCATCATCCAAAAGTATATGGTGCATAAAAATAGATAGGATAATCCCAGGAATATCAGCCAATGTTCATCCTATCACCTTTTTACACTATCTTAAAAGGTTTATTAGTTTTTATTCCTAATGTGGAGAGATTTTATTGGAAATAATGACAGAAAATTGGTCAATACCCTCAAGATACACATATTTTAAATTATAAGGAAGTGGTTTAAGTTCCAACACTGGTGGTTTTTGGATTGAGGGAGGGTGTTTAGGGGGAGTGAGGTCCATGAAACTGTCTATCTACTCATGTTTATTCTCTAAGGATAGAGAATCTATTGAAATGAGATTTTCAGAATCATCGAAGGTCATGGGTACCTCATAATGAACACACTCATTAATTACAGCACAAAATTTACACTTTTAAGAACCCACAAAACACTCAAAACATGAATCAAAACTCAAATCATCCAAGGGTGAAGAAGAAGAAAATGAATCAGAGTATGGGTTGAGGAGAGAATTTTGTGTGTGTGCATCGTTTGATAGCACTTCCATCGAATAGACAGGAAGAGTGGAGCACCCATCAATGGGGTATTTCCTAGTGTCAAGGATGTTAAAACTTACCTTCTCTCCACTGAAATCCATGGAAAGAGTACCATTGTGAATGTTGATGATCGTATTTTCTGTTTTGAGGAATGGAATCCAAAATTTAAGAGGGTAATGTCCTTGATTTTAGGTATCCTCCATCTCAAGAATATAGAAGTCAGTGGGGAAGATGAGATTATTCACTTTTACAAGGTCATCCTCAACCACTCTTGATGGGTGTGTTGTGATCTAGTTGGAAAGTTGAACTATGATTCCTGTCGGTTGAATCTATCCAACCTACAAAGAAGTGTACATAGAGAAAGACATTACATTAATTGAAGAACTTAAATCTATCATAGAATCTAAAAGGAATGTCTCCCCTATGGTGTAAGGTATTGTAAAAGTTCCCAGATCCTTGCACTTGGTTTCCATTTTTGGCTGAATCAAGGTTGAGACGTTCCTTCATAGGTTGACTCTCTTATTCCCCTTTAGTCTCCTTCTATGGGTGAAAATCTATTTAATAAATTTGGTATATCAAGGGATTTGTTTAACAACATCCAATAAAGGAATGTTAACTTGCACATTTTTAAATGTATCAATTGTTTCTTTATCAATGTCATTATCAAAATTCTTCTTAGATTTAGAGAGTATTTGGGGGAAAGGAATAGGAATGGATTGTTCATGGGAATCCTTAATGATAATTGGTTTACCCTTTTGTTTTTTTCTTCACTGGAATCATTTATGGGGGAAGAAAGAGTGTTTTCAAGAGGGGGACATACATGTTGTGTAGAGTTAGTAGAAAGAGAAACTTCTTTACCACTACTAAGTGTAATTTCACATACATTACCTTTTTCTATTGTATTAGCAATGGGTTGGGATGGTAGTTGTCTATAACCTTGCATATTGATCTCACTGATAGTGTTTTCCAATTTTCCAACTTGAGTTTGCAGGTCTGAAATAGATAATTATGTGGTCTGTTTTAACTTGAGGTTTTGGGATGCCATTTTTTCACCATGTCTTCGAGGATTGGTTCACATTTGGGAGGAGAAGAAGGATTATTTCAAGAAGTTAAGGGATAATAAGATTAAATACCTTGGCCTTATTGATACCAATTTTTCTTGGGGAATCTCAGGTTTCCTCCTTGTAGGTACTATGATTGTTCTTTCCACCTGAGGTATGGATTTGTCCTAAATGGTTCTTTCTTAAAGGGTGGTGCTTACTGAAAAGGAAACCCTGGGAATATTTCAACACAAGACTCAAATGAATCCTGATGTTGTGGGAACTGGTCAGAAAAATGAGTGTTATTAGAACAAATACCACAATGTCATGGAATAGAAGTAGAGTGTGAGTTATCTTGTGCTTGAGATAATTTACATAGAAGGGTATGCATCTCATCAAGTTTATTATCTACATTTTGTTATAGGGATGAATGACTTACCTCATGAACTCCTCAAGTTGGTGAAATTTATCATGTACCAAATTATTGTGCATTTTGAGCCATGTTGGATATTAAGTCACTAGTGGTGAAAAGAGTTTTATCAACAAGGGCACCACCAGCTACAGAAACTATTATTCCACGATCCATGGGGACAAGTCTCTCATAGAACTATTGAATTGTAAATTTTTAACTAATTTTTTGGTGGGGGAAACTTGAGAAAATTCTTTTGAATCTCTCCCAATAGTCATGAAGGGTCTCTCCTTGTGATTGCCTAATTCCACAGATTTCTTTTCTAATTGATGCAGTTTGGGAGGCAGGGAAGAATTTCTCTAGAAAGAGTCATTTAAGGTCATTATAGTCCCCAATTTTGGTAGGAAGATAGTATATCCAATCTTTGGCTACACCATCAAGGGAGAAAGGGAAGGCCCTAAACTTAATTAGGTCCTCAAACACATTTTGGGGTTTCATGATAGAGGAAACTATGTAAAACTATTTGAGATGTTTGTGAAGGTCCTCACTAGTTATAACATGTAATTTGGGAATTAGGGGGATGAGGCATGATCTTAGCTAAATTTTGTATGCTTTCTTGGGATATTGGATGTATGCAGGTTGGTACTCCACATCTGGGGTGGTCAGTTCTTTTAAGGTTTGATTATTTGCAGCCATGTTTTCTTGGGTTTGATTGGGATAAATTTTTGAGTGGTTTAGGACCATATTAGGTTCCAAAAGAGGTTCTTAAATGTTAATTTATTGACCTACTCTAGATTACCTAATTTTTGACTGAAGTGTCTTTTCAATTTCAGGGCCGAATTCAAGTAGTTTTTTATTTTTCTGATCGGGTAATGCAAATAAGTTATGAAGTTTGTATTTTTTTTTCATTTTTTATGATTGAATATGGATAAAATCACTTAAAAAGGGTTAATGGAGAATATATTGTTATTATATAGAATTATAGAGAGAGAAATGGAGAAGAAGAAGAAGAAGAGAGAGAGAGGAAGAACACACCAAAAAAAACAAAAATAGAAACAAAAAACAAAAACAAAAACAATCAAATGGGGTGTGGGATATCTAAAGGTGTTATAATTAAGAAGTAAAATAAATAAATAAAAATAAATAAAATAGAATAAAATTATATTGGATCCCTGTCAATGGAGCCAAAATTTGATCGTGTTGTCGAGCGCGTCAAATTTGTTGTTTAATTTTTACTAAAATTTCTTCAGTATAGAAGAAACCCAAAATTGTCTCTCGACGGAGCCTTAGATCATTAATTTAAAAAGTGGGGTTTGATTATGAAAATATAAGGAGAATTATATTTTAGAAAACATGGTTTTTTATGATTAAATATGAAAATATAAAATTAAAGTGATAAAACAAAGTAGGAACGAATAATATTAATTAAACGTGATCAACCCTGGGAAGTCTCATGATGCTCATCCTTCATCACTTCAAGAGAAAGGGTATAGATCTTTTAATCCCTAGTTTTTAACAACTAGTAACATATTTTTACTGAGTTTATTCTAGGATACCTCATAGGGTTCAGTCGAAAACACACAATGATTCACCGGACACCGCTGATGATTAAATGATTTGTGTTCGACTTCATAACAAAAACTCACCAAGGCAACACATGAAGAACTCAATGTTCTATCCAGGTTTGTATGTTATTTATTTTTATACCATGAAATAAATTTACATGGCCTTGATAGTGCTTATGTGAGTTCAATTGACCAATATGAACCACACAAAAACCTCAATTGAATGAGGAAAGAAAAATGGATGAACAGTGTGTGAAACATCACATGAAAGGGTACCCCCAAACATGATCATTTCATTTTGAGTATAAAATAACAGTATATAACTTCATTAAATTAAAATTTAGGATGAATAAAAACAACATGAAACCTGGAATTAAAAATATAATTAAAAATAATACAAACATGATGCCTGAGATTACATCACGTTCCTCCCCGAGTGATCACAAGGGGTTTATAAATCCATGGGAGGAGAGAAAGAAGAATATGTTGAAGTAGAAATTACCATATCCTCTATAAATTCTAGTGATGATGCAAAGACTGCTTTGTGACTCCAAAATGGTAGCACCTTTCCTCCTGGTCGAACTCCAAAATAGGGTGCCCAAGGTTCCAATTTATAGGAAAAGTGAGAAGTGGTTTTGGGCACCATGATTTCGAGAATCCTATTGGTTTATTCTTTTAGCCCATCAGATAGTCTTAAATCACTTTAGATAAAACTAAAGAGTTGTTTCAATACACCTTCTCTACCTACATGTCAAATATGGAAGTCATATCTGGTATATAATAAGAGATATTTCTAAAATATAGAGACAATGTTTTGACCCCGTGCAGATTCGTTTTTTTGGATAGATTTGTCTATATGGGCCTCTTAATGGACTAATTGGGATTTGGTTTATTCATCTTAAGTGTAGATCATTACATTTTCGAGTATAATAGAAAGTTTAAGCCCATTTGGATACACGGTTTAGTATCAGTATGCATTTTATACCACCGGTGTTCTTTGATCCTATGCATATTGGCCCATTTTTCTTAGACTTCATCATGGGTCCTCCAAATCACCTACACCTATAATGTAATTATCCAAAAAAGTAACATTTCCCTTTTAACAGTGTTAAACACAAAATAATTGAATCAGACATAGAGTGTAATTTTTTATTATACTTGTAATTTTCAATACAAAACCAATTTATAACATTGGTATAAGGGTGAAATAAAACAGTGAATCGTGGTACTATCAAAGTCCACATCTTTGCATGTGCTCCTGAGATACTTAGGATGAGAGGACAAAAGGAAGATAGAATATACAGTACCTAGGGATAGACCCCAAGACAAAATTTTCGGGCATTCCTACGTATCCCATAAGTATGGGAATCAATCCAAACATAGTTCTTGAAATGTCGCACAGTTTAATGTCATGCGGTAAGGACAAGGTAGATCTTAGTTTAAGGTTTTAGAGCTTGGAATGTAGATTCCTAGTTTAATGTCGTGTGCATGGGATATAAGGGAAGAAAAATGTGAATCACCATGCCCAATATTTGGGAGACCATGGGGATGGAAATAACGATAGAGGATAACTGCTCACCATGTTCGCAACACAATATCCATATCGTGTGACCTGGAATGAGAAAAAACAGTTGAGCATCGACCACTAACCATATTCACAACGTTGGACTTATATCAAAATGTCATTCTAGATCCTCTGGGATATTGGGCCAGAATGGTAGGTGAGCCAAGGTGGCATGAGACTAGGCAGCTAGGGGTTCCTTTCATATTTGAAAGATGATGAAGACCCAAATGAAGGGATACGTGAATCATGGAGATACCCATGTAGTTTAATGTCTTACAACAAGTATGAGAGAGATCTTATTTTAAATTTTTAGAGTTTGGACCATGAAGTATGTTTACCGCTTACAGTTTAACATCATGAATGACTAAAGGAACCACTCAGGTGAAGTAATTCTTAAGGAATTTGGCATTGGTGGGAGGAGTGATACACTCACCATCCATGGTGACCAGATAGTATGTACCATTGGGGTAAACCTGGTGAATGATATAGGGTCCCTCCCATTTAGGTTACAAATTTGGTGGCCTCCTACTAGGTATCATTGATCTTCTTAGGGCCAATACCGTGTCACCTTGAAAGAAGGAACAAAGGAAAACTTTCTTATTGAGAGCTCTGACTATCTTGTTCTAATGCCTCTTCAAATTGTGCAAGACACAGAGCCTGTTCTCATCGAGGGATTCTAGTTCAAACAGAAGGACTTCTGCTACCTTTTTTGATGACTATTGATTGTAAATAGTTGTGTGGAGTGAAAAAAAAATATCAATGGACAGGAATTCCTCTGTTCCATACACTAGGGAATATGGGGTCACCTAGGTGAAATTATGAGTCATCGTCCAGTACTCCCCGAGAGTGTTGGGAAGCTTTTTTGGCCAGTTCTTCTTGTTCTGGACAACCATGTTCTGTAAGATGTTAGAGATGGTTTTGTGGAATGCATCTATTTTACCATTTTTTTATGCGTGATAAAGGAGGTATGATTAGAACATATATTATACTTGGTGTGAAATTTCTTCATCTCAACTGCCCGGAATTTTGTGCCATTATTGTTGAGGATGGTGTGAGGGACTCCAAATTGGTGGATGATATTGGAGCTCATGAAATCAATGATAGAACAGGACTTGAATTCCTTGAGTGTAATTGAATCTGCCCAGTTGGAAATGAAATCTGTAGCAGTCAGGATGAACCTACACCGACGAGCTATTGCTGGTGGATATGGTCCCACAACATCGAGTCCCCATACCATAAAGGGCCAAGAGTACTTGGTAGTATGGAGAGGATCTGGCACCCAATGCCTAAAATTATAATATATATAAAACACATTGAACCTATTGGAAAACTTGATATAGTCATGGATCATGGTGGGCCAAAAATAGCCCAATCATCGGATCTGATGAGAGAGTTTCATCCCTAATTAATGAGCTTTGTAGAAACTAGCATGAACTTCTTATATAACCTAGGGAATATCATCTCCTTAAATGAGATGGAGGATAATCCCATCAAACCCACATATATAGAGGATATTCTCAAGATTATGAGCACTCTGGAGGGTGAAATGCACTGCACACTGATGAATTCACTCACGTTTGGTTCTATTTGTTGGTATATTTCTGTGTTGGTGGTATTTGATAAAAGGATTTGTCTAATTAGGGGTCTCTTCTAGTACTATGGTAGGGGGAGCTAGGTGTCCCGATGTGGATGCACTAGTGGGGAGATGAATTACCCACTGACTATTGTCATCATCTGAAGTGATGGGATCAATGACTCTTTGATGTGCCACATGGATGATCAAATTGTCCTGGTCAAGCTCTTTGAGAGATGTAGCAAGGCTGGCCAAAGAATCGGCTCAACCATTCCGTGATCGAGGAACATGAACGACCTCAGGCTAGGAAGGTAACTGGGCCATTAGCTGGAGAGTGTGTGCTAACAAGGTTATGAGCTATGTCTTCTGGATGACGTAGTCACCTTTTATCTACTTGATGACCAGTTTAGAGTCCCCTTTCACATACAGGTGGGGAACATCAATCTCAAGGGTCAGATCAAGACCGATGATGAGATCCTGATACTCATCCTCATTGTTGTTGTAGCCTTATAAAAATAATAATGAATAAGGTAGGACAACCTTTGCAGGCATGGTGAAGAAGAGAACCAGACCCACTCTATTAAGACTAGGATCATCAAGTCTTCTACTGGTAGGGTTTTGCGAATAACCATCAAAGTGAATATGACAACACGGTACAACTTTATCCACCAAAAATATGGATTCATCTGGGAAGTCAAGGTCCAATGACTGCTCTACGGGGGCTGTATGGGCTAAACAAAAGTCTGCCAGTGCCTAACCCTTGACAAATTTTACAGAATAAACCTGATGTCAAACTGCTGAAGGATCACTAAACCTCGAGCTAAATGGCCTATTAATATGAGGAAGTTCAAAATATATTTCAATGGGTCTATGAAAGACACCAACTATATCTCATGGTGTTGTAGGTAATGTCTCAATTTCTAGACTATGAATACCAGCACAAGGCATATCTTCTCGATAGAGGAATATATGGTCTCTATATTGAGAAGCATGCAATTGAGATAGTATAAAATATTTTCTATTCCATCATCATTCTTCTATGTGAGAAGGGCACCAAGGGACCATTCCAGAGTGGTTACATAAAGGTCTAGAGGCTTTTTAAAGATGGGTGAAATTAGAACCAGAGGCTGTAGAAGGTACTTCTTGATCTCCTAAAAAGCGGCATGACACTATTCATACCACTAGTAGTTGGCACCTTTTTCATGATCTGGGAGAAGGAATTACACTTTTCATCCAGATTCATAATGAATCGGTGTATGTAGGATAAGTGTCCTTAAAAGCCTTAGAGCTCCCTAATGTTTCTCGGAGGAGGCATATGAGTAATATCATTGATTTTATCTGGATCAATCTTGATGCCTCTATATCTAACAACAAAGCCGAGAAAATTTCTAGAGCTAACTCCAAAGGCACAATTTAGGGGGTTCATCTTCAGATGGAAGGAGTGGAGGAAGCCACACACTTTCTCAAGATCTCTGAGATGGTCCTGATGTCAGAGGTATTTAACCACCAAATCATCCAGGTAGCATTCCACCAAGGTCCCAAGGATTATCTTGAATATGTGGTGCACGGAATGCTGATAGGTGGCACCTACATTCTTCAGACTGAAAGGAATTCCTTGGTAACAGAAAGTACCTTGTGGTTCTCTAAAGGTGGTAAACTCTTCGTCCTCAATAGACATTTAGATTTGATTATATCAGGAATATGAATCCAGGAAGGAGAGATCCTGGAATCCAGTGGTGGCGTTAATTAGCAGTTCTATCATAGGAAGGGGGAAATCATCCTTCAGATAGTGACTGTTGAGATCCTATAAGTCATTTCAGACTATAATCTATCCATTATTCTTTCATATAGTAATGATTTTGGATATCCATCTTGGGTACTGTACTTCCTTGATAAAGTTTTCTTTAATGATATTATCAACCTTGGCCTTGACTATGACACCATGATAAGTGCGCATCTTTATGGGAGGTTGTTTGAACCTGCGATGGTTCATCAGGAGACCAAGGTGGTGGATGGTGACCTGAGGATCCAGCCCTAGCATCACACTGGAGCTCTAGGAGAATACATCTCGATGCTACTTCAGGAAACCTACATACTACTATTGCTCATTTGTAGACATGGTTGTGCTGACTAGTGTTGGTTTTAGATCTGTCTTGGTGCTGAGGTTCACTTATAAAAACTCATCAATGGTGGTGGTGACACCTTCCTCAAACATGGGGGGGGGTCGTCCTATAAATTCTCTTCATTTTCCACAGCGAGATGATCATCAACAGAGGGAAATTTTTCTGAATTGGTTGATTCTGATGAAATTCTAGTGTTATCCTGAGTAGTAGTAGAATATTAATTGGGGAACTCCTGCACTACTGAAATCATTGTGAAGAAAGTTGTCAATCCGATTTGATTAGGCCTTCAACCCAATGGGTAATTCTTGATAATATCAAAGTAGTAGTGGCACATCGACTTGAGATTGTTGAACCCAACCCAACAAAATAAGCAAGTATAACGAATTTCTGTTTCCATGGGGAGAATATCTTGATACCTTATAGGGTAAGGGGTTCTGGGATCACACGAGCCTAATTCGTGTAGGACTAAGAAGTGATCTTTCTATGCACCATGCATTGGGGAATGAGATTTCCCCTTATTCCAGAGATGACAAAGAAGTGTCCCATGTGTGGGGTTGTGGCCTCCAATCAGTGAATTGAAAAAATGTAAGCATCATCCAAGTATGCCCATGGGTCAGCCACAATGGTAGTATGCTCAACCTCATTGTCCCGAACATGCTTGTCCTTTATCCTATAGTAGTCGGTATCCAGGTAGAGGTCTTCACAATAAGAAAATAGAGACACATCACCATGGATAACACCCAATCAACCATTAAGGGAGTACTTGAGGCATTGGTGATATGAGTAGGGGACTTCTGTATGAAGATGAATCAACAGTCTACCCATTAGCGCATTATAAACGGTGTCCTGCAAAACAACCATGAAGTTTGTATAAGCAATCAAGCCATCGAATTGGGTCTTCAAGTAGATTTGTCCAATAGGAATCTACTATATCCTATCATAACCTCGAATCTTTAGGTCATAGGGATCTAGATCTATTTCAGAGATCTTCAACTTATGGAGTGTCCAGGTTGGGATGAGATTGATCCCGGAACCCATGTCAACAAGATAGCAGTGGACTTCCACACCATTGAACTGACTAGTGATGTACAATGGGCATATGTGCCCATGTATAGGGGAACCTTCATCTTCTCCAAAGAATGAAATGGTGTAATAACATTATGTATTCTCAACATCCTCCGCATGTAAGGATTTTACAGCCTTAACCTCTATTTCAAAATGGAGGGGGATTATTAAAGCCTCTTTAAGGGCTTCACGCATTTCTGTAGATAGGAGGATACCCTTGAGGATTGAAAGACTTTCAAGAATACTAGAAAGGTTCTTAAGTACATTATACTTTTGTGTGAGGTGCACACTTCTTCCAATATGAGGTTTCTCTGTGAAAGGAGGTATAGCGGACACTGTAGGTTGAAATGAAGGATTTCAGCTTGTTCTAGGGACATACCACTTCTAATTAGTCAAACCATAAAAAATGACTACTAGATGATTGTAGGATGACTGTGGCCTAGCCTCAATTGTACATGTCTAATCATAGAATTGTAATGATGACTCTTCCAAGTTGAGCAGTACAAATGGTGGGAAAAGTGGATTTGATGAAATAGGATAAGAGGATTGCGCATGCTAAGTCCTACGCTGAGTTTGCCGTCTAGTCTCAGTGGCATGAATAGTTTGGTTAGAAGTGCTGGCCAGAGTACTTTGATGGTTCACATATCCATGGTTTCATCGATGTTGGCGTCAGCTAGGGAGATTAAGAGGGTTTTCCTTGTATTCATCATCTTCAGAAACCATGTATGGGTCCACCAGTTCGATGGTGTTCATTTTGGAATACTCCTGATCATCACTTGAGGAATCCTCCATTGCTGGGTGGATCCTGGGAGCAATCCCCATATCTAGGGGCATGAAGTCTCCTAGAGTATGGAATATATTTGGCACATGAGTATGGCTTTGATATCCCTTACGCTGTCAGTGCCTACCTTTCTAAGAGATGGTAGGATGAAATGTAGAGGAAGAAATAGTATATATAGGTATCACAATGACTTATAATGGCTTGGGTTGATTCAAACAGGCACAAATAATACTATGGGACTGAGCAAATGCCTTATATGCTATCAAGTTGTCATACTTTTGAGACCCGAAGAGAGAGACTTGCTGCCATTCGCCCTCACTATCACTATCAAGCTTTTTTAGACACACATACCACCTATGACAGGGCTAGAACCAATATGAATACATTGTTATTGACTTAGTCCTAGAGATAGTATTTTAATACATAACACTGCTTGAGAGTGTTTCCAAGGAACCGACGATAGGGGCAGTAATTGGAGTGATCAGTGAGATCTGCCTCTTCGGACCTCCTGCATTCTGGAAACCACATGATTCCCTGGTCCAAGGCACTCTAAAAATAGTTAAGGAACTGATTCTCATTGAACGAGTAAGACTGGTTTCTCTGATCCAGAAAAGTGGCTATGGGATCCTAGCCCTAGAGAGGGGCTAGAGCCTGGTGAGGTGGTGGAACTTGGTTGTCTCACCTAGGCCATGGCGGTGCGTTACACGGTGGAACCTTCTGATTCTTGGTGTGTGATTTTGAGCTAGAGGCTAAGACTGAGGTGGTGGAACTTAGAAAGGCTATAGAAGTGTCTCTATCAGTAACAATTCCAGCTATCTAGGGGCCTCTACATGTGCAACAACAATGGTCTTGGCCTTGACAGCTCTTCTTGCGGGAGTTGTGGGAGGCGGTAGACATGCCTTCTTGGCTTACTGTAAGGCTTATTCAAAACATTTATCCTTATCAGAGAAATCCAAAAATCTATCTGGGAAGTTATAAGTGATGAGAGAAGGGACCAGTTTAGTCTTTAAATTTCCTACACACATTGTTAGTAATTTTTCCTGAGTTAACGACATGTTGAGTGAATATGTGAGGCCCTTAAACCTAGAGACTGTCTGTGACTCGCTCATCTAGCCTTTTATTGAACTTTAAGAGGTCTGAAATACTAGTATTATGGGAGGTGGAACTTAAATGATATAGAAATTGCCTACAGAGATCCTCCCAACTAGATATGGACCCAATGGGTAACTGGCTGTACCAGAAAAATGCAGGCCCTTCCAGTATCTATACAAAACACTGGAGCTTAGTAGCTTCTTACTATGATGGAGTTCCCAGCATGGGTTCACATCTTAAAATTAAGTGGGGAAGATGTTTTATTGGGTCAACCATCCCATTGAATGGGGAGAAGCTAGGATTTATAAAGCCCATGGGTGTTGGCATATCATTTACCCATGTCTGATATGGTTTTCCATCAGGTGGGATTTCCACCTGTCGGGTTTCAAGAGCCTCAATGTGAGTAATGAGAGAAACCATTGGATCATCTTTATGGGGATTCCTATCTTGGAAACGATTTCTAACTACAAGAGAATTGGCATGTTATTCAACATGGCAAATTGGCTGAGCGGCTCATGGAGCGGCTGGCGGAATAAACCGAGGGGCCACTGGAGGAAACCACGGAATGGCTGGTGGAACCTGCCGAGTGGACTATGGAAACTGAGCTGGGTCCTAAGGAGGATTATCATGCATCTTGGGTGGATTCAGTGATTCATACCACACTCTCTTACCATAAACTCCAGCTTCTACCTGATCTAGATGGGCAGGGTTGTCGAGATCACCAGGAGGAACCTCACTGAGGGGGAGCTGTGCCTGCCCCTGCTTCCCTGATCGAGGGTTACTGCAATCTATTCATCATTCCACCATGCGTTCGATAAGGAGTTCATCAAAAATATTCTTCTATTCATAAATATGATAACATAACATAGCCTTTTAGGGATCCTCTTCTATCTTTTTCACTGAACCAGAAATATTGGAAGGCTTAATGGTTCACATGTGTACTTTTCCCTTTTAAGGATCTCAAACGAAAGGCAATGATTCATAAGGTTCAGGAAGGCCAAGAGTCTACCTTTGTTGGTGAGTGTGGAAACCTATAGGGTCTGTCGAGTGTTGTGATGCCCAATGAGATTTTCATCTTCTCCAAACCCCGTGCTGATGCCCCCTTCTGGGTATATCTAAGGAACTACCATGTTTACTGTGGTAATTCCCAAAGTCATATCCTCGATATCACCAGGTGAACCAGGTTGGTGTAGGATAGGACTGAAATGTAGGGCAACATACTACCCCAAACCAGAGATCTAAACATGTGGGGAAGGTTCCTTGATACTTCTATAGAGCATAGCGAAGCTTTGGATGCATCATTGCTTGAGGGTCCAATGATAACCGGGTGATGTAGGGTGTTGAGCGACAGGAAGTGTGGCCAACTCAACCAGGTGACACTACTGGCCAATATCATCTAATTGTTCCCAGATCTTGGGGTAATTTGACCATAAAAAAAAAGGTGGAAATGCATTGTCCCTAAGGTTCAGCAGAAGCATACGACCTCATCCTGGGTATGGGATTCTGGAACATTGAATCTTGCAGTTGCAATTGTCTAGAACATCTCAGGGAGATGGTCCACTATGAGAATGTCCCACAAACATCTCGGCTCATACTTGGGATCTGACCTTTGGTTTCCCCATTCTTGGACTGTGGGTGGTTGAGGGACCGATAACAACACTGACATATACCACTGCAATTATGGACTAGTCAGTGGAGAGTATAGCACACAAGATGACAAACCACTACATCTTAGGCTATCTTCCAGAGAATTCACTGGCTGTATCACCACATACCTATAAGATGGGGTACTGACCACTACTTCCTACATAGGGAGTGGTCATTGGCAATGGATCAGGTTGGTTCGCATCATCGACCAGTCCCCAGAACAATTCTCTATAATCTCCTTTCGAAGTAGAGAATGCAACTGGTGATGACAAGAAGTATTTCACAACAAGACCCTAGAAAGTAGCCAAATATTCCTCCTCCTGTATGTATCTGTGGAGGGATTAAAGGATCCAATGCATCTCTCTTTTCGGGAGGACAAAGCTGATATGCCTTGTTCCTTCCCCAGTCCCCAAAATAGTGGATCAGGGTGAAGATTTCATCATCGAATCACACTCCACATCAGAATCTAAAAAGTTAACAAGTTTGATTGTGATCTAAGCCTTCTCAGTGTTTTTCCTCTAGCAGTGATGCCCCTCACTCCTACCCTGAGACTGTTCTTTAGAGAAGGGTAGATCTTCGACACGGGGAGGACCTTTTCTTTGATAAGCCGGGGTGTGAGGGACACCCAGGAAGATTTCGAATGAAACACAAGGAGGACCAATATGGTCGGGAATTCTGGAGAAGGGTGGCCCCCCCACTATATATGGTATGTATATGGGGAGGAACCCCAAGGTGATGGGTGATAGGGTGAGTAGGAAATTCGCTCTGGTTTATGTCACCGTGGGGAGGGCCTCTTCTTGCACTGGTGATGATGCGAGGAGGAACTTCACATTGATAGACTGAAATATGGGGAGAACCTCCATACTTTATACCATGGGAATGAGGATGACCTTCATGTTAGGTTTCAACAAGATGGGGTGGACATCCACCAGGAATGATGATGGTAGCATGGGGTGGAACT
The DNA here is from genome assembly GCA_963277665.1 of Viscum album. Lineage (NCBI taxonomy): Eukaryota > Viridiplantae > Streptophyta > Magnoliopsida > Santalales > Viscaceae > Viscum > Viscum album. The sequence continues at coordinate 1,715,100,501 of OY728157.1, forward strand.
CCATATTGAACACAGAAGTGGGGAGGACCTCCACTCTGGTTGTTGGTGGTACAAGGAAGACCAATATACTGAATCTCATTGCCAAGGGTCAGCCCGCAATGACTAATTCTTGCACCGATGACTGGAAGAGTAGACCCAGCCTTCCTAAGGGGTGGTTGGGACCTCAATCCCAATTAGGCATAGTGGTTCCCCTACTTTGTAGTAACAAGGAGATGATAACCCATGTTAGTGGTTTATAAGGCCCCTAAAGCTATAGAATATGATGCCCATGATGGCAATCCTCCTGAGCTTGCGCCCGAAGTTGACATAGGGTCAGCTGAGCTAGGGATGGCTATGTAGGGGTATGAACCACCTGGTCCTCAGTATGCAGGACCGAATGACAGTGCTGGAGTGGCATGTTGAGATCCCTTCTTGGTGGCTCCTAGGATGAAGTCGCAGCTGAGAGGACTCATATATCCATTACTTCATTGACATAAGGGAGTGAGTCATACGAGTATTTCAAGGAGAGGCTACTGAAAGGATTGAATATTGGAGTGGGGAGTAGTGGATCCCTACACAGACCTTGGGGATGTCGGCGTCGATGGGGCAAAGAAGCCTCCAAATCTTGATGGGCCATATCCCTCATCGGGATGACCCCCTCAAGTCCATACCATTTAACAAGAGTAACAATCAGCCTCCTTGAATAAATTCAGAGGGTGAGATGGGGTGTGGGTTCCCAATAGCTATGGTAATGGGAGTCGTTGCAGAAATGGTGAAGCCATGTGGGATCGCCACATTTGTATTCCCCTGCCTCTGCGTCTATGTGCGAGAGGTGATTGGTTTCCTGTAGATATAGCTTGGATCCTACAAATCAGGAAGATTCATCCATAAATATTGATAGTAGGAAAGTGATTCCTAGTGCCCCAGCATCGTTCAGTCTTCCATGGCTGGATACAAAGATCCACACTGAAAACATCGTAGACCGGGATTCCCAATGATTAACTTCCCCAAATAATGGAGAGTTTCATGCCAGGACTACTGTTTTCTTGGTGAGACCTGGTGCTGGATAGCTGGATCCGGTGACACACTTATCTGATAATGACTCAAATGCTACTAATCAACATATTGAGGTGAAAAAATTCATGTCAGGTTCACCATTTTTGTTTTCAATGCTTTTTCTATGGGGTGCACATCGCCGTGCCGCGTGTTGGGATTCTCACTGATGGTCATGTTGTTTCCCTGTATTCTTGCTTTCCAAAGGCATACGACATTTGTTACCTCTTGAGGGATGTTTTCTCCTTGATCTAAATGGGATGATGGGATGTAGGTTCCTCCTTTAGTGGATTCCTCTTCAAAACTCATCACCTAGTATGGGTCTCCCTTAAAGATTAAGAAGTTTTTTGTGAAACTCTTTCTAGTGCCATATATTTGTGGAAAACGATTAATTATGCTTCTTGTTTCAGGACATTTCAAAGGGGTCAAGTCAGGGTAGCGACCTTCGGTCAAGAGAGTAGTCACATTGGGCATCATTGGCATGTTTGGATGCTGAAAAACTAGCACATATGGATTTTCCCTTAGCATAGGGCTTCTCAAGGGATAGAAATCCCATGCCACCCTATGTTAAAAGTAGGGAATTGTATGCCAGATGCATGTATCTAAGGTTTTCCTTGGATTACCATGTTTAACACGGGGTATACCATGAGTTTAACATCTAGCGGAGATGGATCGAACTAATCAGAACACTAATGGGAGTGGATTGGATTGGTACATCCCTAGATGGGAGAACCTAGAAAGTTTACCAGATGGATGAGTCTGAACACCCAATAAGGACAGACCTAGGATGGCGTGTCCCACAAAGGGGAAGGTTTCACACCGTGAACACTGATTTGGACACCACAAAGGGCAGATCATAGAGGAGGATGGGCCCACGCAAAGGGGACACCAAGGTTTACTAATGGCTGGGATTCAAACTCAAAGTGGCTTCCTACACACCCTTTTTAGAAGGAAGGGATCAAAAACCACATAGTTTGAGAGCATGAGGAATGAAATCGAGGTGTACACAAAGGGACAATGACCCAAAGATATGTTAGGGATTACGCATGGTTAGATACTCAGGTGATACAAAGAGAAATGAGATGAACGTGTCTTACACATGGTTAGATGCCCGTATGGATGGCATGATTTCATTGGGATGTGGAAGCCTGGGTAAAATCAGGATGGATATGGATGAATTACTGAAGGGTGGAATGAATGGGGATGGAATCGAGAACCCGTTTGAAGGTGACAATATTGGGATTGAACCTTAGGGAGGTTTCCTATGTATCACAGTGGCAGGGAATAAAATTCCACGTAGTTATGGAATGGGGTGATAAGTCAAATAAGAGGCAACTCATGAGAATGGATGCATGGATGAGGACCCAAAGGAAATGGAACCAAAATGTTAAGGCATGATATTCCAGAGACAAAAAGGCTTAAGGGAGAGACCAAGATGAGGAGTGGGTTGGTCTTGCACCTTGGGGAGGCTTCCTACATAGCTTTATCGGAAAGGGAAAAGATCAAAGTCCACCTAGTTTAGGAATGGGGCATAGAATCAGGGTGTACACAAAGGACAACAACCCGAAGACATGCTTGGGGATTACACATGGTTAGCATCCCATCGCAAGAGGGACACTCTCAGCTAGAGGAGTATGGATTGAGTGTGGGAATTATGTACTGAGGTGACCCAGGAATTGGTCTGACACCACTAAGGGGTGGACCAAGAATGTGGGTCCCAACAAAGGGGACACCAAAGTTTAGCAGTGTTTGGGGTTGAACCTCATAGAGGCTTCCTACATACCTTTTTTAGAAGATAGGGATAAAAACCTATATAGTTCGAGAGCATACAGTTTAACATCATGTAGGATGAAAGGGGGATATAGTTTAACGTCATGCGGGACAAGTCATGGACCATCATTAAATGGTCGAAATAGGTGGATTGTGGGAAGTGATGGGCTTGAACCTCAAAGAGGATTCCTATGTACCCTGTTTAGAAGGCAGGGATCAAAGTCCACATAGTTAGATAATGAGGAGATTGAGTCTTATGCATGGTTAGCAGCCCATAGAGAATTCTAGGTTCGCTGCTTACTCTATGCCCACATGATTCACACTCGGTGTGAGAAATTAGAGGAATCAACAGACCTGATGATCACATTGCAAAAGGTGGTTAGTGAAGAGTGGTGTGGGGATTATTCATGGTTAACAGCCCAGGGAGAGGAAGATTGGGAAACTCCAGGAGGGTGTCTGGATGTATGAGGAGGATATAGCCATCGTATAAGGGGAACCCTACCAAGGTGTGTTGGGGATTATTTAGTGGATTTCTAGAGCACACATGGAAACAAAGCGCAACGAGAGAGGAGGAGTGAGAGGGCACTGGTTCCCATCCCCTTCAAAGTCATCTCAAGCTTGTCACTTATGAGGTGATCACAGTTTAACATCATGGGTTGAGGATGTAGGTGCTTGGAAATTTAACATCCTATAACTCGGACGATGAGGATTCACACCCCACCCCTAGGACTTACATAACTAGCACACTTTAACCCTTGGTGAAGGTAAGGCACAAAAAATTCCATAGATTAACAGGGTTGTGGAGTGATCCATTGAAGGGTCCACGTTAGCATGACTATGAAAAGAAGTAATAGCTGTTAACATGCCTATGCGAAGAATCATGAGGCAGGGAAACACAACATGAAGCACCACTCGGGGGACCATGAAATCACTACATACTTTCCTAGAGGGACACACATAACAAGGGTTCATAAAGAAGAAGGCCTCATAGAGAGGGGCTTCATGATGCTATGGTGCTTCACGAAGTGATGTGGATTTGTGAAGGAGGGTACTTCATGAAGCATAGTGACCCAGCCTAGGCATGGAGTCTACATGTTCTTGGAGGGTGCTTCATAAAGACTAAGTTCTTCGTGAAGTTACAAGTACCCAAAGGGGTATCCTTCCTTCACGATGGCCAAAAGGCTTCAAAGAGGGCATCCCTACTTGAAGAAGAGGTAAAATGGAGAAAAGGGAAAGTGGATTAACAATGCTCAAATACCTCATATGGTTCATTTTCTTGATGGTTCTCAAAGTAAAGGGTGGTTTGCAAATTGAGAGAGTGGAAGGAGAAAGTTTAGGGTCTCGATACTTTAGAGTGGGGGTGGGATGAGTATTAATAGGCACTAAGAATCACACTACTCTAAGGATGCGCTGTGAAGAAAATTAAGCTTCACAATTAGAGGTAGACCCGTTAAGTGTCTTAGACTCATGGAGGCTTCCGTCCATGCCTTTTCGCCGGTATTAGAGGCACTGGTCAAGCTCCTCAGACTCGCAAAGGCTTCCATCACTGCCTTTGTGGTGATCGTAGAGGCTCCGGTAAGGTTCCTCAGACTCATGAAGGCTTCCGTCCATGACTTTTCGATGGCCGAAAAGAAGCCTTCTAGGCGGCTTTGCGGTGGTCATGATGCAGGAGGTCTTTGCAAAGGAACTTCACAATGCAGACCCTTTTAAAATTATTTTCGTGCCCTTTCTTGATTTATTCCAAGGCATAGAATTTTGGTGCCAACAGTATAAAACAAGGGTTACCATTAGACAAGGTTTGTGGATACCTTACTCTTAAGGTTAAAAGAGATCAATTATTTTAAATATCTATAAAACATTCTTATATTGTTGCTATTGTATTACTTGTTTGTTATATTTTCTTTTATTCCACTGTGTTGTTTATAATTTTTTTTGTAACGTATCTGAAGATGATAAACATTAATTTTTGAATCAGATATTATGTGAATTAGATCTTTTTTACTTTGTTATAATAAAATCTTATATGATTATGATTTATTTTAATATGATATAATCATATATATTTTGATTATGATCTAATCATATTATTTATGATTATAATTATTTTACTTTGATATATAAAATTAATTCATTATTATGATACTTATGTAATTGGACTAAGGGCCATGCCTGAATCCAATCTTTTTACTTAAATAGGTTTTTGAATTGGTTTAGTTTAAACTCTTTTAAACTAATGTTTTTAAAACTACAATTCACCCCCTCTTGTAATAAATCCATCTATAATAAATTATTTTGATCCTAATCAGTATACTTCTAATATACTAATCCAACAGTCAGTTCCTATAATTCAAAAATCAATCTACGATTGTTGTCTTGTGATTTTATAGTAATTAAAGCTCATTTTGCTAACTTGCACTATGCATCACATGTTTTTAAAGACTATTATTTTATAATAACTCCTTAATTAGCCAGTTCGAGTATATCACATGTCATAAAAAAATAATTCTAAGACATTTTTCATAATATTTCACATCAAATAGAGATGTTTTTCTATGGTTTTAACTATCAAACACACGTTTTAGCATTTTAAATTACTAAAACTGGGTTTTCAGTCATATCAGGTAAATGAAACCTTGGTTTGATAGACCGTAAGTTCCTATATTTCAAAAATAAATCTATGGTTGATTTCGTGTGATTTCAATACAATTAGATCTCACTTGGATGATTTTCACTCTTTGGATCATGTTTTTAAAGACCATCATTTTCCGAGAACTCTTAATTTATCATGTTCAAGCACATCACATGTTGGATTGACACACCATCCACTTGAGCACATAAAAAATAATTCTTATACAACTTTTGTAAGATTTAATGTTATTTGGTGATCATTTTCTATGGGTTTAACCATCAAATGCACATTTTAGCATTTTAAATTACTAAAAATACATTTTTGGTCATCTTGGGAAAACAGACCTCTGTTTGATGTGCCATCAGTTCTTATAATTCAAAAATAAATCTAGAGTTGTTTTCATGTGATTTAAATACAATATGATCTCATTTGGATGGTTTTCAATCTTTGGCACACGTTTTTAAAGATCGTAATTTTCTAAGAACTCTTCATTTAGTATTTTTGATTACATCACATGTCATATTGATGCGCTATCTACTCACACATGTCAAAAATAATTCTAAGACAATTTTCATAATATTTCACATCAACTAGAGATTGTTTTCTATGATTTTAATCATCAAACAAACGTTTTAGTATTTTAAATTACTGACATAGTGTCAAAATTGGAAAAAATACCTATTGCCATGGTCTAAAACTGTGGAAATAGGCCCCAAAACTGTGGCCATAGGCTACGACCACGGTTTTGGACAACCGTGGCCGCAATCTCCATGGAAGTAGGTCCCAGCCTATTGCCACAGTTTTAACTGTGGTAATAGCTGACTATGGCCATGGTTTTGAAAACAGTGGAAATATGTCTTAAAATTTGCCACCGTGTTAGTTGACCTATGGCCACAGTTTAAACCGTGTTTATAGGAAGCTATTTCCATGGTTTTAACCATGGCTATAACCTTGGTAAACAATGACAATAGCCTAAATACAAAATGTCACCAGCAGGTTTCAATCCCTGCACCTTTACTCTACGAACCAGAGTACTTACTAGTACACCGAGCGACATTATGAGTATATATATATATATATATATATATATATATATCAATATAAATAGTGGGAATATCCTCAAAACCGTGGCGGTAGGTCTTCCCGCCAATTTTTTTGCGGGAAAAGTTTTTCCCACCAAAGCGCGGGAACCCTATTGCCACGATTCTGAAAAACCGTGGCAATAAGCCATTGAAAAAAGTGACATATAGCCATGGTTTTAAAACCATGGATATAGGCCACAGAACCATGGCTATATCCACAGCCTATTTCCAAAGTTCTGAAAACCGTGGCTATAGGCCACAATAACTGGCCTATAACCACGATTTTAAAACCGTGGTTGTAGGTCCATGGCAGTAGCCTCATTTTCTAGTTGTGTGTTTTTGATAATCTCCAGAAAATGACACCTCAGTTTGATGTTCCATTAGTTCATCTAATTCAAAAAGTAGTCTAAGGTTTTTGTTCTATGATTTGACAGCAATTGAAGCTCATTTTTCCAGTTTTCACTTTGTGACACACATTTTTAAAGACCGTCATTTTCTAAAAACTCCTTATTACATTTCAAGTAAGTGACTTTAAAAGCTTATAAAATATAAACTTTAAGACCAATCTAAATGAAGCATAAAACATGGATTAAAAATATAATAAATATTTGAAGCAAAGAAAAATTAATAAATATAACAAACCAAAAATAATTTACATGACACAAACTTTATTGATTAAAAACATAACACTTAGACTTTAAAAAATTTATGTGTATAAAATATAGTATAAATAAAATCTATATGAAATTTAAAACATTTACTATGAAAATAAAAATTAATTTAAAATAAATGGAATTTCAAAAAATAAAAACAAAATATTTTAATTTACACAAAAAAAGTTTCCTGAAAAAAAGTTAATATGTAAACATTTACTGTTTTGAAATAATGATATTTTGTGCCATTATAATTATTTTTCATCAATATTTTTTATAAAATTATTTTTATTTTAAACTATTATTTATATTTTTAATCCATGTTTCATGTTTCATTTAGATTGGTCTCATAGTTTATTATTTATAGGCTTTCAAAGTCACATACTTGAAACATTATTACGTTTCAAGTAAAGTGAGATTGAAGGCCTATAAAATATAAAACATAATACTAATATAAATGAAACTTAAAAATGGATTAGACATATAATAAATAGTTGAAATAAAAAAATAAATATAAAAAATAAAAAATAATTTAGGTGACACAAACTTTATTGATTAAAAACATAATATTTACACTTCAAGATACTTATGCGCATAAAATACTGTATAAATAAAATCTATATGAAATTTTAAATGTTGACTGTGAAAATAAAAATAAATTGAGAATAAAAGGAACATCAAAAAAATAATAAATAATAAATAATAATTATGTTATTATTATTAAATGATATGAATTTAATTTTTAATAAATAACAATTATATTTTAAAATATTTGGAATAATTACAAGAATAATTATGAATAATGTTATAAATAATATAATTCTTAATATAATTAATAAATTAGTTAATAATATAATTTAAAATAAATACTAATTAAAATTTTAATATAGAAAATATAATTATTAATATTAAAGTTATTATCAACAATTTATAATACAATTATTAATCATTTATAATAACCATAATAGTAATATAATTAATATCTTATTAATAAAAATAAATAAATAATAATTTTAAATATTATATATAATCTAGTTATTTATGTATTTAATAATACGAAATACTAATATAATTAATAATGCTATTAATTTTAAATAATCGTTACATCGAAATGATTATATACACATAATTATTATTTAATAATAAAAATATATAATTATAATAAGATTGTAATTTATTTGACTATAAAAAGAAAATATTTTTTATTTTAATAAATATAAAATTATTTTAATATTTAATAATATTTTTTATATTTAATAATAATTTTTATTAACTAAACTAATAATAAAATAATTAATATTTATTATACTATTAATTAATTCTATTTTTTAAATATCAAATTATATATATTGTTTATTATATTATTTATATTCACTATTTGAAATTATTAATAATCATATTTTTATTATTAATTTCAATATCCATCAAATTATCTAAAAATAGTTAAATAATGTTTAATTTTTTGTTTTATTTAGTTTATATATATATATATATATAAACACTTCTTTTTGAAGAAAAAAGAAGGATGGGTGATTTTTAGAAAACTATCTTCTTGAATACTTTTCATAAGAAAACACTTTTTAGGAAAGCGCCTTCTTAAAGCTTTTCTTTAGAAAGAAATTCATAAGTAATCATCTTCTCTAATACTACTTTAAAGAAGGAACTTTTTTATTTATCATATTATTTAATGAATATTTGAAGAAGGCGTGTATCAAAAGGCACCCATCCTTCAACGTCCCCCCCCCCCCCCCCCCCCCGCGTGTGCTGAACTGTAGATTGGGAATTTGTTTTCCCAACTCTATATATTAGGATGTTTTTTATTATTTTTAGGTATATCGGAAAAATTTATTATGTATTTCACCTTGTGTACAAAAATTAGAAAAAATGATTTTGAAGAACACATATTTATTAAAAGAATTCCAAGTGTGAATTAAACACATTAACATTATCAAATATTTTCGAATGAAATTTATTATTTAAAAACCTAAAGTATATGAAAAGGAATTATTGACCCAGGTTTTAAATTAATTAGGGGAATATTATCAATTAATAACACATGAAAATATCCTAAAAACCATTCTTATCAAGTATCAAATTTACACATGGTTCATTCATGTAAGTCACAACTGACTTCATGATCATTTTCTTAACAATTTCACATAAATACAATCCTCAACCGGTCATTTTATATTATTTTAGACTCAAATGTTTCTTAAATAAATATGTTATATATTAATAGTTAGTATATTTAATACAATAATCTTGGAATTCTAATTTATTCTGATTCCAAAGGTCAAAAATGACTCTAGAGTTATTGTTTTGAAGCTGCACAACAATTACAAAGTTACACAACAAATAAACCTTGTTTACTCATTTTTCATCATTTTAGGCTTATTTTATATTTTAAAAACATTTCTAATTATTAATTTTTTTTATCATTTTAATCACTTTAAATATCATATTCATACACAATTCATTCATAATAGAGATAAATAATGAAAGTATTATTGTCTTGATGTTTCATGACAAAAATTGACCGTTTGGTCACTTTCTTATTGTTTTATACTCATTTGAAACCTAAATATTAATCCATAATAGAAATTTGTTTCCATCTCAAACCTTGAGTATTTAATTTACACTATGTTTATTATAAAATAAACAAATTGTAATTTTTCGAAACTTTCCTGAAAAACAAATTCATCTTCAACATTTTTTTTACTTCAGAAACTTTTAACACTTATAAATATTATTTTTTTAAATAAATTTTAGCTAATTTAAAACATCACAAGTTTTTAATTCATGAATGGTTTGTTCATACATGTAAAAATAACCCATGTGTCATTTTTCCAAAATTTCATGTTAAACTGACACTCATTGGTTATTTAAAGTTAAATTGGCACTTAAAAATGAATCTAAATTATTAAAAAAAATACTTCTGATCATTTCGAATAACTTAAGTACTAGATCCAAATATGATTCTTTCGTACATGTAAAAAATTACATGATGGTAATTAACATAACGTTTGATGAATAATTGACTACAATTTTTTATTTTAGATCATTATAGGTTTAATTAACAGTTAAAATGAATATTAATATTAATTTATGGAAGGTATTTTCAATCATTATGAACATCATGTACATTTGATTCACATGTTGTCCTCTTCTTTGGGTCATAAACGAGCAATGAAAATAAAACTTGAGTATAAAATAAAAGAAATGGTCATAAATTTATAACATTTAGAAATGAAGGATCAATACATTCTATAATATTTATACAAGTATAATAATATATTTTAAAAAATAAATAATAAAAATAAATTTTTGAAATTCAATGGGTTGTGATCACCTAATAATGCCACAACCATAGAAATCACTATGAAAAGAAAACAAAACCTTAGAAATAATATTGAAATTTTGTAAATGAAGTTTAGAGAAATTTGTGTGAAAATTGGGTGAATGAATAATGATGAAAATAATAGATATTTATTGGAGGTGTAATTATTATATAGCAATGGAATAATAACCCAACCATTGGAACAATAACCTCACTATTAGAATATTAACATGTTAAGCCTCAAGCTTGATCTCTTGGAATATGGTGCCTAGAGACACATTCTTTACATACTGGATTTGAAATAAACCAAAGTGACCATATTTTAACCAAAAATAATTATAATATCACTAAAAAATATTGAGTGACGCACATTCAAAGGACAATTTTGGTTTAGAGTTTTATAGAGTTAGGATAAACTTTTAACTAAAAAAGACCATGTATATCTCATCATATGGACATTTTTTACACTATATAAGAAACTATATAATTGATAATAAGTCTTAAATATCTTCTGAAAAATTGTCCACACAAGATATTCTATTAGAAATATCATGTGTAATACATATCTTCATAACATAAAAAAATAGAAAAATAAAAATAAGTGTGAGATCAAATTCTCAGTAAGGGTAAACATAAGTGATAAACATAAAAGATCATAAGTAATCATTATATGAGAACAAATAATATGGTAGGAATATATGATCAAAATAATTTCATAATAAAAAGAAACCATGAGCATAAAATATACATGGTTGACATATCAATAAAAAAACACATTGATAATAAATACTATCTCCTTAGTGATGAAATTCAAAATTCCAAACAACCAATTCCATGCCCTAATAAAATACATCATGATCTAAAAAATCATGATATTACCATCAAGTCCCTATGTTTAGGAAATATTTGGTTTTGGGTTGGCATACGCTAAAATACCTAAGTTAGTTTATCTCATGAGACCTATAGATTCATTTTGGGGCTATATTTATTGATCCCCACCCATTATTGATTAATTCCAACGTATTCATCATATTAAGAAATGAATAAGCTATATAAATCATAACCAATATTCTTTACCAGTCAATAAACATCCATATTGGAATGATGAGTATATAAATTTTGAATGTTTACCCAATCAATAAACAGAATAGATTTATATATAATCATCTCTTAAAATAACATTTTATAGAGTAAGGGGTATATAGTTAAGTTAATAATTTCTCCAATTAATAAATAGAATAGCTTTCCATGTAAGAATCCCTCAAATATATATCGTATAGAGTAAGAGGTGTAAAATTATGTCAAAATTTTTCTAAATCAATAGATGTATGCTATTTAGGTGAATAACCTTCAATCAAATAAAGGAAATGTAGAGTGTTCATAGAGAAAATAAATTAGAATTTTTTCCCCTATAATAGAGGATGATTTGGAAACACAAAGGCAATTCTTATGACAGATCAATCCGGGTCAACTAGACAAGCCACTCGAGCTGGCCCGTTATGGTGGTGAGGTACAACAAGATGACAAAAACAAGTCTTGATTATAACAAAAACAAGACATAAAACCAGAGAAAAAAATTAGAATAAAATACATAAAATAAGAACCACAAAATCCAATCCAAAATAGGTTAAAACAAAAAGTATGAAAAGTCTCCATGTGACCAGATATCACCTCCAAAATAATATGAACTGAAGGTAGAAACAATTAGAGAAGCCAACATGCTACAAGATGCCCTTCCCTTTACTAGGATACTACAATACATCATCTACAACCACCCAAAGGAAAATGTAGGGTGTGAGTAAAAATCCCAATATGATACCACCACCGAGTCTATACAAGGTATAATATCAATAATAATATAATTATAGATTAACAAACAGTTTTACAAATCATTTTCATAAATCCAAACCATTTTTAAATCATTTTCCCTTTGATTTTCATAAATCCTCTCATATTCTCTAAGACATAAATATGAAAATAGAAGTGATAAAAAAAGGAATGTCAATCCATATATCAAGAGGTAATAAAGTAAACATATATCCATGAAATAACCTATCATGTGAAGCTATTTGATTTAACCTCATATAAAAACATGTGATCAACAATCAATGATAAAAACTCATCATGCATTAAATAAACCATAAATGACAAAGAACCTCATATTGGTCCCCAATATGTGGGAATATAGATTAGAAATTAAATATACTAAAAAGGCATAACATTGGATCCAACCAATATCAAGTCCTTACATAGTTCATCAATATCCCAAAGGTTACCTTTTACTAGTTCCACACACACTAAGGATACCCATGTGTATTTTCTGATGCGTCCAAGGTTCCCAATGTACCATGTTTTTCAAAATCCATTTCAAAAAAATTCTCACAATTTTATAAAACATTATCAAAGCCAAACCAATCCTCTTTGGTGTTTTAAAACCCATTTCTTATTCAAAAAAACCACACAAGCATTTAAAAAAACACTTGGTGCGAAAAATATAATTTTTAAGAAATACCCAATAAAAATTTATCTTTCAATATTACATCAATTCAATGAACAAGCCAAAATAATTTATCAATAATTATAAGTAATTCCTAGAATTAACCCATTTTATAGAAATACCCACTTCAAAATAGTATAAACCCAGTCACCTTTGATAATGGTGATTGGAAACCAAGAGATCAACCTTTAAAAGATAACTCATGAAAAGAGACTATAAAGTATCAATAGAAAACACATCCGAGCATGAATCCGACCTATAAAAATAGTCATCACAGTAGTCATGAGAAAAGGAATAAATAACTATAAGGAATAATTATCAATGGAGGTGTAATGAAATAACCCTGATGAGTAATCATTGAACGAAGGATCCAGAAGGAGTGTAGATATACAATATCACCTAGGGTGAGATCTAGGTTAAGAGATGGAGGCTGCACAATTGAATGAAATGAAAATAACTTTTATGATGCCCTAAAAACCACAACTCATGATATTTACATGGTGTGTAATCCTATTACTTGTCATGTATTCCATAAACGTTCAAAATGCCAAAAAACACGTCGTCTTCTTATAAAAACCTAATTTTTACCATTACATGATGTGATCCAAATACAAGGCATGTAAACCTTCAATGACCTAAATGATATTCATGAAATATTCCTTGGGACTATTACATGGTATGTAATCCCTTTACACTATGTTTAATCAACCATCCAATAGAAAATAGACCAGCTTTCAACAGGAAACACCAAATCACCCAAAATGTTCTTCAAACGTGGGGAGAACCCCTTAAATCCACTAACACATTTACACCTAGAGTCATTAATTCAAACAAAATCACATCCCCAAACTTTAGGTCATTTTACCCATCAAAGGATCTATATTCCTAAGAAGCTCAGAAAAAAACCCAAATAAGGATGATAAACAATGAATTCATATGGGAGTACCTGAAAAGTGTAATGGGATGTTACAATCGCCCCACCATAGATGAATTCTATCACAAAAAATAACTCATATTCACAGACCTGAAAAACTTTAATTCTACTTTCAACTCATCAACAATTATCTCTCCCATGTATCATGGATATCTCGTTTGCACTTCCATAGTACCCAGACAAGAGGAATCATTTTACCACACAATACCTTCTCTCGGTGATCAATAATCTAAACTGGCTACTCAACCATAGTGGTTTTGGTCTCAAGTTCAACATTATCCCATTTTATCACATGGGAAAGATTCAGTATATACCTCCTCAACTGAGAAACATGAAACACATCGTGGATAGTACTCAAACATAATGGTAAGTTCAACCAATATGCCACCCTCCCTAGTCATCAAATGATCTCAAAGGGCTCCACAAACCTTGGTTCCAACTTACCTAGCCTACCCAACTGAAGATGTCCTAAGAGAGGTGAAACTTTGAGAAATACCCAATAAAAAACCTCAAACTTCAGTGGTCGATGATGAAAATTTTCATAAGATTTTTGATGACTCTATGCCATGATCAATGTCCTCTTGATAAAATACACCCTCTCTTTCATCTACTGAACAAGACTCAGTCCCAACAAGGACTATTATCCCAACTCTAACCAATAAAAGGGAGATCTACATGGTCATCCATACAAATCCTCAATGAGTTCCATCTTAATTAAGGCATTATAACTATTTTTATAGGAAAAATCAGCCCGAGGAAGATGACTTTCCCAAGATCCTCCCAAATTAAGAAAACTAGAATAGAGAATATATTCAAGAACCTAGAAAACCCTCTATTTATATCTATCCAAATGTGGATGATAAAATCTACTCAATATAATATAAAAACTGATCAAATCATATAAACCTCTCTAGAACCTAAATGTAAACCTTGGTTCCCTATCAGAAACAACTGTAGAGGGAACCCCATGAACCCTCACAATCTCTCAAACATATAGTTCCCCAATACATTTTCTAAATTCTTTGTCTCCTTGATATGTGGTAAATGTGATGATTTAATGATTAAATCAATTATCAATCAAATCGAATCCTTCCCACTAGAATTCCATTGAAAACCAACAACAAAATACATGGAAATCTCATCCCACTTCCATACTGGAATGGTTAAGTGTTGAAAAAAACTCTTAGGTCTTTGGTTTCCCACCTTGGTTCTCTGACAAGTAAGACATCGCGATACTAAAACTTGAATTAACAAACTCATACCTCACCACCAATACCGACTTCTCAAGTTGTGATGCATGTTGGTAGCCCTGGGGTGTACGAACCGAAATGAATAGTTTCCACTATTAATCAGATCCTTCCTTAGGGAAAACAAAACAACCAACCTATTTTGAAATCACAAAGCTCCACTATGTGGCCAAGACCACTCAACCGAAGTCTCCCCACCATAGAGGGTATCACCCAAGTGTTGGAACTCATTATCTATCACCTTCTTGAGTCAAAATATTTCATCAAAAGGTGAGTAAGATTTTATCAATGACAAGAATACCTATCCACTAACCTCTTCTAATCCCAAGCTTATATTAGCAAGAAAAATCATCAGAGACCACTCTTTAATTGATCCCTTCATGGAAAGTGTCAGTAATTTTCTTCTTAACACATCATCAACTGCATTATCTTTACTAGGAGTATAATTAATGTAATTTTTTTTAAGATACTCTCCCCAACAACTCTTTTGAAAGTTTAGATCCCTTTAAGTAAAAATATATTTTATGATCTTATGATCATAATACACTGTAAACCACTCCAAAAAGAGACAGTGACACCACATTTTGAGTGCAGGAATAACAGTTTCAAACTCAAGATCATTGGTAGGGTATTTATTTTCATAAAGGTGTAACTTGAAAGATCCATAATCCATCACCTGTTTCCCCTTCATTAAGACACATCCAAAACCTGTACCAAAAGCGTCATAAAATACACTATATCCCAAACTTGGTTCTAGAATAATCGAAACTAGTACTTAATTAAACCCCAACTTCATCTCCTTAAAATATATCTAAAACATTTTATTCTATCCAAACTTCAAACCCTTATGGGTTAAAATTTTCCTTGAAGATGTGATCTTGGAGAAATCATGAACAAACCACCTATAGTAACCTACCAAACCTAAGAAGATTCAGATCTCAAACATGTTTTTCGGATTCTCTCAAGATGAAACTACCCGTATCTTTACAATATCCACTAATACACCCATATCATATATCATATGCCCAATTAATTTCACTTCATGGATCCAATAATCACATTTATATGGTTTACCATATAGACAATGTTCCTTCAAGGTTTAAAAAATTATATCTAAATGTCCCTATGCTCCTTTGACTTGGAGTACACCAATATATCATCCATGAACATAATAACAAAAGATTACAAGAACTGATGAAAGATCCAATTTATCAAATCCATAAATATGAAAGGAAAATTAGTCAGACTGAATGACATAACTAGAAACTCAAAATGACCATACTGAATACTAAATGTTGTCTCAGATATATCATATTCTCATAATCTCAATTGGTGATACCTTGACCGAAGGTCAATATTTGAAAACCAACATTCCCCTCTATGCTGGTAAAAAAGGACAACAATCCTTTGAAAAAGGCACTTGTTCTTAATGGTCACCCAATTCAAATTTTGATAGTCAATACAAAGTTAGAGGCTCCCATTTACCTTCTTAGTAAATAGTACAGGAGAATCCCAAAATGAAATGATAGGATGAATAAATATTTTAGACTCCAGGTCCTCAAGATGGATCTTAAGTCCCACCATATTAGTAGGCTCCATTCATTAATATGGTAAATAAATGGGCATTGTACTGGGGAGATGGTAAATAGTAAACCCAACCTCTATATATGGAGGTAAACCATAAAAATCATCTGAAAATACCTCAGGGTATGAATACACAACTATAGGTATATTTCTATCCAAGAAAGTGTTAAACACATCAAGAAACATCTTTGAAAATTGGCATAAGATTACCCCATCATATGCAAAAATAGGCCCTTTCCTTCCCTATCTAGAGTCCCACTTACCCATAAAAACATGAGTGACCCAATTAGAAGATAAGAACTGTACTAGATAGTGATAATGGTATATTTGGGCCTTAAAACTGATAATATAATCCATGATGATAATCAAGTTAAATATTTCAAGATCGAGCACTAAGAAGCCCCACTCCACTTCAAAGTTAGATATCATCACCTAACATGCAAGAAAATTGAGACCTAGTTCAGAACCCTTTCCCAAAGGTGTGTAAAGATCCAACAAGTACAACATTATATCCGAATTCAAGACCGATACATCAACTAAATTTGATGTTATGAAATCATAAGTTGCACCTGCATCAAACAAATCTAACTCCATAAAAGATGAAAAAAGATTTGTACCTCTAACTATATCTAGGCCTGCTTCATATTCCTTTGGAGAATATTTCACTACATAAAGACTCCCGTTCTCAACTCCTTCCTAAAATTTATTAGCCACATGAACATCTCCCATAGCCTAAGGATAAGACCAACCAACCTTGGAAGCATCATAATGAACCTGAAATCTCTTGGTGAATGTGGATCCCAACTTACTACTTTGGGATATCCTCTCACAAAAACATTTCATATGGATATATCATCTATAAAGATGACAAGCCTTGAGAGCCTCAATACAATTATGATTTGTATGAAATTTCCTTCCAAACTGGTAGAAGACAACCTAATTATGACCTAAAATTCCCCTAAAACTAGTCTTGAAGAAAAAGTACCACCCTTATGCTTCCTTTTCTAGCTAGAAGATACACCCTGATTAACAACTGAACCAACTGAAGACCCACCCAATCCTATCTTTCCAGATATGTCTACCTCATCCAAAGATACTTTTTAAAATACCTCCATAAAGGTAATAAGGCACATGAGAGTCAACACTGAAAAAATTTCAGGCCTCGGTCCCAACTCAAACCTCTGATCCTTTGGGTACTCATTAATGCCAAGATCTGGTTCTAGATGCACCACTTTAGTAAAATATGTAGAATACCCCAGAATGGTATGCTCCCCCTACCCCAAGGTCAGAAAATATTTGGCCTTCACTGCATGTAACGTCTCAAGGTATAATTGATGATTAAATATTTTCTTGAAATAATCCTTGGTAAGATACTTATGAATCTTAACTTTCACAATAGAGTCCCACCATCTCTTTTCTGGTCTATCGAGAATATACATGGAAAACCCCCTAAGAGTCTTTTGGAGTCTTCAATAAGTTGAAGATCCTCTCAATATTCTAAATCCACTCTTCTTATTCCTACGGTACTTTATCAACACAGAAGATAGTTGGATGATTATTAGTAAATTTATATCCACGATATACCACACATCTTGGGTTCCCATTACCCACTTGAACTAAAATCTGAATGGTGTGAATTATTTCTTCTACAAAAGAAGGGTCCACTGGAGGATTCACCTATGAAACCTATCTTGCAGCTTCCTCTCTCAGATTTAGAAGATATCTACTTGGAGGAATTTTCAAATAAATATAGGAAAATAACCAATTAGATCATGAGAACATTCCAAAATCTTGATACCACTCATAAAATTAAAACTAATTATTTAAAACAATAATAATTTAAAGCAATTATAAATTCTAACAATGAAAAAATTAAATTAAAAAGGAATAGGTTAATTTAAAAAAACTTCCCATATATTTCATCCAAATGACCTCAAACTCCAAATCATTAACTTGGTAAAAGCCCCTGACCAACCACGGTAACTCAGGTTCAGTCACAGAAGTAAGCTGGTAAGACCCCTTTCCCGCACTTACTATCTGAATTATGACAACACTAAATTCTATCTAACCAATACCTATAACCAAACTTAGGTAGTGTTAACTGTTAGGTTCCAGGGCCCGCAGCGGAGGCTAGTGGCCTGAGATTTTAAAATTTTCATCGGCAGATCGACGGTACTTGTTGACGTCAATGATCAGAGCCCCAGAGAGGTCCGAAGATCTTGCGTAAATTGTAAAGAGCACAAAATTAAAATGAAAATGTACCCATTTCAAATCCTAAGGTGCGGTCGACTGCAACTTGACGATGACGATCGTCGCTTGAAGGATCTAAATCAGGATCCCTCTAGATCATCCACACACGCTCTAAAAATCCACTGGAACGTCGATCGTCAAATTTTGGGTGCTACAGCGGTGATCCGATGATGCTTTCGATGTCCCGACGATCACCGCATTGAGATGCCTATGATGCTGAAGAAAGATCTTGATCCAAGCATCTTGGATCAAGATCTTCTCTCTCTAGAGAGCAGGAGGAGAGAGAGACTCTGGATTTCACTCCATGAAATGAGTGAATAGTGAATTGCACACCAAAGAGAGAGAACCTACTCTCTTATTTATAGTGTAGTTGAGAAATACCTGGTTGGGTTCCCCAGCCCCCGTTTATTTCAACGCCCACTAAATAAGTAATTTTGATGAACTAAACTGCACCAACCTTATTTATTATTTTATCACATACTTTTAATATATATATATATATATGTAATATTATGTGATAAAACCGAGTCATTTATCTCGACTCTCTATCCCGCTTAATATTAAACGAACCTTGAATATTAAAATAATATTCGTTCGATTAATATTTTTCTCATATTTACTAAACTTGTAAATACATTAAATAAATTCAATCCAAAATATTCATAACTTGAATATTAATGAAATTATTTAATTCATCGGTGATCAATAATTTGGACAACACTCAGACCCCATGGCGGGGCCCACTGTGTCCATATACCTATTCAACTAAATAGGGTGGATTCTTGAATATGCTATTGTGTGTGACCCTCTAGGCCCATACCTCGACAACAATGAATAAAATCCATAGACCAAGAGTAGAGTCTAAAAACCCATCATGGCCCCTAAATAGATAAGGATAGTCATAGAAACGACTACCATCCTATGAACACTGACTGTGTACTATAATCTCTTTATCATTAAATATCTCATAAAGCAGGATGCACTCTTGTGTCATCGTCCTTATCTTGCTTTATTATTTTTTGATCTATCTGGATGTATTTTACTTTCTAATGCTTTGGCCAAGGACTTATGAAGGTGACACCATCCTGATCAACCAGACCTGAGATATACAACTTCCTGAACTTAGAAGCGACAAATCCTTTCTTGACCATTCAACCAATGTCATACCACCAACGACGCAGCCAACATAAACTACCTCTCTACGACATCACTGCCATGGTTTTCGTCTTGCATTAAAGTACATAATCAAATGATATACATTGGTAATGGTCTTAAGTCAGGAGACCAATACACATGTTCGTAGATAGGAACAACCAATGACACCCAAAACATGTGGTGTTCCTATTGACAGGTCTGTCCTCATGATCTCACTACTAGAGATCACCAAGTGTGAAATTAATGAGAAGAAGTCTCAATGATTATGAGTCCCCAACACCTGATAGTCAGACATCTACTATGTTCATTCAGTAAGATGTATCTATACTATAGAACATATATTTAAGATCAATGTCATTGTATTTCAAGGTTCTCATTATAGCCTGGGATCTGCTATAACCTCTCGACATGACAATTAACCTTTGGACATTACCATTATTATAGTGGATGCAGAAAATTCTACACTATAATGGTAAGATAACATCATGCATACCTAACTGTACACATGATATGGTAATCAAAAAATATTGCATAGTTGGGTCTAGGTCACCCACTATTTCAACACTCTCACTTGCAGTAGATCCAACTTACTAACTAAACTTTTTAGATACTCACATGATAAATATCATGCTTCTGCTGAGTAATGGCTTTAACTGCTGGGCCTTCCACATTTTCTCCGCCTGGCATATCTGCTATATGCGACCTCATCGGCTTGAGTAAAACTTCTCAAGATAGGGTATCCCCGAGTATATAACTTTTTTTCATTGTCATAACTTTACAACTTGGCTAGTAAGAATATCATAATTTACATTATGATAATACTTTTCTCACTAGGTGCGAATCCAAGAATTGGAACAAATCGTTGGGATTTATAACTGCTTCTTAGCTTCCTTAGAAGCTGCAACGTACTCAGTATTTATAGGTATGGCTACTAAAAGATTTTATGAGCTTGAATCGCTTATTTAATTTTCCTAACTATGATACTAGATCAAATTGATCTAAGGATTACTAGTTTGTGTCCCAAAAAAACTAGTATACCTTCCTCTCCATATTCCAGGTACATATCATTTGTACTTTCTTAAGTACAAGATGATAGTTCTGACTGCATCACTTGCTGTGCTCTTGGATATAATTGATATTTTCCTATAAAAATTATATCCTAGAAATATCAATTATTGTACATAATATGGAATATGTGATTGATCCATCGCTGAAGCGCATGGTACTCATCTCACAACTTTAATCTCTTCCTATGTTCTGAACATGTTAACTTAAAGATATTAATCCATGCGACATAGGCTACAATTCATCTCTTGAATTGTTCCAACTTGTATTTTTCAATACAATGTCACTATATGTGCGAGATTGACTAGGACCAAACAACCAATAGATATACCTTAGTAGATCCTATTCACTAGAACTCAGGTTGCTACTTTAAGTCAATCATTGGAGAATTTATTTTATTCTAATATTATCTAACTGTAAGATCAAAATCTATTTTTCATATGTTTCCGAACATATTTCACTTGGAAAACATTGGCACTCCCACTAATATTTGGTAGACATAAGGAAAAGATTCATTTATAATGAATTCTCTAATATCTTATCACTTAATTTAATCCAAAACTAGATTTCAGTAACTTGAAACCCTTATTGGAATCATTTGATTTCATCATCTCTTTCTGGTTGCGTCGTTTAGACACCTTCCATGAAAGATGATCTTGACATCCAATTACCAATAGAATGATCTTATAAGACAAGTAAAATTATAATAGATTTAGGCATACTGACTTGGTATAACCAATCGATCCTTATTGGTACCATACTTGTACCATCCATGTATCATTTTATTTGAATACCCACCACAATATTCAATTTATAAGCCCCTTTGCAATTTGATACATGGAATCCATTATTAAATTTTAGTTGAACTTGTCAATCTTAGCTCGTTTCCTTATAATGCTTACTGGTAGGATTTATTATTCTCAATGAATAATATATCACCAACCGCAGTGAATATAAAACCATCACCACGGTTTCATTCTTCCTACGTAGTTTGTGTCACTGGAACATGCCTATTCCACATGTACTTGTGGAACTTGTTCCCTATGCCAACCATTTGTGCATCTCAAGAACTGACTAAGTCCAAGTTAATTCAAATCCCACAATCTCTAATAGAGATGTGTACCCTTGTATAGAAATGTAGTCTAACACTTGACTACATCTTTTCTATCTTAGGGATTTAGGTAATATCTTAAGCAACTATTAGGATAATTACCTTAGATGAACAACGTGTTTAACATGATGCATGTTTTTTTAAATCCTAACAAACTCTTTTCATATAAATACGTCCTATAACATAATGGATTTTCTATAATACTATGACTCGTATGATATCCATTTTTCATTTTATTTGGCATATTGGTTATGGGTTTAAGCTGTTATTTGCAAAGCACATCATTAAATATAATGAAAGTTACTGCAAGTTGTAACATTGATACAACTTACATCATAACTTTGATGTACAAAATGTGCATTTAGGAATTGATCCATGCTACATTTTTTGATCAATTTTAATATGTAAGACCCGTCATAGATCCTCCTTATGAACATCAATAAAGTGATGTAGATAAGGTAACATGCGTTTAGGAATTACTCCACACTACATTATCATGATTGATGATAGTTTGGTCAAGATATTCTTTGGTATGCTGATCTGAAGCAACTCATATCTTCTTACCAAACTTATACTTCACTGGTATATTCCTTAATGACTTAAATGAAACTTATAAAGTATCTTTACCTCTTGATTTATTTGGAATAGTTCACACTGTCTTGTTGAACTAACATCAGAAAGCTTTGTGGCATACCTTTATTTTTAAAGGATTCTTTGTCTAAACTAAGGATGTCAATAATACCAAAGGTGTTTAGCTGTGCCGAGACTAAATACCATACTAGGTATATATATGACTTCCACTTTTATTTTTACTTGACAAAGAATCATATTGCCACAACTGGGTAAGTCTTACAATTTTATATTCATCATGTATTGCCTTTGATTCAAGTAATAGTGAACTATTTGTTGAGTATGTTACCACAAACAACATTCATTCCAAAACATGGAATAATGTCTCATCATGTCCAAAAGGGGTATGTGAGATAAATTTTTTGGTTATACTCTACAACTTGTTCTATTTGAATCAATCCCTTGGCAATTAGAAGTTAGGTGTTTCTCATCGTTGACTTAAGAATCACCGTTTCTCAGCTGTTTGGAGAAGACACTTTAATTCTAGTAATGTTTCTATACTTGCTTGGATACTGTATTTAAATACATATATGTTATAGGAATATTATATTCAATACCCAAGAATTATGTTAGAAACATTAATATATTTGATGAATATAAACTGAACGAGAAGCGGGTACTTGCTTCTTGTATTTAAGTTTTTAAACTTCCATGAATTTATTTCATTATGTGATGCAAAGAACCTCCTGTTAAATAACCAACCACTTTTCATTGAAGGACATGAAAAAGGTGCCTTTGGAATAAATTTCCATAGTCCTTTTCACCTTTTCATTCAATTTATTCTCCATAAGAATAAAATATGGTGTTATCTCCAATATTCTTATTACTTGGAGAATGTTATTATAAAGGTAATAAAGCACTTACTCTATATCATTCGTTTGAACCCTTAAACGAAACTAGAGAAAATGGGTGTAAAAGGTATGGGATGACATGAATGATTGTGAGCTATCTTTCACTTTACATAAACCGAGTGTTATCACTACATTCATATATTGCTTATCTTTCTCGTCAAAATTTTCTTAGAGATGAGACTACATGAGATCATCATCCAAGTCATGATGTAGCGACCACGAATAACATCGGATGTTGATGATAGAATTATGACAGATCCATCATATTCTTTGTTCATGAGTCTTCTATAAGCAATTTTACACCCTTTCTTCCTAAGGTGGTTTAACAGGTTGGGACACAAACACCTTGAATTTCCGTTATGGTAGTAATGTGTGCAAGCGCCTATACTACACTTGGAATTTCGTGCTTGTTTGAAAATTATATTTGTCCAATATTTATCACAATTTGTATTATGGTATTACTTTCAATTATATACAAAAATACTTTAGCATATTGTACTTTTATGTGATTACCTAATGTGACATTACTGATTATTTAATCATTGAATGTCTCCCACTAATTTTTTGAATTCTAGGAACCCTATGTATTGGAATCAAAATACTCTTGAGTATTCTAGTGGAAAGGATCCCTGAAACTCCCTCATAGTCTACAAGATATGGCTACGCCACTACTCGGAGGGTCCAAGGTAGGCTTTTGGCTGGCCAACCACATTTACTCGTGGTTCCTTGATCTGTTGAGTGAAGTCCCAGCTTCAAAAATTATTTACTGATTTACTCAATGCTTGCCTCTAAAATTACAAAAAGATATCTATGGCTATTTCTTTGCTGTAATTTTAGTTAAGTAGACCCACCACATGAATAAGAACTCCCCGGTAGTAAGAGGCACCCCCAGCTAAGGCATGACCGGCACCTCGAACACCCGGTTTTGTTCAAACTTGAATGATGAAAGGCTTTTTGTGACTTAATATTTTCTTTGAGGGTTTTATTGGTTTTTCTCTCGACGAATGTAATCCATTTCTATTAAACTTTTTCATCTTTGTTGTCGCGCTCACAATTGAACTTTAATAGAAAAACACACGCCGCTTCTTTATGCATTTTATTATCTATTATTTTATGTATTTTCCCACTATTTTAAAATGCATAAAATAATAAATAAACACATAAAGGAAAACTACTACCTGACTAGTCTTGAACATATATACTTCCTAAGGGCATCGTACCTGAGTCAAAGCTTGACTCAAAATGGAGCTTTCCCTGTCATGTATGTCCGCAGGTCTTCTGGAGTATTGCCACGTGTTGGCGGGGTCGACGTCACGCCTTGGAGTACCACCTCGTCTTGTTGTAATCCACGTGTAATCTTGCACCATCGTGCACCGCCTCATCTTGGTGGGGTCCATGTCACTCGCCGTCTTTGTCCGAAGTACAAAGATACTCACGCACAGGCGATGGGGACTCGTGTATAAATGTACATCATATAAATTGGGTGCGCAGACCCTTATACATTTTAACCGAAAAATAAAGATGATGCGCAGATCATCCGTTTAATTAATTACAATCATCACACTCATTTAAATAGTTAATTAAATAAACAATTAATTAAATAAATAATTGAATTCAGACATACAAGGGTTGATGATCAAGACCAGACGATGGGTAAAATAATGCGTGATAAAATTAAAATGAATTAATCAAGTATGAGGGTTTATTTAATTAAATTAAATGAATTAGTAAATTCAAATAATTTAATTAATCACAGGTCCTCTAATTAATTTAATTTTAATTCCAAAATTAAATTAATTAATTAATTTAATTTAATTGAAAAATTAAATTAAATTATATGCTCGGGGATTAAAATAATTAATCAAAATCAATTTTAAAGTGGTCCATCCCCGAAAATACCGTTTCATGGCCTTTTCGGGTTGCGCCAAACCCACGCAAGGCCATGCCATGGCTGAAATGGGTTGGGCCAATCCGCCCAAACCTATTTTGGGTTGGGTATGTTCGCCCGGACCATTTTAGGGAAAATTTATGTCTTATGGAAAGGCTTGCAGACAAAATAGAAGTATCTACTGGACCTTGAACGATGGCGTGATGATGCACGGTGCACCCGGAAGGCCGAGCGTGGCACTCGGGAGCTGGATGGCAGGGTGGCATTCAGAGCGAGGTAGCAGTAGCTGGCTGCTGCTTTGGCGCACTGGGCGGTGACTTGGGAGAGGAGGCAGGCCAAGCTGGGTGAGGTAGGGGCGCAACGCTGCCGCTACTACTGCATGCGGTGGGTTGGAGACCAGGAGGGCGAGGGCCGGCTTCTGGGTGGTTTTGGTGCACCACATGTGGAGCGGGACAGGAGAAAGCTGGTGGTCCGGTTCTTTCTAGAGGAGCTGCTGTGTGCGGTCTACAGTAGGTCGCGGGGAGAGAGGGGATGGAGGCCGGAACTCGGGGTGGCTGGGCGGCGCATGCAGAGGGAGATGCAGGAGGTGGCAGCCTGTAAGGCCTGGTGCAGTGGGTCATCAGGGAGCTCGTCCAGTGGGGGGGGGGGGGTCCACAGGCTTCGCACCACACTGGGATGCAGGAGGCGGCGGCAGCCTGCTTGCGGTGCAGGGCTAGAGTAGGTCGGCTGGCCTTTTGCTGAGGCTGCTGCACGGGGAGACCGGGGCGGGCTCCTATGTACCACGTGGGGAAGACCGGGCGGCCGGCTCGGGGTGCTGCGACGCGCTACCGGAGGTCAGCGGCGGGGTGCGGGGTGCGGCCGTGGCAGCCCTGGGCTGGGTACCTCTCTGGATGGCATCCGATGCGGCGCTGCAGTGTGCCGCATGGGGAGGAGGGGTCCGCTCAGACCCCTTATTTGATTTTTTTCTTGCACCAGCCCACCCTACCCCTGAAACCTCTTGCTTCCCCTTTTTTTAATTAAAATACCTTTTTTAAAGTGTATTCCACACCCCCTTTAATTTTAAATGAGTCAAGGTCTCCTCATTTTTTTTAATTTGAGTCAAGTCTTTTCAAATATTTACAAAAGACTACTTAGACTTTCAAAATAATAATAATAAAATTATTATAATAAAATAATAGTTTATTATTTTTATATTATTATAATAATAAAATAAATATTATTATAACAATAAAATTATTATTATGAAAATTATACAGTTGAAAAAAATATAATCTGAACATTTTAATTATATCCGATGAACTGATCTAAATTTGATCGGTTCTTCGGAATGAATAAAAATTAATACCCAAGATCAAACCGTGAATTTGATTCAATCCGAAAATTCAAACAGACCATAACTTGGTCATTCGACATCGGATTCTCACGCGGTTTGAACCGTTGGGACCGTTTTTGAACCCTCTACTTAATTTTATACAAATTAATTTTCTAGGCTCAGAAAATTTATGTGATCCCTCTGATACCACAGTTATGTTTTGGGGCCTTCAACGGAAGCCAGTGGGTCGGGGATTTTAAAATTTTCATCGGAAGATCGATGGTACTTGTCGACACCGACGATCTGAACCCTAGAGAGGTCTGAGGATCTTGCATAAATTGTAAAGAGATCAAAATTAAAATGAAAACGTACCCATTTCAAATTCGAAGGTGCGGTCGACTGCAACTAGTTGATGGCAATAGTCGCTTGAAGGATCCAAAGGAGGATCCCTCCAGATCATCCACACACACTCCAAAAATTCACTGGAACATCGATCGTTGAATTTCGGGTGCTATCACAGTGATCTGACGATGCTTTAGACGTCCTGATGATCACCGCATCGAGATGCCTACGATGCCGAAGAGAGATCTTGATCCGAGCATCTTAGATCGAGAGCTTCTTTCTCTATAGAGCAGGAGGATAGAGAGGCTCTGGATTTCACTCCATAAAATGAGTGAATAGTGAATTTTACACCAAAGAGAGAGAGCCTCCTCTCTTATTTATAGTGTAGTTGAGAAATACCTGGTTGGGTTCCCTGGCCCCCATTTATTTTAGGGTCCACTAAATAAATAATTTTGACAAACTAAACTATGCTAATATTATTTATTATTTTATCATATACTTGTAATATATATATAATATATTACATGATAAAACCAAGTCTTTTAACTAGACTCTCAATATCGCTTAATATTAAACGAACCTTGAATATTAAAATAATATTCGTTCGATTAACATTTTTCTCGTATTTACTAAACTTGTAAATACATTAAATAAATTAAATCCCTAATATTCATAACTTTAATATTAATGAAATCAATTAATTCATTGGTGATCGATAACTTGGACAACACTCGGACCCCGTGTTGGGGCCCACTATGTCCATATACCTATTCAACTAAATAGGGCAGATTCTTGAATACGCTATTGTGTGTGACCCTCTAGGCCCTTATCTCGACAGTAGTGAATACAATCCACATACCAAGAGCAGAGTCTAGCAACCCATCATGTCCCCTAAAGAGATAAGGATAGTCATAACAATGAATACCATCCTACAAACCCTGACTGTGTACTATAATCTATTTGTCATTAAATATCTCATAAAGCAGGATGCACTCTTGTGTCATCATCCTTATCTTGCTATATTATTTTTTGATCTATCCAGATGGATTTACCTTTCTACTGCTTTGGACAAAGATTTATGAAGGTGGTACCATCCTAATCAACCAAGCCTAAGATATACAAATTCCTGAACTTGGAAGTGACAAATCCTTTCTTGACCATTCAGCCAATGTCATACCACCAACGACACACCCAACACAAACTACCTCTCCACGACATCACTACCATGGTTTTCATATTGCATCAAAGTACATAATCAAATGATATACATTGGTAATGGTCTCAATTCAGTAGACCAATACACATGTCCATAGATAGGAACAACCAATGACACCCAAAATATGTGGTGTTCCCATTGACAGGTCTGTCCCCATGATCTCACTACTAGAGAATACCAAGTGAAAAATTAATGAGAAGAAGTCTCAATGCTTATGAGCCCCCAACACCTAATAGTCATACATCTACTGCGTTCAGTCAGTAAGATGTATCTAGACTATAGAACATATATTTAAGATCGATGTAATTGTATCTCAAGGTTCTCATTATAGCCTAGGATCTTCTATAACCACTTAACATGAAAATTAACCTTTGTGTAGGATCGAAATAACGATGTAGACACTCAATATACAAGAGGGGGGGGGGGGTGAATTGTACATTTTCCTTAAACAAGGAAAGATCTAAGTTTAACAAAGTTAAACTAAGAAAATTCAGAACACCTCTAACACCAATTGGAGAATTGGAACAAGGTATGAAGTTATAAACTTCTAGTTCTACACACTTGCTTGAATCAGGAAAGTGATTCCGAAAAACAAGTTCCAGAAATAAGGATCCAGAAATTGAAACTTAACCTAAGTTTACAATATGAGATTCTACCTTAGAGCGTATAGAATCTAAATGAATCAGAGTACAAGTGTAAGGAAATATAAGAAGGTTATACTTTACTTACAATACAAAAATGCAGTGAAAAAACTTGTAACACATAACAAGATATAAATATTTTAACCCAAAGAGAAGGGTATCCAACAAACTTGGATAAAGTTCCCTTGATTTATACTTTCAAGCAAATCTGTCTTACCCACACCAGGGTAAGCCCTCGATACGAAGATCGATGTCTCTGTCTTGCTATCCCCGCAAGCCCTCAACTTCAAGGTAGTTGGAACCTCTGTCTTCCTCAGTAAGGAAGCCCTCAAACTTCAAGGAAGTCAGCACCTCTATCTTCCTATCCTCGGAAGCCCTCGAATGTAATCACCAACATTTGGAATCGCACGAAGCAATCTGAACGAGAAGTTCAGTACACACAATGCATGAAAAGATTCTCTCTCTAGAAAACACCTTAACAGCGTGTGGTCTTTAGAGTGATCAACTTTTTTACCGAGCTCTCTCAAATGAGATCCTATTTATAGGCTCGGCTAGAACGGTCAACTCCCTCTTCCAACAGTCATATTTTCCTTAAAAATCAGAGGGACCTGTACACGTGTAACTCAACCAATGGTTAGTTTGAAACAGAATGGATGACATCGTTTAATAACAAAACATGTATAACTAAATGCATGAAATCGTTTTTTAATGGATCATATGTAAGAAAAATCCATGCTAAAGTTCAGAGTGTAAGAAAATTAAAAGTTCGGAGTCTAAAAAAAATGGAATTCAGAGTCTATAATAAAAAGATGTTCGGATTCTGTTTTATAGGAATTCGGAACCTAAATTATGTAGAAATCCGGAGTCTGAATTTCTAAGGAAATTCGGAGACTGGTTTCATCAGAATTTAGAATCTGAACTTATAAAGTTCGAAGTCAAACTCATAAAAGTTCGGAGTCGAAATTATAAAAGATTGGAGTCGAACTTACAAAAGTTTGGAGTTGAACTCGTAGAAGTTTGGAGTCGAACTCGTAGAAGTTCGGAGTCGAACTCGTAGAAGTTCGGAGTCAAACTTATAAAAGTTCAGATTCAAACTTATAAAAGTTCGGAGTCCAGAATTTGGAGTTGAACTTTGTTAGAGTTCATATCCATAATTCAGAGTGAAACTTTATTAGAGTTTGTATCCAGAATTCGGAGTGGAACTTCATTACAGTTCTCATCCAAAATTCAGAGTGGAACTTTATTAGAGTTCACATCCAGAATTCGGAGTGAAACTTCATTACAATTCTCATCCAGAATTTGGAGTGGAACTTTATTAGAGTTCTCATCCAGAATTCGTAGTGGAAATTTATTAGATTTCTCATCCAGAATTCAGATCCTAAAAACAGAATGCTTCATACCTTAGCATTATATGATTCCGAGGTTTTGGGTATGAATCCGATTTTCATATTTAAGAAAAATATTGCTATGTATAAGAAAAATCCAGGTTAGGGTAAATTTCTTTAAGGAAGGAAATTTTCCTTATACAGGTAAAATATAGATTTGCTTAATTATAGGGTGTTTGTGATTTTCAAAACAAGAAGGAATGGAAAAGATCATAAGGAAAATTTTATTGACTCAATAATCTCTCCCTTTTTGGAAAGCACAAACATCCTTACGAAAAATAATATGGGGACTTTGAAATTTTTTATTAGACTTTGAAATTAAAACTTATCACCCTTTGTTCATGGATGATAGTGAATACAACTAACTCCCCCTTAGGCATTGAAACTCTAAGGATTGTATTCTGAATTTTCGGAGTGGATTTTTCATTATCATGGGAATAATAAACTTCATAGTGAGAAACTCCCCCTTACTTTAAAAATATCTTCACTTATAAATTTTTCTTTCTAAATTTTTCTTTCTCCTCTTTTGAGTAGTTCTTTTTCTTCTCCCCCTTTTTGATTTTCAAAAATACTTTAGGGAATGGAAAAGAAATATGGTACCTGAAACATTAGTGTATAACAAAAAAAGATACAACCAACCAAATATTTCATTAGAGTTGAGAAAATATGTACAAGGAAAGACAAATACAAAAAAAGATTAGAGTGGGTTTATTTGTCTTCCTTTTCCTTTGGGATCAGCTTCTTCAACAATGTTTTGAGCTACTTCAAATCCCTTTGATCTTCGTCGGCTTGCCTCTCCAAAGCTGAGATCCTTTCCCCTTGAAATTTCAAAGATTCTACCTGAGTCTTCAAGGCCTGTTCTTGCATATTCACCAACTCATCTTGGTTTACAAGTCTTTTCTCGAGCTCAATCTGGAGATTTCTATCGCTTATAAAATTTTGAGCAAGAGAGTTAGTCTTATCATTCAGTTCCTTCACTTATTGACTTCGAGAACTCTGCTCAACAATCAGATCATCTTGAAGATTCTTAATCTTTTTGTCCTCAGTGTCAAAGGCATCTTTTACCTCATTCTGAAAATTATCCTAATCAACCATGTCTTCTTCAACTTTCTTGGACCACAAAGTTATTTTTCTGCAAGACTTCCTTTGAACATCATAATTGATAATAAAACTTCTATGGTCAGCCTAAATCTTTATACACTTATCCATCACCATAGATAAGGCTTCATATTTCTGATTCAAACTATGCTGCATCATCTGGCATCTGGAGTCTATAGTTGGAAAAATCAGAATGGTGTCTACCAGCTTCTTCAGAGATTCTACCACAAAATCATGACCATGAGATGATGACTCCAAATCAGATAACTTTATTGGAGATTTCTCTTCCTCAACATGCATCAACTTCCTTTTAGAAGAACCACCATCTTCTTTTTTCCTAATAATATATTTTCTTGGTGTGTCCATCATAACATTCTTCCCTTTGTCAGATTTCAGAATGGGTTGATCATCCGGGGACTCTTACTCACTTTCTGATAGTTGCACAATCTGGTCTTCATCTATTTTTTTCCTTTTCCGCTCCTTCCTTAAGAAAATTCTTCTCATAAGATTCTTCCTCATCATACAAAACATTTTCCTTCTCTTCTTCTTGATCATCATCATCCTTCCCACTTTCTTTCTCAACTTCATTTTCTGGAGTGGGTAACTTTGCGGATTCATCTTTTTATTGATACCCTTCTACTTGTTTAATCAGATCATTAAGATCATCACTTTCTTCTTCTTCTTCTTCTTCTTCTTCTTCTTGAACAACCTCTTCCTGTTCTTTTTCAGCAACTTCTTTTTCTACCTATTTATCCTTGGATTTTTCCGAAGTGTCATATTTTTTTGCTGAAGTCTCTGGTAAAGAAGGTTGGACATCAAAGGTTTCCGGAATGGGAATCTTCTCAGGGGCTATTTCAGTATCTCTCAATAGAGATTGCACAAGCTCAGCCTAAGACAACTTTTTCTTCAACTTCTTCTCTTTAGCCTCTTTTTCTAGCACATCTGCAACTTTCTCCCTTAAGGCCTTAGCCTCAGCAGGGTCCAATCCGAACTATGGATCCTCTTCTTTTCTATTCTCTTTGTCTTCCCTCCATTATGCTACCATAAGCTTTTTGTTTCTTCGGCTTGGGAGGTGCGGATTGAGTTTTCTTAGACTTGGGATTTTCTTCATCAGCAACCACTTCCTTAAGCTTTCTCTTATTCCTTGCCTTTTTAGATTGTTCTGGAGTCTGTGTATCTTTCTGAACTGCCTCAATCTCTTCCAGAGATAAAGGGTAGAATTCTCCGGATTTACTAGAAAAACCCATCTTCATCCTCTTCAAAGTATCATCACTTACCAGCATAAGCTTACAATTCCAGAATTTTGATTTGCATGCAACCTTGAAGGATTCTAAACACCGAACTATCAGCTTAGATAGTAAGAAAGAGAACATGATTATCTGAGCTCTTAGGTTTCCTTCCTTGATGTTTTTGATCGTAATCAGAACATGCCTCATCAAATTTATCTTTCTTAGATTTACCAAGAAATCTAAGACATAGATATCACTTTTCTTCAGATTATCCTTGTCACCCCTTCTTGGTACGAGAAAATCTTGTACCCACAACTATAGAATTATATTGTTCGGAGTGAGATGAGTAATCTTAGCCGTCGTAGCATCCTTAAGTCCAAGACATTTCAATGCCTTCACCTTGTTGAAACTTCCTTGATCATCTGGAAGATTATGTGAGCAAAACTCATCACCCCCTTCATAGGATAAACCAACCAAGCTCGCGGACTTGGTGTAAGATAACTTGTAAGTCTTCCCATAAGACTTGAATGAAAACCACTCTCTTCCATCTTCCTTTTGGAAGGGAAGAGACTCATAGAACTCAATCAGAAAATCAGTATAAACTGGATCCTGTTTATCTGAATTTACTAAGCAAACATCCTCCCTTCCATTCAATCTAATATTATTTGATATAAGGGAATCAAACTTATAGAAATCCAGATGAACTAACATTTCCTTAAAAACTAACCACTTTGAGATTGGTTTTGAGGTAGACATATCTTGGGATGTTGCTTCAATAGACATTCAGAACTGAGATATTTTAAAGATTCGGAATGACTTTGCAAAGATCGGAATGGTCCTTAAGAAGAGATGCAGGGCTTCGAGACGTGAGAGCTTGAAAAACCATTGTGGGAAAACTCTTAGGGTCCCATTTATATAGGCTATAGATGTGACCTTTGGTCTTCCAAAAACCATCTAATGGTCGAAAAACTTTTTGATCTGATCTGACGGTTGAGAACATTCCCGCAAGGAAAACTTGACTCCGATATTTTAAGGTTTTAAGAAAAACATTCAGATTTAAGGAAAACTAGAATCCGAATAAGTTTAAAACATAGGGAAATACCAGCAAGAAAAATATGATTAAGAAAATTTAAATAAGGAAATCATACCTTTCGGATTGGCCAAAAAGTTTATTCAGAATAGGTGATATCATTCTTGATGAAAAATTTGACTACGAAAAACTAACTACAAAAAAATTTAAAGTTTAAAAGACTTTGAGTACGAAAACATCGGTACGAAAATTATGAGTACGAAAGTCCCAGTACGAAAAATATGAATACGATAAAAAAAACATTACGAAAATTCTGAGTACGAAAATTTTCATTACGAAAGTTATAGTTCCGAAGATTTCCATTACGGAAATTTCAGTTCTAAAAAATTCTTTATGAAAATTTCGAGTACGAAAATTCTCATTAC
This sequence comes from Viscum album, assembly GCA_963277665.1. Classification (NCBI taxonomy): domain Eukaryota; kingdom Viridiplantae; phylum Streptophyta; class Magnoliopsida; order Santalales; family Viscaceae; genus Viscum; species Viscum album. The sequence continues at coordinate 1,715,134,894 of OY728157.1, forward strand.
GAAGGTTACAGTTTCGAAGATTTCCATTACAGAAATTTCAGTTCCAAAAATTTCATTATGAAAATTTTGAGTACTAAAATTTTCATTACGAAGGTTACAGTTCCGAAGATTTCCTTTACGAAAATTTCAGTTCCGAAAACTTCATTACGAAAATTTCCAGTTCAAAATTTTTATTACGAAAATTCTCGGTACAAAAATTTATGAGTACGAAAAACAGACTATGAAAAATTTTAGTTACAAAAGTTTGAAAAATAGACTATGAAAGTTTTTTGATTATGCTAACAAGCAAATGTACTCCCCCTCTGAAAAGGAGTTTATTACTATTAGGATAATTGTTCAACAAGAAGTTAATGAAGAAATATTACCTCACGGTTATCATTCCTAACTTGTGTTTAATGTATTCAAATCTATCGGAGGGTAATGATTTTGTGAAAATATCAGCAAGTTGATCTTGCATTCCGATAAACTGAAGAATGATATCTCTTTTAAGTGTGTGATCCCTAAGAAAGTGATGCCTAATATCTATGTGCTTTGCATGAGAGTGATGTGAAGGGTTTTTACTAAGGGAAATGACTCTTGTGTTATCACACAAAATTTGAGTCTTAGTAAAACTCAAGTTATAATCTGTGATTGTGTGTTGCATCCACAACACTTGAGCACAACAACTTCCAGCTGCTACATATTCATCTTCAGTAGTGGAGAGTGCTACAAAATGTTGCTTCTTGCATGACCAAGAAACTAATGAATCTCATAATAAATGACAAGTTCTAGATATACTCTTTCTATCCATTCTACATCCACCAAAGTCAGCATCCGAAAATCTTTTTAAAACAAAATCATTTCTAGAGGTATAAAATAATCCTAGATCCATGGTTCCCTTTAAGTAGTGAAAAATTCATTTCACTGCCTTTAAGTGAGATTCCTTAGGATTGGATTGATATCTTGCACATAAACATACTGAAAACATTAATTCTGGTCGACAAGCTGTTAAGTAAAGTAGACTTCCTATCATACCTCTAAAGAATGTTTGATCTACTGGTTTATCAGCTTCATCAAGATCAAGTGTGTTTGAGGTATCAATAGGAGTACTTATACTTTTAGTGTTGTCAAAACCATAATTTTTAAGAAGATATTTAATATACTTATGTTGAGATATATAGGTTCCTTCTGGTTTTTGGAAAATTTGAAAACCAAGGAATAATGTTAACTCACCCATCATACTCATTTTAAACTCAGACTTTATTAGACTTGCAAAAGAGTCAGTTAAAGATTGCTGAGTTGAACTAAATATGATGTCATCAACATAAATTTGAACAATCAAAACATTTTTCTTATCTTTCCTTATAAAAAGGGTTGGATCTGAATTTCCCTTAACATAGTTATTTTGAAGCAAAAATCCTGTAAGTCTATCATACTAGGATCGTGGTGCTTATTTAAGGCCATACAAAGCTTTGGTTAGTTTAAAAACATGACCAGGATGTTTTGTATCTTCAAAGCCAGGAGGTTGTTTAACAAAACTTCCTCTCGAACATAACCATTAAGAAAAGCACATTTCACATCCATTTGATAAAGTTTAAAATTGACGAATGCTGCAAAGGAAAGTAAGATATGAATAGATTTAAGTCTAGCTTCCAGAGCATAGGTTTCTTCATAGTCTATTCCCTCTAGATGATTATAGCCTTTAACAACTAGTCTAGATTTGTTTCTTACAGCGACTCCATTTTCATCACACTTGTTTCTGAAGACCCACTTTACTCCAATAACAGAAGTTTCCTTAGGTCTTTCAACCAAGGTCCAGACTTTATTCCTTTCAAATTAATTTAGTTCATCTTGCATGGCTTTGATCCAATCATAATCACCTAAAGCTTCATCAGTGCCTTTAGGTTCTAATTGGGAAAGAAATGCTAGATTTTCTACTTTATTCCTTAAGGAACTTCTAGTCCTTACAGGTTGATTTACATAACCAATGATACTATCACTGGGATGATTCTTGCGAAACACCTATTTTAGGTTTTGTAAAACCTGTTCATCAACATAGGGTAGAAAATCTTCTAGGGTAAATGTTTCGGAAGTATCTTCTTGAATGTTTTCCTTATCAAAAGGATCTTATAATGAAAGTTGATAATCAGTTTTTGAAAACACATATGAGGATGTAGGTTGGGATGATTTAAAAACAAAAGGATAAGATTCATCAAATTTGACATGTACTGTTTCCTCAACAGTACAAGTGTTTTTATTTAAAACTCTATAAGCCTTAGAAGTTGTGGAGTAGCCTAAGAAAATTCCTTCATCAGATTTTGGTGTGAATTTGTGTAAATTATCTTTAGTATTCAGGATGAATACCTTCCAACCAAAAACCTTGAACTAGGAATGTCTAGGTTTTCTACCATTCCATAACTCATAAGGAGTTTTATTAAGAAAAGGTCTAATCAAAACTCGATTTATAGTATAATAAGTAGTACTTATAGATTCAGCCCAGAAATTTCTAGCTATAAAATATTCCCTCAACATGGTTCTAGTTATCTCTTGAATAATTCTATTTCTTCTTTCAAATACACCATTTTGTTGAGGAGTTCTAGGTGCTGAAAAGTTGCGAGTAATGCCTTTTATACTACAAAAAGTTTCAAAATAAGAATTTTGAAATTCTCCTCCATGATCACTATGAATAATTTTCAGTGAAAGGTTTTTATCATTTTTAACTTGGGCTCTAAAACTTTTGAAATAAGAAAAATCTTCAAACTTCTTTGCTAGAAAATAGACCCATGTAAATCTGGTGTAATCATCAACTAGAAAAAACACATAGTATTTGCCTCCAATGCTTCCAGTTTGTGTTGGACCAGAAAGATCCATGTGCACTAACTATAGTTCATTAGTTGTTGAGACTTCACCGATTGATTTAAAACTAGATTTATGTTGTTTGCTATATTGAAAAGGATCAAAAACTTTAGAAGAATCAAATCTAAGCTCCGATAGATCCTTAACTAAACCTTTCTTATAAAGTTTGTATAAGTTCCTAAGGTTACAGTGACCTAATATTCTATGCCATAACCAAGAATGATTTTCCATTACACTGAGGAAGGGTAGGTCTTGGCTCCTGAGGTCTTCTAAGTTTAATGTGTAAACATTCTCTTTCCTATTTGCTGAGAGAATAAATTTTTCCTTGGAATTGTGAACTAAGCACTTATCATTTCTAAAATTCACAAGGTATCCTTCATCACATAACTGACTTATGCTAATGGGGTTGTGCTTAAGACCCTTTACAAACAAAACGTTTGAAATCAAAGTTTTACCAAGAAGAATAATATTACCTACACCAACAATTTCTCCCTGAGCATTATCTTCGAAAGTTACCTTTCCTCCTTTCGTCTTGATAATCTTTTCAAAATAGTTTTTGTTACCAGTCATGTACTGGGAACATCCACTATCCATATACCATGTATTTTTGTTGGCATTCTACCTATTTTCCTGAAAATGAGAAAGGAATTAGACTTTCAGAATCCAAACTTGTTTGGATCCGAGATTTTCAGATAACAAAATTTTGGGAACCCACATCTTCTTAGAAAAGTAAGCCTTATGAAAACCTATAGATTGGGTTTTGTTTAAAGAGAAATTCTTTGCCCAGTGACCACCACATTGACACTTATTACAAAATGGGGCACTTTGTGGAACAAAGTAGTTGTTACTAAAAGTTGGTTTTGTATGGGTATAACCAAATCCGGATTTGTTTCTTAAAGGCCGTATTTGTGAATACATTTTATCAAAATTTTCTTTACCATGGGTAAAGTTTAACAAACACTTATTTAAGGAAAAAAATTTCGTACTTGAGTTTTATAACCAAGTTTTTATCTTCAAAATCATTAGATTTAGAACTAGAGCTAGGCTCGAAAACACTTTTCTTAGAAATTACTTTTTCTATCTCTTTAGAAAGTTTACCCTTTTCAGAATTTACTTCCTCAAGAATTTTTGAAATACTTATAAAATTAGAATTTTTCCTATCAAGATATTTAGAAAGATCTGATATTTCTTTTGTAAGAATAATATTCCTAGAGTTTTCCTTATCAAGATTTTTATTGAGTTTAGAATTTTCAATCTCAAGAAGTTCAGAAAACCTAGAAACTTCTTCATAGGTAGGTGAAGTATTTTATTCATCAGAAGAGGATTCTTCATCTGAAGAGTTATAATACTTACTATCATTAGAATTTAAAGAAACATTGGTTAATGATTAAGCATTGTGTACCTTAGCTATGAAGCAATGATTTTTAATAGGTAATATGGCTATAAGACCAAGATTCTTCTGTCCTGAAGATTCATAATCAGAAGATTTATTTGAAGAGTCACCACCACTGGCACTCCAGGTGTCATTAGCTTTTAGAACTTTCTTATCTTTGGCTTTGTAATACTTCTTTTTGTTCCTTTCATAATTCCTCTCTTTCCTTTCTTTCTTTTTGAGCAAAGGGCAATCCGGTCTAATATGTCCAGCTATCTTGCATTCATAACAAGTAACTTCTCCATCTTTCCTATCATTCCTTTAGTTTTTCTTATATTTGGATTGGAAATTTCTATGGCCAGCTATCTTGTTCATCCTTCAAGTAAGATTTGCTAACTCATTATTTGAGACTTCACTCTCACTAGATTCAAATTGGATAACAACCTTCTTAGACTTAAATCTAGTTACTCTCTCAGGAGTCTTTGCTTTCATGTGATTTGAAGTAGTATTAAAAGCAACAATACCATTCCCATTCTTCTTTTTGATGTTGTCACCATCCCTCTTCATTCTTGTTTCATATTGGAGAATAGTTCCAAACAGCTCTTCTAATGAAATTTGAGTAACCTTCCTATTCTCATCAATTGCTGTTCTCTTTGATTCATACTCATTGGGAATACTATCAATAATCTTATCCACAAGAGCTTCATCATCCAGACCTTTCTCTCCCATAGACTGTAGACTGTTCACGATTGTCATAAACCTCTGTTGAACTTTGCAAATGGGTTCACCATAAGGAAAATTGAAACCATGATACTCAGCTCTCAACATATCTCTTCTTGTCTCTATCACTTTGGATGTACTAAAATGTGTAACTTCAAGTTTCTTCCATATACAATTAGCTGTTTCACATGAAGAAATTTGTATATATATATTCCTAGTCATTGAACAAAGTAGAGTATTGCGTACCTTATAATTGAGTTGATATTCTTGCTTTTCCTGGTTAGTGAAAGCACTGACTTCCTTATCAAGAATTTTATAACTTCTAGTAAGCATAAAAAATTTGTCTACTCCAGTGTTGATAACAAAATTCTTCATATGATCCCTCTAATATTCATAGTCATTACCATAAAAGATTTGTGGTCTTGTAGGGTTTAGGTTGTCAATAGAACCAACGTTGATTCCTGCCATCTTAAAAAACTTGGGCAACCAAACTTGTTAGTAGGAAAAGTTCATAACCACAAAGTTTGGAATGAACAAATTCAGAATGAACAATTCGGAATGACAAAGTTCAGAATGAAAAAGTTTGGAATGAAACTATCTTTCTAAGTGAGGATGAAGAATAAAAAAATGAGCAAGAAAAACTTATATGTGAGTATATGTATTTCAGAGACCTCCTCTGATACCAATTGTAGGATCTAAATAACGATGTAGATGCTCAATATACAGGAGGGGGGGGGGGTGAATTGTACACTTTAAAAATTTCCTTAAACAAGGAAAGATCTAAGTTTAACAAAGTTAAACTAAGCAAATTCACAACACCTCTAACACTAATTAGAGAATTGGAACAAGGTATGAAGTTACAAACTTCTAGTTCTACACACTTGCTTGAATCAGGAAAGTGATTCCAAAAAACAAGTTCTAAAAATATGGATCCAGAAATTGAAACTTAACCAAAGTTTACAATATGAGATTCTATCTTAGATCATATAGAATCTAAATGAATTAGAGTACAAGTGTAAGGAAATATAAGAAGTTTATACTTTCCTTACAATACAAAAATTCAGTGGAAAAACTTGTAACACGTAACAAGATATAAATCTTTTAACCCAAAGAGAAGGGTATCCAATAACCTTGGATAAAGGTCCCTTGATTTATACTTTCAAGAAAGTCTGTCTTACCCACACCAGGGTAAGCCCTCGATTCGAATATCAGTGTCTCTATCTTAATATCCCCACAAGACCTCAACTTCAAGGTAGTTGGAACCTCTGTCTTCCTCAGCAAGGAAGCCCTCGAACTTTAAGGAAGTCGGTACCTCTGTCTTCCTATCCCTAGAATCCCTCGAATGTAATCACCAACATTCAGAGTCACACGAAGCAATATGAATGACCAGTTCAGTACGAACAAATAATGAAAAGATTCTCTCTCTATAAAACACCTTAACAGCGTGTGGTCTCTAGAGTGATCAACTTCAGTATCGAGATCTTTCAAATGAGCTCCTATTTATAGGATCAGTTGGAACGGTCGGCTCCCTCTTCCAACGGCCATATTTTCCTTAAAAATCGGAGAGACCTGTACACGTGTAACTCAACCAACGGTTAGTTTGAAACAGAATGAACGACATCGTTTAATAACAAAACATGTATAACTGAATGCACGACATTGTTTTTTAATGGAGCATATGTAAGAAAAAGCCATGCTAAAGTTTAGAGTGTAAGCTAATTAAAAGTTAGGAGTCTAACCAAAATGGAATTCGGAGTCTATAATAAAAAGATGTTCGGATTCTGTTTTATAGGAATTCAGAACCTGAATTATGTAGAAATCCGGAGTCTGAATTTTTAAGGAAATTCAGAGTCTGGTTTCATCAGAATTCAGAGTCTGAACTTATATAGTTTGGAGTCAAACTCATAAAAGTTCGGAGTCAAACTTATAAAAGTTCAGAGTTAAACTTACAAAAGTTCAGAGTCGAACTCGTAGAATTTCAGAGTCTAACTCGTAGAAGTTCGGAGTCGAACTTATAAAAGTTCGGGGTCGAACTTAGAAAAGTTCAGAGTCCAGAATTCAGAGTTGAACTTTGTTAGAGTTCGTATCCAGAATTTGGAGTGAAACTTTATTAGAGTTCGTATCCAGAATTCGGAGTGGAACTTCATTAAAGTTCTCATCCAAAATTCGGAGTGGAACTTTATTAGAGTTCACATCCAGAATTCAGAGTGAAACTTCATTACAGTTCTCATCCAGAATTCGGAGTGGAACTTTATTGGAGTTCTCATCCAGAATTCAGAGTGGAACTTTATTAGAGTTCTCATCCAGAATTCAGATCCTAAAAACAAAATGCTTCATACCTTATCATTATATGATTCCGAGGTTTTTGGTATGAATCCGATTTTCATATTTAAGAAAAATATTGCTATGTATAAGAAAAATCCAGGTTAGGGTAAATTTCTTTAAGGAAGGAAATTTTTCTTATACAGGTAAAATATATATTTTATTAAGTATAAGGTGTTTGTGATTTTCAAAACAAGAAGGAATGGAAATGATCATAAGGAAAACCTTATTAACTCAACACTTTGGGCATTACCATTATTATAGTGGACAAATAAAAGTCTGCACTATAATGGTAAGATAAAATCATGTATAGATAACTGTACACATGATATGGTAATAAAAAAATACTGCATATTTGGGTCTAGGGAACCTACTATTTCAACATTATCACACTTTAAGATGAGCTTTTCCTATGATACAAAATTTTAATTGACCAACCCAGGTCAACGAGAAAAGCCACCTGATCTGGCCTGTTACAGTGGTGAGGTAAAACAGGATAACAAAAAAAAGTCTTGAATATAACAAAAAAAGGCATAAAACGAGAGAACAAAGTGAAATAAAATATATAAAATAAAACCATAAAATCCAAGCCAAAAAGGGTAAAATAAAAATTATTTCATGCATCTGTGTGACTAACCATCACCTCTAAAACAACCCAAACCATAGGTAATATCAACTAGAGAACAAGATGCCCTTCCCTTTACATGGATGCTATAATATAACATCTACAACCAACCAAATTAAAATTTAGGGTGTGGGGAGAAATCCCAAAAAGATACCACCAAAGAGTCTCTACAAGGCCTAATATCAATAATTCAACAGTTTTATCTTTTAAAATAAAAATAGTTTTAATAATCATTTTCATAAATCCAAACCATTTATAAATCACTTTATCTTTGATTTTTATAAAATCATTTTATATTCTCAAATCCATAAATATGAAAAGTAGAAGTTATAAAATAGGAATTCCAATACACAAATCAAGAGGTAATCAATTAAACACATATCCATGAAATAACCTATCATGTGAAGCTATGTGATACAACCTCATATAAAAACCTATGAGTAACAATCCATGATAAAAACCCATCATACAATAAATAAACCATAAACAATAAATAACCTCGTATTGGTCCCTAGCATGTAAGAATATGTACTAGACATTAAAGAGAATAAAATTCATAACTTTGGATCAAACCAATATCAATTCCTTCCAAATTCCACTGATATCCCAAAGGTTACCTCGTAGTGGTTCTACACACACTAAGGCTACCCATGTCTATTTATCGACACAACCAAGGTTCCCAATGTTCCAAGTTTGATAAAATCCATTTCAAAACCATGATAAAAATTTTATAAAACATTTTAAAATCCAATACAACCCACTTTAATGTTTTTAAACTCATTTCCAATTTCAAAAATACCACACACACATTTAAATAAACATTTTCTTTGAAAAACCCAATTTTTAAATAAAAACCCTTTAAAAATATTTATATTTCCAAAATCATTTCAATTAAATGAAAAAACAAAAGAAATTTATCAATAAAAATAAGAAATTCATGGAATTAATCCATTGTATAGAAATAAAAACCTCAAAATAAATTTTAAAATCAGGTCCTTTAACATCAGTCATTGGAAAATAAGATATCAGACTTTGAAAGATAAGACATGACAAGAGATTGAAAATGATCAATAAAAAAACCATCTGATCATGAATCTTAACCATGAATTTAGTCAATTTAGTATCCATGAATAAATTAATGAATAACTAGAAGGAACTCTTACCCGAAGAGGCACCCCGCAATAACCCTGATGACCAATCACTAAACGAATGATCTGGAAGGAGAGAATATCTCCAAATTCTCATAGGGTGAGATATGGGTCAAGAGAGGGAGGATTCATGTTCGAATAAGATGAAAATCACTCACACGGCACCCAAAAAATTACAACTTGTGTTTTTTACATGGTGTGTAATCCCATTACACATCGTGTATTCTATGAAGGCTGAATATGATGAAACAATTGTCGCTTTTTTATAAAATCTAATTTTTTCCATTACATGACATGAACCAAATATAAAACACATAAACCTTTAACATGCTGAACCAGATTAATGACATATAACTAGGGACCATTGCATGATGTGTAATCCCTTTACATGACATATAATTTCCCAATAAACCGCAAACAAGACAACTTTAAAAAAACACCGAAGCACCCGGGATGTGCTCCAAACTTAAGGAGAATCCATCAAATTCATCAAAAAATTTATACCCAAATTCCATTAATTCAAAAAAATATACATACCCAAAATTTAGGTCATTTTACCAAGAAAAGGATCTCTATTCCCAATAAGTCTGCAAACACCCCCAGAAAAGGACGATAAACAAATCATGTATGAGGAAGTACCTAAAAAAGTGCAACATGATGTTACAGTTCTAGATTTAGAATAGTTTAATCCTCCAAAATAAAATATCATAGAAGGATTTAATAGGTAGTCAATGTAAAATATATACAACAAAAAATGGAAACAATTAGTGAATACAAATCCTATCTCAATGAATAAAAATTGAGATTCAAAAACCCTAATGGTATTGGTAACATAATAATAAAAATAACATGAAAAGAATAACATGAAATTAAAATATAATAAAATAAATTTTTTAATTATAGTTACAATAAATAGTGTAGTGAATACACAATATAAATGAAAATATGTTGTGTAATATCAAATATGTCTCATGAAATTGAAAATGAGACAAAGACACCCTTATAACCTATGGAATTTTCATGTTACACCCATTGTAGGATATAATTTCAAATCAAAAATTAAATATCATGAATAATTAGAGGATAATTATAAAAAATATTAATGGTGAAATAGATGTACCATAAAAAATAAAAATGGATTATAATAAGAAATATGTCTCAAGGGGTGAAAATTTGAGATAAAAACCCCTCACTAGTAACATAATCTTTAAGATAGGAATAATTTTATAATGCGGTTATAAGGAAAATTTTTATAACCCTAGATAATATGGATGGAATACAATAAAAACTATTAATTAAGTAGAATAAATTGATATTCGAATAATAAAGTTTCAATAAGTAAGTTTGTAATTTAATGGAAGAAAATTGAGTTATAACAAACCCTTACAAGTAACATAATTATTGTGGTAAGAATAATTTTATAATAAGGTTATGAGGAGAAATTGTGGAACCCAAGAAAATAAAGAGGAAATAAAATACCAAGTATTTATTAGGTAGAATAAATCAATATTGGAATAATAATGTTTCAATAAGTATGTTTATAACTCAATAGAAGAAAATTGAGTTATCAAAAACCCTTACAAGTAACATAATCATTGAGGTGAGAATCTTTGATATTGAGGTTATAAGGAAAAATCGTAGAACCCTAGAAAATGAGGAAAAAAAATACCAAGTATTAATTAGTTTGAATAAACACATCATTGAACATTATATTTTAAATAAGAAATTTTGTAACTAAATGGAATAACACAAAGTCAGTAAAAACCCTTACCTTAATTCTTGCTTAATCATAATGCGCTTTAACCTTATTGAGGACTTGGGCGTTCTCTTGGAGGTATTCTTAGAAAAGGAGTTCTTAGGAAAATCTATCAAGAATAAATGATTATTAGGGTGAAATAAAAATATAGGGTAAGGAATAAGGTTATATTTTGAAGAGGAAACTAAATTTTTGAGTGGTATTGAATGAGTGATGAGATTCTCCTTTTATAAGTGGTGAAAATGTTATTTTTGTAAATATTTAAACTTATTATAAAGCGAGCACATGTTTCACTTGTCAATTGGATACATAAATAGAGAATAATTAAGTGGGGGATGAGATAAGGTCAGTAATTCCTCAAAAATTCCTTTTAATATATGTTTTAAGCATGTATTTAAGTCATTTACTCTTATAATTTTCACTTTTATAATTTTTGGTTTTACCATGGAAAATAGTTTTTACCTAGGTAATTTAATTTTAATGAATAAAAATAAAATGAACTTCATTAAATAATTTAGTGATACTGATTTCAAATATTAAATCTATTTTTTATCTAAAATTTATATGTGTAGAAAAATCAATTTTCACATTAGTGCATAAAATGCGTAAAAACCTCTTTTTAGAAAATGTTTATTTTTAGATTAAAATTTAAGTGTAGGATAAAATTATCATTGCCTTTGTATTTCAGGATAAAAATTGGTTTATTATAAAACAAATAATATTTATGTGTCTTTTATATTATTCCAAAATAAAATTTTATAAAATAATATTTAATTAAAAGAAAAAATAAAAAATAGTTTCTTTTATTGGAAAGTATTTCTTAAGTTCATAAAATGTTAAAAAATGGTTTTATAATTTTATAATGGTATTTAAAAATGTATAGTATTACTGATTGAATAAATATTTGATCAATTAAATGGTTTTATAAACCTATATGTCTTGATTGAATAATGATTAAGTCATAAAAGATACAGTTTTGGTAAAAACTGTATTTTTTACTATTCACTTAAAATCAACTATTTCAGAAAAAATATGAAAAATTCATCTTAAAATAATATTTAAATGTTGAATCTAAAAATTAATTTAATTTTTATCAAATTAAAATTCTAAAATTTTAGAATTTATCTTTTAAATAAAAACATAAAAATACATTGAAATTTTTTTAATAGAAAAATAAATATTTTCAAAAAAATATTAATTATTATTTTTATTATTTCATATAATTTAATAATAAAACATGTTTTAATATATTAATCATATAAATAATATATTTTATCCATAAAATATTTAGTTTCTTGAAAAGGCATATAAAAATTCAATTTTTTGAAAGGTTATATTTTAAATCATAAATCTGTTTTATTAGTTATTTAGCTACAATAATTTAATTTATCAATTACTTGGTATGGATAAATTATTTTATTTTTATTTTAAAATATATTTCATAATTATATTACATATATTTTTACTCGCTGATTATACAACTACATTTTAATGGTTATATAGTGTTCCATAATTTTTTGTGGTTTGGTTGTATCACCCAGATACTTTATTATTTATTTAATTTTAATTAAATTAAATCTCCTCGAAGCTTTTGATTCACACAACAGTGAGTTTAAATGAAAGTAATCTATTAAAATATTATTTAAACATAACTTTTATAACCTAGTCATTAAGTTGGTTGGTATAAATAGTGCTAAATAAATAAGGAAAATTATATGATTTATATATGTATAAAATTAATTTAATGGATATCCATTGATTATAAATAAAATAAGAATTATTTTAAAGAAAAATAAATGTTTTTGGAAAAACTATATATATATTTTTTTCAAATACAATGGTTTCTCTACTTCTTGAAAAATTGTGACAAAATTAATTTATGACACTCGTAGAAAATTTATTTAATAAAATTAAATTCATTTTTGAAATAATTATTTCAAATTTCGATTAGGGTGATTTTTTGGGATTTTTTAGAATAGTTTCATTTTTGATGAATAGTGAAAATACTGTTTTTTATTTGAAAACTGACTTTTCATTTGAATTATTTACAAAGTTAAACTATATTTTAAATTAGTTTTAAAGTAAAATTAGTTAAATTATTTTATAATAAAAACAATTTAGGTCAGTGGAATCATTTTCATATTGAAATTTTATATTAAAACCTTATATACTTATGAGAATTTTCTATTTGGAAACCCGCTTTTTCATCGCGTCTGCGAGTATGATTTTAAATTGGATTCTTCCACTTCTATGAATTGAATTTGTAAAAATGTATTTATTATTCATAATAATAATAATTTATATTATATAGTAATTTGAACTTAATTTCTGACCATTATGAATAGTTAAAATAGTAAAAATTAATTATCAAAGTTATGGTAAAAACTGATTTACTAGTTGTGAAACTAAAAAGATAAGGGTTAAAATGACAAAATACCATTTACAACACCAATTTTATGAAAATATTTACAACTTATCACCTCTAATATTCTATAATGATTCATTCTATAGGATTTTTACATGATAAAAATTTGGGTGTAATTGATTCTTTTTAAAAATATGACGTGTGTCCTCTCCCCTACTTATAAAAGGACACCCACTACCCTTCCCTATTCACAATTACAAAGATATTTTTTATGGAAAATACCTACCAAAAACAATTCCTTCCTCTCTTATAAAAATTATAGATCCATTTTTTTGATAATAAATCCATCATAGGAATGATTTTGCTGCAAACAAAAATAAGTTCTTCGAAGAAGCGGTAACGTTCCTAAAAGATAATTTTCATTTTATTTCTTCTTACACCTTAAAATTTTATTAAATCATGATATTATAATAAAAAAATTATCTCCCATATACTGATATGTTATTATATTAATATAATAACCATTATCCATCTCCACTAACATTAAATGGGAAACGAAACTATTGATCATGTGTTTGTAGGACTACCACCTCACGAACTAGTATAATTTATTTTCCATCTTAACCTTTCAAGGTTGGATATAATTATGGATTTAACAAATTTAAATGATATTTATGATATTATTATACTTTTTTAAATTATAATATCACATATAACTTCTTAATTTCTATTCTGTTTAAAATACAATAATGTCGCTCATGTGTACGATGAACTACCACCTCATGGAGTGATATGATTTGTTTTTCCCTTAAAATTTACCTGGAAGGTAATAAGGATAAATTTAATGAATATATGTGATATATATGAAATGATATCAATTATGTAATATTAATATCTCACACACTTACTTAACCTTTGACTCATGTCTCTCATGCGTACGTACAACCTATTATCTCCATGAAGCGATGTGATTCAATTTCCATGCACAAACTTCAATAATTATTATAAAAATATACGTAATAAGTCAATATTTTATTTATTACATTAATATAATATTTTATATTATGGGACTATATAATATGTAAAACAACTGAAACTTTTGTGACAAAACACATATGATAAAACAAGGAAATTAACACCCGAAACATTGAAAATAATGAAATATTATTAGCAAAAGGGTGGTAAAATGTTATATAGGGAACATATATGATATTATAAATATGAATATGGTAATGGTATAAATTAATAATATTATTAAAACCATTATATATGAGGTTAAAACATGTTCAAAAAAAATTAAGCATAAGGTACAGGACTTCATCTCAATTTCCCATCATTGAGGCATATTGTAATGTCATGCACCTAATTTATTTTATATAGTGTATATATTTCCAATTTGATGTGTAATATAATGATTAATTAATAATTCACGGTATTTTAAGTTTCATTTTGGATTATTTAATCAAAGGGTATTTGACCTTAAAATTACCAAGCAGTAAAAGTTATTGTACAATCTCAGTTTCTTTTGTGATTGTTAACTTTTTATTGAAACAATCACTTTACTATGATAATTTTTCATTAGAAATTAAATTTCTATTAAATATAAATATTCTTATATGATTCATACTATTATTTCCTAAACAATATACAATTTTTATATATGGTGTTTACTTTGAATGTTATTTGATTAACTAGGGAAATATTGATAAATCTGTGTACTTTACTCAATACAGATATTTGATGATAATCCATATTAATTCATGAATTAAATTTATTATTTGATATATAAGTAATGATTTTTAAATAAAGATATTATTAGGGACTGTTTATATATTTACCCTCTATATATTAAAAGGTATCACAAGACAAATTAGTTGTCCAAATTAGATGGGTGTTTAACCAGTAGTTTTAAATTATCTTGTGAAAGGATTTAACAGTAGAGGTATCATGATTCTTGAGATCATGACATCCAATAATTAAGCATATAATTCATTTAGAATTCAGTTATTATAATTATCTATGAACTTTTTCTATGATATTATCTCTGGATTTATTTAATTCTCATTTTATTGATTAAATGGAATGTGTTTTCAACTATTTACCTTTCTATATTGATTATGCCTTATGGAATTATGATAATAAATTTATTGACTAAATGGAATGTGTGTTAATTTATTTACATTTCCTGATTTATTATCATTTATTGATTCATTATAGCTTCCAATGTATGTAACCCTTATTGATTATTTGATATCACTCTTATTTTATTTCCTTTCCCAAGGATATAAAGAATAATGCATGGAATGAGTTCAAGGATGACAAATGTTTTCCATTACTATGTTTTTCATTTTATTTCCATATGTAAAATGGGTATCACATCTATATCTAGTTCTAAAAAGTTTCTAAACTGATTGTCCCTTCAAGATTTTACCCCTTGTATCCATGGTAATGTAATAAATTAGGCACCGGTTCTCTGTTATTGGAGTTAGGTTTGTTAGAGTTGTTATCAAAGGAAGTTTAGTAGAATCTTAGGAACATGATTAATTAAAAAATATAATAGGGAATATAAACTTTTATTAAATATATATTTTTATTAATATGATAATCCCCTTTTACAAGTTTATGGATAACCTTTACATAGTTCTTAGACCCAGAGGAACTAAGACTTTCTAATACATGGACATTTTAGGCCCAAGGACAAAATTCCCAATTAAAATACCCACCCTAGCTAAATAGGGTATATAACCTTATGATAGACTTTGAGGGTAAGTATAGAAGAACATTATAAAGTTTTTTAAGGAAGATATTATGTTTTTTCCTAGCTATACATGCATGTATGGATAATACAAGTGTATGTAGTTTTGGTACATAGGTACCCAGTGGTAATAACTTCGAAAAGGTTGAATTGGGATTGACCCAATCGTCACCTAGTTCACAACAATGGGCATTACTACACACTTTATTTAACACTCATGAGTGGTTTTCTTAAGATAATTCACATTTTATTTATAAACCATTATGAAGGATTTGAAAATAAAGATACCCCAAAGAAACCAATTTTATGATTCTAAGATTTACAATGCATAAATTTTAATTAATGTATGTGTTTCACCATATTCAGAATTATAAATTATGATTTAAAATTCATAATTTAATAAGATAATCTAGTATATTATATTGTTTATAAATAACGCATGAAAGGAAGAATGGTATCAATACTCATGGACAATGTAGAGATTTCCATTCTATGCAAGATAATACAACTGATATTCAAATAGAGAAGATCATGTTCATATTATGTAATCTTAATTAGGTTATTAAAAATAACCTCCCCTGAATGAATCATCCTATTCCTCAATGTGATTCTCCTATGTTGGACCACTTTATGTGACAAATTACCCCATCATTTTGTGGGGCTACTAATCCAATGTTTGCTAAGTAATGGATTAAGTCTCTTGAGAAGATATGTATGGCCATAGGATGTAATGAAAAGGAAAAGGTTACAATTTTATTGTATTTTCTCAAAGGAAATTCCAATCAATGGTGGTCGTTGATCCAAAATACTTGAGAGTAATAAAAAATAGAACTCATGGAATGGGAAATTTTTTAAGAGAAACTATTCAAAAAATATTTCCCTTGTGTGAAACAAATTGAAATGAAGAGAAATTTCCTCAACTTAAATAAAAAGAAAGAAGAATGTGTTGCTGAGTATGAGGATACATTTACAATGTTATTAAAGTATTCTATGTATTAAATACACAACAGAGATTACAAGATTTACCATTTATTTTAAGGTATTAATGCAATTCTCTAAAGGGAACTGGTCTCCCAAACTTTTTTTTTCATATGATGAAATAGTTTTATGTCCCATCAAAATATATAAGTAATTACCATAATCGTACATGTTCCAGAGAAATAATCAAAATAAAAGGTCGAATGAGTGCCAAGAAAAAGGGAATGCATTAACTAAGAAGAAAAGAACAAAGAAATTGACACCTTTTGTGGACCGTGGAAAGAATAATATTGGAAAATGATTGAATGGATTAAGAGTTTTTTATAAGTGTTGAGATAAGGGTCATCAATCTGAATAATGAAAAGGGAAGAAATTAAACATTTCTATTCAGTGATTCAAATATAGGGAGATGGTGTACTATGAAAATGAATGACCCAATCATCTAGGTAATCTACTATATAAGAGGTTAAGGAGAGAAGGCCAAGCTTATATGATCACTAAATCTAAGGTGGAATTACCCAATTATGTGGTGGTAGGTAATTGAATCATATATTCAAATCTAGATAATGATTTATTTGATTTTGGATCCACACACTTTTTTATATCTTTCCAAGTTTTCCAATAAAATTGGATATTTCCCTAGAACATTAAGAAGAGAATTGTTAGAAAAAATTCACAGTAGAAGTCTAACTACAATAAGGATGTGCCAAAAGACCCCATTATGACATATAAATGTGGTTTATTTTCTGAACTTATTATCATACCTATGGTTTACTTTGATATAATCCTTATTATGGAATGAATTTATAAATATTATGCAAAAATTTATTACAAGAAGAATGAAATTATGATTCATGATGAATATGTAGAATTCATTATCTTTTGATCATAGAAATCATCATATGAGACATGTTTAGATCCACCCCAATAGATTTTATTAATGAGATTCTTAGAGAAGAAGTGCATAAAAAATATATAGATAGAGAAGGAAACCTTCAAATTAAATATGTATCTATTTCATATGAATACATTGATTTATTTCCCAAGTAATTACCTGGACATACCCTAGAGCATGAAGTTGAGTTTTCAATTAATTTAATCTTGGATTCAAGACCAATATCAAAGACTCCATAGAGAATAGACACTTTGAAATTAGTTGATATGAAGAAACAACTAGAGGAGTTGTGTAATAAGGGATTTATTCTCTCTAGTGTTTCATAATTGGGATCCCATGTTCTCTTCATTAAGAAAAAAGATGGATCAATGAGGCTGTGCAGTTATTATAGGGAAATAAATGCTATTACAATAAAGAACAAGTATCATATTCCCCGTATTGATGACTTATTTAATCAACTTCAAGGTGACTAATATTTTTCAAAGATTGGATATTTTTTTAGGTATCATAAATTGTGAGTAAATAAGGAATAAATTACAAATATAAATTTCTGAATGAGGAATTGACATTATAATTTTATAGTAATGCAATTTGGATTTACTAATGCACCCTTTGATTTTATGGATCTAAAGAAAAGAGTATTAATGGATCTCCTTAGTGATTTTTTGTGGTATTAATTGATTATATATTATTGTATTCTAAAATATACAAGGACCATGAGAATCACTTGAAGATCATTATTGAGACTCATATAAGGAAAGAGTTATATGGTAAATTTCATAAGTTTGATTTTTGGATTTAGGAATTTTCCTTTCTCAGACATATTGTCTCCAAGGATAGAATATTAGTTGATCCTAAGAAGAAAAAGGTAGTATAATAATAGCCTACACCAACAAACATAACTAAGATACATAGTTTCAATGGTTTGGTAGGTTACTATCGGTAATTCATTCAGATTTTTTCTTGATTGTATAACCCATTAACCAAGCTTACATATAAATGGGTTAAGATTATTTGGGAAAAGAAATGTGAATAATTTTGTGATATCCTGGACTCAGATTCCACATAACTTGTCACGACCCCCTCCCCACAAAGTGTACCCCTCCTGGGATGGAAATGTGAGAGGGGAGATAATGACCCCTGAGTCCTGCCTCCAGTAGGCCCCGGGTTAGCGACTATCACCAAGGGTATAGTAAACACACAAATGGGAGGAAACCCTCTAAGAGAACACATGCAGAAGAGAGAGATAAGATAGAAACCAACCAACTCCAAATCAGAACTGAAATATAAAAGAAACCCAAGTGCACATATGTAATGCCATGAAAAAGTACTACAACTGAAAGGGGAAAAACTGAAAGTACCCAAAAAGAAAGTAAAAACAGTAGCAACCACAAGCCCGAACAGCTCCTACAACCCCAAGATAATAGAAACCAGTTTGATCTCCAACTTTCTCCAAGTGACCTAAAAAATAGTTTATATATACATAGGGTGATTATACCAGTATACTCAGTAGGATCCTCCCCGAAGCCTCTTGGGAAAAAGTAAAGAAAGCATGCTAAAGCATAGTGAACAACAAGTGAAACTAACGCGTCACCTAAACATTTATACTAAGTTCCCAACCTCACCATGGTTACTCTCACTAAGTAACTCAGACAAGAATATATCATATAATAAATAATATCAAGGGTACCTCGCAACTACTTCCCCACTGGTTTGCCGCTTTTCCCCAACGTCGCACATCCTAAGCATCTCTCTCCAAAAAGGCTTGCCCGCAGACACCTGGGCGAAGCACCACAACATGCACCTCGTGCAAAAAAACCACCACATCCACGTAAGCAAAGTAACCAGGTAGTTTCTGGGAGCCACCACATCCCGCATAATGTGTATCATACATCGAGTAATATACCTCAAGCCATTACAGCCCATACACCGAGTAAGGATCCTCAAGCCATCACAACCCATACACGTTACACCTATAATAGTCCATAGGATACTATATCCAGAATATATGTGTATGAATAACCACAAGACATTACAACCCTCCACACACATATATGGAGAAAACTAACCATTGTGCCTACCAGCAAAATTAACTACCAAGAGAAGAGAGCGGGGCCAAAGGGGGTAGTCAGGCATCCATCCTCCCACCGTAATATTATGGAAAACACCCCCCAGGGCTTAGAATCCCCGGGGTGTCAGTTTCCCTTACTATCTGGGTGGAGTAGCATATAGAAACAAAAAAATTACAGGATATATTATGTCTCACAACCACACTATGAGCATAACCTAGTCTCAGACACAACTGCAGCTAATGTATCTCAGACTCCGAGCTGCTACTTATAAGACTAGGTATCCTATAATCACACAAAAATTTAAAGAGATTTATTAGATTACTTAATTCACTTTTTATAAGTTCCACTTTACTTTACTTAATTTTTTTTAAACATTAATTAACCATGAACAATTCCACATTAAATTTCATTAGCATCACACCCAAATTCAACAGTTCCTTCAAAATTACAACCTCATCATTATGTTCTAGCAAATACATCCCCATGGGTTAACACCATTTATTAAATTATTCATTATAGAATTACTTTACCACATTCCCAGGCATTCTAGAAAAACATTCTATGCTACTAAACACAAGGGGGGATCAACACGGTGAGTAGATGTACTACCCATCAAGTCTTTGCCTCTTATACTAAGAGCATAGACCCATCATTCCTTGAGAAGATAAACACGGAAAGAACATGGCATACCCTACATGTATTTGTCTCTTTCGGAAGGAGGATAAGTAAGACCAACTTCCTTGAGTAGTGGGGAAAAGTAAAGTAAATAAACAACCAAAAGAAACAACAAGCATCCAACAATCACCTCCATCCAATTCCATCATCCCTAGTGTCCTCCCCGACACACACATGCATAAACTGATGCATATCGCCACTCTAGGCATCATCTGATGCCACAAAAAAAAGCCTCCATGCCCCCCATATCACAACAGCCATCCAGGATCACATCACAACACAAGCAGCCGGAAAACAAACACCACATTAATTGGGCTCTTGTCCCTCTAACAATCAAGAGGGTAACTCAGAACCCTTTAAGGAATTATCAAATAATCAGTTCTTTAATCCATCTTGAATTAACATATTTATTATTCATAGGTTCCAAATTCAGGAAACCTAATCAGTAAGCAATCACAAATAATTAAACATGCTTACTGTGCCAATTTAATTAACACCAATTTACAACTAGAACCAGATTCTTTTACATGCCTTTTTATCTTTAGCCAAACAATAATCTATTAATCCCAATTTACGTTTTTTACTGATTTCCATCAAGAACAAACAACTAATCAAAGCAAGCATAGATATCAAACTATCTAGCAAAACCTGAGGCAATAACATACAATTGATATCAATTTATTTATCCGGTTAAAATATTTATTATGTCAATTCCATTTTCATCCAGTGAGATTAAACATGCTAACAACACATTTTCATGCAAAAGAAAAGAAAAGCAATGAATCCCCTACCTCAAAGAGTTCTTGACGTTCTTTATCCACACAAAGAGTCACTATCCTCCTCTCGCGCCAACTGCATCCACCCGAGCATGTCACGATACGACCAAACCAACCAAAATCCAAGAAATCTCCATTAGAAGCATGAGGATTACATGCTATAATATGGAAAGGAGAAACAATAGAAGATGATCCCTAAAGGAATGACGATAAAACATACCTTATATCGAAGATTTATCTATACAACTTGGTTGCATCAAAACAGAGCGAAACCAATCCGAGGAGTAAAGTTTGATTTTGAAACTCCTACGGGAAGGATTGAAAGGTTCTAGCATCTCATAGCCGAGAAAAAATAGGAAGAACAAGGGAGGAAGATATCTTGTCACTTTTGAAGATTTAATGGGGCGGAGGTTTAAGATACACTTAATTCCCCATTAAAAGCGGATCACATTAATCCACGCGGTTTGACCATGTAAAAACATCCCACGCCATAGGAGTAATTAATATAGGATTTATGGCCTTTGAATCGGCCTTAAGAGTCCTTAAAATGAGTCTTTAAATGTATTTTACGTCAAATGAAATGTCAAAGGGGTGAAACTATAGGAAGCTGGAAGCACTGCACACCTACCGTTATTGTAAACCTACCATTACTGTACACCTACCGTTAGAGGTTACCGATAGAGGTTACCAATTGAGGTTATTGAAACAACTCACCATTATGGTAACACTATACACCTACCGTTACTGTACACCTACTGTTACTGTACACCTACCGATAAAACTCACCATTTTGGAAACCCTGTACACCTAGCGTTACTGTAATCCTATTGTTACTGTACACCTACCGATAGAGGTTACCGATATACCTCATCATTCTGGAAACACTGTACACCTACCGTTACTGTACACATACCATTACTGTACACCTACCGTTACTGTACACCTACCGTTACTATACACCTACCTATAGAGGTTACTGATAGACCTCACCATTCTGGAAATACTATACACCTACAATTACTATACACTTACCGTTACTGCACACCTACCGATAGAACTGTTCACCGAACCTCACCGACAGAACTATTCACTGAATTGGAAATTTGACAAAGTGTTGGGGATAAGTCGCCTTGACCACCCAGAACACCTCAAACACCACATTTTCACAAAGTAATGGACCGGAGAGGTCCAGGCCATTACATCAGATACCTCTCAAAACATTCTTGTCCTCGAGAATTCAAAACCCACCTAAAGAGATAACAAAAAGAAATGGGGTCCGAAAAACCACCCATCGAGATACCTCTCCAAACAGAGCAAGCCAAAAAAGCAACAAAAGAAATTCATAAATAAAACATGAAGGTCTAACCACAAAGGGAACATTGTTACATGAAAAGAGTTAAACATCAAACAACTCTGGGTACTGAGCATGTATCTATGACTCACGTTCTCAGGTACTCTCCTCCATGCCACCGTGTCACCACAAGACACAAACTAAGGAGATAGAACGCTCACACAACACCTTCTCCTTGTGGTCTTGGATCTCTACAGGCCGTTCCTCAAAGGTTTCATCATCATCAACATCAATCTATCCCCAATCAATAATGTGAGAGTCATCATGAACATAACGACGGAGCTGTGATACATGGAAAACATCATGTATCTTCTCATCTATGGGGGAAGTGCTGCTCGATACGCCGCAACCTCAACACAAGTTAACACCTCGAAAGGCCCAACAAACCGGGGAGAATGCTTACTTCCACGACCAAACCTTCGCTTCCCATGACAGGGAGTCACCTTCAGAAACACATGATCCCTAACATCAAACTCTAAGGGTCTCCTCCTTAGATCAGCATATGACTTCTGATGATATTGCTCTGTCTTCATCCTCTCACGAATCACCTGGAACATATCTTTTGTATTCTACACTATTTCCGGTCTGAGAATTGCTGACTCTCTGACCCCAGTCCAGCACAATGGAGAATGAAAAGGCCGACCATAAAAGGCTTCAAACAGTGCCATACCGATGGTGGAGTGAAAACTATTATTATAAGCTAACTCCACCAAGGGTAAGTGCCTCATCCAGGAACCTCCAAAATCAAGAACACAAGAGCGTAACATGTCTTCAAGAGTATGGATGGTTCGCTCTGTATGACCATCCGTTTGAGGAGAAAAAGAAGTTTTAAGGCATATTTGAGAACCTAAATCATGTTGGAGACCTCTCCAAAACTTGGAGATAAAAAGAGGATATCGATCAGAAATGATCGTCTTGGGGACTCCATGAAGTCTCACCACCTCCTCTAGATACTGCCTCGACAAAATGTCTAATGATCTCGACTCCTTGATTGATATGAAGTGGGATGATTTTGTTAAACGATCCACTACCACCCAAATAGCATCATGTCCTCCCGGAGCTCGAGGTAAACCAGTAACAAAGTCCATTGAGATGTCCTCCCACTTCCACTGAGGAATCTATAATGGCTGGAGAAGACCACCAGGAACACGGTGTTTGACCTTCACCTTCTGGAAGACTAAACATCGAGACAGAAATTCTGTAACCGCATGCTTCAGCCCAGGACACAAAAAATGACTGCTCAAGGATCGGTATATCTTTGTCATGCCAGGATGTACTTCTAAAAGAGAACTATGGAACTCTCTGAGAACCGTCTCATGCATCGTCAAGGGAACAAAAATCCTTCAATGATACAACCCTTGGTGTTGTTCATCCTCCGACCAACCATCAGGGGCCTCACCACAAACAACTCGGTCTCTCCAGACCTCCACCTCTAGATCTCCCAACTGGGACTCTTCCACCTTCTGCATTAGGTATGACTGTACCGTCATCTGAAAAATACAACCTCTACCCCCAAATTTTCCCATATCAAGATGTAATGCTAATAGTTCTTCCATTACTATCCAGGAATCACCGAATTCACGCACAGCATCACTACGTGACTTTTGGCTCAGTGCATCAGCTAAAACATTCCCTTTTCCAGGTGTATATGATATTTCGAAGTTGTATTCCTATAAGAACTCCATCCAATGATGCTATCATAAGTTCAAGTCACGCTAGGATAAAACATACCTCAAACTATTATGATCGGTGAAAACCACAAAGCACTCACCAATGTGGTAATGTCTCCACAAATTCAGATCAAACACCACGGCTGCCAACTCAAGATCATGGGTGGAATAGTTGCGTTCATGGGGACGTAACTACTGAGACCCATAAGAAACAACTGACCTATTCTACATGAGAACACAGCCTAAACCCATATGTGAAGCATCATAGAAAACATCAAACTGAACTCCCTCAGCTGGAAGACAAAGGACTGGATCACTTACTAACTTCTCCTTTAGATACTCGAAAGCTGCTTGACACTAATCATTCCATATGAATGCCTGATCCTTTCTGGTAAAAGCTGTCAAAGGAGTCGCAACTCATGAGAAATTGGCTATGAACCTCCTATAGTATCCTGTGAGACAAAGGAAACTTTGCACCTCTGAAACTGTCTTGGGGGCTGCCCAAGACACAACTGCTTCTATATTGGATGGATCCACAGCTACTCCCTATTGGGACACAACATGCCCCAAGAAATGGACTTCTTGAGACCAAAAATAACACTTTTACAACTTCCCAAACAGATGATGTTGGCAAAGAACTCCCAAAATGTCTTGTAAATGCTCTGGATTCTCCTCCTCAGATGTGGAGTACACAAGGATGTCGTTGATGAAAACTACCACAAACTTGTCTAGGAACTCACAGAACACAACATTCATCAATCCCATGAACATAATTGGAGTATTCTTCACGCCAAACGACATTACAACAAATGCATAATGCCCATGAAGACAACAGAAAGTAGTCTTCTGGATATCCTCATCCTTCACATGCATCTGTGATATCCTGACCGCAAGTCGATCTTTGAGAACCAACTTTCAACCTTCTGTTGATCGAATAAGTCATCAACCCACGGAAGAGGATAACGTTTCTTTATTGTCACTTTGATTAAGCAATGATAATCGACACACAAACACAAACTACCGTCAGCCTTCTTTACGAACAAAACGGGTGCACCCCACAATGACACACTTGGCCGAACAAAACCGCACTATAACAGACCATCAAGCTGTATACGTAGCTCTCGTAACTCAGAAGGGGAAATACTATATGGAAACATAGAGATAGGAGATGCTCCTGGCTGTAGCTTGATCCCAAAATTTATCTCTCGTTGAGGGGGTAATGCTATAACCTCTTCTAGAAAGACATCAGGGTACTCTTCTACAACCCTAGGAAATGCCAACTACTGAACCTCTGAAGAACTCAGCATCATCTCAGCTATCATGTATGATAAGGATGGAATGCACCTATGACCCTTCCGAGGATCACGCTCACCAATAAACACCACTGGCTCTCCATCCGCACCAATGAATAAGACCTTATTCATGAAGCAATCCATGATATCCTACACCGAATACAACCAATCCATGTCGAGGATGACATCATATGGTTGTATTCGTAAACATAGGAAATATCCCCAAGAGCGGTGTTTCCCCAACACTAGCTCACAGTATCTACATACTTCAAACAAGTCAGCTCGACCTTCAACTGGCATAGTCAACTCCAAGGGCACTGGAATCCTCTCTATCTCAAGTCCCAAAGCATGGAAAAGGGTAGGTTATATGAAGGAGTGTGTCGCTATTGAATCAAACAAGGCATAAAACAAGGTAGAAAACAAGAAAAGGGTACCTCGAACGACGTCTGGCTCGCCTGGAGCTGGAAACACTAGAGCATGAAGCTGACCACGACCTCCTCCACGGCCTCTCTGGACCTGATAAAGAACACCACCATGGCCGCACTCTACTCTCTGGGGACAGGGAGCATCATGGGGCTATCCTCTGCCTGCCCTACCCTCTACTGATATAAAGTTGGTGCAACTGGCTGCTACTATCTCGGTTGGAACTGCCTCAACGGAGGAACCTGGAGCATAGAGCCTGGTGCACGATGACCACTCTGAAAGGTTGGGTACTCCCGCTGCTGATGGCCACGACCACCACAAGAAAAAAAATCTCCTGATTCCTTGGCATATGCCTAAGAGTTTCTGCCTCTGGAGAAACGAGATGTGAAGGGCTAGGACCTACCCCCATCTAAACGAAAACCATTCTGCCCTGAAAACTAGGAACCCTGTACCACAACTCTACTTCTTGAGTAATCATGCCGATTCCCCTCTCGTGATGATCCGGTCTTGGAAAAAGTTTTCTGGACAACCTCTTCCCTCGCTAGCACCTCAAGATATGTTTTCAGCATAAATAGGGTGACCTGGAGCTAGATCTCTGGATGAAAATCCTCCTCAAAATGTCTCTCCCTGGCCTCCTCATCTAGCAACAGGTCTGAAGCATATCATAAAAGATTCCTAAAACGGATTACAAACTCTTAAACACTGGAGCACCCCTGTCAAAGGGTAATAAGCTCCTGGCTACTGGATGCCTTCACAGTCAAAGAAAGAAACTCAACTCTAAACTTATCTTGTAACTCCTCCCATGAGATCACTAACTCCTCATGATCCATAAGGAACAAGAACCACCACTACCACATTGCTCCACTTAGCATCATCACAACCAAGGACACACAGTGCTCCTTCTGAGCACGAATAGAACTGAAGCCGATCTCGACGTCCTCTAACCAGTATTCCGTGACTGCATCTGAAAATGAGCCCTCATACTTCTGTAAACCCTGAAGCTGAAACTCTCGAAGTGTCTTCTTCTAAGTGTCATCATCATCAACCTCTACCCTATGACGATATGATAGAACAACCTACTGAACATTTTCTGTTCAAACCTGACGAGGACGTCGACCTGGAGCCATAACTATAAAATAACAAACCGTTAGAGCTCCTAAACCTAGAATATGGAAGACTCAACATTAATTAATTAATTATTTTATTTTATTCATTTTAGGTTAACCTATCTCAAGGTCTACCAATTCAAACATAGGAACAAAGAAGAATGATGCATGATCCTTTCTTAGGTCTCTACCCTGAAAAAAGTATCACATTGTTTAGTAGCCATTGTAAACTTAATGGTCCGTACATCAGATCATAGGGGGCCCTAAATGCCTATGTCTCAGCCAGTCTCTAGTGTTTACCTCACTTGCTATACATGAATGACACTGTTGCCCAACCAACCCATGCAACCTCACCTGTGCCTAACTCCAAAATCCATCCTATCCCTCAACCAGACCTCTGATACCACTCTATCATGACCCCATCCCCAAAAAGTGTACCCCTCCTGGGATGACAATGTGAGAATAGAGATAATGACCCCCAAGTCCCGCCTCCATTAGGCCCCGAGTTGGCGACTAGCATCGAGGGTATATTAAACACACAAATGGGAGGCATTACCCTCTAAGAGAACACATGCATAATAGAGAAATAAGATAGAAACCAACCAACTCTAACTCAGAACTGAAATATAAAAGAAACCCAAGTACACATATGTAATTCCATGAAAAAGTACTACAATTGAAAGGGGAAAAACAACAAGTACCCAAAAAGAAAGTAAAAACAGCAACAACCACAAGCCTGAACATCTCTTGCAACCCCAAGTTAGGAGAAACCAGCTTGATCTCCAACCTACTTCAAGTTACCTGAAAAATAGTTTATATATACATAGGGTGAGTATAACAGTATACTCAGTAGGATCCTCCCAGAAGCCTCTCATGAAAAAGTAAAGAAAGCATGCTAAATCACAGTGAACAACAAGTGAAACTAACTTGTCACCTAAACAGGTATACTAAGTTCCCAACCTCACCATGGGTACTCTAACCATGTAACAAATACAAGAATATATCATATAATAAATAATATCAAGGGTATCCCACTACTACTTCCCCTCTGGTTTGCTGATTTTCCCCAACGTCGCACGTCCTGAGCATCTCTCTCCAAAAAGGATTTCCCGCAGACACCTGGGCGAAGCACCACAATGTGCACCTTGTGAAAAAAAACCACCACATCCATGTAAGCAAAGTAACCAGGTAGTTTCTAGGAGCCACCACAGCCCTCATAATGTGTATCATACATCGGGTATTATACCTCAATCCATTACATCCCATACACCGAGTAAGGATCCTCAAGCCATCACAACCCATACTAGTTACACCTATAGTAGTCCATAGGATACACTATCCAGAATATATGTGTGTGAAAAAGCATAATCCATTACAGCCCTCTACACACATATATGGGGAAAACTAACCGTTGTGCCTACCAGCACAAGTAACTACCAAGAGAAGAGAGTGGGACCAAAGGGGGTAGTTCGCTATCCATCCTCCCAACATAATGTTGGGGAAAACACCCCCCAGGGCTCAGAATCCCGGGGGTGTCAGTTTCCCTTACTGACTGGGTAGAGTAGCGTATAGAAACATAAAAAGTATAGGATATATTATGTCTCACAACCACACTATGGGAATAACCTAGTCTCAGACACAACTGCAGCTAATGTCTCTCAGAATCCGGGATGCTACTTCTAAGACTAGGTATCCTATAAGCAC
The DNA here is from genome assembly GCA_963277665.1 of Viscum album. Taxonomy (NCBI): domain Eukaryota; kingdom Viridiplantae; phylum Streptophyta; class Magnoliopsida; order Santalales; family Viscaceae; genus Viscum; species Viscum album. Next base: position 1,715,163,734 of record OY728157.1, read on the forward strand.
ACAACTATTTAAAGAGCTTTATTAGATTACTTCATTATCTTTTTATCAGTTCCACTTTACGTTACATAATTTTTTTAAACATTAATTAACCATGAACAATTCCACATTAAATTTCATTAGCATCACACCCAATGTCAACTATTCCTTCAAAATAACAACCTCATCATTATTTACAGTAGCTCCATCCCCATGGGTTAACACAATTTATTCAATTATTCATTATAGAATTACTTTTCCACATTCCTAGGCATTCTAGGAAAACATTATATGCCACTAAACAGAAGGGGGCTCAACACGGTGATTAGATGTACTACCCATCTAGTCTTTGCCGCATATACCAAGAGCATTAACCCATCCTTCCTTGAGAAGCTAAGCATGGAAATCATGTGGCATACCCCACGTGTCTTTTCCTCTTTCGGAAGGAGGATAAGTAAGACCAGCTGCCTTGAGTAGTGAGGAAAAGTAATGCAGATAAACAACCAAAAGAAACAGTAAGCATTGAACAATCACCTCCTCCCATTCCATCATCCCTAGTGCCCTCCCCGACACCCAAATGCATAAACCGGTGCATCTCGCCACTCTAGGCATCATATGATGCCACAACCAAAAGCCTCCATACCCCCACATATCATAACAACCATCCAGGATCACATCATAGCACAAGCAGCAGGAAAACAAACACCACATTAATTGGTCTCTTGGCCCTTTAACAATCAAGAGGGTAACTCAGAACCCTTTAAGGAATTATCAAATAATTAGTTCTTTAACCCATCTTGAATTAATAAATTTATTATTCTTAGGTTCCAAATTCGGGAAAGCTAATCAGTAATCTATCACAAATAATTAAACATGCTTTCTGCACAAATTTTATTAACATTAAATTACAACTAGAACCAGATTCATTTATATGCCTCTTTATCTTTAGACAAACAATTATCAATTAATACCAATTTATGTTCTTTTCCAATTTCCATCAAGGACGAACAACTAATCAAAGAAAGCATAGATATCACACTATCTAGCAAAACCTGAGGCAATAACATATGATCGATATCAATTTATTTATCCGGTTAAAATATTTATTATGATAATTACATTGTCATCCAGTGTTATTAAACATGCTAACAACATAGTTGCATGTAAAATAAAAGATAAGAACAAATCCCTACATCGAAGAGTTCTTGATGTTCTTTATCCACACAATGGGTCACGATCCTCCTCTCGTGCCAACTACATCCACCCAAGGATGCCACGGTACGATCGCACCAACCAAAACCCAAGAAAACTCCATTAAAAGCATGGAGATTACATGCTATAATATGGAAAGGATAAAAAAGAGAATATGATCCCCAAAGGAATGATGATAAAACAGACCTTATATTGAAGATTGATCGATACAACTTGGTTGCATTAAAAAACAAAGCAGAACTAATCTGAGGAGTAAATTTAAATTGTGCAACTACTATGGGAAGTATTGAAAGGTTCTAGAATCTCATAGTTGAGAACAAAGAGGTAGAACAAGGGAGGATGATATCTTATCCCTTTTGAAGATTTAATGGGGCGATGGTTTAAGAAACACTTAATTCCCCATTAAAATCAGATCGCATTAACCCACACGGTTTGACCAAGTAAAAACATCATGAGCCATATGAATAATTAATATAGGATTTATGGCCTTTTAATCAACCTTAAGAGTCCTTAAAATAAGGTTTTAAATGTATTTTACTTCAAAGGAAACGTCAAAGGGGTGAAACTGTATGAAGCTGGAAACACTGTACACCTACCGTTCCTGTACCCCTACCGTTACTGTACACCTACCATTAGAGGTTACCAATAGAGGTTACTGATAGAGGTTACTGAAAGAACTCAACATTATTGAAACACTTTACACCTACTGTTACTGTACACCTACCATTATTTTACACCTACCGATAGAGGTTACCGATAGAACTCACCATTCTAGAAACACTGTACACCTACCGTTAGTGTACACCTACCATTACTGTACACCTACAGATAGAGGTTACTGATAGACCTCACCATTCTGGAAACATAGTACACCTACCGTTACTGCACACCTACCGTTACTATACACCTACTGATAGAGGTTACCGATAGACCTCACCTTTCTGGAAACATTGTACACCTATCGTTACTATACACCTATCGTTACTGTACACCTACCGATAGAGGTTATCGATTGAACTGTTCACAGAACCTCACTGATAGAATTGTTCACTGAATTGGAAATTTGGAAAAGTGTTGGGGATAAGTCACCTTGAACTCCTGAAACACCTCCAACACCACATTTTCATAAGGTAATGGACTGGAGAGGTACGAGCCATTAATAACAGGTGCCCCAAGCCCGGTGGGCCACATGGCCTCAAGCGCATCTTCCCGAATGCCAGAGGCTACCGACTAGCAGTGAGGGCCTAGGGTGTGTCTATGGGAAGACTATTACATCATTAATAGAGTGTATCACAAAGGAATGACTGTAAAGGAATAGTAAACAATGGAAGAAATATAAATGATATAAATAAACAACAGAAGCAAACTGACACAATAGATAAATGAGAATAATAATAACTATATCAATTGGAACAATGATGATGTACTTTCATGTCAGTAGAAAACTAGAAAACATGGATACAAGACAACTGTAATAATATGTTCCACAAGGTAAAAGAAAACAAGGACTACTCCAAGCATCCTGAGATCCTACACAGTCATCTGCTATCAAGATCTATCCTATCAGCACACAATCAAATATTAGAAGCTATATGCTTCCCTTTTTCAATACCTGCATCCATGTAATCTACTCTGGGTACAAAACGGTTCCCAGAGAGGGAGTGAGATAAATCTCAGTGGGCCACCGCAAATGGTGTCTATAACATCAGACCCATGTAATGTAATATAAAAGTATGCATGAATGCATATATACATTAAGTAAAAAAGAACAATGTAACTAAATACCCAAGTACTTTCTTAATCCCTTAGCTGGTGTCTGAAAACGTAACCTATTCATTAATTAAGTAATTACCATTTAATGTTAATAGGTTACGTGAGGCATAGCCAACACTAACATCACCTCATGATAGTATAAGTAGTGAAGGTGCCAAGATGTAACAAGGAAACCTGAAAACATATCTAGTGAGAGAGTTCTAGGGTAATAACCAAGGTAACATAAATCTCACGGAATGCTAACCCATAAGTATCTGAGTCTAGATAAGGGGTAAGAAGCATAATCTAAGGCATTCCATAATAAGATGCCTACTGAGTCCAAGGTGATTGACCAAGGTAAAATATGGCTAAGCAAGGATAGGGCCCTATGGGATTTCACCATAGAACCTACTAGTCAATGCTGGATCCAAGGAGTGTATCTGAGGTATCCTATAATAATGAATAGGACCCAATGGTGCTATACTGGGAATCCGAGGAATAGAAAAGAACTCGATTCTAGGTGGGTATCAACCTAAGAAAATCACATCCTTGAATCGAAATGGGGTTCTCGAGACCTAAGGTATTCTCCTCTCAGAAGATAAGGTGACCTCGAGTTAGTCCATCACTATTTGATATTGTAATCATATAAAAATTCATTTGGTTCAAGTATTTTCTTCCATTAGTGTGGATAGGTCAAGTAGAGTTGAAACCATTATTGTTAGTCCAAGCCTTGTCATCTATTAGTGTGTATAGTCCAAGTAGCATAGAAACCATTTAATCAAGTCTTAATTAACCATTAAGGCATAAGAAATTAGATAGGTTCACTCCTTTACCTTCCATTAACATGGAAATGGGTGCTACAGACATGTAACCTTAATTATACTAATTTGTTAAGGCCAAGATATATACTTAGTATACTTCCCATTTCACACTTCACATTTAATAAATCATTTGGAAGAACTTACCTTAGGCGGGTCAAGTGTTGAGAATACATGGTACATGACATCATGCAATTCTCATTAATAACAATCCATTTAGTATAAGGACACTCACCTTTAGGAAGGTCAAGAAAAGGCACACCCAAATGGTGGCTCAACTGTGTCAAAACACTAAAAACCTAATTATGGCATAACCTTCGACATTGGGTGGATTGAGTTGTGGGTGTAACCACTAACAACTAATAACATATTTAGAAAGAGCATAACCATACGATTCTAACAAGTATAACCATGGAATGTAAATTTAAGAAACAATTTCCAACAGAACCGGTGGGCCCCACACAAACATACAAAAAATGATGAACTTTAGGGAAAAGTTATAAACCTCCCACCTTAGGGTTGTATGATCCTTCTACTCTAGTATCGGCCCTTGATTTGCCTCAGATTAGAGTAGATCTAAGAAAAGGAAAAAACACTCACATGGAGATATCTATATTGAGAGTGAAAGAGAAGAATAATGGCTAAAGAGGACTTAAGTACTTACTTTTGTGCATCCAACGTGATGAACGAAAGCTTGATCAGATGCTGGATGAAGGAGAAATCTTGACTCCATGTTTAGATATTAAAAAGGACCCAAAATGAGAGATAATTAGGTCAATACCGCAAAAACATGGATTAGGGAGGAGGGGGCGACTTAACAGATCATTAAGGGAAAACTAAAATTTATCCATAAAATAACCTGTGCATGATTTTTCAAGCTGTGTGTAAACCATGTGGGATGGCTCTGCCCGAACGGTTTGTTAAACCATGCACAAACCACGCATAGATATTTGGGAAAAGGGGTGCTTACATGATTAGGCTGCATGGCTATGTGAAAACTATGTGATGTGGCTCTATCTGAAAAACATGGTCCGCATGGTTTTCCAAACTGTGCAGAATTCATGCATGTTTTTCTCTAAACCATAAAAAGGACTGTTTTCTCTGAAAACAAAGGTTCCAAGCTTCGAACAAGCCCTATACACCCTTGTAACCTTTACTAACTCATTAGGCATCCATATTAGGTCCCAAGTAAAGATTTAGACTGAAAATTAAAGGATCCATACATGACTGAAAAATAGGGTTCTTATAGCCTCCCCCCTTAAAAGAACTCACCCCCCAAGTTCTCCTTCCAACGGTAAAGAAACACTATCTGAAAACAACTCTTTCCATTGAGCATGTATGTCATCTTGCCTCTCCCAAGTCTTGTCCTCTACTCAGCCATACTACCATATCACCTGTACGAGAGGGATATAATTCTCTCAAAGAACCTTTGTGCTTGTTCAATGATGTGTACTGGATTCTCCTTATAGGTAGCATCGACATCTAAGTCAACTTCCTTAGGATCAAAGGTATGATATAGGTCAGCATAATATTGTAGAATCTATGAGACATGAAAGACTTCATGCATGGAATGGTACCTATGAGGTAGTAGTAGCCGATAGGCTGCCATTTCGAATCTCTCTAGAATCTCAAACGACTTGATGAAATGAGGTGATAACTTTCCCTAATTTCTTAACCATCTATGACCTAGCCTAGGAAATACCCGAAGGAAAACAAAATCCACAACCTCAAACTCAAGAGGTTTTTGATGACGATCAACATAAGATTTCTGTCTAGACTGAGCAGTAGTCATACACTTCCTGATCAGATGAACCTATTCTGAAGACTCTAAAATGAGACGATGACCTTGTAGGGCTGCCTCACCTACCTCTAGCCATCACAAGGGTGAACGACATGGCCTACCATATAAGGACTCAAAAGGATCCATTCGGATCGTCGCCTATAAAATGTTATTATATGTAAACTTGACAAGAGGGATATGCTTCTCCTAAGAACCACCGAAATCCAGGATGCATGCTTGGAGTATATCCTATAGAACATGTATCATATGTTCTGATTGTGCATTGGTCTGAGGGTGAAAAGATGTGCTTATAATTACTTGAGTCCCCATATCTTTCTGTAACCCTTTCCAGAACCATGAAGTGAAACGAGGATCCCTATCTAAAATGATAGTATGTGGAACCATGTTTAGTCATATGATCTCATGAACATATAGTTTTCCTAACTCATCAACTAAGAAAGTTTCCTGAATAGGAATAAAGTGGGATGATTTCGTTAGTCAGTCAATGACTACCCAGATAGCATTGCTACCCCTCAACAACCTAGGTAAGCCGACTACGAAATCCATAGAAACATCTTCCCATTTACATTTCAGGATTGGAAGTGGCTGTAACAAGGCTGCAGGTCTCTGTTGCTCCACCTTCACCTAATGAAAAGTGGAACACCAAATGATGAAGCCTGCAATCTGATGTTTCGTTCTAGGCCACCAATACTGGCATCACATATCTCAATACATCTTCGAGATTCCTTGATGAACTTTCCACTGAGAAGCGTGGGACTCTTTCATCAACTCCTCTATCATATCTTCAGAAAACCAGATACATCCACGTAGACATAGGACGTCGTCTCTATCTACAAACAAATACGGAGGTGGGTTATCTCCTGATATACTCTCATGGAGAACCAAACCTTCAGGATTTAAAAATTTCCTACTCTTCACCTTCTGGAGGAGGGAAGAGGTAACTGTTAAAGATGAGAGGTAAGAATTCTAATTACTATCATGAAACTCTAAGTGAAATTCATAAAAGAGGGCCATTAACTTCCATTCATCATTGGCTTCCTGTACGTCCTGATATTAAGTATTCCGACTCAATGCATAAGCGACCACATTGCTCTTTTCAAGCGTATAGGCAAGATAAAAATCAAAGTATTTTAGATATTCAACCCATATTTGCCTTTTGAGGTTCAATTCACTCTGAGAAAAAATATACTTGAGGATTTTTTGATCTGTATACACCACAAAGAGCTCACCCACCAAATAGTGTCTCCATCAATATAAGGAATGAAAAAATGCTTCTAGTTCGAGGTCATGTGTTAGGTAATTTATCTCGTGAGGCCTCAAATTCCAAGATCTATATGCAAAGAATTTGTCTCCATGAATCAAAACTCCTCCTAGAAAAATTCCTGATGCATCACAGAAGATGATATAATCTTTACTAGGCTTTGGAAGAATCATAATTGGTGCCGAGATAAGCCTCCCTTTCAGCTCTGGAATGTCTTTATCGCATGCTTCTAACCACATGAACTTAACACCCTTATTTGTAAGTCTAGTAAGAGTTTAATCAATACATGAGAAGTACTATATGAAATTCCTGTAATACCCAACCATCCCCAAGAAACTTCATATATCAAACACGTTCTTGGGATGATCCTAAAAAACTACAGCACTAACCTTTTCAGGATCAATAGAAACTTCTGATTCTAAGATAATATAGCCCAAGAAGTGAAATTTGTCAATCTAGAAGTCACATTTAGAAATATTGGCATAAAGATGATGCTCTCTCAGTGTACTCAGATTGATCTAAAGATGTTTGGCATGGCCGTTACGAGTGCGATAATACACGATGATTTTTTCCACAAAGACCACAAAAAAAGAGTCCAAATAGGGGTGGAAAACCTTATTCATCAAATCCTTGAAAACGGAAGGAACGTTTGTAAGACTGAATGGAATAATAATATAATCATACAAACCATACTTGTTATGGAATGTTGTACAAGGTATGTCTGATGTTATGACTCGCACCTGATGATAACCCGATCCCAGTTCAATCTTAGCCAAAACCTTTTCTCCTCAGAGCTGGTTGAAGAGATCATATATTAAAGGAATTTGATACTAGTTCTTGAACATAAGCTAGTTCATTCTTCTATAATCCATGCATAAACGAATAGTTCCATATTCCTTTTTAGATAAAAGAATAGGTGAACCCCAAAAGGATATACTAGGCCATATAAATCCTTTGGACTCTAGGTCCTATATCTGACACTTGAGCTCTTGAAGCTCAGTAGGTTCCATCCTATATAGAGGAATGGACACTGTAGATGCTCCTGGAATAATCTCAATTGTAAAATCTACCTACCTATTAGGAGGTAAGATAGAAAAGTCATCAGGAAAGATATCCTGAAAATGATCAACTATTGAAGGGAAATCAGTTTCAAGCAAACCCTAATCCTCTATGAAAAGATTTTCAATCTGGGCGGTTACTCCACCTAGAACATGATACTTTGGTCCATCTCTCTCAACATGTACATCCCACTCATGTTTGAAAAGATAAATGTTGCCTTATAGTGATATAAAAGAGAACCTACAGTGATAACAATCTACTAAGGAATGAATGTGGACTAGACAGTCCTTCCTGACAATGACATCGAAGCCTGTCATATCGAGAAAAAAGAGATTCCACAAGAAAGTGTAACTGCCTACCTCAAGGGGACAGTCCCTGCACTAGCGTATTCCCTTCGTCCGTTTTCCCAATGGTGTGTTGAGGGTCATTACACCATAGTGATACTATATCTCTAGTCTGAGACTTTCCATCATAGATATAGAAATAAGAGTTTAAATAAACTATATCAAACAAAGTAGAGACAATAGTAGATGCTACTAGAATAGTACCTCGTACTATAGATGGTCCCACAACCTGATCCTTAGGTATCAGTTGTAAAACATTCAACTGACATAATCCATGACCATGTGCAATAGATGGACTACTATGATCATGATTACTCTGCTAGAACTGCTGGTGATCAGGGATCGTACTACCACAACAAGGACCTCCTCCTTAGATAGACCTACCAGTGCTATTCCAACTCCTCACCTGACGTGGTGTAAAAGAACTTGCTCCTGAAGGTGTAGTTACCATAGATCCTTTTACACTCAAAGATGGTGGAAAGGTCATGCAAAAACATTGAATATGACCCATAAGACTCCAAGATCGACACTCTATAGGGTCTCTGTAACATTAGGAATTTTTAGGCCCCAGTCTTCCACACTGATGACAAACTATAGAGCTATCAAACTGGTTACTCTGGCTACCACTTCCCCGAAGAAAAACCTCAAGGTAACGTTTATTTCCCCTGGAAGAACTATTGGCCTACCGCGACACTGGTCCATTAAACCCAGTACTTATGCCATCCCTCAGGTTATGCTCAGTGATAAGGTCCTGATCAACTATTACAGAAAAGTTAGTAAGGTGAAATACATTCATCTAAGTTCAGAAGGCATAATGAATCCCATCCTCAAAATTTATAGCACGCGAAAGTTCATCACTGGATAAAAGTGGTGAAAAGTGATTTAAATTAGGGAAACATGCTGAATAATCCATAACTGACATAGAACCCTACTTGAGATGCATGAAATCTTTGGTTCTGTCATCCCTCAGTGCCTAAGGAAAGACATGATTATATAAGGCAGTATGAAAGTCAACCCATAACATGCCAGGATGACAATCGTCCTGGGTAACCATATCCCACCAACGCTTGGCCGAATCCCTATGGATATATGTATCAAGATTGAATCTCCACTCAATAGGTGTTTCTAGATTCTCAAATATAGAAATCATGGACTCTAGACAAGATTCAGTAGTCTGAGAACCACCATCCCAAGAAAAAGTAGGAGGATACTACTGTTGGAACTTGTGGGTGAGATCAGCCATCGTAGGTGCAACCCATGGAGCACCTTGCATGGACTGTATCGGATGTAAGAAAAAACCATGGACTTAATAAAGAGTGCTAAGATTAGGTACAGTAGGAATTTACTCAAGTGGAACTCTTGGAAGTAAGACTGGAAGCTTAGGGCCCACTATGTTTGGATCATGGTCGTCACCACCCTCCTGGAGAACAATATGAAGACATCGTGGAAACATTGGTCTACAAATACCAAGAACATGCCTCAGAACAAGCATAGAATAATAAGATAGCATCACTATCAAAAACTAAATGTAAGAAAACTCACTATCCAAGGCATACTACCCAAACTACCCACTTAGACAACCTGGCATTGGTAAGTGCTCAAGTATAAGATTCATGTTATTTTGAAGTTAATTCCTAGGTTTACTTCATTACCTTTCATAAACATGAAAAGGTGGGATAAGGATGTGAAACCAATTCATTTTAGATTTCAAGATTCACTTTATAATGGATATCAATTTCCGATGAATCAGTTCCCATACACCTATCCCTAGAAATGACACCCATTTATTTATTGTATAATGGCTTGAATCGATAAATTACTCATAACAACCCATGATGGCCCATAAAACTCATGAATTGATATAGTAAATTAATAAATCACAACCAATAGTAATACAAGTACAACTATATATCACAACATCACTCAAAAATCACAAGCATATCAAGTAATGAAAATAAGTGAAATGCACCTATATGGCATGGCAATATGTATGACATGTGAATTTTAGGTGCCTATAATGATGCATGTAGAAATGAACCTTACCCTCATATCATCATCCAAGGATGAAATAAATCTTCTAATATAAAAATAATCAACAATACCACACAACATGTGCATCACCCAATGGTGAAATAACATCAACTATAATAGAAAAAATAAGAATAATAGTTATAATTTAGGAAACTTGGTTTTTACCCCGAACACGGGTTCACGACGCCCAAGAACCACTTATAACCAAGTCCCAAGTATTACTATTCTCCAAAATATTTTATACAAATAGTAAAGCAAGAGAATAAACTACCTTTGACACCACTTTGTGACATCCCAAACCCAGATGCGACTTAATTGGTGCCCCAAGCCCAGTGAGCCACATGGCCTCAATCGCATTTTACCGAATTCTAGAGGCTTTTGACTAGTAGCGAGGGACTACAGTGTGTCTGTGAGAAGACTACAACCTCATTATCATAGTGTAGCACAATAGAAGGAATGTTAATGAATAGTAAACAACAGAAGCAATATAAATGATACAAATAAACAGCAGAAGAAAATTGATGCAATAGATAAATGAGAATAATAATAACTGTATCAACTAGAAAAATGATGATGTAATGTCATTATAAAATTTGAAAACATGGATACAAGATAGCAATAATAACACATTCCACAAGGTAAAAGAAAACAAGGACTACTTCAAGCATCCCAAGATCCTACTTGGTCATCTGCTATCAAGCTCCATCCTATCAGTACACAATCAAATGTTGGAAGTTGTATGCTTTCCTTTGTCAATATATGCAACCATGTAATCTACTATGGGTACTAAAGGGTTCCTGGATAAGGTGTGAGATAAATCTCAGTGGGCCACCACCAACGGTTTCTATACCATCCAACCCGTGTAATGGAATATAGTAGTGTGAAGGCATTCATATATAAAGTGAAGAAAAAATAACGGTGTTACTAAATACCTAAGTACCTGCTTCAACCCTTGGATGGTGTCTGAACATATAACCCATTCACTAATTAAGTAATTACCATTTAATGTTAATAGGTCACATGAGCCATATCCAACACTGACCTCACCTCGTGATTGTATAAGTAGTAAAGGTCCTAAGACGTAACAAGAAAACCTGACAAGATATCCAGTGAGGGAGTTATAGGGTAATAAAAAAGGTAATTTAAATCTCATGGAATTCTAAACCAGTAGTATATGAGTCTAGCTAAGGGGTAAGAGTGTAATCTAAGTATCGTAATCCAAGGCATTCTACAATAATATGCTTACCGAGTCCAAGGTGATCGACCAAGGTAAAACAGGGCTAAGCAAGGACAGGGCCCTATGGGCTTTAACCATAACACCTACTAGTTAGTGTGGGATCCAAGGAGTGTATCCGAGGTATCCTATAATAATTAATACGACCCAATATTAGTATATGTGGAATCCTAGGAATAGACAAGAACCAGAGTCTAGGTGGTTATAATCCTAAGAAAACTGTATCCCTAAATTGAAATGGGGTTCTCGAGACCCAATGTATTCTCCTCTTAGAATCCAAGCCAAGATCGAGTCAGTCCATTCCTATTTGATATTGTAATAATGTAATAATTCATTTGGTTCATGTCTTGCCTTCCATTAGTGTGGATAGGTAAATTAGAGTTGAAACCATTATTGTTGGTCCAAGCCTTGTAATCTATTAGTGTGGATTGTCCAAGTAGTGTTTCAACCATTGAATCAAGTCTTAATTAACCATTATGGCATAAACAATTAGAGAGTTTCACTCAGTTACATTCTATTAACATGGAAAGGGGTGCTACATACATGTAACCTTAATTCTACTAAATTTTTAAGGACAAGATATATACTTAGTATACTTTCCATTTCACATTTCACATTTAATAAATCATTTGGAAGCACTTACCTTAGGCGGGTCAAGTGGTGAGCATACATGGTACATGCCATCATGAAATTATCATTAATAATAAGACATTTATTATAATAAGGCTCACCTTTAGGAAGGTAAAGAAAAGGCACACCTAAATGGTGGCTCAATTGTGTCAAAACACTAGAAACCCAATTAGGTAATAACCTTCAACATGGGGCAGATTGAGTTATGGGTGTAACCATTAACAACTAATCACATATCTAGAAAGATCAAAACCATATGATTCTAACAAGTTTAACCATGGAATGTAAATTTAAGAAATGATTTCCAATGAAACCGGTGATCCCCACACGAACATACAAAAAATGATGAAATTTAGGGAAAATTTATTGACCACCCACTTTAGGGTTGTACGATCCTTCTCTTCTAGTATCAGCCCTTGATTTTCCTTGGATTAGAGTAGTTCTAAGAAAAGGTGAAAAAGGTCACATGGATATATCTAGATCAAGATTGAAAGAGAAGAAGAATGGATAAAGTGTACTCAAGTACTTACCGTTGCACATCCAACATGACAAATAAAATCTCGATCAGATGTTGGAGGAATGAAATCACTTGATTCAAAGTTTATATCTTCAAAAAGACCCAAAATGAGAGAGAATTAGGTTAATACCACATAAAATCTGATTAGGGAAGAAGGTGTGACTTAATAGATCATTAAGGAAAAAACTAGAAATTTATCCAAAAAAATAACCCACGCACAGTTTGTCCGCACGGTTTGTCCAACCATGTGCAAACTGTGCGAGACAACTCTGCCCAAACGGTTTGGTTTGCATGGTTTTTCAAACTGTGTGCAACCCATGCATGGATACCTAGGAGAAAGGGGCGTTCGCACGGTTAGGCCACATTTCTGTGCACTAACCATGTGATGTGGCTCTGTCCATAAAAACATGGTCTGCACGGTTTTCTCTAAACTGTGCGCAAGGCCTGTTTTCTCAAAAAATATGGGTTCTGGGATCCAAAGAATCCCTTGAAACCCTTGAAAAATTTACTAACTCATTAATCATCCATATTAGTTCCAAAGTAAAGATTTAGACTGAAAATTAAAGGATACTTACTTGATTGAAAAACCAGGTTCTTACAAATGTTTTGATGAACTAAATAGTAGAATAGTCAATGCTTTAATTTTGACTCTACCACATGGAAATGATAGGTATTTGATATATAGTGATGCATCAAATAAGGTAATTGGTTGTTTCCTAATGAAAAATGATAAAGTTATTTCATATGCATAAAGGCGATTGAAGACTCCTAATAAAAGCTATCTAAACCATGATCTTGGGTTAGCGGCTATAATATTTTCTTCAAAGATATGGAGACATTATCTCTATAGTGAAATATATAAGATATACACAGATCATAAAATAATAAAATACATTTTTTCACAAAAAGAGATCAATATGAGACAAATTTGATATATTTAGCTACTCAAGGATTATGATTTCTTGATAAAATACTACCTAAGGAAAGAAAATATGGTAGATGATTCATTGAGTAGAAAAAATCATGGATTTTTGAACTAAATAAAGATTGAGAGGGATTTAATGTGCATGAATCTTGTAAATATGGATACATGAATTATTAAGGATGGAGTTACATCACTCCCTTTTCAAATTATTGAAAATTATTAGATAATAAAAAAATTATCAATATAATGATGATAAATTTTAGAAGAAAATGAATGCTACAAATAATAGGAAATTATAAAACTTCATTTGTGAAGATGGTATTATAAAATTTGGAAAGCCATTTTTCATTACCTATATACCTAATCCAAAAAGGAAATTTTTTGATGATTCTTATAGCTTGAACTTCTCTATACACCCTAGTATCACATAGATGTATATGTATTTGAGGGAACATATTTTATGTGGTAACATAAAGTAGGAAATTTATGATTTTGTGGCCAGATGTTTAGTTTGCCAATAAGTGAAATTTGTGAGATAACATCCTATAGGATTCATGAATCCTCTTCCTATTCCTATGTGGAAATCATATAAAATTACTATAGACTTTGTCACTGGACTGCTAAAGACACCAAGAAAAGAATGATTCAATATGGGTTATCATTGATTTCCTAACCAAATATACACATTTACTGACTATAAGAGATGATTTACCTCTTGAGTGCCTCTCAAAGATCATATTAATGAAGTTGTAAGACTTCATTGTGATTCTCTCTCGATCATGTTTTATTTTGATCCCCATTTTACAACAAAAGTTTGGAAGAGTCTTCAGAAGGATATTGATACTGAGCTTCATTTGAGCACTTCCCACCATCCTTAAACTGATAGACAGTCTAAAAGGACTATTCAAATAGTGTAATACATGTTGAAGTCATGATCACTTGACTTTAAAGGTATGTGGGATCAATATATATATTTGTTAGAGTTTTCCTATAACAATAGTTTCCATTCAAGTATTCAAATGGCATCATTTGGAGCATTATATGGAAGGAGATTTCATACTCCCACTTGTTGGGATAAATTTGGTGAAAGGAAACTTATAGGACTAGATCTCATTTAAGGGACAAAAACAAATTTAAAGGCTATTAATGATCATATTAAAGTATCTCAAAGTCGGCAAAAGAGTTATGTCGATAATCAGAGGAAGGATTTGGAATACCAAGTGGGAGATCATGTTTTCTTAAGAATATATCCATAGAAGGGTGTCATAAGATTTGATAAGAAAGGGAAATTAATCCCTAGGTACATTATAAACTTTTAAATATTGGAAAGGATTAGATTTGGGGCTTATAACTTGGAAATTCCACAAGTCTCTCAAAATTACATGATTTGTTTCATATATCATTGTTAAGGAAGTACATGTTAGACCTAATGCATGTGATCAAATTTGATGGAATATAATTGGAACTTGAAATATCTTACTACAAAGAACCCATATTGATTCTTGATACCAGAGAGAAAGTATTTAGGAATCATATGACTCATCTTGTAATGGTACTTTGGAGAAATCAAAAAATAGAGGAAGCAACATGGGAACCAAAGGATGTTATGAATAAGAAACACCCCCATCTATTTAGAAGGTAATACCCGTGAAATTTTGAGGATGAAAATTTTATATTAGGTAAGAATGTAACACCTTGAGAATTTATGATTTATTTTCTTTTAATTAAATTCAATCTCTTCGATAGCCTGCGGTGCACGCAAAACTATACTATATTAAAATATTATTCAAACATGTCTAATATAACTTAGCTGTTAAGTTGGAGGGTATGAATATTACTAAATAAATAATGAAAATTTGGGTTCATAGATGGCGGGTCGGGACTTTCTCTCTCCCAGCATTGTGGCGGATTCGGGTTTCTAATGGAACCTGATATGCCTGTGGTGGATTTTATCTTACCATGTGGTCAATTTGATAGCTATCGGTCTAGATCTATGGAGACGACCGGCGTAGCCACGATTGTGTACGGTGCGACGACGAACGATGCAGTCAGAGCGAGGATTCCTGCAGGTATGGTGTCCGATGCGGTCAATGTGAGCGGTACATTTACGATGGTGGGGGCTAGTTCGAGCAGCGCTAATACAACGGTGGTGCCTGGTGCGGTAGGCATGAGCGGGGTGGATGTTGTAGCGACAACGAATGGCACAGGCACTCTGGATATAGAAAATTTGGATCTGAATATTGTTTCTGCAGGTAAAGTAGCCACAGAGGTGACTCAGCCACTTGATTTCCTTTAGGGGGTGAATAATTTGGAAAATATGAAGACTGGTAAATCTCAATCTGATACTCTCAAGAGAAGGTATTTTGTACATGTAAAGGATGATGTTCTAGAGAGAACGGTCAAGAAAGGGGATACTGCTCATGTGACTGCAAACCGAGAATATATTCTCAACAGATTTAAAATCTGTGAACATTTTATAATTTCTAGGCTTGTTCTTCCCATTGGATGAAAGTCTTGTAAAGTTGATGATTTAGTTTAGAATCTGAATTCTATATGGGGATTTTTTGATTGGAGATGCATTCCTCTTGGTCGGGGATTTTTTAACATCATTTTTCCATTAGAGGCTCTAAATAGGAGAGCGTGGGGTTTTGGATCAATCAACTTGAAGCCAGGTATGCTATGTTTTCAAGAGTGAGATTTTTGTTTTAATCCATTTGACATTAAAAATACTAGAGCTCAAGTCTGGATCAAAATAATTAGCCTTAATTGGATTTTATGGCATCCTAAAATTTTATTTGATATTGCATCTGCTGTGGGAATTCCTATTAAAATGGTTAGGAAAACTAAGGTTTCCAAATTTGGACATTATTATAGGTTACTGGTGGAGGTTGACTTGAGTTCTTGCTTGATTTATAATGTAGTTTTGTGAGCACATGATGATGAAATTCCTTTGAAAGTGGAATATGAACAACTTCCTGAATTTTGTTTGGAGTGTCAGATTATTGGTCATTCCAAGGATAAATGTCACAAGAATGTTTTTTTCTCTTTTTGTTGTTCAAAAGGGCATTATGAAGCCTCTCATAAAAACAAAGTGAGGATACAACAAAACAATGTGGACCCACTTCGTGATAGACAAACCGCTTTTGACAAATGAGATATGTAGGCTAGAGTTGATTCATCACATTCGACCAAGGGATTTCCACCAGAGATTCATGAGTCAGGGGATGGAGTGAGGGCTAAAACAGATGAGGATGACCTTATTCTAGGTGTTACATTGTAAGAGGGGTAGAAAAATCTGATTGCTGAAGGGAATCATTCAAAAATTTGAGAGGAAATTAATAAATTAAGAGATTCTCATGGAATCCATGGAAGGTGGGAGGATATCGAGGATTTTCCCCAAAAAAACCATCCTATATTCAGGTATTATCCAAAGGGAAAAATTTTGTTGTGGATGATTATGGTTTTCAACCAGTTCCTCCCAGCAAAGCAAGATATAGGAAAGACTATTATGATCTAAAACCAACTATGGTTATGAGGTCTCATGGTACCTTAGAATCTGATTCTGAATGGTATGGAAATTATGATGTTTCTTATGAGTGTGATTATGATATTTGATATACTTTGGTATCTATTGGCATGAGGGCATGATGCTTGTATGACCCCATCCATCTCTTTTTTGTAATTTCTTTGTTTTTCAATAAAAGGGCTCTACCCGAACCTTCCCATTAAATAATGAAAATTAGATGGCTTATACATGTATAAATTAAATTAAATGTATATATATTTACTAAAAATAAAATAATAATTTTTTAAAAGAAAAAGAAATGTTTTCTAAAAAACTATATTTTTTTTCAAAGAAAATGGTTTCGCCACTTCCTGCGTGCTTGTGATAAAATTATGTTTTGAAACTTTTATAAAATTTATTAGATAAAATTAACTTAATTTTTTAAATCATAATATCAAAATTATATTCGGTTGGATTTTTTTTTTATTTTTATGAAAAGATTCATTTTTTGATGAATAGTGTAAAATACTGATTTCTATTTGAAAAATTCCTTTTCATTTAAATTATTTAAAAATTTAAATTTTATTTTAAATTGGTTTTAAAATAAAATTAGTTAATTTATATTATAATAATGATAATTTAGGTTATTCTAATCAATTTTATTTTGAATTTTGATATTAAAACCTTTTATACTTATCAGAAGTTTCTCTTTAGAAACCGTCTTTTTTGTTACGTCTACGATATAATTTTAAATTAGATTATAATAATTATGTTAATTGAATTTGTAAAAATGGATTCCAAATTTGGAATCAGAATAATACATATTATCAAATAAGGTTAACTTATTTTTTGACCATTATGAATAGTAAAAGCAATAAAAATTAATTACCGCAGTTAAGGTAAAAACTGATTTATGAGGGGATTGAAATAAAACGATAAGGGTTAAAATTTACTAAAAACTTATCCAAAAACAATTTTATAGAAATATTTATATATTATAACCTATAAATTTTGATAATGATCCATTTTGGAAGCTTTTTACTAGATAAAAACATGGGTGTAATTGATTTTTTTCAAAAATACCATGTGTGTCCTCTCCCCCACTTATAAAAGGCCACTCCCTCTCCTACCCTATTAACACTCCAAAAACCAATTTTTATTGGCCAATAACTACCCAAATCACATTATTAATACCCTAAAAACATCCTAAAGGTATTTTTTTGATCATAAAGTCATCCCAGGATAGATTTTGGGGCAAACCAAAAGAAGTTCTCTGAAGAAGAGGTAACGTTCTTGAAGGAGCATTTTCATTTTATTTATTCTTCCACCTCCTTGAAATATTATTCAATAATGATAGAATAATAAGGCCAATATCTCACATATAATAAGATATTATTATGTTAATTTAATAACCTATATCATTCTCCACTCCCATCAAATGGGAAATAAAACTACCGATCTTGTGTATGGAATACTACCGCCTCACGAACCAATATAATTTGTTTTCCATCAACACATTTCAAGGATGGATATAATTATAGATTTAACACATGTATATGATATTTATGATATTATTATACTTATTTAATTATAATATCACATATAATTTCTTACTTTTCATTCTGTTTAAAATATTATAACTTCGCTCGTGTGTATGGCAGACCACCACCTCACGAAGTGATCCGATTCATTGTTCACTTGCACTTTACCTAAAAGGTAATAAGGATAAATTTAAGAAATATATTAAATTATATAAATTATGTATGATTAATATATCACCCACTTTTTTACCCTTTCACTCATTAAGGGAATTATATTGTTGCTCGGGCGTACGTACGACCTACCATCTCTATGAAGTGATGCGATTCATTTTCCATATTTCCAGCCTTGAAGAATGATTATAAAAATTAATATAATGTGTAAATATGATATTTATAACATTAATATAATTAATTATATGATAACACTATATAATATGGGCAAGAACTGGAACTTTCCTGAAAAAACACATAAAATAAAACAAGACAATTAACACCCAAAACAACAAAAATAATGAAATATTATTAGCAAACAGGTAGAAAAATGTTATAAAGTGATCATATATGATATTATTAATTTGAATATGGTTTTGGTATAAATTAATAACATGCTTAAAACCTTTATATATGAGGTTAAAACATGTTCAACCAAAAGGAAGCATAATGTAAGGGACTTCATCTTAATTTCATTCCTTTGAGCCATATTGTAATATTATGCACCTGAATTTTTTCATATGGTGTATATATTTACCCTTTGACATGTAATATAATGATTAATTAATAATTCATATTATTTTAAGTTTCAATTTTAATTATTTCTTCTAAGGGGGTTTTACTTGAAAATTACCAAGTGGTAAAATTTATTTTACAATCTCACTTTATTTTGCGATTGTTAACATACTCTTGAAACACTCACGTTCTTATGATTATATTACCTTGAAAATTAAATTAATCTTAAATATCAATATTATTTTATGGTGGATATTATTATTTCATATACATTATAAAACTTTTACATATAGTGTTTACTTTTAAAGTTATTTGATTAACATGGGAAATATTGATAAACCTATTTACTCCATACAAATATTTGATGATAAAGAATATCGATTCATGAATTAAACTAATAATTAAATATATAAGGAATGATTTGGAAATGTAGATATAGATGGTTACTAGTTCTAAATATCCCCTTGATGTTTTAAACCGTCTTGTGAAAGGACTTAATGGTAGAGGTATAATGATGCATGAGATCATTAATTCCAATGATTAATAATATCCTTCATTTAGAATTTAGTTATTATAATTATCCATGAGATTTTATCTATGATATTATCTATGGATTCATTTCATTCTCAGTTTATTGATAAATGACACATGTTTTTAGTTATTTAACTTTCCATATTGATTATGCCTTATCCAATTATGAAATTCAAGTTATTTATTGAATGAATATGTGTTCAATTATTTAACTTTCCATATTTATTATTCTTTATTTATTAATGATAGATTCCACTACATGTAACCCTTACTGATAATTTAATCTCACCCTTATTTTATTTCCTTTCCCCAAGATATAAAGAAGAATTCTTGGAATGAGTTCAAGTATGACAAATTTTTTCCATTACTATGTTTTTATTTTATTTACCTATGTAAAATGGGTATCATATATGTATCCAGTTCACCAAAACTACTAAATTGACCAGTCCTTCGGGATTTTACACCTAGTATCAATGACAATATAATATAATCTGAACTAAATCTGGGTTACTAAATCCAAATCATTACATTTACATTGCATGTATCAAATGATAAAAAAAATATGAGGTCTTAAAGGAACATATAATTTAAAATATTTAGGTGCTATATTCTACCCTTGAATAAGTTTCTTCCTCACAATTTTAATTTGTATTCACCAATGAATAAAGGTGATGATATTCTTAACATATTTATCATTCAGGATAAATCTTATAATATGAAATATACCTTACTCTCTTAGTCCATATTAATTTACTTATTTATTCATAAAAAAAATTAACCATTCCTACAATCATATAATTAGGTATGTATATACCATAATCATATATTATCTAAAATACACCCTTCCCAAAAACCGTATGAATCTCTAAGAAATTAAACCATAGTTAAACAATATACATTTAAAGAAATTAACACTTTATTTAACCCTAAAAAACTATTAATCTCTAAGTCATAAAATCACACACTACCTAATATATACCATAATCTAAAAAATGTGAGGAACTTAAAAAAAATATCATGTGTCAATTATCAATACAAAGGTTACAAATAGTTTTTAACTTTATTTTTAAAAATCAATAAACCCTTTATTATCTCTATATCAAGCGTTTTTTAAGCCTAAGAGTTATCCATCCCTCAATCACATATTCTTCCATAGTTATCCCCCCCAAAATATAACCTTATCATAAAATAAATTTTCATGTTTATTAATACCATTTAATATATTTTTTAAAACCATTAAAGAAAAATTATCAAAGAAAAATCCTTATACATTTCACATAATCCTCATAATTTTTAGAATATACCAGAATATCATAAGTAAATATCACCCACTAATTAAATTAACAGAGTATCAATATTTAATTTCTATTAAGATATCTACCTGACTACCTTAAGCGTGACTAGAAAACTAACCTTTTCCATAATGATTTAAATATACTAATATTCTCAACCATATAAGCATGATCCCTTATTTTGTTATAAGAAATAGTGATTTCTAGATACATACCTTTCTCAGATTCCTCTTTGTGATCATATTTCAACAAAATAATGAAACCAAAAAAGTTAAGATAATATCCAAAATATGAATAATAAAACATTAATTTGAATATGTATTTATCTATGGCACCTTTATTTTTAACATATGATACTTTCACTTCAACCGATGACTCTCTTT
This sequence comes from Viscum album, assembly GCA_963277665.1. NCBI lineage: Eukaryota > Viridiplantae > Streptophyta > Magnoliopsida > Santalales > Viscaceae > Viscum > Viscum album. The sequence continues at coordinate 1,715,185,272 of OY728157.1, forward strand.
GTTAAATAATTTCTTATTTATGGTCATTTTTCTATTAGTTTGTCTAACCTAATTAGAAAAAATCATACTCAAATCCTTCACAATGGTTTGTAAAGTGAATTTGATTAACCAAATCATATCTCCTAGGAGTGTCAAACCAAGTTTTTAGTTATGCCTCTTTGTCTTGAACTAGGTGATGATCAAGTTAATACCCAATGTGGTCTTTTAGGGTTATTACCCCTAGTTATATCTATGTTAGGTCCTATATCCACTTTTAGTATCTGAAAAGGGATGAAATTTCTATGAAAACCACACAATATCTACTTTACCCAAATTTTAGGATGTTATCCCATACTTATACTTATCACTTAGTCTTGTACTAGGGTTTTTCCTATAGTTCGATTATCTTAATCCCTAAAATATTAAATATTACCTTAATAAACCTAAGGGTTATCTATACCATTTAGATTATGATCTACCTTAAACTATCAACCCTTAATTAAATTTATGAATCTTAAATTATCCACAAAAAATTATATACTAATCTATAAAGTTATATAAACCCTACTTTGATACCAACTGTGATGCCTTTGACCCACACTCTTAGGATCCAGTGCTCATAAACACCGTCTTTACACATTGTCTTTGAAATGAACTGAATTGACCTAATTTTAACAGTAAATAATAATAATATCACCAACAAATATTGAGTCACATACATTTCAAGGACCTTTTAGGTTTATATTTTTAGAGAGTTGGGAAAACATTTAACAAAAAAATACCAGTTATATCATATCAAATTGATATTTTTCCACTATATAAGTTACTGCATAATCTGTAATAAGTATTCAAAATATACTACAAAATTCTCCACACAAGTTATTTTTCAAACATATCATGTGTAATACATTTATTCATAACATGGGTAAATGGAAACGTAAGAAAGGGTTATCTGAAATTATTATTAAGGGTAAAGATAAGATATAATAATGAAAAACCAGAAGTGAGAATATGATAATAATAAATAATAAGGAAGTGATAGAAAGTCTAAACAATTACATAATCAAATAAAATTGTGTGCATAACATATCCATGGTTGAAATATTCATAAATAAATGTATTGATAATAATAAATGGTTCCTTAGCAATGAAATATATATTTCTAGACAACTAATTCCATGACCTAAGATATATAATCACGATCTTAGACATTATGTTCTTACCATCGAGGCCCTGTGTTTAGGAAATATTTTTTATGGGTAAGTATACACCAAAATACCCAAGATTGTTTTTCTTACGGGAACATTCGATGAATCTAGGGGCTATCTATACTATTCCCCACCCATCGCTAATTAAGTCCAATGCATTCATCATATGAAGGAATAAACAATATATACAATATATAACCAAAATTACTTATTAGTTAATAAATATTCACATTGGAATAGAAATTATATGAATTTTCAAGATTTCTCTCATCAATTAATGAAATATATTTACATGTAAGTATCCATAAAACCAACACTATAGAGTAAGGGTTATACAGTTAAGTTAATAATTTCCCTAATCAATAAATTAAATAAATATATATGTAAATATCCCCCAAAATAACACCGTATAGGGTATGGGGTATATGGTTATGTCAATAATTTTATAAATTAATAGATGTATGGAATCAATGTGAACACCCTTAAATCAAATGAAATAAAAATAGAGTGTTCAAGGAGGAAAGGAATTTAACGAAAAATTATGTCTCTAATAGTGGATAATTTGAAAAGATAAAGGAAGTGATGGATTTTTGTGAGATTAATACCCGAAAGGAAAACATTATGATAGGATTTACATGGTTTTCCATTAATAGTATATACACTAAAAATGGAAATAGTTGGTGAATATGAATCATATCTCAATGAAGAAAAATCGAGATGCAAAAATCCTTATGATAATGGTAACATAAGGATCAAAAGAATATGATAGGGATACCATGAAATTTAAATATAATGAAATGAAATATATTAATTATACTCAAAGGTAATAGGAAAGTGGATACATCATATAAATTAATAGATAGTGTGTAATATCAAATACGTCTCATGGAATTGAAAATGAGACACAAAAACACTTACCAACTTAGATATTTTTTAGTCAATAAAGGATAGAATTTCAAATAGAAAATTAAATACCCTGAATAATGTGACTATAATGATACAAAATATTAATGGGGTCACCGGATACACCATAAAAAAGAAACAAATTTTATAATAAGAAAAATTTCTCAAGAGGTGAAAATTTGAGAAAAGAATCACTTACTAGTAACAAAATCATTGAGGCAAGAATAATTTGATAATAATGTTATAAATAAGATTTAAATAACCCTAGAAAACAAGGGGGAAATATAATACCAAGTATTAATTAGGTAGAATAAATTAGTATTGGAACAATAAAGTTTTAACAAGTAATTTTTTAACTTGATGGTTGAAAATTGTGTTAGCACAAACCCTTACAAGTAACATAATAATTAATTTAAGAATCATTTGATAATGAGTTTGTAAGGAATAATTGTAGAACCAAAAAAATGAGTAAATAAAATACCAAGTATTCATTAGGCATAATAAATCAAAATTGAAAAAATAGAGTTTCAAAAAGTATGTCTGTAACTCAAGGAAAGGAAATTGAGTTAGAATAAACCCTTAAAAGTAACATAATCATCAAGGTAATAGTCATTTGATAATGATGTTACAAGGAATAATTGTAAAACCCAAAAAATAAGGAGGAAATATATTTTCAAGTATTTTTTAGGTCCAATAAATAAATATTTTAACAATATAGTTTAAATAATAAAGTTTGTAAATCAATGGAGGAAAATTTAGCTAGAAAATACCCTTAAATTAATTTCTACTTAGTCTAAATACACTCTCATATCATTGATGACTTGGGATTTACCTTAGATTTCATCTTGGAAATGGAGGGCTTAGGTTAATCACATGTGACTAGAAGATTAATATGGTGAGATAGGATTATAGGTGAAAGAATAAGGGTGGAGTTATAATAGGAAACAAATTTTTTGAGTTTTATTGAAGGTGTGGATAGAGGACCCTTTTGTAAGTGGTGAGAATAGCATTTTTGTAAATATTTACCGTTAATATTAAGAGATATCATGTTTCACATGTTAATTAGATCTAAAAAATAGACAATTATTGATTGAGGGTATGGGATAATGTCTATAATCTCTCAAACATTAATTTGAACACATTTTTTAACCATGTTTTTATATCCTCTACACTTAGAAATTTTTACTTTACCATTTTTGGTTTCACCATGGTAACTAGTTTTTACCCAGGTAATTTACTTTTAATGCTAAAAATGGAATATAATTTATTACATAATTTTTAACTACTAATTAGAAATATGTAATAATTTTTTTCAAATAAAATCTACACGTGTAAGAAAAAGAAATTTTAGCATTAGCGCATGTGACACATAAAAACCTATTTTTAGAAAAAGTGTATTTTTAGATTAAAAATAATGTGTAGGATAAAACTATCAATTTATTTGTTTCTCATAATAATAATTAATTTATTAGAAATATAAATTAAATTTATATATCTTTTAAAGAAATTCAAAACTATATTTTACCAAAATAATATTTAATTAAAAGAATAAACCAAAGGCAATTTCTTTTATTAAAAAATATAACTTATGTTCATAAAATATTCAAAATAGGTTTTATAAATTCAGAATGGTATTTAAAAATTAATATTATTACTCATTAAATACATATTTTATCAATTAAAAGGTTTTATACACTTATAGGTCTTTCTTACATAAAGATAAAGTCATAAAAGTTACAGTTTTGGTAAAAAGTGCATTTTTCACTATTTACCTAAAAATTAAAAAATTTAAAAATATAAAAAATTAATCATAAGATAATATCAATATGATAAATCTGAAAATTAATTTAATTTTATAAAATTGAAATTTTGAAATTTTTCGAATTTAAATTTAAATTAAAATAATATAAAATAATGAAAACTATTTTCAAAGGAAAATAACATTTTTTTAAAAAATATTAACTAATATTATTCTTATTTACAATAAATTAATAATAAAATTGATGTTAATTTATTATTAATATAAAAAGTATATTTTATCTGTAAATTACTTAATTTCTTTATAAAATACATAAAAATTCAATTTTTAGAAATGTTACATTTTAAAGCTTAAATTAGTTGTATAAGTTATTTAGCTACAATAATTTTATTCATCAAATACTTAACATGGATAATGAAATTTTTTTATGTTAACCATATATTTCATAATTTGGTTTCATTTATTTTTACACAACAATTATGTGACTACATTTTAACAGTTTTATACTGTTCTTCAGTTCGTTGTGGTTCGGTGTTACATGTATCAAATGTTATCGAACACAGTATACATTAAGGGAATATAAAATTGAAAATATTTGGGTGTTATATAACATGTCATTTAAATAAAAAATAAATGATAAGTAATATTTTCCATGAATAACATATATAGATATAATATTATAATAACATAATTGTTTCTCAAATTATGTAACTTAAAGTATGTATAAGTGTAAATTTTAATAAGCATATTTTAACTCATATAGAAAAAATTGATTTTTATGATAAAATTTAAATATTAAAATTACCCAATTTAATTTTTATTGATAAAATGGACTATATTTTTTTTAGAATCAACTTGATGAAAGAAGATGAGATTTATTTTTCTCAAAAGAAGTTGAATTTTAAGTGAATAATAAAAAATATAGTTATTTGAATATATTGTGTGTTTTATGACCTCGTTATGATATAAAAATGACCTAATAAATTTTATAATGTTTTAAAAACTTAAAAAATATTTAATTAGTACTTTTTTATTTTAAAATAATAAATTGAATTTCTAAACTAGTAAATCAACTTTCAATGTCAAAATTATATATTTTTTCTATTAAAAACTATATTTGATTATTTACTTTTAATTCAATATTACAAAGTGAAAATTTCTTTTTTTAAGTGTTTATTTTTAATATAAAATATATTTTTTAATCAAACACCATTAATATTCACATGAATCATCATAATTCATATCCTTGTGTGAAAATAATAAATTATTTTATATTTTATTCAAAAAATACCCCTCTCATTTTCCTGTAAATACACCCCCACCCATTTCTATTCACTTAAAAAAATTCTTTCTTTTCCAAATATATGAAAAAATATCTCTTTTAAACCCTCCTAGAAACATTGTAAATACCCTATTCTAGCCAAAATACCCTACTCTAAAGGCTTAAATATTATTCCAATGGAGGCATATTAAAGAGTAAGGTAAGACTTTTCAGATTTTGATTCTTTTATTTTAATTATATTCTGACCCCTTCTATGATATACTAATTCCCTCTAATTAATTGATAAAATTAGTATAATTATATCATAATACAATAATCAAATATTTTTTTTTCTTTTCTTTTAATCATTCTTAAAAAACACTGATCACACCATGTAAGGTTTATAACACCTCTCTATGTGATAATGTTTTTTATTACAAAATTTTATTTAAAACATTAAAATGTTTTTTAAAGTATAATTATAATATTATTAATTAAATTAAGTTATTTTTAATATTATATAATTCTAAAATTTAAAATATATTGACAAGATTATATATTAATCATCATAGTTGGTTTAAATACCTAAAATAATATTAATGAGAAATTTTACACGATTTGTAAATATCTGCTGAATAATTTATTTATTTCACTTAAATAATTACATGAACACAATAAATTGACACTTATTGATATTATAGAGGAATTTCATAAGGATTTTAGACCATCACCATTATACAAATGTTTCTTTGGAGTTATGAATTCAATATCTTCAAATGATTGATACAAATATCATGAAACTAATATGTGAATAATAAATGAGTAAAAATGAATAATAATAATGAAATAAATATGAATATAGTTATAAATTAAGTAATTAATAAATAGAATATTATTATTCATGAGATTTGAGGACATATGAGGTGATGTGGGAGTCAAGGTAAGGGATTATTGTCTCAATTTCCTTTTTTGACACATGTTCTTAAAAGCATGTATGTGTTGTATCCGATTTAGAAGTGTAGGTATGGGTGCACTTCATTTGATATCAATGCAAAGAAAGTTATCTGATATCTGGGAATGCTCTTATGTGAATATTATAGAAATTGTGAGTTTCATCATAAGGGTTTCCATTGGGGGTGGTGGTAAGAGTCCCGCCCATGAGGTGTAACCACCTATAGAGTGCTCTAATAGGTATCAATTTTGACCCACTGATAGTAAGTCTAGACCATATAATTTGGTATCAGAGTAGGATTTAGTTATTTTGAGGGATTATTTTATGAATAATAGAAGTATTAAACTTAAAAAACCTTGGTTTAATATATGGTGTCAGAAGTTAAGGAATATAAAGATTAATTTTTCATTTTCACATGACATGTTAATTTGATTTTATAAGATATAATCATCACTTAAACAAAAAACTTTTAATTTAGTAAATGACTAAAAATATGAGAATAATAAATCCTTAAATCCTTTATACAATGTTGACTACTATAATTTAGTGAATATTTTGATCCATTATTATTTGAAGCTATACCAACATGGTAGAAAGTATTTTTTTTCATGTTTCAAGAATGAAAAATTCCTTTTGGTATTTCATTATTTGGAATGTGAAGTGAATCGATAGTGGAAAAAAATCAAAACACAAAACTAAAGGATGAAATTGAGCTTATGGAATGGAATAAATTCAAGGAAATATATTTTCTTATTCTCTCAATCTCTAATTGGTAAATTAATTCTTTGAAATCAAGAAAAATGGGGATAAATATATCAATAATTATATGGAAGACATTATCAAACATTAAAGGTACACCTCTAAAAACTCATTTATAATTAGGAGTCTTGTTTCTCACTAAAGAAGTTTACTTATCTTAAATGGTTGAGATAAATAAAAATACCAACACTATTCCTATTGTGATGAAAATGTTCAGTTTCATAAATTTAATCTCAAAACAAAGGTTGAATTCTTGATAGATATTATATATAGAGTTATTTCTATATTAAGAATATTATCACATATTTTTCATCAGTGAGAAAATTAAAATTTCAAAGGAGAAATTTATTGGGGGTGGGGGTGGGGGGGGGGGTAACATCCTAGGTTTTTGTTGAAATTTTGATTAGCTAAATCTTATTTTTTCATAATTATATATATAAATATATAGTATAATTAAACTCTAGTATAAAATAAATTAAACATTCATTAATTTATAAATTTTATAAATAAAGGATGAATATATTCCATAAGATTAATATAAGTATAATAAAATAATAGAAACTAGTAAATAATATAAATAAAATTTTAAAAACCAATGGCTCATGATCTATTAGGAATACCACAACATTTAATAACACTATAAAATATTTTAAAAAATATATTAGAATTTTATAAATGTAGTATAGATAATATTGTGATAAAATTGACTAAATAAATAATGATCAAAATTAAAGGTATTTATAGGAATTAAAATGATTATATAATTGTTAGAATAGTAACTTGACCATTAGAATAACAACTTGTCAGCTGAAATAGTAAAATTAATGAAAAATAATTTTTTTCATGAATATCAACCTGTCAGCTAACATAGTAACTAAGGTATTTTTCTAAAATTCTATAACTTAAAATATGTATAAGTATAAATTTTAATAAGGTATGATTTAATATATTTAGTAAAACATTAATTTTTATGTTAATATTTTATTATTATAATTACCTAACATTGAAATTTATTTTGATAAAACGAATATCATTTTTGGAATTATCACATCAAAATTATATATGGGTGAAATTTCGGTATTTTTTGAAAAAGTTAAATTTTAGAGGAATAATAAAAAATAAAATTCTTGTGTATGCAATAAGTTTTATGGAATCACTATGATATAAAAGTGACTCAATAAATTCTAAAATGATTTTCAAAATTTAAAATATTTTTTTGTGATTAAAATAAATTATTTAAAACTAATAAAATTAATTTCAAAGACTTTTAAATCAATTTTCCACGTCTAAATTATATTTTATTCCAATAAAAGGGCTATATTTGATTATTTACACTAAATTAAATATTATAATGAAACCATTAAGTATTGTTAGTATTTAAATGTAAAAAAAATATATTTCTTAATTATACACTATTTATATCTACAAGAATCATTATTATTCATAGTCTTGAGTCAAAATAATAAATTAATCAATATTTTATTAAAAAATATCCCTCTCCTTTGCTTATAACTACACCGATTCTTTATCCATTTCACATCACTTATAAATCTTATTCATTTACTAAATATCTACCAAAATATCTCCCAAAACCCTTATATACATGTTATTAAGGCCCTTTTCTAACCAAAATACCATCCTATGAAGGGATTGAGTCTCCTTCCAAAATAGAATTCTCAAAGTGCAAGGTAATACTTCTAAAAATTGATGCTTTCATTTTTATTCTATTTTAAACCTTTTATAACACAAGCATAACCATTAATAATATTCCAAAAATATTATAATTCTATATTAATATAAAAATAAAATCTCAATTATTTTTCTTCTATTTTAATCACTCTTAACAGACACACCTCACACCATAGCAGGTTTATACAAAAATTGTGAGTGTTGATGTTTTTCATTACCCAATTTAATTCTTGGTTTCAAAAATGGTTTTAATGTATAATTATAACAATAGAAATAAAATTAATTTATGTTTAATATTATTTAATGATAAAATAGAAATTATATAAATAATATTAAGGATAAATAATTATGGTAGGTTTAAGTGTCTAAAACAAGCTTACCGAGAAATGTTCAATAACTTGTAACTTCCTTATAAACTATTAATATCTTTTACTTTTGGAATGACATTAACATAATATTGGGAAAATTTTGGAGATTATTTATCCATTTTACAAGTACATTTAACAATTTTCATTATAGTGAAATAAATTTGGTATTATGAACCAAATATCTCTAAATGATTGAAATGAAAAAATTTAAAACTATTATGTGAATAATAAATGATTAAATAGGAATAATAAAAATAAAATAATCATGAATAGGGTTTTGAAATAATAAATTAATGAATATAGTTTGATTATTTAGGGGTTTAAATGACCTAAAAATCGAGTAAGGACATGAGGTAAGAGATTCTTGTCTCAATTTCCCTTATTTTAAACATGTTCTATATTCTCCACCCATTTTATTTTATATGGTGTATATACTACCCCATTTATATATTTCATCATAGTTTAATTTTATTTTTGGTAATTGGATTTAATTATTGTTATGTTTAAAAATTATGTATGTCTTAAAACAAATATGAAATTACATATTTATGGGTGATTCATTTGATATCAGAGTAAAGGATGTTATCTGATCCTTCAAAACTATTGCATGCGAACATTGGGAGAAGAATGGATCCCCACCCTAAGAGTTTGATGAGGAACGTTCTACCACTAAGGATGGTGGTTCTCCCACCTATGAGGTGTATCAATTTATATAGAATTCTGATAGGTATCAATTATGTATCATTGATAATAAGCCCAGATCATCTTAGGTGATCATATAAAGGTGAGTATAAAAATTATTATTAGGATATCCTAAGTACCTAATAATAGACAAGTTAAATTCCATGCATGTATAATAAAAAATTGATGAAAAATATAATAACCAAGCACAAATTAATAACTTAGTACCATCTAAAGACCAAATATAATCCAGAAAATAATTAGTGTCCTAAGTTATCTTAAAGGATGAACTTGAGTCTCACCACATCAGTGATTACAAAATTACAATATCATGAAAGTTAAAAATGTACACCAAATCACATGGTCTCAAAAATGAAACCATAAGCATGAGGAGTTTTTTAAATTCATATTTTAAATTAATGGATTTAAATTAATTATTTATTTACAAAAATTTAATATCCAATATATTAATCATATGTATTATTAATCTAATTATATATATTAATGAATTAATGTATTGGATAAATGAATTAATGGATAATTAATTAACTTCAAATTTTATTTTTTATGAATATCAGGTGATGGTTCATTTCATCTATAAAATCAAAGAAAGGTATTTGGTAACATATTGAATAGTATTATATTGTATCGGTTATATATATTAATGGATAATTAATTGAATTGGAATTGGAATTTGTCCTGAATATCTTGTGAGTGTTTGTTTCATTCATCCAATCATTATAGGGTCCTTAGTATCATCTTTAATAGTCTATTTAAATCTCTCAATCATCAAGTGATTAGTTGTATGGTGAAAAATCCAAAATGACTTTCAAGAAAGAGATTAATACACATTCATTTTTTTATTCCTTAATCTTTGATAACCTATGTTTAAAGAAGACAACATGAATAATATGCATATAATAAGTAAAAATAATTTTATTTATATAGTCATACAAAACATATAATATCTTATATAATATATCATATTTACAATAAATTTTATGCATATTAATTTTCTATAAATTAGTTTCAATACTTTTTAGGATGTGATTGTTTTTCCTTTTCTTTCATCGATGACACCAATAATAGAATAATAATCATAAAAAAACATTTTATCATATGTCACATTCCATGCATAAAAATCACACACACACATATATATATAGTTACAAGACATTACAATTTTATTGAAGTTTTGAAACAAAATTTCCTTTTTTCCAATTTATGAAAATTAATATAATCATTATTTTTTTAATTTATTTCTTTTATATTATGAGAAACATGTAATTATTGCGATTATACAATTTTGAATCTCAATTTCCTCCTTTGAAATCCACAATAAAACTTATTTATTATGATAATTTATGTTTAATTTTTTGATAGCATGAAATTCATAGTGTTTTTGACTTATGTGTGTGTGTATATATATAATATACATTTTTTTGAATTATATTAATGTAAAAAACCAACTTTAGGAAAACCCTAAATAGAGAACACATTCTAGCTCATGGTAACCCTGAAGGGAATTCCCAATCCCCATAGGATGGAACAAGTTCCTAGGAATTTAGGAAACACCATTTTAGAATGGTTTCTCCCAAAAAAAAACCAATTAGATAAGTAGTGTAACTTCACAAAAACTTTCATCTTGACATGTTCATTAGTTGGATGTACACACCAAATTAAAATAATAAGAAAAGAAACACAGTAAAAAATTTAAAAAATTTATAGAAAAAATGATCCCTTATCTCACCTCCAAATACCTCACACAAACTAGTCATCATATTCAACAACCATAAATCTACATATATAGTGCACCATCAATTAAAAGAAAGTATAAAAAGGATTATTTGGCCAAAACTAAAAAGGAAATAAAAATAAGTAATTACATACCTAAAAAATATATCCAATGTGACCCAAGTTTAGTCTTCGCCCAATAACATAAAATCCCACTCTAGAAGTAGTTTGGAGAAAGATCCCAAGAGGTAGAACTCTTCATAAATAGAACCTGAATATGAAATATCCACTCATTCTATATACACCAATTTCTATAAATAGTATGTGAGATAAATATCCCAATAGGGTTTCAAAAATAAGTCGATGCATTCAATTTTACAAAACACTCCATGAATTATCATTTGAAATAAATTATTTAAAGTAAAGTTTTAAGTAAATTTTTTTTGAAAAACAATCCATGAGCTTTCCTTTATAACTATTTTTTATAAAAAAAATAGTTTGAACACTTAATTTATTTGAAAAAAACCATTTCTAAATCATAAATTGATTTATTCATGAAAAATATTTTAAGGAAACCCAACCCATCTAGAAAAATAATCAAACACATAAGTATCACAAAACAATAAAAGAGATAAATGGACGCTAACAACATACATCCCAAGCGGTTATAAATAGAGTCAAATAAGTACAATAAATGTTAGTGTAAAAAATAGACATTATAAAAATTTGTATAATAATGTAAATAAATATTAAAATAAAAACTAATAATCAATAATTTAAAATAGGAATTATGGGAGAAGCACCTTATGGTCCCTTGGTAAGGGGTACCAAGAAATATGTCACTAACAAGGGTCATACCCTCAATTAATAGAAATTGGTTATATATCACTAGGTAGTATATGGGGTTCCATATAAATACTTCACTAATATAACTTGTGGAAATGGATCACAACCCATATAAGTTAACCTACCCATGTACTGATGATTTCCCATGAGGTTTAGTAAAGAAGAAATATTAAAAGCATAAAATATCTCATTAAGTAGTAGGCGAATAAGTCCCTTTGTAAAATAAATTTCAAGAAACTTTATCCATTCATCTCAAATAATTCAACGAGAAAAATATTATTTTTAATGTAATCCATTTATAGTTCCATTTCTAAAATACTAAATAGGCCTTTATAATTGCACTTTTTAGACTAATGCTAGAAATAAAAATTTGAAATTCATTTTGAAAACTAAAGTCAAACATCAATTATAAATTAAAAGATATTTAATTTATCATTATGATCACACACACACACACACACAAATATACACATTCCTAAATTTACATATTCACATATTCTCATGTGAATATGTACACACACACACCTACCCATACATCTGTGAACAATATAAGAATTCAATACGAAACTTAATAAAATTTATCAAAAAGGAAATTACAACCAATTTAACCACATAAACTAATACACTAATACATATGATCATATAGAAAATATAAAATTATTTTAAAAAGATTATATTTTATACAATAATTATCATAAATATTTTATCAGTTGAAAATATAACAATTATTTAGGTGCATACACAGAATGTAGGAGAATCTATGAAAACCCATTTAGAAATCAACTATAATTCCTAAAAATTTGATTGATAAATGTATTTAAATTAATTTACCTCAAATAACATGCTAAATTTAGGAAAAAATTAGTCTACAACACCCAAGAACACATGATATTTCAATAAAAGGTGAAAGTATGGAATAACCTATCTAGAATCGTGTAAACATGATGTGAAATATCCATTAATATAGAAGAGAAGGCCCCCAACTATGAACCAAAAGAAACTATATTTAGAACCCCAAAACCACCAAGGGTTTAGCCTAGGGAATGTTTGTAGCAAGATGGTGAAGATATAAGAAGAATAAAGATGTGTAAGGAGAAGAAATTGGTAGAGTAAATATTACCTAGATGAATCCATATTGAAATTATTCCACGAATTTAAGGAGGTAAGAAGACAAGTCCTTTGTGAGAGTGGTTCTCCCTAAATGTGCGTGTCCAATGAGAGGGGTGAGAGGAGTGGGGGGAAATACATGAGGGAGGGGTGGGACAAAATTTTCATGTTTTAATTCATTAAGTATAATTTTTGAATTTTATTTTTTTTAAAAACCATGTGAATATCACGGTTACCGCATGGTTTACCAAACTATATGATAACCATTAAACCTTCATTTGGAAAACTAGGGATCCCACATGGAATGATTTCATGATTTATAAAAACCATGAACCAACCATGAAAAAAACTCTTGTAATATTCAATACTTTCCCACATGGCTAGCACACCGTTTGAACAACCGTGCAACCAAACTATGAAATAGTAAAAAACTATTAAATATTTTAAAAATTTCCAAAATTATATGAATCAATCCCCTAGAATAAGAAATAAAATAAATAAATAAACATATTATTAATTAAGAAATAGGTGTTGGGGTGTGATAATTATCCCTAACACAACCATTTCTTTTCCTAGAGACCCACTAAATACATGAAGAAAGACACATATAGAGAATATAAACTAGAAAGGGAACCAACTTAAGAAATTAACTCCAAAATAATAAAAATTTAAAGAAAAACAAAACATATAAGAAAATATCCAAATTTAAAAATCACAGTTGATAGTTCTCAAGAGGGATCACACAATTGAGACTACATCAAGTATCCCCACTATATAATAACCACTCTAACATGAGGAGTCAAATGATAAAGGTGCCTCATAAAACTAAGAGGGTCCTGAAGATACATCCATCTATAGGTGGATCCATAATTACACATAAATAATAGTTCCTTATCTAAAATTATAAAAGAAATAAACCATCCAATGTATAAAAATAGATAAAGAATCTAGAAAGGCTTCAAATAATAAGGAAAATAAAATTGAAAAAAGCTACTAAGATAGTTAATAAACACCCAATGATTTACAAGGATAATAATTAAAGACCTAAAGATGTATTGGAAGAGGTAAAACCCTAAAAATAAACTCTAATGTTATCAATATGGGCTCCAAAACTGGGTCAGGTGAGGCTGATATGGAACCTCTCTCTCAAGACATTGAATCTTGGTAAACCTAATGAAACCAGTTGAATATGACACTCATCCCAGTTAGTATAAACTTCCAACAAAGGCATCATATGTACAATCAATAAAATTTATATTTCACAAAAACTATAAGAAAAATATCTACACTATATATTCAAGGAAATATCCCTTAAGTATCACAATACATATGAAACAATCATGGAGGAATCTGATGAAACTCATTGAAACATAAACTACCTCAAAAAATTGTCCGATAAAGAACCCATAGTAGACAAACTCCGGGACCTAAAGACACTTGTAAATTTTATGAGAGGAATATTTAAACAACATGAAACATGAGACAAAATTAATATTAATCACATCATGATAAAAATGAAAAACCCTCTTAAAAAAATCATTACCCTATCTTAAAAACTAAAACATTTAAAACAAATCATTTTTATTTCCTTAAAATAAACATTTACAATTCCCCTAAATAGATAAAAAATAATTTTAACCACCCTAAAACATGATAAATCATAAGAGACCCCATAAAGAATAAAAAAAATCAACTTTATTGAAAATTCAAATCCTCGTATCCAATGGTAACTTAGGTTTCATTATGAGTGTTGGTGAACAGACACCCACCCAAAAACTATCTCTTACGCTTTGATGAACCTATATTCTATCTACCAAAAAATAATAGGGTAATTTGAAGAACCTAGGTCCTCTAAGGAGACTATCATTGATACAATTGTTCAAAATACATCTCCGATACAACCTTTAACTAAGAACCCATGTCGGCCCATGATAAATACAAAGGATGTTCTTGATCCCCACAGACTATCAAAAGTTCCTGGGCATATATGAAACACTATTTGATAATGGCTTCACCCAAAAAATAATAATTAAATAATAGTATAACTACACTAGAAATTATGGATTAACATGTCCATATGTCAAACATCTATTCAAAATTTAAATAAGTAGAAAAAATAAAGTATACATTTTAATCAATTTAAGGAAAAAAAATCGTTTAACTCACCTATAAGTCCCTCACATGGAATAACTACCAGCTTCAATATCCATATATTCACATATATAATGCCCCATTTATTGAAGGAAAGGAAAACTAAAAGAGGAATATTTGGATGAAACTACTAAATCCCTAAAAATAAATAATTACATACTTTAACAAGATATCTAATGTGATATAAGTTCAACATCCATCCAACAATATAAAATTCCACTCTGAGATTGGTCTGGATAAAGAGCCCAAGAGGTGACACTCTTAAAAAAATTGCAAATGAACCTTCAAGAGCCACTCAAGATATAAAAATGAGTGTTGTAAGTAGTGTGTGAGAAAAAAATCTCATTAGGGTTTCACCAACCGGTCCATGCATTCACTTTTACAAAACACTCCAATAATGATCTTTTGAAATACATTATTTAAAGTAAGAATATAAGTAAACTTTTTTGAAAACAAAATACCTGAGTATTCCTTTAAAACCCATTTTAATAAAGTAAGTAGTCTAAACACATGCTTTCTTTGAAATATGTAACACCCTGAAAATTTATTTTAAAATAAAACTAGTCTTGATAGATTTCTTAATATTCAACATTGCTATTTAAGCAAATTGTGGGAGACCATAAAAATATTATTATTTAAATATGAAAATTATAAACTATCCATTAAATTGGTGGTATGAATTAGTATAAATAAATTATTGAAAATATGTATAAAGGTTTTCTATAATTTACATTTATTTATTAATAAATAATAAATAAATACTCAGTTTTCAGTAAAGTCATTTTATACTTCCAAAATATTTTTTCATTACAAATGGTTTTATTGAATTTTATGTGTGGATATTATAATTAAGTTATAAATTTTTTAGAAATTTTATTTTTGGAAATTAATATCATTTTTAAATCATTATTTCAACATTATTTTAGGGTGATATTTTTTGATTCTTCTAAAATGATTTATTTTTTAATGAATAGTTAAAAATTCCAATTTTTGGAAAATGTAATTTATTTTCATTAAAAAAAGTAAATAAAAAGTACCATTATGTTTTTAATTTGATATTAAAGGAACAAAACTATTATTAAACTTGATATAATCTAATTAATTATAGAGTAATCAATATTATACTTGATTTTGGTATAAGTTCATTTTTAGGCTTAAAAAGTCATTTTTTTAAAAACTATTTTTTGTTGAATTTTACGTATTTATATTAAAATTGATTTCTTTAACTTATTGAAATTGAATATTGAAAAATTAATTCCATATTTTGAATCAGTAGGTTTAAATTCTATAATATTTCCCATTTATTTTTTGTCATTATAAATAGTAACCATAATAAATATTTGTTACCTTGATAAGGGTAAAATGGGTGAAACAACGTTAAAAGTATGAGATAAGGCCTATAAATATATGAATTTTTTTGATTTGTTTAATTTTATAGGTTCAATTAAACCTTAATAATATTATCTTAAAAATTGTGTAAATTCATTTCCCCTTTCCTTTGTTAATGACCTTAGTAATATTTTTAGTAAATTATAAATACAAAATGCCACTCTCTTTGTTTTAATATATATAATATTTTTTTCATAGGGATAAAAAGATTTTATATTCAATTATAAATAATTAATTTTAGTATGAATGAATTTATTTTATCATGTAAATTTATTTTTTAATTTTTAGATATGGTATAATTATCTTAAATACTTACGTAACGACAACACAATGCTTGTTCAAGTAATAAAAAATAATGAAATTAATTTTAAAAAATATTAAAAGCATTAAAATTTGGATAAATGATTGTATTAAAATAATTTTGTAGATAATTATAAAATATTAGTTATGTATTAAAATTTTATATTTTAAATTCATTTGTATATTGATTTATTAAAATTCAAACTATGTGAATAGTCCTCAAAAACAACTTTAATGATATCTTATATTAAATAATATTTTATTAAATGATTTAAAATTAATAAAAATATTATCACCAACCAAGTGAATAGTATATGGTCTATGATATCAACCATTTCAACTTATGATACAATTTTAATTTTATTGAAACTTTATTAACTCATAAAGAGTAAAAACATTATGATCACGGTAATTACTAAAAGGGTTAATAGGAGGTTAAAAAATTGAGACAAGGGTAAAAAAATCAGTTGAACATGTATCAATTTTATTGTATGAAATTATTTTGATGATACTCAACTATTTATTTTAAATATATTAAATTTTTTTCACTTGAACATGAAAATTTATTTATATTAATTTAATACTTTATGTAATTCAAAGGGTGCCCCATTCATATCATATATAAGAACACCATCCCTCCTCTATTCCTCACACTTAATGAGGCATGTATCTCAAAAAATATCTACCCAAATCCATTACCAATATTCTCATCCATGATAAGGCTCTAGTATCACCAAAATACCAACCTAGAAGGATTAAGGTTTAAGCCAAAGGTGGGTTTCCGAAGAAGAGGTGTAACTCTTAACCAAGTGTTTTCATTTTATTTCCTATTATAAATCCTTAAATTGTTATATGAACATTATCCTATAAAAAATAATTAAATTAAACATAATTAAATTTTATTATTATGGTTTTAAAACCATTATCCTTATCCTTTCTATCATATGGAAAATGAAAACATTGCTCCTGCGTACATACAACCTTTCGTCTCCATGTAGCGGTGTAATTCATTTTTCCTCTCCAATTTACTTGGATGGTTATAAAATAAAACTAATGAATATATATTATATTTATGAAATAATAATAATTATTGAAATATAATATATTATTTACCTTCTTACTATTCTATCAGTTAAAAAATGATAACGTCGCTCATGCGTACGTGTGGACTACCACTTCCATGAGGTGATATGGTTATTTTTTAGGTATTCCTTTAATGAATGATTATAAAATTGTATTTAATGTATAAAAATGATAATTATACCATGATTAAAATTATGTATATTATGGAACCATGATACCTTTCACCATGGTGAACCTACTAAAGTTGTTTTGTGATTATAAACTGAACTTCCTCAAAAAATCTCACACTAACTTTACCGATTTAATAAATATATAAGGAATGGTAATAAATGAAATAAAAAGGAAAATAATAATTTAATACACCAAAAAAATTTCTTAAGAAATTAAGAAATTAATATAATTTCGTTATATAGGAGATAAGTATCCACATGTTAGGTCATACTCAAGGTATAAGGTTTCCTAACTCAATTTATTTTCAATGGGTTTTATTACTTCTTCATTATCAATGTTATGCCTAAATTATGCGTGTAATGATATTTTATTTTTTTTAATTTTATTTCAGATTTTTTTTGGATTTAAATTTGTGACACATAATCACTTCATTGATTAATTCCCACTTCAATGTTATGATCTTTGTAAGGGTTTCTCATCTCGCTTTTGTTTTTGTGAGACATATTACATATTCACCACTTTTTTATTTTGTGTAGTGTTTATAGTACCCCTTCGATGTTTTATATCATGAATATATTTATATTAATGGTATTTAAAGTTTCATTTGAAGTTATTTATTTTAAAAAGTTTATGATTCAAAATTTACCAAAATGGTAAGGGTTTATCTCACAATCTCATCCTTATTCAAAATTTTTTATATTTACATTTCTATGTGGAAAATTATATGATCACTCTATCATAAATCCTATTTATTTAGTTCTTATATTGTAATTTGTGTAAATTAAATATTTTTTTTCTTTTTTTCTTTTTATGTACTCAAAATAATGAAATATTGTTTTAAGTAAAAGTGAATTTTTTTTCTATTCGGTTGCGAATTTTTTTCTATCATGTCCATATTTACATAATTTGTTTTCAATAATATCCTTAATATTCTATAATTATTGATTAATGTTATTTTTACCCATGTTTTACTTTCTATAAATAGGTTTAAAAGGAATATTTTTTTTATTTTTTTAATGATTCATTGTTTACCAAATGTGTGAACGCAATATTTATTTTAACATATACTATACACATGACTTTTCCCACCAGCATGACTACTATTTATTTTAAATATTACTTTAAAAGTTTCCATGATTCATTCAAAATATATTTTTTCTAATATTTTTAATTTTTTTAATATTAAATAAATGATTTCAAAATTAAAAGGGTATTTTCCTCAGGAAATGTTCCAGTGATATTTTAAGACTATTTCCATCTATGTCAATATGAATGAAAATTAGTTTTTTATTTGATTTTCCAAAACTGCTTTTATGGATTAGAAGTAACCTACATACCAAGAGGGAACCCAACAACTAAAAAAAATTCAAATTTAAAAATTCAAAAAGAACACCACATATGAGAATAATTATTGAAGATCACCCACATCAACCTATCATTGGACATTATCATTCACCATCGTTATCCATCAATAAATCAACATCGTCATCCAATCACCAATGGTCGCTTGAGATTATTGGAAATCGTCAAACATGCCATAAAAAATCTCACCGCACCGAGTCATCATCTTACCCTAATGAATTAGAAAAACCCATACCAAGAAAAGAGTGATGAAGAGTATGAAAAACCATCAAAAAGGCGTATCACCCAAAACCAGATGCAAATCGAATCACAGACGCATCGCCAACCACCACCAAACACAAAAAGAACAAAACGAGAAGCACAAATTGGAAGAAAATTATCAACCAGATTGAACCAGAAATGCATCTCCAACCATCACCAAACATAAACAGAACTGAACCAAAAGCATAAAATCGAACACAAGCATCAACCATATTTATATAGATGACTTATGATCATTTTTACAAGGGTATGTATTGAAATTATGTATTCCATTTTTTCCAGTGTATATAGTTATTGATTATTAAGGAATGTTTATTAAGTTTTATTATTTGTTCACATGATGAATGCATTATACATATTAAGTGATTTGTGGGGTTAGAAATTAAATATCCTGTCAATGCATCTGTACGTATCATGAGATAAAAAAAGTTGGGGTTTTAACATATGCTCTACCCATTTATGTATGTTGTCTTGGCACAATTCCTCAAAGGAAAGTTTAATATGTCCTAAATTATGAATTACATCATTATGAAATAGGTTATTGGTGTTCATGAGATTATTTGAATAGTTATATTATCCATAGATAAGATTCAATATTATTTGATTATTTATATGACCTTATTTTATCATCAAGTATTCCTACCAAATTATTCATGCCTTATTTATTCTATGATATATTCCATTGTATGTATCCCTACACCGAGCATCTGATCTAACCTGTTCAATTTATTTACTTTCCCTAGGATGTTAGGAAGTGTACTATTATTGATATTCAAGGATATTCTAGAGGGAATAATCATGCTCTCAAATAAAATTTCATATTTTAATTCATGTTTTCAAATATAATGTGAGATTCATGTATGTATCTAGTATTTTATAACTAAGAAACTATCAGATACTTCCAAATGTGATCTCTTGTATCTTATACCAATATAGTAAGATAACCACAGACTTTGGGTTACTAGAGTTAGTGTTTATATGTAGAATAATATAAATTTTAATAGGATAACTTGGAACTATATTTATGAAAAATTGATTTGAGAACATTACCCTATGATATATTATATAGATAATTATATGTATTGGGTAATATCATGAAGTTTTGGTAAAGTAGAGATTGTGTGATTTTACTATCCAATAAATCTTTGTATGGATACCAAAAAGTAGATTCAGTTACAAAACATATGCACATAAGGGTAAAAACTATGAAAGGGGTGGATTGGGTATTAATTAGATCATCACTAGTGTATGATGAGTCAGCTAAGACTGTACACTTGGATAGACACTCCCATGAGATATTTTTGGGTTAATTAAAATTTTCTTTATGAACCATTATAATTAATAATAGGATAGAACCTATTGAAACCATTAATATTCTAGAGTGATATGGGATAAACCTTAAGTTTCAAGAGTTAATAAGTTTAATATTGATCATAAGTTTAAAGTTATAGATATACCTTTATACGTTTTATGGGATGGGAGTTTAAAGTGGTCAAGGATATCTTGGGAGACATTTATAAGAATAAAACACTTTAATTTAGTATGTGATTTAGTGAATGAGTTATTTTATGAATTGTGATTTTATATTTTCTTGGTCATAATTTGAAAGGAATTAATAACCATTTTGTTTAATATGATCTTTTATTTTAATATGGTTAATTTGGATAAAAGAAAAATTACATCTTGGAAATATATGTTTTATCATATAGATAACTGTGTGATTAAAAATTTATTTTTTGAATAAGTGACTAATGTTATTTTTTAATAAGTTCATTATATTGGTTACATTATATGATTATGGTAAATGGAAATATTTTTGGCTATGATGGGATTTTATGTGAAGAATAATAAAGTTTGGGTTATCTTTTGGAAGAATATATGATTTTATTGAGGCTTTATAATGATTCATGTTATTAATGGGAAATATTATCATATTTTGGAGATTATATGATAGAGTATATACATTTTTAGTATATGAATTAATGAGTGATTAATTTTGTTTGAAGATAAATGTTAAATTGATCTCAGAAGAACATGTGATCAAATATTTTTGATTTTTGGGTATTAAATGTGTTCGTGAATTTTTTTATATTTTTTTGGTTTGTTACTTATAGAATGATTTAAGTTGAACTTTTGGTGATTATTTTTATAATAATTTAATATTTCCTATTATGATTTTTTATTCATATTGGTTATTATATTTTCATGTTTTAAAATTTTTTGTTTTAGACAAAAGGAATAAATTTTCATCAATTTGTTGAATATTATATTTAGTTAAAACTTGAATTCAGTGATTTGGGCATGCATAATTCATCTTGAATATTAATTTCTTATAGTAACAATTGAGATAGAAGTTAAAATTGATTAAATCATAACCAATGAATGAAATTGTGCTTATTTAATGGATGAAAATAATATAAGTATATTACCATATTTTCTATATATTGATGATAAATTTTTTTCTCAAATATTGTAAAAGGATATTTAAATAATAATTTTCTCATATTACCTTAATTTCTGATGAATTTATGGTATTCTTTATCCCCTGCTATTTTATGGTTTACTTGTCTCTGAATTTCTCATGATCATGTTCTAAATAACACTATATCACTCTTAATACAATATCTTTCTCCTCAATGTTCATATTTTCCATTCTTTCTAATGTTCTCTTTATTTGGTATCCTAATTCAATGTTATTTCGGTCAACCTTTGCATTTTACACTTCCCCTTTTAAAAGGAATTTTTATTATTACTTTGTATGATGTGGGTTTTCAATAAAATTATTTTGAAATATTAAACCATAGATTACAAATATAAAAATTGTGATGGTAAAATTTATTTGGGGGGGGGATGTAAAACCTTTAAAATCTAGTTTAAAATAATACTACACTTGATATTTTTCTTAAAACGCAACACCAAGCTTTAAATGAACCGTGATATACTATAAAATTATTATTATTTAAACATGAACATTATAACCTAGCCATTAAATTAGAGGTATAAATAGGAATAAATACATTTTGAAATATATGCATAAAAACTTTATATAATGGAAATTTATTTATTAATTTATAATAAATAATCACTCAATTTTTATTAATGTTATTTTATGACTCAAAAAATATTCTTTCTTAATAAATGTTTTTTTCATTTTGTGTACAAATAACATAACTAAGTTATAAAATTTTTAAAAATTGTGTTTTATGAAATGAATATCATTTTTAATATCATTATTTTAATATTATATTAGGGTGATTTTTTTTTATTTTTATGAAAAGGTTTATTTTTTAGTGAATAGTGAAATATTTCGATTTATGAAAAATTGTCATTTATTTTCATTAAATCAAGTAATTTAAAATCCTTATTATGTTTTAAATGTTACATTAAAGTAAAATAATAACTATTTAATTATATTTGATCTAATTAATTACATTTTAATTGAAATTATACTTTATTTTATTATAAGTTCATTTGTAGGCTTAAAAACGCATTTTTCTAAATACCGTTTTTGCTGTGTTTTATGCATTTAGATTAGAATTTATTTCATAAACTTCTTGAAATTGAATATTAAAAAGTTTATTTCATATTTGGAATGAATAAGTTCAATTTTTTTTAAATATGTCGCTTTTATTTTTGGTCATTATGAATTGTAACCATAATAAATATTCATCACCTTAGTAAGGGTAAAATGGGTAAAACAAGGTTAAAACTATGGGATAAGGCCTAGAAATATCCCAAAAAATTACTTTTATTTCATTTTATAGGTTATTTTTGACCTTAATAATCTTATATTTTAAAATGAGGAAATTTATTACCACTTTAATTTTATAATGTCTTTAATATTTTCTTAATTAGATAATAAATACAAAATGTCACTCTCTTTATTTTAATATCTATAATATTTTTTTTATATGGGTAAAAAGGGTTTATGTTTGATTATAAATAGTTATTTTAAATATAAATTAATTTATTTTATCTTGGTAAATTTTCTTTAAATTTTATTTGTGGAATAATTATCTTTAATGCTTACGCAATGTCATTAGAGTTCTTGTTCAAGTAATAGAAAAATAAAGTAGATGATTTAAAAAAAATTAAAAGTCATATAATTTGGGTGAATTAATCTGTTACTAGAATTTTTTAGTTAAATATAAAATATTTTATTTTTGTGTTAAAATTTTATATTTGAAATTATTTTCTATTGTGATGTTTTTAAAGTCAAACTATGTGATTTGCCTTGAAATTAATTTCATGGTATTTTATTTTAAATAATATTTTATTAAATTATTTAAAATTCATAATTTTTTTCATTTTCCAAGTGAATGGGATATGGTCTATAATATTAAACATATTTCACATATGGGTCACTTTTATTTTTATTGTAAATTTCTTAACCCTTAAAGAGTAAAACAATTGTTATCATGGAAACTGTTAAAAGAGATAACAGGAGGTTAAAACTTAGATAAGGGTTAGATAATAATTTTAACTTATCTAAATTTTATTTTATTAAATTAATATATCTTATATATATACTATATTTTAAATATATAAGTTTAGTTCCACTTTAATATGAAAAATATTTTAAATTAATTTCATACTTTAAGTAATTTCCAGGGTGACCCTCTCCTCTGTTATAAAAGTACAAAACAACTCCCCTTTTCCTCACACTTCATAAGCCACGATGATCAACCAATATATACCCAAATTACTTAACAACCTTCATATCCACTACCGAGAGGCACTATTATCCTCAAAAGACCAGCCTAGAAGGCTTAAGGTGTACGTCAAAGGTGGTTTTCTCAAGAAGAGGTATAAATATTACTCGAGTGTTTTAATTTTATTTCATCTTATAACCCCTTAAAATATTCTATAACCATACTCATATAATAAAATAAATATCCCAAATATATTTTTATATTATTATTTTTGTGTAACAACCCTTATTCATATACTTTATATCCTATGAAAAATTAGAAAATTGCTCGTGCATACGTACAACCTACCATCTCCATGTAGTAGTGTAATTCATTTTTCATCACCACTTTACTTGTATGGTTATAAATATATTAATAATGAATATATATGATAATTATGGAATAAGTATTATTTAAGAAACATAATATATTATTTACCTTCTTACCATTCTCCCCATTAAAAAATTATAATGTCACTCATATGTATGTGTGGACTAGCACCTCTATGAGGCGATGCGATTCATTTTTCGTGTTTTCCTTTCATGAAAGATTGTAAAACTGCATTTAATGCATAAAAATGATAATTATGTCCTAATTTTTTTTATAAGATGGAACCATGACCCATTTCACCATGAAAAACCTACTAAATTTATTATATGATTATGAACCGAACATCCTCAAAACATATAAAAAGAACTTAACTGATTTAATAAATATATAAGGGATGGTAAGAAATGAAATAAAATGGATAATAATAAGTTAATAAGCCTTAAAAATGTTCTCAATCAAGTAGAAAATTAATATATATATTTATTATAAATGATATGAAGAACACACATGGGAAGTGATACTTGAGGTAATGGATTTTTATCATGACCCCCTCCCACCAAAGATACCATAATGAAGGGAGAGAGAAAATGACCCCTGAGTTCCACCTCTAGTAGGACTCCAGATGGTGAATAGAACTGATTGCATATAAAAAAATATCAATATGGGTGACATTAAACTTTATGAAATATATTGGATCTGGAGATAGGATATCAATGATCAATCAACTCCATGACATACACTACTACAAAAATGGTCTTTATCAGTGCTCAAAACAGGCTTGATCAGCGCTAAAAAAGTATTGTAAATCTCGGTGCGGATAAAGGGCGGTACCCTTTATCAGTGGTTACTGAGCACTGATAAAGGGGGTACTTTAACATCACTAAAAAAGCACTGATAAAGGAAACCTTTATCAATGCTAAAAAAGCGCTGTTAAAACAACCCTTTATCAGCACTAAAAGAGCGCTGATAAATGTGTGTTTTATTAGAGCTCCTTTAGTGCTAATAAACTAATCCTTTATTAGGGATTCTTTAGTGATAATAAAGGTGTAGTTTATCAGCACTTTTTTAGTGCTGATAAAATCTCCATTTATCAGCGCTAAAAAAGCGCTGATAAATGCCCTGTCTGCTACTACGAAAAAATCTGCAACAGCACACCCAAACACCTAAAAAAAATTCAGCATCTCAATAAGCTAATTAGAGCAAGTATACCCATACAAAATTAACACATAAATCATAAGCTAATTAGACCAAGTATACCCGTACACCATTAACACATAATTCATAAGTTAATGAAGTACATAAAGAATTAAATTCAGAATTCAGGGGGTTGTCGGGATGTTCAAGGGTTTGGGGTGGCTGTACTAGGGGATTAGGGGGTGTCTGGGGGGATGGGGGTGTCCGAGGGGGGCTTTCTAGGGGGGTGGGCTGGTGTTCAGGGTGTCGGGGGGGCTTTACAGGGGGTGGGGGGGGGGGTGTTCAGAGGGGTGGGGGGTGTCCAGGGGGTGGGTTAGTGTCCAGGGGGTGGGGGGTGGGGGGAAGTGCAGGGGGTCAGTGGGGTTGACTCGTACACATCACAAAAGACCCATGAATCATTCTTATAAAATATCAACACAATCTTAATGCCTTTGGTCGGATTTCCGTAGGTCAGTTGTTGTTTTCACTTAAAATTGTTTCCATTTTAAACTAAAGAGAGACCCTTTGAGTGCTACCGGCCACACTGTGACTCATATTGAGGTGGGGATGACTCGTACATGCCACAAAGGACCTGTGGATTTTTCTCCTAAAAGATCAATACAATCCTAATGTGTTTGGTTGGATTCCCATAGGTCAGTTGTTGCTTTCACTTAAAATTGTGTCTATTTTAAACAAAAGAGAGACCCTTTGAGTGGTACCAGCCACACCGTGCCTCAGATTGAGGTGGAGTTGACTCATACACATTACACAGGACCCATGGATCATTCTTATAAAAGATAAAGACAATCTGAATGCGTTTGGTTGGATTTCCGTAGGTCAGTTGTTGTTTTCACTTAAAATTGTGTCCATTTTAACCCAAAGAGAGACCCATTGAGTGATACCGGCCACACCGTGCCTCAGATTGAGGGGGTGGGGGGGATGACTTTTACACATCAAAAAAGACCCATGTATCGTTCTCCTAAAGGATCAATACAATCTGAATGTGTTTGTTTAGATTTCCGTAGGTCAGTTGTTGTTTTCACTTAAAATTGTGTCCATTTTAAACAAAAGAGAGACCCCTTGAATGGTACCAGCCACACCGTGCCTCAGATTGAGGCGGGGTTGACTCATACACATTACAAAGGACCCATGGATCGTTTTGATAAATGATCAAGACAACCCTAATTCGTTTTCTTGGATTTTCATAGGTTAGTTGTTGTTTTCAATTAAAATTGTGTCCATTTTAAAAAAAAGAGAGACCCTTTGAGTGATAGCGGCCACACCGTGCCTCAGATTGAGGTGGGTATGACTCTTACACATCACAAAGGACCCTTTGATCATTATACTAAAGGATCAATATAATCCGAATGCATTTGGTCGGATTTCCGTAAGTCAGTTTTTATTTTCACTTAAAATTGTGTCCATTTTGAACCAAATAGAGACCCTTTGAGTGATACCGGCCACACCGTGCCTCAGATTGAGGAAGGATTGACTCTTAAACGTCACAAAGGACCCTTGTATTGTTATTATAAAATACCAAGTCAATCCTAATGCGTTTGGTCTGATTTTCGTAGGTTAGTTTTTGTTTTCACTTAAAATTGTGTCCCTTTTAAACAAAAGAGAGACCCTTTGAGTGCTACCGACCACACCGTGCCTCGTATTGAGGTAGGGATGACTCTTAAATGTAAAAAAAGGCTTCTGTATTGTTATTATAAAAGATCACCATAATCCTAATGCGTTGGGTTGGATTTCCGTAGGTCAGTTGTTGTTTTCACTTAAAAATCTGTCAATTTTAAACAAAATAGAGACCCTTTGAGTGATACCGGCCACACCGTGCCTCAGATTTAGGCGGGGATGACTCATACATGTCACAAATGACCCTTGGATCATTATCCTAAAGTATAAACACACTATGAATGTTTTTGGTTGAATTTCCGTAGGTCAGTTGTTGTTTTCACTTAAAATTGTGTCCATTTTAAACAAAATAGAGACCCTTTGAGTGGTACTGGCCTCACTGTGCCTCAGATTGAGGTGGGTTTGACTCTTAAACATCAATAAGGACCCTTGTATAGTTATTATAAAATATAAAGTCAATCCTAATGTGTTTCGTTGGATTTCCATAGGTTAGTTTTTGTTTTCAATTAAAATTGTGACCATTTTAAACCAAAGAGATACCCTTTGAGTGATAACGGCCACACCATGCCTCAGATTGAGGCGAAGATTACTGTTACACATCAAAAAAGACCCATGTATCATTCTCCTAA
The DNA here is from genome assembly GCA_963277665.1 of Viscum album. Classification (NCBI taxonomy): domain Eukaryota; kingdom Viridiplantae; phylum Streptophyta; class Magnoliopsida; order Santalales; family Viscaceae; genus Viscum; species Viscum album. Next base: position 1,715,213,693 of record OY728157.1, read on the forward strand.
TGGATCAATACAATCTGAATGCATTTGGTTGGATTTACGTAGGTCATTTGTTGTTTTCACTTAAAATTATGTCCATTTTAAACAAAAGAGAGACCCTTTGAGTAGTACCAGCCACACCGAGCCTCTGATTGAGTCGAGATTGATTCTTACATGTCACCAAGGACCCTTGGATTTTTCTTATAAAATATCAAGGCAATATGAATGCGTTTGGTCAGATTTCCATAGGCCAGTTGTTGTTTTCACTTAAAATTATGTCCCTTTTAAACAAAAGAGAGACCCTTTTAGTGCTACCGGACACACCGTGCTTAGGATTGAGGCGAAGATGACTCTTACATGTCAAAAAGCACCGATGGATCATTCTTATAAAATATCAACACAATCCAAATGCGTTTGGTCAGATTTACGTAGGTTAGTTGTTATTTTCACTTAAAAATCTGTCCATTTTAAACAAAATAGAGACTCTTTGAGTGCTACTGACCATTCCGTGCCTCGGATTGAGGTAGGGATGACTCATAAACAACAAAAAGGATCGGTGGATCGTTTTTTATAAAATATTAACACAATCGGATTGCGTTTGGTTGGATTTTCATAGGTCAGTTGTTGTTTTCACTTAAAAATCTGTCCATTTTAAACAAAAGAGAGACCCTTTGAGTGGTACCAGCCACACCGTGCCTCGGATTGTGGCGGGGTTGACTCATAAACTTCCCCAACACACCCTTGGATCATTTTGTTAAAGGATCAACACAATCTGAATGCGTTTGGTTGAATTTCCGTAGGTCAGTTGTTGTTGTCACTTAAAATTGTGTCCATTTTAAACAAAATAGAGACCCTTTGAGTGGTACTGGCCACACCGTGCCTTGGATTGAGGAAGCTTTAACTTTTACACATCACCAAAGACCCATGGATTGTTCTCCTAAAGGATCAACACAATATAAATGGGTTTGGTTGGATTTCCGTAGGTCAGTTGTTGTTTTCACTTAAAATTGTGTCCATTTTAATCAAAAGAGAGACCCTTTGAGTGGTACCGACCACACCGTGCCTAGTATTGAGGCTAGATTGACTCGTACAAGTAAAAAATGACCAATGTATTATTATGATAAAATATCAAGACAATCCGAATGCATTTGGTTGGTTTTTCATAGGTTAGTTGTTGTTTTCAATTAAAATTGTGTCCATTTTAAACAAAAGAGAGACCCTTTGAGTGATAGCGGCCACACCGTGCCTTGGATTGAGGTGAGTATGACTTTTTCAAGTCAAAAAGGACTCGTGGATTGTTATAATAAAGGATAAACACAATCCTAATGCTTTTAGTGGGATTTCCATAAGTCAGTTGTTGTTTTCACCTAAAATTGTGTCCATTTTAAACAAAATAGAGACCCTTTGAGTGCTACTGGAAACACTATGCCTCTGATTGAGGTGGGGTTGAACCGTACACGTCACCAAAGACCCTTGTATCGTTCTTATAAAATATCAAGGAAACATGAATATGTTTGGTTGGATTTCTGTAGGTCAGTTGTTGTTTTCACTTAAAATTGTGTCCCTTTTAAAAAAAAGAGAGACCATTTCAGTGATACCGGCCACACCGTTCCTCGTATTGATGACAGGATGACTTATACATGTCAAAACGGACTTGTGTATTGTTCTTATAAAATATAAACATAATCAAAATGCATTTGGTTGGATTTCCGTAGGTCAGTTTTTGTTTTCACTTAAAAATATGTCCATTTTAAACAAAAGAGAGCCCCTTTGAGTGGTACCAGCCACAATGTGCCTCAGATTGAGGCGAGGTTGACTCTTACATGTCCCCAATTCACCCTTGGATCATTATATTAAAGGATCAACATAATCTAAATGCGTTTGGTCGGATTTCCATAGTTCAGTTGTTGTTTTCACTTAAAATTGTGTCCATTTTAAACCAAAGAGAGACCCTTTGAGTGATACCGGCCACACCGTGCCTCCGATTGAGGCAGGGATGACTCGTACACATCAAAAAGGACCTATGGATCGTTCTCCTAAAGGATCAACACAATCCAAATGTGTTTGGTCTGATTTCCGTAGGTCAGTTTTTGTTTTCACTTAAAATTGTGTCCATTTTAAACAAAAGAGAGACCCTTTGAGTGGTACTGGCTACAATGTGCCTCAGATTGATGCGGGGTTGACTCTTACACATCACAAAGGACCCATGTATAGTTATCATAAAATATCAAGACAATATGAATGCGTTTGGTCAGATTTCCGTAGGTCAGTTGTTGTTTTCACTTAAAATTGTGTCTATTTTAAACTGAAGAGAGACCCTTTGAGTGCTACTGGACACACCGTTACTTAGATTGAGAAGGGTATGACTTTTACACATTACAAAGGACCCATGGATCATTCTATTAAAGGATCAATACAATCTGAATGTGTTTGGTTGGATTTACGTAGGTCAGTTTTTGTTTTCACTTAAAATTGTGTCCATTTTAAACAAAAGAGAGTCACTTTGAGTGGTAATAGCTACACTGTGCCTCAGACTGAGGCGGGGTTGATTATTACACCTCACAAAGGACCCATGGATTGTTTTGGTAAAATATCACGACAATACTAATGCGTTTGGTCTGGTTTTCATAGGTCAATTGTTGTTTTTAATTAAAATTGTGTCCATTTTAAACAAAAGAGAGACCCTTTGAGTGATACCAGCCACACCATGCCTCAGATTGAGGTGAGGATGACTCGTACACATTAAAAAGGACCCATGGATCATTCTCCTAAAGGATAAACACAATCTGTATGCGTTTGGTTGGATTTCCGTAAGTCATTTGTTGTTTTCACTTAAAATTGTGTCCATTTTAAACAAAGTAGACCCTTTGGGTGCTACCGGCCACACCGTGCCTCGGATTGAGGTAGGGTTGACTCTTACACATCAACAAGGACCATTAGATCATTATTATAAAAGATCAAGGCAATATGAATGCGTTTGGTTGGATTTATGTTGGTCAGCTGTTGTTTTCACTTAAAATTGTGTCCCTTTTAAACAAAATAGAGACCCTTTGAGTGGTACCGGCCACACTGTGCCTTGGATTGAGGGGGGATGACTGGTACACATCACAAAGTACCCGTTTATCATTCTTATAAAAGATCAACACAATCCAAATGCATTTGGTCAGATTTCTGTAGGTCAGTTGTTGTTTTCACTTAAAAATCTGTCCATTTTAAACAAAAGAGAGACCCTTTGAGTGGTACCGGCCACACCGTGCCTCAGATTGAGGCGGGGTTGACTCATACATGTCCCTAACGCACCCATGGATTGTTCTCTTAATGTATCAACACAATACCAATGCCTTTGGTTGTATTTTCGTAGGTCATTTTTTGTTTTCACTAAAATTTTTCCATTTTAAACAAAAGAGAGACCCTTTTAGTGGTTAATCATTCTTGCATGTTGTTGGTGCATATCATCTGTTCAAATGGGAAATTGACTCATTGGATAAAGAATGTTTTATTTAATAACAATTACAATATTCCTACTAACATTTACATACAATAATGTTTCATCTTTTGTTCCCCTAGACCCCTCTCAAAAATTACCACCAATTGTACACGTCCAAAAGTCAGATCTTCATGTTATTTGTGTACAATATATCATCAGGTATGAGGACCACTCATTTCTAAACACATATATATTGTCTTATGAGTAAGAGTATTTTCGGCAGTCAGAGTATTACTACAAAATATAAAAATAAATAATTAATAAATAAATTAAACGAACTAGTAGTTGTTTTTGAAAATACCTCTTTAGGGATGCTAGTTTGTTGATGAAAAATGATCTACTTCATAAATTTAAAAACATAATAACCGTAATCATTATCGTTTTTTTTGGACACTACAAAAAATTGATCATTAGGAGAATAAGAAACTTGTGTTGAGATATGTTTGGATAGTGAAATTTTATTATATATACCTGAATATTTGTCTAAATGTAGTACTTTCTCTCCTCCTTATGCTTAGCGTCTGTCCTCATTCCTTTTCTAGATAATAATTATACACCGCCCTATCATAACATAATCCTTAGAAAAAGATAATATAAATTATATTACTTTATTTTTAGACCTAAAACGTAAGATATAGTGTCTTACATATTCAAAAACTCCATCATGTGTGGTCAGTTTGATGGATATCCTTGCTTTGAATCTAGAAAATAAATCATTGGAGTATCCAAGTTCACCGTAATTAGCAACTAATGTTGCCTAAAAACACAAAAAGGAATAAGTAATAAAAGAAGTGAAAATATAATTGATATGCTTTAATCGTAGAGTTTTACCCCTGCATGGTTGGAATTAGGAAGAGTCTGTCATCTGTAATCTTGCTTTCAAATGTTTTCAGCAAGCCGTTCACTATTGCATCCCTTTTTGATGGCTCTAATTTTGTTTAGTGTGTTGATGTGGTATAAGGACTAACGAGTCCAAATCATGGATCATGGGAAAATTCCTTCAACTGTTTTTCATAAATGCATCTGGTAACAATATAAAATGCATTTAATCATAATTTTCACATCAGATCAGCTTTTAGAAAATAAATTCATGGAAACATACCGCATATATACATTTACAACTATGATGCCTAGCCCACCGTTTTCAAGGATCTCATTTACATTTTTAGCAGCAACGAAATCTTGAATTTCCTCTCTGTATATATTCTCTTAGAAAACCACTATATGACTATTACCTTCTTTTAGCTTCATATCCACATGAGTCTTCAATGCTAGTAAATGTGGATAGAGAATAGGTGGTGTTATTGTGCTTTCAGTAGCTCCTTGGGATCAGTTGGTCGATCCTTTAGATGGTTTTGAGCCGACGTTTGTCACCCCCTTCCCTTTCTCCGTCTATAATAACAATAATCGGTTAATACCCTTTTTTCATTAATTGTTAAAGGTTTAGCTTAAAAAAAGGAAATAAATACCTCTTTGTCTGTATGTACTAATATAAGTTGTGAAGACCATGTAATGAATGTCCCAATAGCCTTTTCGACTGTATGAATATCATCATCTTCAAGTGGAATAGGTAGCTCTGCATTTGGCTCATGAGCTACAGTAATCGTCACTTTCAGATGATCTTTCAGAAGTGGTCTATTATGCAGCATGACATCTGGGATATTGAACACTGTAGCCCTCACAACAAGGTGATAGGTGGGTTTTGACAGATATAAATCACAATAATTATCACCCTGTAGAAAATTAGTATAGAAAAATTATCAGTGTTTGTCTGATTCACATTTCATGGGAAAAATTATTAAAATATTGATTACCATGGCTAAGACAGTTCTTTGAGGGAAATGGATTGCCTCAAAGCTGGTGGGGGGTGGGGCGAGATGTTCACACACTGGTTGTTCCTGAGTTGTGTCTTCCCTTTGCTTCCCACCCATAAAAGTTGTTAGCAACTCTCCTTTACATTGCAATCGTTCTTCAATGGTTGCTATTTTTTCACTCATTTGTTCCAATTTTTCTTCTGTATTATCCGTTTTTTTCTTCTTCTCAAAATATACTTAGGGTGTCACCCCAAACCCCGCACCTCTGACACGACCTTATTTTTCTGGCTGCTTCAAAGCCGTCGATAATAGTTCTGTATCCACTACAGGAGTAGCTGATTCCTGTGACTGTCGGATATAGGATAATAACTAATTATTTTTATGTGATAGCAATTTAAAACAAATATTTTTATCATCGTTTCATACTTACACATATTTCCCACACTTTTTGTGTGTTCTCATCTACTAACTTCCCTTACTTATTCACACGTGCCTCCTTCCATAGCACATGACGTGGGATGGAAGTGTATTTGGTTTTAGACTCATCAATATACATATAAACATAGAAAGATAATTATGATGATATTTATTATCACCTAAAAATATTACTGTAAATTTAAAATACGTACCATTTTATTTTCTAATGAAGCATACCCCATCCTTGATTTACGATAGGGGTATGTTGGTTTTAATGCACATTCCTTATTTTCAGTACAGAGTTTCTGTTTCATAAATGAAATATTGAAAATCATAGTGATGAATACAGTTATCCTCAAAGAATTTATTATCACCCACAATGTACCTTAAACTTCTCATCCCCACGGCGGCCAATAAATGCATCCCATGATTCTTGGGATATCAGGTGAGCGTAGACAATGGTTGGGTGTGGGTTTATTTTACCTTTGTAATCTTTTAGGTGACATCTTGTTAAAATATTGCGAAAACCTCGATGAATCCTTCCCAAAAGCCTTAGTACATAATCCTTGTGTGAATCATCTACTATAAATGTACTCTGCAAGAGATTGAGAAGATTAAGATATTGTTTCATTATTGTATTTTCTAGTAAATTAAAGAAATAAATTCATAATGTTACCATAATTTCTTCCCAGATCATAGCCTTCATCCCAAACACAACATGGTTCCATGAATCTATGTCAATCAGCATGCGTTGCCGGGTGACAACTCCAATGTAGCTGCTAAACATAGCCTTGTTGGGATTCACATGTTGGACTCGTGCATTCTATCCGACTTCAAATTTAATGCCTTTGCATTTCGCCTTAAGAACTTTGGTTAACACCTTCAAACTACGATGCACCTGTGTTTTCTACGATGTCGGTCCTTCATTCCCAACCATTTCATCGATATCAACATCATCTATATGTTCATCTGAAATGGTATCAACGACATGTGATGAAGGTTGTTGGACCTCAACACTAGGAGCAGCAGGAGCCACAACAGTAGGAGCAGGAGCAGCAACAACCGCAACAGGAGCAACAGGAGCAGCAGGAGCCGCAGTAGGAGGAGCAGTAGGAGCAACAGGAGCCGCAACAGTAAGAGAAACAGTAGTTGCAGGAGCATCAGGAGTAGAAGTCGTAGCAGCATCAGCTTGAGAGACCTGTTCAGCCTCAAGGTTAGGAGCACCAGAATGTGCAGAATTCATTATCTGCAAAAGTGATTTAACAATTAATTTAGATCACATAAATTCAGTAATGATAAGATAATAACATGAGATAACAATATCTATATTACACACAAAATATAACCTGTTTATTGAACTCTCTTTATTTTTTTCAAAGGTTGAAGGGATTTAACACCTCTATTGATTATCCAAATCCCTTCATTGTGGTCTCCTCTAACATACAAAACATCATCTACATTGGGACCGCTCCGAAATGATTGTGACATACCACTGAAAGGATCATCCTCAACTGAATTTTCATCAGAACCTTCAGTAGTTTTGGACGATAACAGAACTATAGACCACTTTCGGTTTACGGGATCTGGAACATAAAAAACTTGTACTTCTTGTGATGCCATTATAAACTATTCGTCTTTGTACCCTTATTTACTAAAATCAACTTTCACAAATCCCCATTCACCTATTTTAACACCACTGTTGTTATCAACCCATTTTCATTGAAAAACCGGCAATTGGAATGTCGTATAATCCAACTCCCATATTAGTTTGATAATGCCAAAGTATGACATATTTGTATAAATTGGATTTCTGCCCCTACTACCAGAAACATGCATCACTTCAGCCACTAGTGTAACTCCACTATTTTTCATGGTACTATCTTCATCATGTTCATCTGTATAGAATGTATAACCATTAATTACATAGCCACTGTAAGATAATACATACACACTTGGTCCAGTGGCTAGCCATCGAAGTCGTTCTGAAACTGAATTTGGATTTTCATCCAACTGCTTAAAAATATGGTCCTAAAACCATCCTATAAACTGTTGATTATGTGTATTTGATAACCATTTTTCAGCCCTTAATGGATTCAACTACCTAAAAATTTCTTTGTGAGTTTCAATATATGGAGCAACCTCCCAACTGTTATGAAAAACATAAAGATGGTCCTGCTCCTGATCTGTAATACTGATTGTCACAACTTCTCTTCCAAAAATTCCCCAACCCTCAATTCGTCCAGTGTGACAAGATTTCAAGAGACCAATTCTTTCCACATTAGATAGGTATTCGGTACAAAATTCAATGGCTTCCTCGACAATATATCACTCCAATATACAACCCTCTGGACGACTTCGATTTTTGACATACCCTTTCAAAATCTTCATATACCGTTCAACATGATACATACATCTATAGTGCAAAGGACCACAAAGTCGAATCTATCTAACCAAGTGAATCATCAAATGAACCATCATGTCAAAGAATGTTAGTAGGAAGAACATTTCCAATTCACGTAATATGATGACAATTTCTTTTTCCATAGCTGGAAATTTTGCCAGGTCTAAAATTTTGCTACATATAGCTTTGAAAAAGAAACAAAGTTTGGTTAACGTATGACGAACATTCTTGGAAAAAATGCGACGTAAAGCTATAGGAATTAGATCTTGCATAAAAACATGGAAATCATGTGATTTCAAACCTTTTAACTTCAAATCATTCATTGAAGCAATGTTATTAATATTTGATGAATACCCCTTTGGAACCTTTACATCATTGAAGAAGTTTCAAAACTGATATCTCTCTTCCCTAGAAAAAGTATAAGCAGTTGGAGGAAGAAACATTAAATTTTCACCCTTCAAGGGAGCCAAATCTTCTCGTATTCCCATGTCAACCATGTCCAACCTTTCCTTAATTCCATCTTTTGTTTTTCTAGGGTCATCTAGAAAAGTTATGATAACACAGTCACATACATTTTTTTCCACATGAATCACATCAAGAAAATGTCTGACATACAAACAATTCCAGTATGGTAATTCAAAAAAATCTGATCTCTTTTTCCAACCAATTTTCGTAAGGTTTTTTGAAAATGGTTTACCAAAAATAGTCTTCAGATCCTTTACTTTCTCAAATAGCTGATCACCTATTAGTGGAGACGGTGCTGCACGTTGTTGTGAACTTCCATTGAATGATGTCATCCAAGATCGGTACTTATGCCGATGAGGTAGAAATCTACAATGTCCTAGAAACACAGATTTATATGAATGTTTCAACCTAATTGATTTTGTATCTTCTTCGCACACGGGACACCCTTGAGTTCCTTTAATGCTATAGCCTGAAAAATTTCCATAAGTCGGGAAATCATTTATTGTCCCATACAACATCTCTCCCAACGTGAAGTATTTACTTTTATAAGAATCATACAACATAACACCTGAATCCCACAATAACTTCAAATCCTCGATCAAAGGAGCCAGATAAACCTCAATATTGTTACCTGGTTGGTTTGGTCCTGATATAAGCATAGATAACATGATGAATTTTCGCTTCATGCATAACCAGGGTAGAAAGCTATAATTTACCAACATAAAAGGCCATGTACTATGAGTACTGGTTTGAAAACCAAAAGGATTTACTCCATCTGTAAATAACGCAAGACAAAGGTTTCTTGGCTCTTTTCCAAATTCAAAATACTCATGATCAATTTTCTTCCATTGAGGAGAGTCGGCTGGATGACATATTTTCCCATATTTATTTCATTTATCTGCATGCTATGACAATTGTCTTACAGTTTCTTCACTTCCATATAGACGCCTAAACCTTGGAACGATTGGAAAGTACCATACAAATTTCATAGGATTGGATTTATCTTTCTTGTATCGAGAAGAACCACACTTTGGGAATTCTGTAAGTGATTTTTTCTCCTTAAGAAACAATATACAGTCTTTCAGATAGACATGTATTCTTTCAGAAATCATACCCATCGAGCGTAGCATTCGTTTAGCTTCATATGTCTGGCTTGGGAGCTCATTATCTTCAGGGATCATGTCATTCAAGAGAGCAAGTAGTTATGTAAAAATGACATCACTCCATGTGTTTCCTTCTTTCAATTTATACAACTTCAGTATAGTTGAAAATGTTGTATACTTAGTGCAACCAACATACAATGGCATCTTTGCACAACTCTTTAATTTCTCAAACAATTTTAGGCAATCATAGAGTTCATCTTTAATTGTCTTTGTCATTTCCTCAATACGATCATCATCATCATTGACATTTGTAATCACATCCTCCATACAATATTCTTCATTATCCATATTTGTATTCATATATGATGATCCATAAAATGTAGTTTTATCCCAACCAGTAGCTATATTATCTTTTTCTACGTATTTATACCAACATTTATAACTCCGATCTATTCCGTGACATATCAAATGTTCTTCCAAATCCTCTGGAGTAAGTAGTCTAGAATAACAACAACATAAACACGGAAAAAGTATTTTAGAAGGATCCTTTGTGTGATCCTTTGCAAACTTGATGAACTCTTTCACTCCGTTCTAGTACTCTATTGTCAAACGATTAGAATCCATCCAATATTTATTCATCTTTATCCTATTTGAATATAAAATATTAGTATTTATGGTTCAAGTACAAAAAACAAGACTTCAAAATACAGTAGAATAGAACCACTTCCTTATAAAAATAGAGATTAATAGAGCCTAACCATTAGTATTTATTCATCTTCATTAAATATAATTACTTTAGATTCATTATAGTTTCCTCAAATCACCCCAGACCAAAAAAAAAGAATAATCAAGAATGATACATCTACCACTCCTAGGTCTCTGCCCTACATTCAATATCATCATTTCTAAATACCCATATATCCACACATACACATGTCACAAACACATAAAAAACCATATCCACATCAGAACCAAAGTACTAATGTGGATTTCAATCAGGTTAATCGACTCAAGTGGTGGTGTGTAAGGAATAATAAGAAAATATAATAAGTATATAATCACACATAAATCTCAAACTAGTGTTAATAATACAATAAACCCAAGGTATCATTACATCTATTAGAATACTTTGAAGGAGCCCATATGCGATAGTAGTCCCAGGTGGTGAAGGTTCCTAAGGAGGATGGGGCGAACATGCACCTATCAGGTTTCGAGGTCAGGTCACTGAGGTTGAAGGAGGACCGATACTCCTACAAGGGTTCATTCCATATTTCACAAACCATGTCCTAGTACCCTAGGATGTTAACCCACTACTGGTGGAAGTGAAACTGTTCCTGATGATCATGCCAAAAAGAAATAGAAACCAAGAGGGGGGAGTGAATCAAAATACCTCAAGCAAGATGGAAAAACATGGTATTTGAAAATAGGTTAGTGGCTTTCATGTTGGCTAGACACCTATCCAATAGACTCCACAAGCAGTGATGACCCCTGTAGTTGTTTCACCAGGTGAAACTATCACCTGAGAAGCTGAGTTCAATTAGGCCCTTCCAAGCCATGAATTGAACAAAATCCATGATGGCTTTCCTCTGGAATGGGCTTCTACCTTTCCTTTCCTTTGGGTTGGAAATGACATTAAAGTCACCGTCAACAAACAATAAATTGTGTCCGGGATCAAAGGTACTTTTTTCACTCCATAGAGATTCCCTTTGAATAGGGTCATAGCTTCTAAAAACAAAAGTCATAAGGAAGGAGGTGTCACTGCTGGACACCTTGGTAGTGATGAATTGATTGAAATCTTGAATGGTATTGAAAACATATTTATTGTGCCAAAATAACCATTTTTGTCTGTTGGAGGAGTCATAGTGTAGAAATCCATGCAAATTAATCTTCCAGGAAAATTCTATGATTATTACAGGGTTTTATGTGTTATTTGATAACAAAAACAATGACATTATGCCTTTTGATTTCTATAGTGAGGAAGTCTGATTTAACATGGGAGCTAAGACCATGAGCATTACATATGAAGATAATAATGATGGGTAGGATAGGGATCTGGCATTGGATCTAGAGCTAGTAGCCTTATTGAAGTTGGATGATGATCTCTCATTGAGGTCCCTTGATTTTGAACATGTTCATAATCCCTTCTGGTTGGTAAGCTTCATATGAGTGGGAGATGAGGATCCAAAGGGACAGGGGAAGGAAGGGTAATGAAACTTGGGGGCTAGTGAGGGAGTTCCCTCTGGATTAATAAGTATTTAGAGATAGATGATAGGCTCAGACCCAAGGGAGACATAACAAACACTACTAGGAAGGGGCATGGCCACTACAGAGAAGCAATCAGTAACCTCAACGAGGGAGAAGGACAAAGATGGAGGTAGGGGTGGAAAGTATAGAAAGCTTGGTGGTCTGGGCATCATTCCATACAAGTGTATTTCCAGACAAAGTTACTTAGAGAGCATGAAAGAAAGAAGGGGGAACCCCTCGAAGAAAATAGGGTTCAAGCATTGGATGACCTAGAAATGCATCAGAACCGGGTGGTGTAGTCCTTAAAGAAAAAGGTTATCCTTCATTCCTTACTTTATGGTGACATTATGTCAGCTCTAAGGGAATCGATGATACCTAGGAGGAATCTAGTGAAACTGGAATCCAAGAGTGAAGGACCTTAAATTTTTCATAAACATCACTCTGATAGTGTAAACTCATTGATTGCCATTGATGATGAGTATATCAATATTTCCAAAAATACTTGGTTTCTCAAGAGATATTTTACATGATTAAACCGTCCCTTTAGTCTGAGATATATGTATTTGAACTAAAAATCCAACATCCTTGTTATATGTTGATTCGTGTGGTGTTGAGCCGCCACAAGTCCCTTCTCACATCAGGTCGTTATTCTTGCATGACACACCAAAAATTCTGGGACACACCCCTTTTGGTACATGAATCATGAAATTAAACCTTTTTCATCCTCTACCCATATTTCACAAGGTTTAGGGACTCTATGGATGGAAAATTCACCTCACCCTCACTATATGTTCTAGTTTCATGATATGAAACCGTGTGACATTTTGGTAAAATATATTCAACCTTAAAATACATTATCATAATCCTAATCACAAGATATTAAAATGTGTGTCCAATGTTCTCATTGCATAAAGTTAAAAAACATTGTTCATTTCCCTATTGTATGATATAAAACTTTGAAATTAATTTATCATTCAACCGAGTGGGCTCCCTCTTTCTGATGCTGATCACTTACCGCACCATGTTAAAGAACTAAATAAGGATTGATTCCCATTTAATATCATGGGATATCAAGAGACTGAAAAATTATATATCATTGGATCAGCTCAATCATTGAACTACCTCAACACTTCCATCAAGGAAAACAAGTTTTTCTCTCACTCACAGATGCACTCCATCTATTAAAAAATTGCATTCAATCTATTAAAAAAACAAAAAATTATGGTCAACCATTTTTTAAAATATATATTTCATTTTTTATAAATAAAAAAATTAACAAGGAATTCTATTTTCCTAACTTAATATACTTTTATAAAAAGAACAACACACATGTTAAGACATCCATTTTAAAGAAAATCAACCCATGTCAAACATTCCCCAAAGATTCCAAATTTTGATTTACTGTAAAAAACTATACTAATACAAAATCCTAGAATAATGGAGTAATGATAAAAGAAAAAATAAATAATCAAGGTTAGATAAAAAATAAACTGTAGAAAAAGTAAATAATAAAGGTAATCAATGGGAGTAACTCATAATCACAAAATCATCCATTAAAATAATTTTGGGAAAGAAACTAATTTTAATTGGAGAAACATAGGATGATATCTGACCTATAGGTTCTAATAGAAATTGACTCACTCACGGAACACCACCTGGTTATGTGACCAGACAATCAATATAAACAAGGCCTCTTGGGGACATCAAAAATAGACTCAAGTGATCACCTCAAAGCTAACTAGATTAGAACCCATTTGATTACTCACAAATCTAAGGTATACCATGTACCAACTACCAAACATAAAGAAAATTATTCATCACAATAATCAATAGTAAAATCCCAAAATCAAAATAAACCATTCATCCTATGATAAGACACTACAAGGGGGTTCATAAATTTTTCAGACCGTGCAAAGAGAAGCTCAAAGGTTGGTGAAGGTCCGGCACGTGAAGCTCAACGTGCGGTGGAGGACCGGCAATGCGAAGATCGAGGGCGGCAAAGGTCTGAAAATGCGAAGCTCAGCGGGTGGTGGAGGTCTGGAAAAGTGAAGCTCGAGTGCGGCGAAGGTATGGAAACATGAAGCTCAGTGGGTGGTGGAGGTCTGATAACAAGAAGCTCGAGGGCGGTGGAGGTCCGGCAACATGAAGCTCAGCGGGCAGCGGAGGGGAGTCACAGGGTTCTAGTACTGCGAGAGCTTTAGGTCGCAATGAAACAAGGTCACTGTGCGACCAACTTTATAAAAAATGGACTATGGTTTTATCAGCACTAAAATTTTAGCGTTGATAAAGGTATCATTTATCATCACTTTTTTTAGCACTGATAATGGTCCTCTTTATCAGTGCTAAAAAAGCGCTGAAAAATCCTTCTTGTATCAGCGCTAACATTTTTGCGCTGATAAAGGGTTCCTTTATCAGAGGTTTTTTCTTAGCGCTGATATAAGGTGGTGCTTCCCTTTCTCGTTTTTGTAGTAGTGATAATATAATGAAATAACCAAGAACTATCCCACGATGCATGAACAAATAAAAAAGATATAAATGAAATTCTCTAAAGTACAATACCCAAAATAAAACTAAGGCAACAGCATGTCGATAGTCTAATGGACTAATCTAAAAATGTCTATATCAGTTCATGTAGTCCTCTTAATAACATGAAAATAGTTTATATATACATGGGGGTGAGCATACTGGTATACTGAGTAGGAAAAACCAAATCTCTCATGCACAAGTGAAAATAGAATACTAATTAACCCATGATAAAATAGAAGAAATAATAACACCAAATAAAATCATCTAGTAAACCCAACCTCAATAAGGCTCTCTCACCATGTAACAGATCTATGTATAATAACATAATATAAATCATATCAATGAAAGGTACCCCACACCACTTTACTAATAATTAGCTACCATCACACCCCAATAGAACGATACTAATTCTACTATCTATTCCATATAATAATACATCACATCACATCCCACCCACTGACACATAGGCCATGACATCATATCTCATCAGATAACCAGGTTATTAGGGTATCTTAAACATGAATAAAATCAACCTCATTCCCCCCTCATACTGTGCACAAACCCCACCATAATACATCTCATACCATCTCACCATATCCTCCTTGAAGAAATTTGGACCATCAAAAAACATCAAAACAAATCTCAGTAGTGGAAAATTTGAATTCTGGCCATCACAACCCATGCATGTCATCATCTTCTGGAAGAGGACGTGGGGAAGAGTTGGTGTCCAAACATCCACCATCACCACTGAGATATTGGAAAAAACGCCCCCAAAATTATTGGTAATTGATATTAGGAACTTGAAATTGGTGGGGAATGTAATGAAATCATAGAACAAAACAATATATATATATATGTATATATATATAATAAATCCACACACAACCCATCCTGTGGGTTCACTATAAAGACAACAACAAACTCACAACAACACCAATTTCATTGACACTTATACATGCACTACACAACCCCAAAATCCAAAAAGAAAAATCCATTTTTCATCTTCTCATTACAATAAAATAAAACCAACCCCACATCACTAAAATCTTACATCCAAATCAGAAAACACCTTCCATCATCGCCAACCCATAACACAACCAAATAAACCATCACATCACCATAGTAAAGCACTGTAAAAAAACCTCACATCACCATCCCACAACACGACCAAAAAAACCATCACATCACTACCTCACAATAGGGTTAAACAAACACTAAAATCACCTCCCCATAACACGTCCAAAAAAACCATCACACCACCGAAACAAACCATGAAAAAAAACCATCAAATCCATTCTTTAAAACATGACCAAGAAAACCATCACATGGAAACACATCAAAATTATATAGATTTAGAAAGGGGAATTTTTATCACAATACACTACTTTATTTAGGGTATTCTCACAAAAGACAAAATCCATAGGAAACCATTTTATTATCCAAATATAAGTGGTTAGCCAAATTCTATTTAGGGTGATATAAAAATAACACCAAACAAAGTTTTCCTATCACAATAACCACTATACCCCCCCCCCCCAAATCCACCATTTTCATTTGATCATTTATACCATATAATCAAAACATCATAATAATATCAATTCTATAAAATCATGAAAATTAGACCCCTTTCCCCTTCAATTCTTATTAACATATTATTTCTCTTCATTAATACAATGCAAAATATATTCCAAAATATATAAAAATAGAAGAAACCTATCACATGATACACCAAATTGAGAAATTATGGATTCCTTACCTCAAACGAAGCTTTTCTAACTCACTGCACACCAAAGTGTGAAGAATAAATGCCCTCAAAACATAAAAACACATGGGAAAATGTTGATCAACCTACACCACATCCAAGGATCATAAAAATACAACCCAAATCACACCCCAAACCAAAACCTCACAATCACAATAGATCTCTGAGATATAAATAAGATAAATCCACCAAGAGAAGGATAATAACTTACCACTGATCACCAATGATTACCCATCAGATCCCAAGGATAGAAATAAGAGATGGATGGCTGGATGATACTACAAAATTTCCTAGGGTTCACCTAGAAATAAAAGAGGGAGGCATATAGTGGAATGAAAATAATAATCCAATCAACCCTTTTTACAACACAGATCCCACCCCTTTCATGTCATGAATTCCATTCATGAGGTGAATTACCCGAGAATTCCCAAAAACTTCAGTTCCCACTAAAAATTTAGTAACCTCTGCATCAATTTAATACACTTCATGAATTCAACTTTAATGTCCTAAATCTATCTCACTCACTCATCCTTATCCCACAAAAAAGTCATGAAACTAGCTGGTTACACAATTCATGAACCACCAACTCAAAACGTGAATTAGGTTTATGTTGTGAACTACCTATTGTAGCAGTCCTGTATCTTTAACCTCCACTGAACCCTCCAGGGATTCCTACAAAGAACCCCAAAACACTATCCAACCACTAAAGCTAGAAATGTAATGGGTCATAAAGGTATAATGCATTACATTAGATACCACTCAAATGATTCTCATCCTCAAGAATCAAAACCAAACCTGAATAAAGGGGTCCAAACAACCACCACATGAGATACCTCTCAAGGATCTCATCATATATAAAATGATACCACCAACCAAACTCACCAACCAAAACACCCATAAAATCCCAAAAAACAACATCACCACTCTACCACATCACTACTCACACTGAACACAACACTGCATCATCAGATACTAGCCACAAACCTCCTCCTTTAACACAACTACACCTCCATCCACACAAAAAAATCAAGATCCACACACCACTAACAAAAAAACACTATAACCAACAAAATGTACTAACCCAAACATACAAATTAGGGAATTTCATCCTCCATGTAAAGACACTATCAGATCTAGGTGGAACTGACTTTCTCACATAGGTTTAATCACATCATAGTATAACGAATCTATATTAGGAATCATGTCCTCCCATTTTAATATGTCAGATCTTTATCACACAACACACAACAATGAAGCATAATATCAAATGAACACCACCTTTTATCAAACATTATGATCCAAACATTACATCATCTAGAAAAAAAAATTAAAACATGGAAACCTCAAAATAGATCTGAGTAATAGGAATTCATTTGTGTATTTTAATCCCATGTACTCTTCTATAGGACACCGTGCCTCCACAACACACAAAACAAGGGAATGGTTTATCCACACAACAAATTATTCTGATGATCCTACATCTCTACTAACTGCTACAAAAACATCACTTTATCCTCGATAACTAACTATCCCTAGTCAATGATGTGGGAGTCATCATGAAGATACAAATGAAGTTGAGACACATAGAAGACATCGTGGATCATCTCTAGATCCATTGGAAACTCCAACCAATATGCTACCTCACCAACTCTACCCAACACCTTAATGGGCCCAACAAACCTGGGATAAAACTTACCCCTACCAAACCTCTACTACCCTCATCAAGGGGAGACATTTAAGAACACTTAGTATCTAATATGAAACACTAAGGGCCTCAACATATGATTTAAACAAGACTCTTTTTGTTCAATTATACTTTCATCCTCTAATGGACAAGATAAACCATATCTGTCATGCTCCGTACCACATTGGTACCAAGAACTTTTGCCCCCCCAACCTCTATCCAGTACAATGAAGAATGACACAAATACCCATACAAATCCTTAAATGGGGACATGCTAATGGATTTTTGATAGCTATTATTATAGGAAAAGTCAAATAAATGCATGTTATTTTCCCAATATCCACTAAAGTCCAAGATGAATGCCCAAAAAATATCCTCCAGTGTCTGGATAGTCCGCTCCATCTTCCCATCCATCTAAGAGTGTAAAGTAGTATTGAAGCATAAAATAGTTCCCCAAAAAGGAAAAAATCCCTCCATAATTATTAGGTAAAACATGGATATCGATATGAGAAAAAGGACCTAGTAACTCCCTGAAACCACACCACCACATCTATATACCTCCTAGCCAAATAATCCACAACACCCGACTCCATGATCACTAGGAAGTGGGATGATTTCATCAACTGATCCACAATTATGCATATAACATTAAAATCTCCCTGATCTTAGGGTAACCCTATGATGAAATCCATCGATATGTATTCCAATTTCCACTTGGGAAAACCCAATGTATACAACAAACCATCAGGAACACCCTGCTCAACATTTACTTACTGAAAAAAAAACACATCAAAAAAAACTCTCCCACTACCATTATCATCCTGAGCCACAAAAACTACAAACTAAATCCACAACACATCATGGATTCTTCTAGTTTTACATCCAAAGGTGATCTATGAAACTCATTAAGTAACCCCTCACACATTACTTTTAGAACAAAAAAACTCCCTTGAAGCAATATCTGGTTCCGAATATCCTTCAACCATCCCTCTAAAGAATCAATATGGCCAACATGATCACAAATCACCTCTAACTCTGAGTCTACCCAACAATAATCCTCTTAATGTTGTACCATAGAAGACTAAACTATCATATGAAACAAAAAACCTCTTCCTATAGCCAACCTTTCCTCCAAGTATAGGGCTTCCATCTCCTCCACTGCTTTCCAAGAATCTCTGGACTCCTGAGAAACATCCTTAGATGACGTCCTTATCAAATATTTGGCAACAAAAATACCCTTTCCTAAGGTGAAGGAGATCTAAAAAACATAATCCTGAAGAAAATTCATCCATCTCTTTTTCCACAGATTCAGATTACACTGAGAAAAGATATACCTCAAGCTCTTGTGATATGAAAAAACCAAAAAATGCTCCCCAATGAGGTAATACTGCTATTACTTCAGCACAAAAACAATTGATTATAGATCCTGATCATGGGTTTAATAACAATTTTTATGGGGACAAAAATTACTAGACCCATAATAGATCATGGTCTTCTTCTACAACAATATACATTCCAAGACCAAATGAGAAGCATTACAAAACACCTAAAAAATCACATCCTCCTATGGAAACCAAAAAACTAGAGCATTGACTAGATTACCATTTAGGTGTGATGTCCCAAACCTAGGTTCTACTCAAACATGAATCAATCCTAGTTGTACACATGATCTTAAGCACATCTCCCTAAAAGTCAGTGGCTTCCAACTAGCAGTGAGGACTTAGGGTGTGTCTGTAGGGAGACCAGACCATTATTACCATAGTGTAGCACAATGGATGAATTTAATAATAGGTAAATAGTGGAAGCAACATAATTAAACAAGTGGAATAATATAAATAGACACTAAAGAGACTAGACCAGTAACACGCTGTGGTGGAAGCAGATAGAAATGACAAACAATAGAATCATATACAAAAAATGATGATAATTTATGTCTTGTGTCTAAAAAACTAGAAAATAGTTATACATGGAAGAAATTAATACATTATATAAAAAATAATCCAAAAAATATCCAAGAATCCCAAACACCAGTTAGGTCATCTTCTACCAAGCTCCATCCTATAAAATCAAGCAATATCAGGATTCCAAGGAAGGATGATTACCCTTGTAAACACTTTCATACATGTAATATAACTAGGTACCAATGGTATCCCATATGATATGTGATATAAATCTTATTAGGTGACCACCAAAAATGTCTATAACATTCAGTCTATGTAATATAAATAGAAATAGTGTGTAGGCATGCATATATAAAAGTAAAGTAGTACAGTAATATAAATACCCAGTACTTACTCCATAATCAGCTGGTGTCTAAACATGTAATAATTTCATAAATTAATTATGTTAAAATTTATATAATAAGTCACTTTAGGTGTAACCAGAATTGAAATCAGTTAATGATAATAATAATAAAAGGATTTAAGGTATAACAAGGAATCGATGATGATTATAATAATGAAAGAGGATCCAAGGTAATAACCAATGAATCCTTGACCTTAGGGGTCAATAAAAATTAGTAAAATCATATAGATTGGACCTGAGGGGTCTATTTGTAATCCAAGGGGAATATCCCACGACATTCCTCTATAATATTATTCTAACATATTCTATGAAATTCATCCAAGGTAAAACAGGATAAGCAGTGACTAGGCCTAATGAGTGTATTCAGGGTGCCTCATGTTTATAGACGTCATGTTGGATCCAAGGAGATTCTCCAAGAAATACTATAGTAATAATAGAGGGATCCTATGGTTTTATATTGAGCATCCACTAGTAGACAAATATTGGGTTCCAAGGTGGGTCTCAATATTGGCAACTACCAACCCTGAATTAGAATAGAATCCATGAATGCTCAATTAATTCCCTTAATAATCCATAATTGGATTGAGTCAGAACAGTCCTATTATAATGTCAAGGTCCATATTCAATAGGCACCTTATACTTTATTCATTAATTAGTTAAGACCATGTAATAGTCATTCCATTTAATAAGTCAAAGGTTTCATTACATACCTTTCATTAGTGTGACCAGGTTAAAAGGTACATGCAACCATTTAGTACATTAATCAAATTTCATTTATTTGGTTCACACATTTACCTTTCATAAACATAAAAAGGTTGGATAAATATGTCCAACCACATGGAAATAATTTATAATGAACTAGACCAAGTGATATCCATAATATACTTTCCAATTAACCATTTAAACATTAATTAATTAATTAGAACACTTACATTAGAAGGTTCAAGTGACACTATAATATATAAGGGATAGGCAATACCAATTCAATAGTAATTTTATTAAGGAAGGGTTTACCATTAATAGGGTCAATCCATAGTACACCCGAATGGTGGTGAAAATGGACATAACAAAAAACATAAAGTACAATTATGGAAAACACACTAGTTGGTGTGGTTGGTCCTCTAATGAAAAATAATATATATAACAATGGTATTAGAATACAATTATAATAACTATAATCAAGGAATATGAATTCAATAGGATACACCGAATGAAATCGGCACACACACACTATGATTTTTACAAAATGGAAAATATTAAGGGATGATTCATAGACCACCTACCTTGAGGATATAACACCCTCCTCCTCCGGTATTAGCCTTTAGTTTGGATTATATCAGAAGAGAAATGAAGGACATACCAACTCTGTAAAAATAGGGCACATGATCCTGCATCTAAATAGCATCGTCAAGGGAAATAATAATGAGGAACAACTAAAAATTAATCGAGTACTTATCGATGCACATATAATGTGATAAACGAGGATCAAATCAGACATCAGATTAGAGCTCAGGAGAAAAAAAATAAGAAAAGGGCTTTTTAGATCTCAAAAAGGGATAGGGAAAGTTCTCCTTTATTGGAAATAAAAAACAAAAGGTGGGGTGCAGTTTAAATTAGAATGAAGTGAAAAGGGTAATTTTTCCCAAAATTTATGGGGAACATGGTTTGGTCACAATGTTTTCCAAACAATACTCCAACCACATGAATGTCACCACATCAAGAGGGGACCCACATGGTTATGAAAACCATTCATCAACCATGAAAAATAGATATTCTAAAATCTACAGACCATTTTCATGGTCGTGCAGCCCTATATGCATGGTTTCCTCAAACCATGAATCCTTATTTTTCTCACTTACAAGACCCACATAGTTTGGAGACACCATGATGGATGGTTTTCATGGTTTCTATTAACCATGTGGACCAATACTTTTCTCTACTGGCCAGGGTTCCAAGCTCCAAACAATCCCTGGATGAAACATCTGGAATATGATGTATTTTTTGTATTTTTAATAAATACTGTCAATATATAAATTAAGAAAAAATAAATAACATTTTTTTAATAAACCACTTACTTCATTACATTTTAAAAAACTATCATGATCATAATAAGTTCTAGAAAAAGAAATAGAAAACCTCGTATTAACACAATATGGCCGAATGTGTAGCCTACATCCTTTGAATATTCCCTAATTAGTAAAGTGATATCAACAAGAATAGAAAAATACTATGAATAAGAGGAAAGTATAACACAATTATGGAAGAAAGAAATGAACTTTGTGGAATTTCGATGTTTTTCAAATACCCTTAGACATTGATATTTATAAGAATTTTATTTTTGACCATTGGAAAAATACAACCGTTGGAGTTTTAGAATTCAATGGGTGGATTAAAAATAAAAGTAAAATTGAATTTAAAATGGGAAAATAAAAATAAAAATATAATATTTAAAATAAGATAACTTAATTAACATTTTTTAATAATAAGTAAAACTTTTAAAATTTTGTAATATAGCTTTGAGAAAAATAAATAAATTTAAAAAGTAGTTTCAAATAATCAGTTTCAACTAATAATCATAATAAAATTAATATAAATTAACTATTAGAATGGTATAATTAATATATTGAAAATTATTAAAATATAAAAAATAATAAGTAAAATCAATGTTACATTGATATTTTTTTAACTTTACCCTTATGTAGAAAATTTTTACTTGATAAAAAAATAATTTTTTACTCACCCACAACTAAAGGCCAGCTATGAAACCACTACTTAGGTGGGAACTATCTAGGCCTTTGGTGAGTGGGGTTACATTGGTATAGAGAACCATGTAAGCTAGAAGTCTCATTCATAGTCCCCACAAGGGTCATACGTGAACCCATGTGTAAGGCCCTCTCAATGGGTGAATAGTGTTGAAAAATATGTCAAAAGAGCCCATATATAAGGCTCTTTATATGTGTGATTGTGTTTCTATAAGGGATATTCCATATTTTTTAATATAAAGTGCCTCATTAAATCCCCCCATTTTGATGCGGGATGAGGTTTTCACCACAAGATGTGATCTGAGCCATCTATTTGAGATCAAGATCATCTAAGTCATCCTCTATTTTTCCCGATCTTATTCTTTGTTGAACTTATTCCCCACCCTGTCAAACTAGCAAACCCTCATTTTCTATGTGTTCCCATTATCCACCATCCCAGTCTCCTTCAACCCATGTCCCTAGATCAAATTCAATTCTTCTAAAAATGAAATAAACAATTTATAAAATATAAACCAATCTATTGACCAAAGAACCAATAACAATCTTTTATGCATTTTATCTCAGATTCCACTATAAGTTATGAATAATATATATATATATATATATATATATTTAATATGTCAACTTATTTATAACTTACATGAAATGAAGCATTTTTTTGTTTTTATTTTTTAAATTTCTCAAATACCTTTTTTGATTTTTCAAACCCAGCAGTGAAGACACATATAATATTTATATACTATATTTAGCATCAAGCCAAATGAATTGTTCCACTTAGCCAAATAAACAATCCCTAAAATTATTTTCAAAATACACAATTTTACACTATAACTTCTCTATGATAATTATTGATATAATTAAATTATACAATACTTATCTATATTTTTTTAACCCTCATTTCTGCTCACCTAAAAGTCCAAACTCATCTTACCTAAACACATTATATTTATTATTATCTGTGTCTAGAAGCCAACAACCATCGAATCATCCTCATTTAAGGTAAGGGATATTTTTGATTTAAAATTTATATGTTTTTGTGTGTGTATATATATACTTTCAAATTCTATAATATAAGAATGTTAAAACGTAAAAATTTCCATCAAGTCTATATTTCATAAAAAAAAATTCTATTTTTTAATATTTTATTTAAATCATAACCCTTATAAGGGATTTTTTTTGAAATTCAATCATCAATTTATTTATTTTTAAATAACTCTCTCTCTTATATATACATTTTATATAGAGAATCAATGTTAAAATAATTATTTCATAATCTTAAATAAGCTATTTTAAAATAATAAAAAAAATTGGTTATTTATTTTTAGCCTTAAATCGTTTCTTTTATAAATAGTTTATATGATAGAAGTTATCAATTTATGTATTCTAAATAGGTTATAATTTTATGTGAACCATTATTTTAAATGATAAAATTTATCATTTTATGTGTGAATTGTTTTTATATGTCCATGAATGTAATTTATAACAATAGATATGACCATAATCTAAGATATTATTAACACTTCATGCACTTTAATTCAAGCATTTGTTTAATTTATTAAGAAATTATATTTATGTCTTCTAAATAAGACCAATTCCTTATAAGTATGGATTTCTTATAATTCTTTTTATAAATTATTTAAAAATATGATTTTTACGAGTAAAGAAATTGGAAAGATAAATTTTCTTCTATGAAAATAATTTATTTGTAGTTTTGAAATGTTTTTGGTTATTATAGAGAAAGTTAGGACCATTTAAAATGTTTTATTATATTATGGAATTAGAGTATCAGATGATATGATGTGGTACTGGGAGTAAACCCATGACCTTAAGGAAACACTTTCCTACATGAGATATGGATAATTTCCCACATGGTTTTTATTATGTCCATATAAGTATCATAAATAATCTATAAAACTTATTATTTTTAAAATGAATAAATCCAAATAATTATTTCAAAAATAATTATTAATTATTAATTTTATTTTTATTTTTTTCAAATAAATATACAATATTTAAGGATATTTATAGAATGTTTAAATGATTGAAATCCCTTTTCTAAGTATATATTTTATCAAATGATTTATTTGAATAATATTTCCAAATACATTTATAGGTTTTAAATAAAATTATTTCCAAATGTATTAAAAACCCCTTACTAGTAAATTCAATACTCACCCAATGTTTTAAATTATTTTTTCACAGGTTTAGTAGAATTTTAATTGGTGTTTATTTCACACAAGGAGGTAGTGCGCGTGAAGAAATTTGTTTAATTTTTTGTACATAATTGTCAATTTATATGTATAATTAATCAAAACGTAATCCAAAAAAGGTCCTGGTATGTAAAATGCTATGTGTATTTTTCATTTATCTTTTATAAAAAAAATACACAACATTTTTATTACTGAAACTGGAAGTGCGAGTTTGATTATTTACACTGGACACCACCAAAACCATTATAACCTCACCATACATCCATATTAGGTCCAAAATAAAGAATTAGACAAAATTTAAAAGGATCTATACCTGAGATAAAAATCATGTTCTTATAATATTTCCCCCATAAAGGAACTCATCCTCGTGTTCACCTTCCAAGGGTGGAAAAAATTCATCAGAGAACAACTTTGTCCACTAGGCACATACATCAGCCTCCCATTCCCAAGTCTCATCCTGTACACAACCATTCTATCATATCTCCCACAATAAAAGGACAAAACATCATTGGATATCCTTTATGCTCCAGTTGATGATGTGTATAAGATACTCCTTAAATGAAACATCACCATATAACTCAACTTCCTCAGGATCAAAAGTATGAGATGGGTTGGTATGATAATGGAGAAGCTGTGAAACATGAAAAATGTCCTGTATGTAATGATACCTTTAAGGTAGTAACAACCGATAGGATACTGAACTAACTCTACCCAGAATATCAAATGGCATTACAAAATGAGGTGATAGCTTCACTTACCTTTATATCGGTCTATTCCCAAGCCTAAGAAATTAACATAGGAAAACATGATCCCTAACCTCAAACTCTATAGGTCATCGACGATGATCAACATAAGATTTATTTCTAGACTGAGCAGTTGAAAAACACTTCCTAACTAGATGAACCTACTCTGAAGTCACCTACATGAGATGAGGACATGGTAGGGATACCACTTTTGCCTGTAGCCAACATAGGGGCGAACAACATGGTCTACCATAAAAGTCATCAAAAGGATCCATCTAAATCTTCGTCTGAAAGCAATTGTTATAGGTGAAATCTACCAGAGGGATATGCTTCTATCAAGATCCACAAAAGTCAATGATGAATACTCCGAGCATTTCCTCTAGAACTCGCATCGTCCGTTATGACTGACCATCAGACTGAGGGTGAAAATCTATACTCAGAAGAACTTGTGTACCCATATCTATCTATAACCCATTCCATAATTGTGACGTGAAATGAGAATAGCTATCTGAAATGATAGTACAAGGGAATTAATGATGTAATATGATATCATAGACATACAATCTTCTCAGCTCATCAATTGAGAAAATCTCTTGAATATAAAGGAAGTGATCTACTTTCGTCTATCTGTCAACGATAACCCAAACCTTGTCTCTACCTCAAGGTGACCTTTGTAAGATGAATACAAATTCCATGGAAAAATATTCCCACTTAATTTCTGGTACTAGAAGAAACTGTAACAAACTAGAATGTCATTGGTTCTCCTCTTTCACCTAATTATAGGTGTAAAAACTAATGATAAATCATGCTATATGAAATTTCATCCCAGGACACCAATACCGGCTTCTAATATATTGATTCACCTTAGATATTTCTAGATGAATTCCTACTGAGAAGCATGGGATTCACACATTATTTCCTCTCTCATATCTATATTAACCTATACATTCCCATGAATTTATAGGATTTTATCTCCATCTATAGACCAATACAAAGGTGGGTCCTCTCCTGAAATACACTATTGGGGAACCAAACCTCCTGGATCTGAACATTGACTATTCTTCACCTTATAAAGGAGGGAAGATATAAATGTAAAGGATAATAGAAAATATAGCTCGTGACTATAATGAAACTCTGTATTCAAATAAAATAATTGGGCCATCAATGTCTATTCATCACTAGCTTCTCGTATGGCAAGTGCTCGAGTTTTTCGACTTAGCACATTAGCTACCGCATTGTCTTTTTTAGGCATATAGGTGAGCTCAAAATTGAAGGACTGAGGAAATTTGACCCATATTCACTGTATAAGATTAATTTTAAGCCATGTAAAGATATATTTAAGGATCTTATGGTTTGTATACACTACAAAGAGCTCACCCGTCATATAGTGTCTCCAGCAACATAAAGCTTGGACAATTGCTGCTAGCTCAAGGTTGTCCGTCACATAATTTCTATCATGGGGCCTCAAATTCCAATATTCGTACACAATGAATATATCCTTCTTCATCATAAATAATCATAGTTCAATGAAAGATGCATCTTAGAGCACTATATAACCTATTCTAGGCTCTTTTGGAATCAAAATAGGCGGCGATACAATCCTTACTTTTTAGCTCTTGAAAAAATTTCTCACACACTTGTGACCACATGAACTTGACACCATTAATTATAAGACTATCAAGAGGTGATACCAGGTGTGAGAATTCCTATATTAAATGTGTGTAATATCCACATAGTTCAATGAAAATATATATATAACATGTTCTTGGGATGATCCTAGATAACCATGACACTCACCTTCCCTGGATCAACTAATACTCCTGATTTCGAGATAATATGACCCAAGAAGTGAACCTTGTCATTACAGAAGTGACACTTAGAAATATTGGCATAAATTTAGTGCTCTATTAGTGTACTCGAAAAGATATCAATGTGATTAGAATGGTCACTATGAGTGTAAAATTACACCAATATGTCATCCACAAAGACCACAATAAAAGAATCCAGATAGGGATAGACAACCCTATTATTCAAATCCATGAAAATGAAAGGCGCATTCATAAGATCGAACAATATAATGAGATACTCATATAGATCATATCTCCAACATAAAAATTTATGAGGTATGTCTAATGGACTTAATTGCACCTGATGATAGCCCAATCTTAGTTAGATCTTGGAAAATACCCTAGATCCTTGGATCTGGTCAAAGAGATCATCTATTCGAGGTAGTTGATACCAGTTATTAACTATAAGCTAGTTAAATCATCAGTAGTCCATGTATAGATGAAGGTTCCCATACTCCTTGGTAAAAAGCATGGGGAACCCCAATAGAAAGTGGTAGTCCATATAAAACATTTGGCCTTTAGATCCTACAACTATTTCTTGATCTTTTGGAGCTCAGTAGGTTCCATCCTATATAGTGTAATGGACACTAGAGTTGCTCCTAGAACAAGATCAATCATAAAATATACCTCTATATCAGGAGGTAATCTAGAAAAATATTTTGTAAATATGTCCTTGATGTGATCTACTATGGGAGGATAATATTCTAGGTGTACCTATTAGTCCTCCATGAAGAGACTATAAATTTGGGTTGTCACTCCACCTAGCCCATGATTCTCTGGTCCAAATCTACAAGCCTAGAAATCCCACTCACCCTATATAGATAACTACTTCCCTCCAGTGATGTAAAAGAAACACTATGATGATATCAATATGAAGAGGTATGACATGGAACCAACCAATCCATCATGAGAATAAAATCAAACCCCTTCATCTTGATAATGAAGTGGTCCCATAAGAAAGGGTAACTGCCTACCTCAAAGGGGTTGTCTCTGCATTGGAATATACCCTCTTTCCATACTCACAATAGTGTATCCTGGGTCATCACCCCATAGTAATAATTAATCTCTAGAATAAGACTTTCCATGATAGATAAAGATAAAGAGTTCTAAGAAAAAGTATCAAATAAGGTAGATACTATAATCGAGGTAACTAGAATAGTACCTTGTATTGTAGATGGTCCTTCACTCTAATCCTTAGGTATCAACTATAAAGAATGAAACCGGCTTGATCCATGACCCTATGATACAAATTGAATACCTTGATCATGTCTAGTTCTACTGATACAAATCCTGGCTACCACGACCATGATATCCTCCTCAGCTAGTCCTCCCGGTGCTACTCCAACTCTTCACCTGATGCGACATGAAATATCCATCCTCTGAAGGTGGAGCAGGTATAGAAGCTATTACAATGGAATCATTTGGAAAGGTCTGAGAAAATCTCTATAGATGCCCCATATGGCTGCAAGCACAAAATTTCCTTGAGTCTCTATCACACCGAGGCTTCAGATGCCCCTGTCATCCACACTGATGGAATACAACAAAGCTGATAGTGAAATTACTTTTTCTAGGACTACTCTTGCATGAAACATTGAAGGAATGATTACTACTACTTGAATAAGCATTGGGATACCTCAAAACTGATCTTCTATTCCTGGTACTATCACCTTCCCTTAGGTTGTGCTCAATTATACGAGACTGATTAACAATCTCCGAGAAAGTAGGTAGGAAAAAAACCTTCACCGAAGTATGGATGACATACTGGAGCCCATCCTCGAAACATCTAGTACACGATATCTTATCACCAGATAGAAGTGGTCCAAAGTTATATAACTAAGTGAAACACACTGAATAATCCATAACTTACATAAAAACCTACTCTAGATGCATGAACTCTCTATCTCAGTCATCTCATAGCATCCAAGGAAAGAATTTATCATAGAAGGTAGTCTAAAAATCTTCCCTTACCATGCCATGATGGTGACCAAATTGGGTAATCACATCCCACCAATTCTTGGATGAATCACACAACCTGTAGGTGGAAATCTTGACCCTCTAATTTAGAGGCGTCTCTATTTTCTCAAAGATAGAAATGGAGGCTTCCAGCCAAGACTTAGTAGCCTATGGACCTCCATCCCTCGAGAATGTAGAAAGATGATGCTACTAGAACTCACATGTCAGATCAACAATCATAGGTATCAGTTGTAGAGCACATTTAATAGACTACATAAGATGTAAGAAACTCTCATAAAGATGAGCATCAATTCCAAGATCATCTATAGAAGGAGGTGACTTAGGTGGAAATACAATAGGGTTCACTGGTGGATCAAGGACCACCACCTCTAGAGCATGATCATCACCACACTCCTAGCATACAAAATGAGGACATCATTGTGGAATAGATCTAAAAATTCAAATCAAATTCCTTATAATAAGATTTGAATCAGATAGATAGACTAATAGAAGAAGAACTTAAGAGCAAGGTATCACCACCTAAGGTATACTACCCCAACTACCCACTAAGATGGATGGGTATTGTAAGTGATCAAATATAAATTACAAGGGTTCCATTAGGTGAAGGGTCAACTTACCTTTCTTCTTCATTTATTGGAAACCATTTTTTTAGTTCATGTTTCAGATTTTTCTATTTCATTTTATTATAAACTTATATCAAATTTTGATTAAAATGGATTTCCATTCCCAGTGAATTAGGGCCCATACAACTTATCACTGAAACTGACACCCATTTAATTTCTAGTCAATATAGTATACATCCAATATCAGAATGTCATAAGTTAGATATAATGGTTTGACTCATTAACTACCCATTCCAACTCATGAGGGCCTATACACCTCATGAATTGAAACTAGAAAACACTCAATCATAGACAAGGAACATCATAGGAATAATATAAATAACATAGAATCACTCAAAAATCATAGGAAGAACATGAAATGCAAGTACTAAAATGCACCTATATAGCATGGAATGTGCATGGAATATTAATTATAGGTGCCTATAATGATGCATGTAATAATGATCCTTTCCCTCATCTCATCAAGAGAAGGATAAAATGAAATCCTCAATAAAAACAACAATAATAACCATCACATATCATGTGCATCACCCAATGGTGAAAGGATATCAATTATAATAAGAAAAATCAGAATAAAAATTATTCTTCTTGAAACTCAACATTTACCTCAAACATGGGTTAGCTATGACCAAGAACAAATGATAACCATATTTCAAAGTGTTCCCAATCACCTAAATATTTTCTCTAAATATGAAAGAAAGAAAGGAACTGACCTGATACCATTTTTTGATGTCCTAAACTCGTGTGCCACTCAAATGTTCCTTGATCCCGGTTAGCCACAGAGACTCAAGTGAATCTCCCCAAATTACAGAGGCTACCGACTAGTAGGGAGGGCCTAGAGTGTGTCCATGGGGAGAATATGCCCTCATTACCAGAGTGTAGCATATTAGATGAATATAATAATATTTAAATAACAAAATTATTATAATTAAACAAATGGAACCACAAAAAATAGTCACTAAAGACAATGTACTAGTAAACCTCCATAGAAGAAGTAGACAAAAATAATAAACAACTAAATCATATAAAAAAGATGATGATAATATATTTCATGTGTCTAAAAAATGGAAAACAAGTATACATGGAAGAAGGAAATACATTCTATACAAAAGAAGAAAAAATAATCAAAAACCTATCCAAGAATCCTGGGCTCCATCTTGGCCATCTACTACCAAGATCCATCCTAAGAAATCAGGCAATATCAGGTGTTCAAATAAGGATGCTTCCCCTTTTCAACACCTGCCTACATGTAATATTCCTAAGTACCAATGGTGGCCCAAATATCATGTCAGATAAATCTAAGAAATCCACCACCAACGGTGCCTATAAAATCCAATCCATGTGATATAATCTTTAATAGTGTGTAGGCATGTGTATATGAAAGTAAAGTAGTATAGTAATGTAAATACCTAATACCTTCTTCATTGTCAGCTAGTTTCTAAATATCTAATCATTTCATTTAATAATTATGTTTCAATTTATATAATATTTCATATGATTATAACTAGTACTGACATCATGTCATGATATTCACAGTAAATAAACCAAGTTATAATAAGGCATCCATGATGATGATAGTAACGAAATAGGATCTAAGTTTATAAGTAAGGAATCCTTGACCTCAGGGGTCGATCAAACTTAGTTATATCCTATATTCTTGTTTTGAGGGGTCTACGTGTAATCAAAGGGTCATATCCTAAGTCATTCCACTGTAATATGATTCTAACCAAGTCCAAGGAATTCATCCAAGGTAAAACAGGACAAGTAGTGACTAGGAACAATGGGTGTATCCATGGTGCCTCATGTCCGTAGACATCAAGATGGATCCAAGGAGTGTATCCAGGGAATCTTATAATAATAATGGTGGGATCCTATGATGTTATACCAGACATCCACTAGTAGGAAAAGATTAGGTTCTAAGGTGGGTCTCATCCTTGGAAATAGGTATCCCTGAATCAAAATGGAATCCACAAATGCTCATGGCATTCCCTTAGGAATCTAAGTCTATATCGAGTCTGAACACTCCTATAAATATGTCAAGGTCCATATGCGACAATCACCTTTTTCTTGATTAATTAATTAGTTAAGTACATGTAACAGTCGTTCCATTTGATAAGTAAAAGGGTTAACTACTTACATTTCATTAGTTTGATGAGGTTGAAAGGGAAATGCAATCATTAAGTACATTAATCACATTTCATTTATTTGGTTCACACCATTACCTTTCATTAACTTGACAAGGTGGGATAAGTATGTCCAACCCTATGGAATTAATTTATAATAAACTTTTACTTGTGATATCCATAACATACTTTTCAACTAACCATTTAAACATTAATTAATTAATTTGAACACTTACCTTAAAAGGGTCAAGTGAGAATATCATATACAATGGCTGGTCAATACCAATTCAATATTCATTTTATTAAGGGCTTACCATTAACAGGTTCAATCCATAATACACCTGAACAGTGGCATAAGCGAACATAACAAACCACTTAAGGAGTAATTAAAGAAGACACCCTACCTTGGGTGGTTAGTGTTGAGGATGTAACCTCTAATGATGAAGAACATATATAACAAGGGTCTTATAGTATGATTATAATGACTATAATCAAGGAATATAAATTTAATAGGCCATGCATGATGAAATCATTGGACACACAATAATAAAATTTATAAAATAGAGAAACTTGAGGGATGAGTCATTAAACACCTACTTCAAGGATATAACACTCTCATTTTCTATTATTAGATTATATTTTGGTCTAGATCAGAAGAGATCTGATGCATTGACCAGTGCCCTGAAAATAAGGAATATGTGCCTGCATCTAAATAGTATCATTGAGGGAAATAATATTGATAAATGACTAAAAAGGAATCAAGTACTTACCAATGTGCATCCATAATGATGAATGGGGATCGAATTAGACTTCTTATCAGAGATTAGGAGAAAAAAAACAAGAAAGAGGATTTTGGGAGCTCAAAAAGGGAGAAAGTCAGTTTTGATCCACTAAAAATAAGAAAAAAGGCGGTGAAAGGTTTAAATTAAAATTAAGGGAAAATGGGTAATTTAATAAAAATTTAAGGGGAGCTTGGTTAGGCCACACAATTGGCCAAACCATGAACCAATCATGCATATGGAATTTCACTTGAATGGTTTGGACAAATAGTTAAGGAAACTATCTGGCAACTGTGAAAAATGGATATACTAAAAACTACAGACAATTCACATGGCCGTGAAGCCCTATCTGAATGGTTTCCTCAAATCTCATAACTCAGTAGGTTTTTTTGAAGGGTGAGGGGAAATCCAACTTTCATTAAGAAAGAAAAACACCCTCTTTTAGAATGGGAAAGAGGAAAACCATTACAATCAGTGCACAAGCCTTAAAAAACAACAACAAAGTCAAAATAAACTAACATCTAAGTGGACATCCGAAAACCTCATCACCCCCTTTCCAAGCATCAAAAAGTGAGTCCAATAAAGAAATTATGTCACCCCCTCTGCCAAGATATTGCACTGTGTTGGCAGTGCAATGTGTCAGAGCATCTCTCCAACCAACGACAGGGAGGAGAGATGAATGAAAGGTTCCATCACAACTTTCTCTCTGGCGATCCTCCCACACGAAAAAGCATGAAAAGAACTTCATCAATGTCATCTTGATGCAATGCAAAGAAAATCTGAAGAATCATTGAACAAATGACATGAAAAGGCACCCATACGCCCATTAAGGAGATGACTCATGAATAGATTAAGTATTTCAACACATCCCTCCCTCTTTTGAGGACACCCACCAAAAAAAAACATGTAAATTTCTGCCCCGTTCCAAATGCAACAAGGAGAACCAAAACCCACAAGGAAAGATACTTCTCATGAACAATCATGAGAAACACGAAACAAAAAAATAGAAGAAAACACAACTGATGTCAAGATGACACTGCATCAGGCAAGGCACATCCCTCGGCCTCCACCCAGAATCTCAAGAACCAAACTACACAATTCAAGGATCGTCAACAATAAATCAAGGGGAAAAGATCCCAAAAAATCCACTCAAATTGTAACCGAGGAATCTGCAGAATGACCCACCTCCAAGCGCAGTTCCCTTCATTGATCCTAAAATAAAATCATTTGGATGAGACCAGGTAGATGAAACCCAAATAACATACTATAGTGGGTATAAAAAATAAGTGAAATATCATAAATCAAACAATGTGTGAAAGGGTAGATAATAAACTGATCATACCTCTTATAATCTCTAGCTCCTCTGGTGCTGCTACCTCTACTACATGCAACTAACCATGACCGTATCATCTAACTCTCTATTTATGGAAACCTCTACAACCATGCATAGGTAGAGGCCCCTAGACATAATGTACATCCTTAGGATGACTTGTACCTTCCCCATCTATTCTGGATGGAGCATAATCATGCTTCCCCTGCTGCTGGAATAACCTCGCTGGTAATTGCTACTAAGCCAGAAAATGGACCTATTAACTTCTACCAAAATGATCTCAAGAATCTAATTGGAACTGATCCCAATGATGGAAATATTTCCCACATAAAAAACACATTGTTCCTAAGACTCTAAAAAATCACAGAAATCACTAGCCCAGTTCGAAAGAAAAGCTACTGAGGTTGACTTCCTGCTGGTTGAACCCTCGAAGAACCTAGGGCTTAGAACCTGCTACTAATTACCCTACTCATTGAGGAACTCTATTGGTAACCTTATCATGGTAAAACTATTCATGAGTGCATGTGATTGATCACATTTTTCTTATTCTAAACCTCTTGATATATTGAAACCATAAAAGGAGAACCACATACTGGATTGAAGGACGGAGTACCTCCTCAAGATGTCTAACATGAGACTCCTCATTTGGAAACAGACATGGGAAAAAATATAGAAGGTCCTTGAATTTAATTCCCAACTACCAAAATAACATACTCCCCTTCTAAATAGAAAGGATCTTCCACCTCTTCACTTCCTTAATGATCAACAAAAGAAACACCGCCCAAAACTCTTTCTGAAAGTCAACCGATGACACATCTACCTCCTTTCTCTCACCTAGATACAACATCCACCACTAACTCATAGCTCCCTACATTTAAATAACTTCCAAAGGGATATATTACTCCACTAGGAATCACATAAAAATGAAGGTGACCTCAAGATCCTCTAACCAACTCTATATATCCACATCAGAAACACTTCCCCATACTTTCCAAAAGTCTGAAGCTGAAAACCACACAACATCCTATGCTACTGATAATCCTCCCCAACCAGATCAACCTTTAGGTGACCAAATAGATCAGCTTTAAGGGCGTCAACTGTGTGAACCACACATGGACAATGAACTAGAGCTATTTATGGAAATCAAAAAGAATTTCCTAAGCCCGGTAGAATGAAATTTTATTAATATTTATTTAATTCATCTTAACTTATTTAAAATATCCAAGATTCAAGGCCAACCAATTAAAATAAGAGCATAAGTCATCATGATAAAATTACCTATCCTAGGTATATACCCAAAAAATAGGACCACCTTACTTGTTTTTTCAATAATATTAGATTCCATGTACTATATTAATGGGGGGGACTAAAACTCTGTGTCCTAGCCAGTCTCCCTGGACTATGTCAGGCACCAAGGTCAACTAGCACTATTTCCATACCAAATTATGAAATCCTCATTGTGAATAACTCTAAACTCTATCTTATATCTCAACCATCACCTATGATACTGATTTATCATGAAACCTCCCACTAAATATATGGTAATTAAGGGAGAGAGATAATAACCCTTGAGTCTCACCTCCAGTAGGATATGTGTTGGTGACTAGCACTGAGGGTATATAAAAAATCTCAATATGGGAGGCATTAACATATATAAAATATATAGGATCAGGATATAGGATATCAATTATCAAAAAAAATAATGAAATAATATAAATAAATAACCAAGAACCATCACAAAATTCATGAATAAATAGAATTTATACAAATAAAAGTCTCTAAAGTAAAATTCTCAAAAGAAAACAAATGTGGAAACATAGAAAAACTATAAAGGACCAAGATAGAAATGCCCATAATGGTACAAATATTCATCCTAAAAACATGAAAATAGTTTATATATTAGTGGGATGAGCATACATGTATACTCTATAAGAAAACAAAATTATTCTATACACATGTGAAAATTGAATACTAATGTACCCATGAGAAAAAAGTAGAACCAACAACACCTAAAAATGACATCTAGCCAAACCCAGAATCAACAAGGATTTCTCACCAAGTAAAACATCTAATTATAATAGAATAATAAGAATTGTATTGATGAAAGGTACCTTGCACCACTTTCCTACTAATTATTCACTCTCACACCCCTATGACAAACGTTCTGGCACTCCCACCTCTTCTGTATTAGAATACATCACATCAAATGTTGTCCGATAACACCTGTGCCATCAAATTAAATCACATGATATAACCAAGGTAATAGGGTATCATGAACATAAATTAAATAAACCTCAATACCTCCTCATACCATGAATGACTCCCACCTTAAACCATCTCATCCCATAGCACCATATCCAACCCGAAGACACCGGGGCCATTACACCACATCAAAACACATCTAAAAAGTAGTGATTTTTCTTTTAGATATTACAACCCATGTATTTAATCATCAACTAGAAGAGTGATTAGGGAATATTAGGTGACCATCCATCTACCCTCACTTCCAATATGTTGGGAAAATACCTGTAAAATAGTTAGTAATCAGTACTTGGTACTCAACATGGGGGGGAGACATAAAAAAATCAAACAGGAATAAAATTTATATAAATATAATAAACATATGAATAGTATGGGCATAAATGGGTTGGGTCAGGTTGGGTTTGGGGATTTTTTGGACAATAACCAACCAAAATAGGCCATTTTGGGAGGGGTTACATGTATTTTTTACTTCGAATCGACTTGACCCAACTCGCCTCAGATCGGGCTGGCTTGATCAGGTTGACCGATTTATGTAAAAAAGACCAAACCCTAGATTAATATCTCACATTCCACCTGCATAGCTACATAATGAAATTGGATTTGTATTCTCCTCATGAATATGGAAGATTTTCATTTTATATATTCATATCCCTCAGAGAGCAGTGATCTTCCTCGGTAGCAATAAGTGACTGGTGTGGGTTTGATTTGGGGGTACAATGATTGAGTACACCATGGATAGTAGATAATTTTTTCAAATAAGACTAAATCATGTCTTCTATTCTTCCTTAGTGCTAGTTCGACCAACATCTTCAAGGAGGAGGCACACATTGGTAAAAATGGA
This sequence comes from Viscum album, assembly GCA_963277665.1. Classification (NCBI taxonomy): domain Eukaryota; kingdom Viridiplantae; phylum Streptophyta; class Magnoliopsida; order Santalales; family Viscaceae; genus Viscum; species Viscum album. The sequence goes on from OY728157.1 coordinate 1,715,251,370, forward strand.
TGGAGCTCAAGTGGATCAAGTATATCATGGACAATGTACTTTGGTAAGGTAGTGATTGATTTTATCCTCTATTGAGCTTAGGAGGATTCCAATATTTGATTTTGGATTTAAATTTTTTCATAGGGAAATATTTATAGGTTCGCAAGCTTCAACACTTCATCTACGTCACCACGCCAGGAGGAACTCAATGACAAATTAACCCCAAAAGGTAGCGGTATTCTGCATGATCGGTAGTGGGATGTCCATTTATATTTATTGTAGGTATTCTGTGGTGGATCTAGGGTCTTGAAGGTCTTGGTGGAGATAATAGTATAGGTGAAGGTGGAGGTGGTAGTCTCTAGCAGTTCTAGAGTCACAACAGTCATCATAGTGGAGATGGAGCCAGAGTCATTGGTAAAGTTGAAGGTGGAGGGGTAAGTCTCTAGAAGATATAGTGGGGTTGCGGTGGAGAAAATACAGGTGGAGGCCATGAACAGGTCCGCAAGAGGTGTAGGGATATTTTTTGGTTGGTTGGACCAGGTTAGGTCATTTTTTCCTAACCCGTGACCCGACCCAACCCGACCATGGGTCAACCAGAAACAACCCAACCTGTGTATATGAAATATAGAACCCGACCCCCACTCGTCTAGGTTGAGTTGAGTTTGTACAATGATAATGAACAACCCAACTTATGGGTTTACCATAAATACAACAACCAAATCATAAAAAAACCACTTTCAGTACCACTTCTACATGCACCCCACAACACTACAATCCAAAAAGCAAAAGACACATTTCATATTCTCATTAAAATCAAATCCAAGCATCCCAACATCCCCATCATCACACAACCACATCACAAACCACCTTCCATCACCGCTTCTCCACAACAGGACAAGAAAAACCATCACATCACCACCCCATGGCACGAGTAAACAAACCATCACATCAGCACCCCACAGAACTACTAGAAAAACAATCACATCACCACCCCATAGAACATCTAAACAAACCAACACATCACTTCCCCAGAGAACAACAAAACAAATAATCACATTTCCACCGCAAAGTACGTTTAAACAAACCATCACATCACCAACCCATGGAATAGATAAATAGACCATGAAATCAAAACACATTACAAGAAATTTTTTAGATTTAGAAAAGGGAATTTTTATCACATTCCACTTATTTATTTAGGGAATAATCACACAAGACATAATACAGAGGAAACCATTTTATTAGAAAAATATAAGTGGTTATGAAAAATTCTATATAGGGTAATATCAAAACAAAATTAATAAGGTTTACATATCATAAAAACCATAGTGAAAAACAATCCCCCAAGAGACACTATTTTTATTTGGGTGCTTATCCCATACAATAAAAACATGATAATAATATCAAAGCTATAAAAGCTTGTGAATCAAACCCCTTTCCACTTAAATTCCAATTAAGTGATTATTTATCTTCATTAATATTTTCAAAAATATATTTTCAAATATAAACAATATCAAACCCTTACAACATGATACAAAAAAATGTAAGAAATTGGGGATTCCTCACCTCAAATAGAGTTTTTACAACTCACTGCACACCACAGGGTAAAGAAGAAACACACAAAAACCACAATCGCACATGGGAAAACATAGATTCACCTACACATCATCTTTAGATCATGAAAAAATATCCTAAATCACACACCAGCCAAATATACACCTCTAAAATGGATTTACAAGATAATAACAAGATAAAACCACCAATAGAAGAAGAATAACTTACCACTGATCACCAACATACATCCCCCAGAACCTAAGGATAGAAATAGGAGAAGAAGGTTTGGAAGATCCTACAGAATTTCCTAGGGTTCCCCTAGAATTTAGAGAGATAAATAAGTATGACTGAATGGAAAAGAATCATCCGATCAACCATTTTTATTCCACAGACCCCATCCCTTTCACATTGAGAATTCCATTCACGATGTGAATTCCATGGGAATTACCAAAAAATTCCATTCCACCTAAAAATTCAGTCACCACATCATTAATTTAATACATGTTTTTAATTCACCTTTAATGGTATGAATCTGTTTCAAAAACTCTTCCTCAACCTGCATACAAGCTGTGAAACCAACTGACAACCTAATCCGTTTACCGCCAACTCGTGATGCGAATTAGGTGTTCATCACAAACTAATTACTACAATATTGTTGTAGTTACAACCTCCCTTAAACCATATGGGACTTCCTTAAAAGCAACCCAACACTCCCCAACCACAAAAACTGGAAAAGTAATAGGATGGGAAGTCCTAAGCCCGTATTGTTTCTTAACTCAATTTCTTTTCATTGGGTTATATTAATTTTTCATTGTCTATGTTATGGCATGATTATGTGTGCAATGAAATTTTATATTTTTACGATGTATTTACCCTTGTTTTATATGGATTCAAATTTTTTACATGTCATGAACCAGCCCAGATCAACTAGAGAAGTCACCCAAGAAAGTCTACCATAGGGTGAGGTATAGTGAAACATCCAAGAAGACTCATGTATAAAAAAATAATGAAAAAAATAAGAGTAAAATTTATATTGAAAAGATATAATCACGATACATAATACATCAATACAAATAGATAAACTTGAAATCAACCAAGATAAGACTAAAACGAGCCTCCATGTGACTATTTTTCACCACCAAACCATCGCACTATCAAGATGACAAAAACCAAGAGAAGATATCAAAATAAATCACTCTCTTACCTTTAATTGCATCTTGAAAAACTATAACTACAAATTCCCAAATAAAAAATAAGGGTGTTATCACAAATACCAGTAGGATTTCAAAAAAATTTATACAAAGTCTAATTCCATGAAAATGTTAGCTATAATTTAAAAAAATCAATTTATAAATCATTTTTTAAATATTACCAGTTTGTAAAACATACTTTGGTTTTTCATAAAATAAATTTATATTAACATAAAAAAAGAATATGAAAAGTACATGTAATAAATCATGAGAGTATAAGAAAAACCATCTATGGATACACTATAAGATAAGAAATTGAGAAACCAACCATGAAATATACCACCACATGTAAAATCAAGAATTAATGATAAAGAATAAGATATTTGATCTATCCTATGGGAATATGTACTAGACATAAAAAAATACTAATCTAGAAATCATGTGAATCCAACAAATATTGAGTCTTTTCACACAATCTATAGATATCAAAACCTATAGTGGTGTTACACACACTAAAGTGATATGTTGATTTCTTGGTGCACAAAAGGTTCCTAATGTATTATTCTTGTCCAAACCACTTGAAAATCATGCTAAAATTTAATAAAAATAATCAAAATGAATTATTACCTATTCCATGATGGTAAATACATTTTATAACCAAAACCTCCCTCAAGTAATTTCATCGAATCATATAGTGTGCAAAAATAAATTTTTAAAGCTAAACCCATTTTAAAAAATGTACCTATTTATAAAAATCCACTTTGATATAAAATATATCAAATTTATAAACCAAAAAATGAATTTATAATAAAATTAATCAATTAATGAGTTAGAAACTTTGTATATTGAAACATACCTTTTCACACCCAGATTTTTGATTCCAGGATTTGTTTCAAATCCTCTTTTGATTCTTAGATTTCTTTTGGTTTCCGGGTCTTCCGGGTTTGAAATTTTAGTGTCTATTGTGTTCTAGATATATGAAATTTTTCTTGGGGGTATTTTATGGTACTTGAACTCCTCTTTTTTAAAAGGTATTGTATTAGTTTGTGTTGTTTTGGTGTATGATTAGTGGCACTCCTAGTGGCACCACATGTGGGGTATGTTGTTGAGGTGGTTTGTACCCATGATTCGGGTGAGTTTTGGGGTTAAAATATTTCTTTGTTTTTTGAATTTATCTCCCCTATAATTGGACAATATTTTACCCTAGGTTTTCCCCTTGGACCCCCCTTAAATTTGATAAAAAACCTTACTTTTTTGGGTGGCCATAATAGGCTGCATGGTTTACTAAACCGTGTAGCAAAACCATGCAAGGTGTCGAGCACATTAATATTTTGGGTGTTTTTACCCTTTTTCCCTTCCAGAAATAAACCAAATACGCACATTTCTTCCCCATTTCATGCTCTACCTTGATGGATAACCTCCAATATTTCTCACCCTCCATTGGAACTCAATTTTGAAGGGAGATTTATAGGGGAAACTTCAAAATCATGAAAGTAAGTCTTTCTCTCTTTGATTTTATCCTTTTACTTGGGATTTCCTCCCTCTTTCAGGAAGCTCTAAAATGTCCCGAAGTTAGGGTTCGTACCTAGGGTTTTATTTTGTGTCTTTTCGGTAAAATATTATGGTTTAAGGTTGGATTTTACTCCATTGTGGTGCAGCAGTGGCGTAGTAGAATTTTCGCACAACAAATTGGGGGGTTTGACACAAAAGGTAGGTGATTACATGTTTAAGAAATTATTGAGGAGTTATAATGATTGATTTGTTAATTTATCATGTTCCTCATTTGTTGTGTGTGGTGTGAAAACCATTTTTGGCAGCATTAGTTAAGCATTTAGTATTAAAGTTACAGTTTTATTGAAGTTGTGTATTTTTCAAATGTAACTCATGTGATATCTTTTATGGTAGTTTTATAAAATATGAAAGTGAATTATTAGTTGTTTAAAGGGGATTAAAATTCTGGTTAGGTAATATTTATTGTGATTTTGGCCTCAAAATGGGGTTTTGAATGGGTTTTATGTGCAAAACCTTGTTACACTTCTTGAAAGTGTTTTATGAAAATTCTAAATGGGTTATTGAGTTACACAATGTGTGAAAAGGAAGTTTATGTACTTTTTGGGTGGGAATATGTTTTTAAAATGGTCCACTTTTTTGTGAAAGTGCTTTTATGTGATATTTAACATCTTGGAAATGTTTTATAAAATTTCTTAATGGATTTATCGAATTCTGAAAGAGATATGAAACATGTTGTGGGCTGTTTTGGTGTGAGTATGATTTCAAAATGAATTTGAATGTGAAAGGGGATTATGTGACATGGGTGTGGGATTTCTGGTGTGTGTGTGTGATGTGGATGTGGTATTTTCATGTGAAAATTATATTTCATGGCTTGTGGAACTTGTTTGAGCACAAGAGGGAAATCCTGGGTATCTAAGTGGATGGATGTGTACTAGTATGCAAGTGATCCCATGGAGTTTGGCCCCAGTTTAACTTAGAAAGATTTATGATGAAAACACTAACATAACTATCTTGATGATGGTTGGAGACCACTTGGTTATGGTTATGTTCCCAACTAGTGGCTCATGCACGAGAACAAATATTTTTTTGGTTACTTTCACCGAGATACAAGGTACCTGGGACCCACAACGAGCTAGTTCCAAGGGGTTATCTCTTGTTTCTTGTGCTCATTAGATGATCTATGATTACCATTGGCATATGGTATGTCTTTTCTGGAAAATTCAGAAGCTTTTTCATTCTATTTTAAAAGTGCTGATTCTTTAAATTAGGCCACTTGAAAACTGTTTTTATTTAAAATTGAATCTCTTTAAAATTATTAATAGCATCTCATGTTTATAAAAACTTGAAAGATTTTCATCTTTGAATGTTTATCACATGGAATAATTTAGTGGTGGAATCCTACCAAGATTTTGGTCACACCGTACTTACACATTTGGGTGTAAGTAGTCTTGGTTATTTTCGTCGCATGTTTGGGTACAAATTTTTGTGCTAATGGTTTAGGTTTTTATAGGTCCTTCATGATGCAGTGTTGTGGAGATGGCTTAAGAGTGGTGCCTCTTGACATTAATAGGTTCTTTGGATGTCCATTTTGGGCTTCTTAATTTTTTATAGTCTTTGATATTTTTTTTAAATTATGTAATCCAATTATAAATTTTTGTAAAAGATGGTTTGTTTTGGAAAATCCAAATTTGTTATATTGGATTTGTTTGTTCTTTTATGTTTATAAACTCTGGTAAATAATTCCCAAATTTCATTATATGATACCCAGGAACTTGTTCCATCCCATGGGGATCAGGAATGACCTTCAGACCTTTTTGTAGATAGTGTCGGGTGCCGGTTTTGATGGATATCAGATTCAGTTCGTGACAAAATTGTATCAGAGGGAGGTTCACTCTCTTTGGGTCATGTTATTTGGGGAAGAGTCTGGATAGTATGGAGTCAGTATTGTTGAGTATTTACATTCCTATTATGAGCAGGGTTCCTGGCTAGCACACCTCATGATGTGATTCAAGTCTCCAGGGGAATTCAGGATTTATCTGAGTCTTTTGGTTTTCTTGGTTTGATGAAGATTAGGGGAAATGAAAAGGGAGTTTGGATAATAGTCTCAGTGAGATCACATGGCCTAGAAAGCCATGTGTATCTAGGTATATTTCCCTAGAACACTATATTTGATGGTGAAGCGATAGGCGTATGGCTACCAACCATATGTATCAGTCACCCAATGAAACTAGTTTCCTCTAACATTGTCTCGTGTCTCTTCATGTTGGAATCTTGGAACTTGGTTTTAACAAAAAAAGACATGATTTAAGAAATATGATCTTTAATGAAATGATTTTTTAGTGAAGAAGAATTGTCTTGATTTTTGAAATTGTAGAACTGAATTTTCATTATTTTTTTGAAATAGAATATGGTGGGTTTACACCTCTTTTGAAAGAAGGAACTGTGTTAAATTCGGTTTTGAAAAAAGTGTTTTCAATAGAGTTATCTAAACAATTGAAAGGTGTTTTAATGGGATTGAATGTTTTGGAGGTCCAATGTGGTGTTTGGAAATTGAATTTTATTTGGAAACTAGAGATCTTTTGAAATCTTTTATGAAACTTTGTAATCTTGTTTTAAAATGAGAAGAGTTGATTTCCCAATTTAGTAGGGATCTATTAAATGGAGCTTTTCATGAAATTAGAAGTGTTTTGAAATGAGATGAAATGTTTTTAAATTAATTTACATGAATTGAAAGCAAGTTTTTACTGAATGATTGGTGATATTTTGAGAAGTTTTATGAATCAATGGAACCTTTTTTTAAATAAGAATAGATGAGTTTTCAAAGGAATGGGGGTTAATGAAAGGGAGTATTCATAAAACTGGGAGTGTTTTGAAATGAGATAAGATGTTTTAAAATTAATGTATATGAATTTAAAGTGAGTTCTTATTTTAATGAATGTGACTTTCAATTTTTTTAATATGTAAATTTTGATTTTGATTTCCTCATTAGCAGTCTTGAGAAAAAATTAAGTATTGGTTGACTGTTTTGGTTTTGAAATGTGGAAAGAATTTTTGTTTTAACCTTTGGTATTTCCATGGGAAACCACAATCATGGGGTTACATGGGATGATGGATGGTTAATGGAACAACTATATGAGTGATGTGATGGATATGAGGAGGAAGCTCAGTTTGGCACAAAAACATGCATGTGTGTGGCCCATAGGGTACCATTGGTGGATACGGTAACTGCTAAACCATTTATTTTCAAAGAGATGATTTTAAAGGAAAACATGATGTCTTGATGCCCAGTTTGTGATGGTGTGTCTTATGTGTTTTTAAAAAATTTATTGTTATGGGATGTTTTGAGTCCTGGTACCCCTCTTTTTTGAATGGTGTTTTGGGTTTGTGTTTGGTTGGTAAGTTGGGCTGAAGGGCTGGTTAGTGGTCTCTTCTGAGAAAAGTTTGGGAATCCTTTACGGTGGTTCCCCTAATCTGTTCGGTTCTGGTTTGTGGCATGTTTTGAATAATGGAACAGCTTGGTTGGGTCCTCAGGTTCTCTCATTGGATAAGGTATTCCCCCACTAAGAGTTAATTCACGACTGAAGTGCATCCCAAATTGTTTATCCATTAGAAGATCCTCTAGTTGATCAATATAAGGAATATTTTTCTTTATATTTTTAGATTGAGTCTACACCCTTTCCTTTCTTTGTTTTTTTGGTCCTCTTGTTGTGGAAGAGTGCTCATTGAATGTTTAAAGATACCTTAGTTTCTTATTTTACCTGATTCATCGAACGTGAAAGTAGTCTTGGGTTGTTGGTGTGGATGGTGTTTAAGAGGGCCTCTGGGTCCTTCATAGTCACTTCGATGTAGGGGTTCATGTTAAACCACCAGCATAAAAAATATGTTCATGAGAGGCTATTATGGCCACTTTCCAGAATTGTGTGATGTTTGGGAATGTTTCATAAGGTCCTTCTCACTACTGGAAAATGACCCTATACCCACAGTTTTTCAAAAACCGTTGGTATATAGATTGGATGGGAACATATACCCACATATTTGGAAAACTGTGGGTATAGGTTGGAAATTTTCTCCTATACCCATAGTTTTTGAAAAACTGTGGGTATAGGGTTTTTTCAAGACCTATAACCACAGTTCACAAAACATTGCGAGTGCAGGTCATGCTTATACCCACGGTTTTCCAAAACCATGGGTATATATTTCCCACGTTAAGGCAGAAAAAAATTCCACGGGACAGAAAAAAATTCACAGGAACACCTGTTTCCACAGTTTTCCACCTATAGCCATGGTTTAGATAAGTATATATAAGTAAATATATATTTATATACCAATAATTTTATGTGGTGTAGTGGTTAGGTGCGTGAATCATATACAGGCAGTCGAGGGATCAAAACCTACAGTCGATGATTTTTTAAAACCTACACCCACAATTTCAAAACTGTGCTTATAAGGTTAATAACATAGTCCCAAATAGGTATTCCCATGATTTTATAATTATGGGTATATAATTTTATAACCATCAGTATATATTACATCTACATTGATTCCTTAACTAGCCACTGTTCTCAAAATCATGGGTATATCCTATACCCATGGTTTGGGAGGATATACCCACAGTTTAAAACCATGCGTATAGGTGCATTTTCCAATAGTATCTCTATGTGTTGTTTCTAACAATAACAATGGTCATGTTCAGTGACGCCTTGTGATTTCATGTGCTTGTTTGAATTTAAATGTGAATTTTTACACTGTTTTTTGAGTCTTTGTTTTGTCAGAGGTGTGTCTCCTTTCAGGAAATATCGACATCCTTTGTTAAGAGAAAGATGTTTCTATATATCCTTTCCTCTTTCCATTTATCATCTGAAGAAACAACGGGTGACGTGTGTGCATCTTCTAAGATCTTGTTTCAGTGAAATTTTGGGTTAGGGTAAAATGAGTTTAGAATGTGTTATGTCTTGGTGAACCCATATGGGATCAGGGTATAGTTTTAATGGCATAGAAAGGAGAATTTATTTTTGGGGGTTTCCAATGCCTAAATGCGAGGCTGAAGATGCTTTAATCAATTGAGCTCCATCCATAGGTCTCAAAGTGAATCTAGTGTGTATTCAGGGGAAATCCTAGGGTCGTTCAATCCCTTGTACACATTTTTATCCTCAGTATGAAATATGGGAATAGTTTAAACCTCTGGTGTAGTCATCTTGCTTTTTTTTCCAGTTCAATGGAAAGAGGTGGGAGGACCTCGTGACCATGTTATCACCTAATGTCATTACTTACATCTTTTGTTTCCATTGAGTTTTGGAGAATGGTTTGAAATTTGGATAGACAGGTTGAGTGCATGGTTAGTATTAACCATGTCTCAGACAACCGGGAAGATAGAAGAATCCCCACGGTTAGCACACAATTTCCCAAACTGTGTGGACTAAACGTGTAGCCACCACGACTCTTTATATTATGGGGTATTTCTATGTCATCCCATGCTGGTTAGTTAATATATTTGGTTATTATTGTGGGGATACCTACTAGGAGTCTTATTTAAGTTCTTTTGGAAAGGTCTATTGGAATTCTACCCCATGTACTGGGGAGTCCATTCGGGCCTCCCCCTATTAGTGTCCTGATTCTGTCTCGAGAAAAATTTAAGTCGTCTCTTATAGTGGAGAGCCTATTTGTGGCTAATCATACTAGTAAATCATATTTTATAATTGGTACTTTATTGTTGGTAGGTAGTCTCATTTGGAGACATCTAACTACCAACATCTTCCTTGGGTAAACGTTGGGATTGGAGAGCACCCAACCGTTTAGTTAAAGCAAGGTAAGTGTAACCTTGTTTGTTATTGTTGTTCATTTGGGAAAATTTCTTGAGTATTGTTCGGATAGTGTCTAACAAGTTTTATTTTTGGATAAAGTTTTAATGTGCTTGATTGTTTCAGGAAAGTGGTGTAAGTTTTGGTTTGTGAGAGTATTCCTTCTTTAATTGATCACTGGAGGTGTTTTGGCCTTTCAGGGGTGGACAAAACTTGGAAAAGGAGTACATCTTGGTTTATCAGTTGGGTTTGGTTTTTGATTTTGGCCTTGATGTGTCTCTCCAAGGGTGGAAATATTTATGGTGTGGAGAATTGTCACACCCTAATTTTGGATTCTATAGTTTGTTTCAATTCCTCTTTCGGTTCTTAGCTTTCTCTTGGTTTCCGGGTGTTTCAGGTTTGCAATTTTGGTGTCTATTGTGTTCTTGATCTATGAGCTTAGTCTTGGGGGGTATTGTATAGTACTTGGACTCCTATTTTTTCAAAGTAATGGTATGAGGTTGTGGTGTTTTGGAGTTGGATTAGTGTTGGGAAAAGAATCCCCCAAGGTATCATTGAATCTTTTTTGACTTGATTGTGTTTGTTGAGAAAGTGAGCCTCCATGTTGTGTTTGTTGACAAAGTAGACCATGTTGTAATTTTTTTTGGAAAAAGAGTGTTTTAATGGTGAAAGGATGAGTTCAAGATATGTTGTTAAAAATCCAAGATTTATTGAAGAACCTTGACAAATGAATGGATGATCTAGAGGCTATACAAAAAAGAGCAAATACAAGGTGGCACCATTTTCCAATGTTTGCCAAATTTTTGGGCCTCAAAATCGAAAAATGGAGAAAAGTGTTTTTATCAAAGGGACTTGTGCGCTATTGTCTTGGAAGCTTAGAAACTTGTGTTCCATATTTTTTTCAAGATCAGAACATAAAAATATGGCAAAGGAAAGAGGGGCTCCCAAGTTTTGGTTTGGGCGTGCAAGTGACTAGGGCGATAGAGGCTCAGGCGGCTGGACTTGCGCACTGAGAGAGGACTTGCGCGCTAGCGCTTAGGGTACCCAAAATTCCTATAAATTGAGGAATAAACCTCCTCAGTTTTTGGAGAGTTAAACAATTAGAGAAAATTATAGATCCAATCATGTAGGTGGTTTGGGCACACAAGTGGTGGTTTGGTCATGTGAGTATAAAGATATTCAGAAGTTGCACGCCAATTGATATTTTCCTGCCAATACTAGTTTGGGAGTAAAAGGGTTTGAGTTGCCCATGTTTTGGGTTCAAGAAGGGTGTTTCATGAAAGTGGTTAGGTGATACTTGTTTTCCAGGCTTGAAGAAGCCCGACGGGCATTAGAGAAGTGCGCCAAGCATAGAGAAGCGCACCAATCATTATAGGATTGTGTGAAAAGTGGAATATTTCATGGTACATCTATGGCAAAGTTGTATTAATTAGTGGATGAAAGTGGAACTTCAACATACCATCCACATACATAGGAAGATGAATTCATTTGTGATAATTAAGGGACCTACAAGTCTTTAAACTGTGAGGGGATCTTCTGAAGAAGCAGTGAGCACACTTCAGTTGAGAGAGCAGTGAGATTTCATATTGTGAGTGGTTGTAAACCAGGAGGGATAGTGATTCAACTTCAAAATTTGTAAAAAATAGTGCACTTTTAGTGGATTTGGTACATCGACACATCACTGGTGTATGCTCCTTGGGCATAGCCAAATGAGGTTAATCCAAGTAAAAATTGCTATGTCCTGTGTATGATTTAGTTTCTGTTTATACTTTGCTACAAGAAAGAGAGAGAAGATTTTCTTGCTTAACAGTGAAGCAAGATCAATAGGGGATGTTTTTTTAATCTTTCATACCCTGATTCACCCCCTATCAGGGTATCTAACCCAATGGACTTAACAATTAGTGTCACTCCTAGTGGAACCACTTGTGGGGTATGATGTTGAGGTGGTTTGTACTCCAGATTCGGGTGAGTTTTGTAGTGAAAAGAGTGATTTGTTTTTTGAATTTATCTCCCCTATCATTGTCCTATCTTTCCCGCTATGTTTCCCCACTATACACCCTGACATTGGAAGAAAAAAAATCACTTTTTGGGTGTCCAGAAGAGGCTGCATGGTATGGCCGCAAGGTTTACTAAACCATGCATCCAAACCATGCAGGGTGTCCAGAACATTATTAGTTTAGGTATTTTGACCCTTTTAATATCCATAAATATACCAAATCCTCCCATTTAATCCCCATTTCATGCCCTACCTCCATGTACAACCTCCACGCTATCTCACCCTCCCTTAGAACTCAATTTTGAAGAGATATTTGATAGGGGAAACTTCAAAATCATGAAAGTAAGCCTTTCTCTCTTTGCTTTCATCCTTATCCTTGCGGTTTCATCCCTCTTTCATGATGTTCTAAAATGTCCAGAAGTTAGGGTTCATACCTAGGGTTTGATTTGTTGTATTTTTGGTCAAATATTTGGGTTTCAAGTTGGATTTCACTCCCTTATGGTGCAGTGGTGGTGCGATTGAAGTTTCACAAAATGAATTAGGGGTTTTGACCCAAAAGGTAGGTGATTACATATGTAAGTAATTATTTATGAGTTATATTGATTTATTTATTAATTTATCATGTTCCTAATATGTTGTCTGTGGTGCAAAAACCATTTTTGGCAGTATTAGTTAAGCATTTAGTATTAAAGTTACATTTTTTCTTGAAGTTGTGTATTTTTCAAATGTAACTCATGTGATATCTTTTGTGGTAGTTTTATGAAATATAAAATTGATTTATTAGTTATTGAAAGGGGTTTAAAATTTTGGTTAGGTAATTATTTAGTGTGATTTTGGCCTCAAAAGGGGGTTTTGAATGAGTTTTATGTGCAAAAACTTGTTATAAGTCTTGAAAGTGTTTTATGAAAATTGTAAATGGGTTGTTGAGTTACAAAAAGTGTGAAAAAGAAGTTTATGTACTATTTGAGAGGGTGTATTTTTTTAAATGTTTCACTTTGTTGTGAAAGGGAAGTTATGTTATTTTTACCATCTTGGAAATATTTTATAAAATTTATTAAAGGATTTATCAAATTGTGAAAGAGATATGAAACATGTTGGGGGTTGTTTTGGTGTGTGTATGATTTAAAAATGAATTTAAATGATAAAGGGGATTATGTGACATATGTGTGGGTTTTTTGGTGTGTGTGTGATGTGGAAGTGGTATTTTCATGTGAAAATTTTATTTCATGTCCTGTGGAACTTTTTTGAGCACAAGAGATAAAACCTGGGTATCTAGGTGGGTGGATGTGTACCAGTATGCTAGTGATCCTGTGGGGTTTGGCCCCAGTTTCACATAGAAAGTTTGATGATGAAAACACTAAAAAAACTACATTGATGATTTTTGGGGACCACTAGGTTATGGGTATGTTCCCTACTAGTGGCTCGTGCATGAGAACATATATTATTATGCTTACTTTCACCGAGATACAAGGTACCTAGGACCCACAATGAGCTTGTGCCTAGGGGTTATTTATGCTTTGTTATACTCATTAGATTCTCTATTAATAACATAAACATATGATATCTTTGGCTGGAAAATTCATTATATTTTGCATTCTATTTTAAAAGTGTTTATTCTTTAAAGTAGGCTACTTGAAAACTATTTTTATTTTAAAGTTTCATCTCTTTAAAATTATTAATAGCATTTCATTTTTATGAAAATATGAAAGATTTTTATATTTGAATGTTTATCACATGAAATCCTTTAGTGGTTTTATCAATCTAGGCTTTTTATAACACCCTACTTACACCTTTTGGTGTAAGTAGACTTAGTTATTTTTTTCATAGGTTTGGTTACAAATTTTTTTGCCAATGGTTTTGATTTTAGTGGTCCTTAGTGATGCGGTGTTGTGAAGATGGATTAAGGGCGGTTCCTCTTTCCATGAGGAGGTTCTTGGGATATCCATTTTGGGTTTATTCATTTTCTATAGTCTTTCATAATTTTTTTAAATTATGTAATTCAATTCAAATTTTTTGTAAAATATGGTTTGTTTTGAAAAATACAGATTTGTTATATTGTATTTTTTTTGTTGTTTTATGTTTATAAACTCAAGTAAATCATTCCCAAATTTCATTATATAATACCTAGGAACATGTACCAGACCATGGTGATTGTGAATACCCTTAGATCCTTATCATGGATCGTGTCGGGTGCCAACATTGACAGAGACCAGATTCGGTTCGTGACATACCTTGAGAATAGAGAGAAACTACCATGAATTGATCTTCTAAAGTTAGGGGTTGAACCTGATCAAAAAGAAGCTTCAAGTCCCTCAATGGATACTCTAGTAAACCTTAGGTTACTGTAAAAAAGTTGGAAGAAGAAGTGATTTGGAGGGATTTCTAGGTATTTATAGGCACTCTATAAAATATAAGACCACGTTTAATCCCACAACACCACAATGCATGATGGTTAGACCACGTCACAACCTCCCAGACCTTGGTTAAGAATAGGGGTGACATAGAAGGGACAACATCCCAATGATAGGAACCAAGATATTTCCAATATAGTCAAAAAATGTCTAATAACCATAATGAATATACTATTTTATAAGTTAGGGGCTGCAGTGGAGCTAAGACCACCACACTATAGATCTTCACTGCACAAAAAGGCTAAACTAAAGCTGACCTCCATGCCATAAGGGTATTAATTTTGGTAGAACTGAACAAACTGACCCTTGCATAACTCCATGCTATAGCCTTAGATTCCACACCATAGAGATCAAATTAATATAAGGCCTACATTGTATCCCATGCTTCATGATGCTGCCATGATGAATTTGGAAGTGTAATTAAAAAATTTCTTTTAATACCCCATGTCTCAACCAGCTCTTCCATGCCGTAATGAGACCACTCTTTGCTGCAACTGACCCCTCCCTAGAGTAGTACCCTATAAAATTACAAAAAAAAATTAGAAAAATAAAGTTCACATCCAAAACCGTAGGAAATGAAACTACTAACTCCTAAATATAAAATGAGAGCATACCAAATCCTATAGTATATTGAAATTCTCACCACCATAAAATGTTTTTTTACCCACAAAGTGCTCAGGATTATAGAATCGTAAAGAGGGAAGGACACTTCTACCTCAACAATGATTTACACTCTAACATATCATAGATATCTCATCCACTATACCACAATACATAGAACAGAGGAATCATTTTACCATGCAACACCTTATCCTAGTGATCCATAATTTGAATTGGTTGTTCAACCAAAGTGGTGTCAGGATCAAGATCAATATCCTCACATTCAATCAAATGTAAATTTTCTGGTTTATACATCCTCAACTAGAAAACCTAAAACACTTCATGAATAAAAATCAATTGAGACATAAATTCTAACAATTAATCAAAATTTATTATTTTCTTAATGATCTCAAAGGGGACAATAAAACTCAGTACCGAATTACCATTCTTACCCAACTAATGGTGTCTGAAGTGAGGTGAATCTAGAAGAAATAAATAATCACCAACCTATAACTCAAGTAGATGATGATTTCAGTAAACATAGAATTTATAATGACCCTATTTCATGACCAATATCTTCTAGATCAACTATAAATTTTTTATCATCTTCTGAATAAGGCTCTAACCAACCAAGGAACACTCTCCCAACTCTGCCAAGCATGAGGGAGATCTATATGGAGACCCATAAAAACTTTTATGGGTGATATATTTATTAATTCTTGATAACTACTATTATAGGTAATTTCAACCATAAAAAGATTACTTTCCTAGGAAACACCAAAATCAAGCACACATTCTTGGAGAAAATCCTTACGAATCTGAATACTTATCTATATCTATCCATCCTTATATATATGATACATCATGATTGATTCCAACTAAGAATATGTAACTTCTTACAAACCTTTATAAAACCTAGATGTGAACCATATATCACTATAATAAATTATAATAGATGGAACCCCATGAAGTCTCACAACCTCTAAACATACATGTTCTTGTGTTGTTATACCTCCACCATTTCCTTAACAGGAAGGAATTGATCCAATTTTATAATCCAATCAATGATCACCCAAATTGAATCCTACCCACTAGGAGTATATGAAAAAATGATTATGAAGTATATAGAAATATCATGCCACTTACATATTAGAATGGGAAAAGATTTCAACAAACCAGTAGGTCTCAAATGATACACCTTAATTATATAACAAGTAAGGCACCGTGACATGAAATCTACAATATAACACTTAATACATAACCACTAATACCGAAAATATCATATCATTATACATATTAGTATTCTTATGGTGAACATACCAGTAATATAGATGTCCATCAGGTATAAAATACTACCACAAAGATATAAGAACAACCAAATTTCCTCAGAAACACAAAGAACCAATGAGAGATTGAGACCACTCATCCGAGGTCTCCTACCCATTTAGTATATTTCTCAAGCACTATAAATTTTTGTATGAAACTTTCAAAAGATATATATACTATTAAAATGATTATTTAGATTTAACAAAGATAAGAGCACCTTCCCACCAACCTCTTCTACTCCCAAAATCATCTCAGTGAACAAACTCATCATAGACATCTCCTCCCCTAATTCCATTAAGCATTGAGTAGATAATTTCTTGATCAATGCATCAAAAACCAAATTCCCTTTATCAAGTGTATAATAAATATTAAAATCAAAGTTCTATAAATACTCAATCTAGTGTTTTTTTCTCAAGAACATATCCCTATAAGTAAAAATATATTTCAGGATCTTATGATCAGAATATACTATAAACTTATCTATAAAGAGATAGATCCATCATGTTTTGAGTTCATGTATAACTGCTTCCAACTCAATATCATGGGTATGATAGTTCTTCTCATGATGATGTAAATATAAAGATCCATAGGCCACCACCTATTCCCATGCATCAAGACACACCCCAATACTCTGCTTAATGTATCATGGAAGATTTCATAACATGAACCCTTTTATGGAAGAAGAAGAACTGGAGATGAATTCATCGATATACTTAGTAACTTAAAAGATCTATTATATTTTTCATTACACTCAAAATTTAAACCATTTTGAGTCAATGTTTTCATCAGATATTCAATCTTGGAAAAATCATGAGAAAAATTCTTGTAGTAACCAACAAAATCTAAGAAACTACAAATATCAAACAAATTTCTGGTTTACTCCTTGGAAATTATTACGTATATATTTTTAGGATCCAATGAGGTGAATATCTTAGATTTAACATGCCCTAGAAAATTAATAATTGGATCCAAAATTCCAACTTTTAAATCTTACCATAAAAAATATGTTCTCTCAAGTTTCTATGGTTGATATCCAATTGATCTATGTGTTCCTCCTCAAACATATAGTATACCAAAATATCATTAAATAACATGACTAAAAACGAGTCCAATAAATACTGAAATATTTGGTTAATAAACACTATAAACACCACATTAGAATTAGTAAGACCAAATGGAATAACTAAAAATAAACATGCCCATACCGGCTCCTAAAAAATATCTTAGGTATATCCTCTTCTTAGACTCTTAATGGGGGATACCCTGACTGAAGGTCTATCATATAAAATCAATGATCCCCTCTAAGTTGATCTAAATGATAATCAATTCCGGGAAAGGGATACTTGTTCTTAAAGGTCACCTAATTTAACATTCACTAATCCACATAAAGTCTAAGGCTTCAGTACGCCTTCTTGTAAAAATAGAAAGGTAAATCCCATAATGAATTGCTAGGGACAATAAATCCCTTAAACTCAAGGTCCAAAAGATGAAATTTATGTATTATAAATTCAGTATGTTCCATGCGATAGGACTACATAGATATGGGGATCATACTATGAAGTAGGCCAATTGCGAATTATACCTTCTCTATAGTGGTAACCCAGATAAATCATCCAAAAATACCTCAAGGTATTATCTCACTACTATCTGAGTATACTTCTAAATAAATATCCAATGAAATCAATGGACATGTTAGATAACTAGCATGATATCACTATAACCTAATGAATAATAGGCCCCACCATCCCAAATCTAGAACCCCACTCACCATAAAAGACTTGAGTGAATCCATCAGGAGATAGAAACTGAACTCATCGATGTTAAAAGTTGATCCGAGCCTTAACACCTATCATCTAATCCATTCCAACAATCAGTTTGAAGATATCAAAATCAAGAACTAAGAAATACCACACCACTTCAAAGTAGATTATCATCACCCGACAAGTGGGACATATGTAACCTTGTTCATACCTCTTTCCCAAAGGCGTATAAAGATCCAAAAGAATGGAATAATCTCCAAACACAATCCCAAAAAATTAATTAAATTTTATGATATAAAATAACGAGTATCACCAATATCAAATAAATCAATCACTATTTAGGATGAAATATACACTATACCTTTAATAGTAATTGGCTTTTCCTCAGATTTCGCCGGAGCATGCTCCACTGCATAGAGACATCTGGTCTCAGATCCTGCATGATATTTTTTAGCCACATTTAAATCAACCTTGGTATGAAGGTAAGACCCAATGCCCTTTGATTCATTAGAATGACCCTTTAATCCCTTGGTGACACTAGATATGGCCTTACTACCTTGGTACATCCTTCTATAAAAACCCATGAAATGACTAGGTTTTACACAATTATGAAACATTTAGGGTGCTTATATGTAGTTAGGCTTGGTATGAATAGGAACACTGATATAAAAAACCTACTGCTAACCTTACAAATCCCCTAAAATTATACCTGATAAAAGATAAACATCTCAATGTTTCCTTTTCTATCTAGAAGACACTCCATAGATAAAAACTGTAGCTATCTAATCTCAACACAATCCTTTTTTATAGATATGTATGTCTCATCCAAATATGCTCTATACCCCACCACAAAAAATAATAATAAGGAATAATACAATCACTATCGACTGAATATAATCCCGTAACCCAATCTCAAACATATGTGATTTTTGGTAGTAATTAGTAAAAATATCAGGTGCTAGGTGTACCAACTTAGTGAAATAGGTGGAATACTCCAAAAATTTATGATTTTATTTCCATAAGTGCAAAACTTCTCAAGTCTTAACCAGGTGAAATATTTCATAAAAAACCCCTGAATAAAGATTTGTTTGGCAGAAGTCCATACACGATTCTAATTCAAATTAGCTTATATAATAGATTCCCACCATATCCTTCCCATGGGCTACAAGAATATACATGGAAAATACCACCTTAGAGTCCTTAGTCATTTTTAAAAACTAGAAGATCCTATCCATGAACTCAATACATTACTTAGGTTCATAGGTGTAACACCCCGACCCTAGTTACCAAGAGTTAGTGCCTTATTACGTAACATTGTCATGATCACAAAAGATCAAGTCTCAGAAGACCAATTAGTTTAGTAGCCTTGGAAACACTAGATACATTCATAAATGTTACATTACATCATAAAGTGAAAAATCACAATAACATAGTATCCATAGT
The DNA here is from genome assembly GCA_963277665.1 of Viscum album. Lineage (NCBI taxonomy): Eukaryota > Viridiplantae > Streptophyta > Magnoliopsida > Santalales > Viscaceae > Viscum > Viscum album. The sequence continues at coordinate 1,715,270,939 of OY728157.1, forward strand.
CCACACTCATATCCCGTTCAGAATATCCCTGCAGGTCAGTCATAAAATATTTCTTCACATCCTGGGAAAAATAAAACATAGAAAGAGGTGAGCTCAGATGCTCAGTAAGTATAACAATATAGCGGAAACTTTTATAAATAAACATAAACATTTAATGAAATGTATAAATAAAACAAAAGCCTTTTAAACTTGAACTTCAACATAATATAACAAAAGTAAAATGAAATAATTCCATTTACTTATTCACATGGATATTCTACTATTTGAATAATCACATGCAATATCAAGAACCACTTTCATAATGACGGAATGCATAATGCCAGACTATCATAACCATGTAGCCAAGGCCTCTTGCCAAGAATACAAATAAGATTTTGTCAAGGCCTTGTGCCAAGACACTAGTTTGTCTCATGAGACCTACAGATGCATCAAGGAGCTATAGAGGACTCCACCTGTCACTTATTAATTCCAATGCATTCCTTATATGAAAAGGTTTAAACATATCATAAACCATAACATACTTGTATCACATAAAACATGCATAAATGAAACATAAAATTTCTACATTTCAATAACAGGATATCAATACAACACATTGATATAATAAAACCATTTTCAATACCAAATAAAATAAAAGTAAAACTTGGTATTTATTTTTCATTTTAAAAAAAAGTTATGTCTTGTAGAGGAAGCTGAAACTCAAATAATGGTCACAGCGGCGAAGAAGTCATTGTCGCCGCATACGTACGACAAAAAAAATTCCATTTTTTTGTTTAGTAAAATGCTTCATATAAAAATATTCCTTTTGAATAAACGTAAAATTTAAAGGGGTTTATACACCGTATAAAATAATGTTGTGTATAAAACAAAATATGCCTCAATGAAAGGGGATTGAGACGAAGTCCCTTACCTTGTGTCCAACTTGGCTCGATCGTTATTTAATCTCATGAATAATAAACTAGAGTTAATATCTACTTGCTTAATAACCTTTTTCAAGTTCATTATCCCTTTTATATCACTTATTACCATGTTATGAAAATTATGTTGTCATTTAAGTTAATAACGGTCGTTTTGTTGATCTTTGGTACATGAGTCAACAATAAACTTCTTATAATTACAAGTTGTTTATGTGGTAGAATATCCATTATCTCCAGAATTATATTCATGATGTAGATATCATATATATAATATATATCAAGTATATACATGCATTTATACTATTACATAACATTTAGAGGTAAGAAATGAAATGCACCGTTCATGGAGACGGTAAGCCGTACATACGTATGAACGCTACTTTTATTTCTATTTCGTATTTAATGGTATGAAATAATAATTATATAAAGGTATATTATAATTCCAGTATAATATCATATATAATATCATTAAATCCATCCTTTATATGTCCCACATATTCCATTAACGATTCAAATCACTTTGAGGGGGTGGTAGTCCGCACTTCCTAAAATGAAATTATCACGTTTACTCATAATGGAAATATTAAAGGTATGCCATAAATAAAAAATACAGAAGCATAAGGAAAACATAAGCATATAATATATAAATATATTGACATATTAATGGCCACCATGAGATGTGTTAAAAGAATATTGAACAATCATCGTTTCATGAGGCAGTAATTCACCACCCACAGAAACAGTATGTTCTTTAACCATTAGACGAAGGTGTGTGTAAGTGTAAATCAAATAATTATCATAAACACATCATATTATATTTAATATACTGGTTTTGTTACAAAATAATGGAATTAAAAGAGTTTAAGGGGTTGGATAAGCAAAATAAAACAAAAGAACATAAGAGAAGACATTACCTTAAAATCGGGTAGCTCTTTTTGATTTGAGCCAATGACTTCCTTGGGAAGACTTCTACCCAAATTGAGGATTCTAGGATTAAGAGAGGAAAGTTGGGAGAGTATTTGGGTAGAGGTTGGCTGAGAAAAATGTCTTGATGGTTTGAATAAGGTGGTAGAGGTGGGGGCCTTTTATAAGAGTAGAAGAGGGGCACTCTTAGAAAGTCATGAAATGTTACATTATTATGAAGTGATTTTCGGATTTAAAAGGTCCCAAAATTATATATTTTGAGGATAAGGTGATAAGGGTTTGAAATATACTCATCCAATAGGTATTTTACAAGTGTAAGTCTTATATTTTACATTATCTTTTCATTTTATTTAAATCGTTAATTAATGAGGTAATCGCTGCATCATAATGGTGTCATAAAAAATTTAATTTATTTAATGTCTAAAAATTATAAACAAAATACCATGATGTTGGAAATATTTTTTTTTCCAATGACTATTTATAGTAAAAAATATGACTTTTATTACCCCATGTAAAAATTGTTTTAGTAAAACAATACATGTTTGTGACACTTATTTTTACTTTAAATAAAATGTTATTAATGTCATTTTCTTACCCAAGTGGCTCAATGGGGTCCCCAAGTTGACCCATGGATTGTCTTGGTCTTCCATGACTCATCCAATAAGTGTAGGACAAGTTTCAAGATATTTTCATATTTTTATAATATCATTTTTACATTAAATTTCACTAATCACCTTTAATCGCGATTAATAAAACTTAAAAGTTACTATTCACCAAAAATTATTTTCATCCCATTGAACCAAATTTTACTTACTAATGAAAACCATGTATGTCAGATTTTTTAAATTCAATACACATAAGTGGTAATGTTTCATTTACACGAAAAATTAGTTTTTTAACTACCACTTAGTGGTTTCACTATTCATCAAAAATTGAAGTTTTTCAGAACAATACCAAAAATTTACCCTAAGCTATATTTGATATTCAGAATTAAAAAATGATGTATATTTTACAAAATTAAAAACATATAAGTTTCATTAAGTAATTTTATAATTAATTCCTGCTGTCATAACAAACATCGTGTTTTTAAGAAACAATATATATCAAACGATTGACAATTGTTTATGTCCAATTTCAAAGTGAAATTAATTATAATGACCACCATTGGATAAAATGGTAAAATTATATTCTAATTATACTTTAAAACCACTCAATAGTATAATTTAACACTATAAATTATTTTGATTAAAAATGTTGTTTTTAAGTATTTTTCACTATTCATCGAAAATTGGAAGTTCTCGGAAAAATAAAAAAAAATCAACATGGGATAATTTCGATATTCCGAATCCAAAAATGAAGTCCATTCTGAAATATAAAATTTATATAATTTCAAAATGTGGGTATTACTATTCATACCAGCTTCTTTGATTTGTCGTAGTGTGTTAGAATCTCAAACTAGCGTACAATGCAAGCTATTGAATTATTGAAAGAGAAGCATATCATGGAAGCTTGGGGTGTTACATTCTCCCCTCCTTCAATAAATTGTGTCCTCACAATTTTAAAATGTTCTTAGAAAATAAAAGGTTGAAAATAGAAAATACCTTTGTGGAAAACCCATATCGGAAATAGGGTTAATAAAAATATAACTTTAAAAGAAAGAAAGAGAAGTACAAAGATCACAAGAGATAGCCCATACTAGGATTCTATGAAAACATAGATATAGAGGAGAAACAAACCATCAAGGTCTGATGGAGAGTTGTAGAAAATAGGATTAGGATAAAGTTAACTACAAAAAAATCACAAACTTGTGATTGGTTAAACAGTCATTGATTCCCCAGTTGGAAAAGTTTACTGAAAAAGATTTTATTTTAAGATACCCTTTATAAAGATGAGGAATTTATTTATGAGATTTACTAAGAACATAAGGAAATAAACTTACTTGTCATGTAGACATTCATTTCTTACTAAATTTTTAACACAAACCCATCTTTTACTCCAAAAGGTAATAGAAATCAAAAATATTCTATTTATCCTAATTATATATGGTTCCAAATATTAACACATACCATTTAGATTAGGAAAACTATTTTGTAATAACCAGGGACTTCCTGTAAGATAGTGGTAGGTAATAAAGGCCTGTCTCACTATGGTTGTGGGTTCGATTCCTACAACTTTGTCTGATGCGACGGGTTATCCCCCAACCTATAGGTTGTGTTTTTCCTAAAACTATAGTATTATAATATTTCAAATATAATCATCAGAAATGTTTTAACCTTAAACAATACCATCCAAAGTTCAACATACTCTATTTCAACCTTTATAGTTCTCCAAAATACCTCTGTCCAGACTTTCTCTAAAAGGTCTCTAAATTCCAAAATCAATTCATCAGATTCCCCCAAACAAAGTAAAGTTTCTCTTATTGTCACATACTAATGATATGATTACCTTCATCATATTAAAACCTTAATGAAAACAACAAGTACTGCAGTATAATCCTTATATATATCACATTATTCTTATAACCAAAATATAGTTCTTGAGTCCAAAAACACAAATACAATATTTATTCCACCTAAACTATAGTAAAAGCATAAGATTGGCCTTGCTACCTTGGCCTTTTCTAAGGTAAGTTTCCTTGGCACTTAGGGAATTCATTTGTATAATGCCCCATTTCTCTGCAATTGTAGCATTCAACATTGATAGCCTCTTTCTTTCCCTTTCAATCAAAAGCCTGGTGACCTTTTTCTCTACATTTATAACAAACTCCCATTCCTTTTAGGCAAGTACCAGGGTGATTCTTCCCACAATTATCGCATAATGGAAAATCCTTCTTTCCCTTTTCCCCTTTATCTGTCTATTGTTCCAACGTTCTCTTCTTCTCTTGCTTTACTTTATTGTCATAAGATTTAGAGAATTCATTTTTTGTCTTGATAGAACACGGGACTATATCTTCGTACGATGAGAAAGATTGTGATACTAAAGCTCGACAGAGAAATGGTTTTAACACATAACAGAAATGATCAATCTTAATTCTTGGGTTACGTATATAATTTGTAGCATGCCTCGCTAACCTTGTAAAGTTAGACTCGTACTTTGCGATATTCTCATCCTCCTTTTGCCTTAGTATCAGAAATTGTCTTTCCATATCTGCTCGATGGTCACGAGGAAAGTATTTTTTTAATAAAAGCTCTTTGAAATCCCTCCATTCCATATTTGATACTTCAGCATCTTCCTTCATGTTTTGAATCAATGACTACCATTGATCAACATCTCCAGTGAGGCGGTAAACTGCCATGATAACCTTTTCCCTTTCACTACTCCCCAAGGAATGGAATATTTTATCTAAGGAATTTATCCATTGCTCAGCTACTATGGGATTTGTACTCCCATTGAATGTTGGTGGTTGTTGCATAATGAAGTGGTCTAACATTGATCCTCCACGTTGCAGATCAGGGTGCTCCATATGAGTAAGGTTATTAATCATAACCTGAGTGAGTTGTCCCAGTATGGTGATAAGCTGATCAGCACCAGTTGTATCACCAGATCCATTATAATTATTTTGAGTAGGAGGGAAATCCCTACATGGAGTGCGTGCATTGATACGGTTTCCATTACTTCCACTAGGTGCATTTCTAGAAAATGGCATAAACTAGATCAGTTTATGAATCAAAATACATAATTACATACTTGTAAAACACTTAACATAAATTGAATAGTTTATGGATATAATCCATAATCATAAAAAAAAATTCTTTGAGGAAGTATATAATCATAAACCCTTCATAATGGTTTTTAAATAAATCATGAATTATCCTAAGCATATCCCCCGGGAGTGTCATAACCAAGAGTGCAGCAAGGCCCATTTTCATGCACCAGTTCCCGCTCGAGTCTAGCTCAAAGCGGTGTTTTTGGGTTTTACCCCTAGGTACATCTGTGCCAGAGCTGCCTCTACCTGCTCGTATCTAGACAGGGATGTATTTCTTGGAAAACTCACAAAATCTCTATAATACCAAAATTCTAGGAAGTTTTTATATACTAATCCTCAAAGCCTATCTTAGGGCTATGTGCTATAATCAGAGTTTATCTAAATCTAGCTTTCAAGGTTAGTACTAAACTGCCTCTGATACCAACTATAACGCTCCGAATCCAGTTACCCAGAGTCGGTGCATTATTACGTAACATTGGCATGATCACAAAAGATCAAGTCCCGGAAGACCAATTAGTTTAGTAGCCTTGGAAACACTAGATACATTCATAAATGTTACATTACATCATAAAGTGAAAAATCAAAATAACATAGTCTCCATAGTCCACACTCATATCCACTTCAGAATAACCCTACAGGTCAGTCATAAAATATTTCTTCACATCCTGGGAAAAATAAAACATAGAAAGGGGTGAGCTCAGATGCTCAGTAAGGATAACAATATAGCAGAAACTTTAATAAATAAACATAAAAATTTATGGCAATGTATAACTAAAACAAAAGCCTTTTAAACTTGAACTATAGAATAATATGGAAAATGTAAAATGAAATAATTTCATTTACTTATTCACATGGATATTCTACTAGTCGAATAATCACATGCAATATCAATAACCACTTTCATAATGATGGAATGCATAATTCCATACTATCATAACCACGTAGCCAAGGCCTCGTGCCAAGACTACAAATAATATTTTGTCAAGGCCTCATGTCAAGACACTAGTTTGTCTCATGAGACCTACCGATGCATCGAGGAGATATATCGGGCTCCACCCGTCACTTATTAAGTCCAATGCATTCCTTATATGAAAAGGTTTAAACATATCATAAACCATAACATAATCGTATCCCATAAAACATGCATAAAAGAAATATAAAATTTCCACATTTCAATCACAAGATATCAATACAATACATTGATATAATAAAACCATTTTCAATACCAAATAAAAGAAAAGTAAAACTTGGTATTTATTTTTCATTTTAAGAAAAGTTATGACTTATAGAGGAAACAAAAACTCAAATAATGGTCACGGCGGTGAAGAAGTCATTATCGCCGCATACGTACGACAAAAAAAACATTACCTTTTTTCATTTAGTAAAACCCTTCGTATAAAAAGATTCCTTTTGAATAAACATAAAAGTCAAAGGGGTTTATACACCGTATAAAAGAAAGTTGTGTATAAAACAAAATATGCCTCAATGAAAGGGGATTGAGACGAAGTCCCTTACCTTGTGTCCAACTTGACTCGATCGTTCTTTAATATCCTGAATAATAAACTAGAGTTAATATATACTTTCTTAAGAACCTTTTTCAAGTTCATTATCCCTTTTATATCACTTATTACCATGTTATGAAAATAATGTAGTCATTTAAGTTAATAATGGTCGTTTTGTCGATCTTTGGTACTTGAGTCAACAATAAACTCCTTATAATTACAAGTTGTTTATGTGGTAGAATATCCATTATCTCCAGAATTATATTAATGATGTAGATATCATATATATCATATATATCCAGTAGATACATGCATTTATAATATTACATAACATTTAGAGGTAATAAATGAAATGCACCGTTCATGGAGACGGTAAGCCGTACGTACGCATGAACACTACTTTCATTTCTATTTCGTATTTAATGGTATGAAATCATAATGATATAAAGGTATATTATAATTCCAGTATAATATCATATATAATATCATTAACTCCATCCTTTATATGTCCCACATATGGCATTAATGATTCAAATCACTTTGAGGGGGCGATAGTCCGCACTTCCTAAAATGAAATTATCGCGTTTACTCATAATGGAAATATTAAAGGTATGCCATAAATGAAAAATACATAATAATAAGTAAAACATAAACATATCGTATATAAATATATTTACATCTTAATGGCCACCATGAGAGGTGTTAAAAGAAGATTGAACAATCATCATTTAATGAGGCAGTAATTCGCCACCAACAAAAACCGTTTGTTCTTTAACCATTAGACGAAGGTGTGTTTAATTGTAAATCAAATACTTCTCATAACCACATACTATTATATTTAATATACTGGTTTTGTTACAAAATAATGTAATTAAAAGAGTTTAAGGGGTTGGAGAAGCAAAATAAAACAAAAGAACATAAGAGAAGACATTACCTTAAAATCGGGTAACTCTTTTGGATTTGAGCCAAAGGCTTCCTTGGGAAGACTTCTTCCCAAAGTGAGGCTTCTAGGAGTAAGATAGGGAATTTGGGAGAGTATTTGGGTAGAGGTTGGCCGAGCCCAATGGCTTGAATGTGTGAATAAGGTGGTAGAGGTGGGGGCCTTTTATAAAAGGAGAGGAGGGGCACTCTTGGAAAGTCATGAAATGTTACATTATTATGAAGTGATTTTTGGATTTAAAAGGTCCAAAAATTATATATTTCGAGGATAAGGTGATAACGGTTCGAAATATTTTTATCCAATAGGTATTTGACAAGTTTAAGTCTTAGATTTGACATTATATTTTCATTTTATTTAAATCATTAATTAATGAGGTAATCGCTGCATCATCATGGTGTCATAAAAAATTTAATTTATTTAATGTCTAAAAATTATAAAAAAAATACCATGATGTAGGAAATATTTTTAGCTTTCAAATGATCATTTATAGTCAAAAAATATGACACTTATAACCCCATTTAATTTTTTTTAGTAAAACAATACATGTTTGTGACACTTTTATTTATTTTTTAAATAAAAAGTTATTAATGTCATTTTCCTACCCAAGTGGCTCCATGGGGTCCCCAATTTGAACCATGGATTTTCTTGGTCGGCCATTACTCATCCAATAAATGCAGGACAAGTGTCAAGATATTTTCATATTTTTATAATATCATTTTTACCTTAAATTTCACGAATTACCTTTAATCGCGATTAATAAAACTTAAAAGTTACTATTCACTAAAAATTATTTTCATCCCATTGAACCAAATTTTACTTACTAATGACATCCATGTATGTTAGATTTTTTAAATTCAATACACAGAAGTGGTAACGTTTCATTTATACGAAAAATTAGTTTTGTAACTACCACTAAGTGGTTTCACTATTCATCAAAAATTGAAGTTTTTCAGAAAAATACCAAAAATTCACCCTAAGATATATTTGATATTCCGAATTCAAAAATTATGTCTATTTTACAAAATTCAAAATATATAAGTTTAATTAATTAATTTTATAATTAATTTCCGCTGTCACAACAAACAACCTGTTTTTAAGAAACAGTATATATCAAAAGATTGACAATTGCTTATGTCCAATTTCAAAGTGAAATTAATTCTAATGACCACCATTGGATAAAATGGTAAAATTATATTCTAATTATACTTTAAAACCACTCAATATTATAATTTATCACTATAAATTATTTTGATTAAAAATGTTGTTTTTAAGTATTTTTCACTATTCATCGAAAATTGGAAGTTCTCGGAAAAATACCAAAAAATCAACATGGGCTAATTTCGATATTCCAAATCCAAAAATGAAGTCCATTCTGAAATATAAAATTTATATAATTTCAAAAAGTAGGTATTACTATTCATAATGGCTACTTTGATTGGTCGCGGTGTGTCAGAATCTGAAACTAGCGTACAATGCAAGCTATTTCATTATTGAAAGAGAAGCGTATCATGGAAGCTTGGGGTGTTACAATAAGGTGCCTTGTCACCATGAATGATTCATGGATTCTACTTAGTAAATCTCAGTTCATGATCCACCATTCAACCCTGGTGTCTAATAACCACCTAACCCAATGTCTGAATATCTTGGATTACATCATCCACTAAAGAATGGCCCACTAGAGTATTCACGTATGAAAATTGTCTCATATCTTCCCCACTCACATTTAAAAGAATTATTATAGGAAGAATTGTCAAATAAACCCAATATAATAGCCAATAAGTTTAATAGAAAAGTCCCAAATCATAATACTAGCTTCCAAAATCCAAATTAAATCTTTTAAATAATAATAATTTAATGTAATTGTGGATCATAGGAATGAAATATGACTCTTTAAGAAGGAATATTTATATTTAAATAAACCATATATAAATTTTATTCAAATAACCTCAAACACCAAGTCTCAATATTGGAAAAAATCCTCGTCCACTCATAGTAACTTTAGTTTAGACATAGAAGTGAGCTTTGCAAGATCCTCCCAAACTTAATACAAAAATTATGTTGCTCCTAACATCTATCTACCAATGAAATTAAACCAAACATAGGTAGTGTCATAGAACTTCAGGCTAGATATTCCCTATGTTTCAATTTTGTCACGAACCAACCCAGGTCAACTAGACAAGTCACACAAGAAAAGATTTCACATGGCGAGTTACAAAGAAAAATAAAATAAGTCTCATGTATAACCAAAATAATTAATAGAACATTAGGGTATAATGTGGAAGGAAAAGATACATTCATGAGACAAAACATTTCAAGAGAAATGGATAAACCTAAAAGAAACCGTGATAAAAAACCGCATCTAAAAATTCCCAAAGGTAAAAGTAGGGATTAATAACAAATACTAGTAGGATTTCAGAAAAAAATCTATAAAATGTCTAATTCCATGAAAACATGAGCTCTATATTTAAAAAAAATTGTTTATAAATAAAATATTAAAGATAACTATTTTCTAAAACATATGTTAGTTTTTTATAAAATCATTTAATATTCACATAATCAAGTAATATAAAAAGTATGTGTTAGGAAGCATGAGGGAAAAAGGAAAGCTGGCCTCGATTTACCATATGTTAAGAAAGTGAGTAACCAACCATGAAATATATCATCATGTGTAAAACCAATAATTATAAATAAATTCCAATATATGAACTCTAGAATATAATAAAACATACTATAACTAAATATAAAGAACAAATACAAGCATTATGTAAATGTAACCAATATTAAGTCCCATCACAAAGTCTGTCGATATCAAAACCTATAGTGGTGTTACACATCCAAAAGTGATATGTTCATTTCTTGACACACCCAAGGTTCCCAATGTTATATTCTTCTCTAAAAAATTTAAAAAATATTCTCACATATTATAATTTTTTTATTGCAAATCCTTACCGCTTCCATGCTTGAAAATCCATTTCAGAACCAAAACATCCCTAAAGGAATTTCATCAAATCACATAGAATACTTAAAACTATTTTTAAAGAAAAAAATCTTTAGAAACATGAAACTATTTACAAAAATACACGTTGATATATAATCCATCCATTTAATAAAGGAACCAATGTAATTTTCAAGAACTTCAAGTAATTCATGAGTTATAACCTTTGTATAGAGACACCAACCTCAATAACAGAGAAAAAAAAGAATAATTGATCTCCCAAAGCCCAGTGTTGAACCAAATAAAGAAAGGGATTTAAGGCCTTAAAAAACTCTTTGGGGTTTTGAAGTTTTGAAAGAAAAATTTGAAAGTATAAGTGCTTTAGAGGGGGTTTTGATTATTTATAAGTAATCTGTAAGATAAGAGACCATGATTTAGATCAAAACACTACAAAACTGGATGGTTAGAGAATTTTTCAACCTCCCAGAACATGGGGTAAAAAGGGGAAGACACTAGATGGACTATGTCACAATTTTAGGGACCATGAAACAACCTATATTTTCAAAACCTTTTGTTAGAACAATGGTGTAGACTCTATTTTGTAAGAGAGGGGACTATAGTGCAACCAAGACCCTCACACCACATGGAACCACTACAAGATGAAAGGATACACCATAGTATATCTCCATACAATTGGGTTACCAATTTTTGAAGAACCAACTGAACACACCACTACCGGACTCCATGTTATAGCCTCTGCCTTAACAATGTAGAGCTAAACCGAACATAAGGCATACATTGTAGCCCCTTCTCCATAATAAATCCATAAAAATATAAAAATGGTACCAGAATTCCCCTTATATAACTCCACTATATAGACATATCCTCCATGTCAGAACAATCCCACTTCATGTCATAGACAACCCCTCTATGGAATACTACCCTATAAAATTATAGATAAATTCCGTAAAACTCATAAAAACCTCAAAAAATCAAGGAACTCGAACTACCAAATCCTAAATATTAAAGGACAGATTATCAAAGATTTAATTGCATTACATTATATATAATAACTTAATTGATCAATTCTTCATTCAATGTTATAATTTTTGTAAGGGTTTCACATCTTACTTTTGTTTCTGTGTGATATATTCCACATTCACCACTACTTTCTTTTGTGTGATTTTTATACCACCCCCTTTGATATTTTATATCAAGAATAAATTTTTTTCATTTTATTTATAGTTTCATGTGAAGTTATTTATTTCAATGGGTTATGATTCAAAAGTTACCAACATGATAAGGTTTAATGTCACAATATGATCCTTATACGAGATTATTTATGTTTAAGTTTCCTTTGGGGAATTATATGATAATTATATCTTAAAACACTTTTAATTTATTCTCCTTTAGTTATTTTTTGAAATTAAAAGCTTTAATTTCATTTTAATCTCTATATGTACTAAAAATTCTGAAATTATTTTTTTAAGGAAAATATTCTTTGTTTTTCTATTAGGTTAGAAATATTTTTTCCCTTATCCATATTTTCATTAAAACATTTTAAATATTTTTTTACTATTATAAATTGAATGATTAATGTAATATTTTTCCATTCTTTTATTTCTATAAATATGTTTAAAATGAATATTCTTTTCATTTTTGAAACTAATCAATTTTTACTAATGGTGTGAAAGGAATGTTTTTTTAACATACAACACAAAAATGAATTTTACCACTATAATTGCTACTTTTTTATTTTAAGATTCCTTTATAAGTTTACATGGATCCTTTTAAATAAAATATTTTTTCCTAATATTTTAGAATTTTTTTTATATTTTAAATAAGTGATTGTAGAAAAAAAGTGTATTTTACTCAATAAATGTTCTGGTTATATTTTAAGGGTATTTTAATTAATATTAAAATACTTTGATGATTCTTATTATTTAATGAGGGTATACTTAGATGATATCATTAACTATATTTTTTATACTGTTAATTATCATTTTTATAGGGTTAAGTTTTAAAATTCCATATGCTAGTTTTTCTAGTAAAAATAATTATTGATTATTAAGAAATATTGATTTAGTTTTATATCCTATACATATGATAAATGCATTAGACTTATTAAGATATGGAAGGGAAATTAAATTACCCATCTTACCAATGAATTAGTAGATATCATGATACAAAAAAATTTAGGTATTTGGCATATGAATTACCCATTTATGTATGATGTCTTAGAATGAGGCCTCAATGGTATGTTTAAGATGTTTGACATTATACATTCCATAATTATTAAATCAGTTGTATATTTCCATGTGATTATTTGAATAGATATGTTATACTTGGATAATTTTAAATTTTATGTGATTATTTATATAACATTATATGATCACAATTTATTTATACCATAATATCCATACCTTATTTATTCTATGATAGCTTTTATTGTTTGAATTACTATACTGAGCATCTGATCTCACCCTTTTATTTTGAATCCTTTCCCTAGGATTCCAACAAGTGTATTATAATTGATATGAAAGGATATGTTAGATGGAATAATACTGCTCTCAAATAAAATAATATGATGTTTTTTATATTTTCAAAAGTAATGTGAGATCTATGTATGTTTATAGTCTCCCAAGACTTCTAAACAATATAATCATGCCGTATGTGATTTATATTATCTTGTGCTAATATAGTAATATATCCAATAGATCTTGTTTACTAGGTCTATGGATTTACAAAAGAAAACCATTTCTAAAAAATTAATTTATTTATTCTTAAAAAAATAATTAAAGGAAACTCAATACACCCAGATAAATCATCAAACATATAAATTTCACTAAGCAATAAAATCAATAAATAGAAGCTAACAACATACAAACCAAATAATTATAAATAGATTCATGTATGTACTATAAAGTTATGTGTAAATAATATACTATATAAACATTTTTAGTATAAAGTAAATTAAGGGAAAAATAAAAACAGAAAATTAATAATTTAAAATCGACTTCATGTGAGAAACACCTTAACGACACTTAGCCTAGGGGAATATAGAAATACATCACTCACTAGGGCCATACCCTCAATCAGGGGAAATTGTTAACACCTTACTGGCTAGTGTAAAGGGAATAAATACATACATTACTACAATAGTTAGTGGAAAGGGAACTTATATTGTCTAAGTTCCCAAACCCAAGTACTTGTGGGTTTCCATGAGGTTTAGCAATCAACAATATCCAATAGTATAAAATATTTCATTAAGAATTAGATAAACAAGTCCCTTTGTGTGAAATATTTCAGGCCACTTCCACAATTCATCTCAATAAATTCCATGAGCGACAATTTCATTTTTCATAACATTCAATTTATAGGTTTCTTTCCAAAATAAAAATCGGGCCTTTATGATTTTAATTTAGATCCCAATGCTAGTAATCCCCCTTGAAATTCATTTTGAAATCAAATTTCAAACATCAATTTTAAATAAAAATATCCTTTTTCTCATTATGCACAAATACATACCTATATATATATATATACATTCCTTAATCAATGCATACATATATTCTCATGTTAATATTAACACACACACACACATGTGAATAATATAAGAAAAAAGAACTTAATAAATTTATCAAATTAGGTGCATACATAGACTGAGAGAGAATAAAAAATAACCCATTTATAAATAAACTATAATTTCCTAAAAATATTGATAGGTAAATCTCTTTAAATTAATTAAACTGAAATAACATGAAAATTTTGAATAGAAACTATTTTGGAACACCCAGTCACACACAGAATGTCAAAAAAAGGTGAGAGTATGGAAGAACCTATAAGGAATCAAGCACAAATGATTTGAAATATCCAAGAAAAGAGAAGAGAAGGCCCCCAAAGGAAATGAAATACCTTATAAACCAAAAATAAACTAATTTAGAACTAGAAAACCACTTAGGGTTTGGATTAGGGTGCATGCACAATAATAGGGTGAATAGATAAGAAGAAAGAAAAGGGCAAGGAGGGGAATGTGGAGGAGGAACTCTTACCTAGATGAATCCGACTTGAAATTGTTCGAATAATTAGAGGAGGCATGTAGGAGGGTTATACATGAGAGGGGTTCCCCCTACCTAGGAATATCGCATGATGGGGGGGGGGGATATGAGAGGGGTTTGATTCACAAGGGAAGGGGAAGACCAATTTGTGGGTTTTAATTCATTAAGTGTAATTTTAGTTTTTTTAAAAAAAAATTCTAGGATCCCATTATTGAACAGGGTTTACCAAATATTCCCTAACCATTATCCCTTCATTGGGTACATCAGGGAACCTGCATATATTGGCTAAAAATTTGGGAATTGTTTTCCTGCCATGTAAAACTACTCTGGTATGATTGTAGACTCGCCCACATAGTTGCCACGCAGTTTGGCCAACCATGAAGTCAAACTGTGTGTCCTAAAAAACAATTAAAGATTTCAAAAAGCTACAAAATATAATTATACAATCCCCTAGAATAATAAATAAAATAAAATAAATAAATAAATAACAATAATCAAGGTGTTAAAATTAATTAAATTTAATTAAATTTTATTGAATTAATTTTTAATATAATTAGTCACTACTTTTTTATGGGCCTAAAATATTTAAAGTATTTTTTCCATTGAAAATGTTATGAAAAACCATTTTTTATGACACAAAAATTTAAATGTTCTACCTTTTTAAATGTATGGAATGACTAATAATATTTTCTTATATATAATTTTTTAATATTTTCCAAGATCATGAACTCAATTATCATGGGAATAATTTTAAATCTTTTTTTGTATGATAATTGTTTTTAGTGTTATTATATTACATTGATAATAAATATATCCTTTAAATATATTATTAGTGTATTTTTATTTATTTATACAATGTATTTATGTTTTTAAAATGTATTTCAGTTTTTATTTAATATCGTATTAGTATTAAATGTTGTCTGTAATAATATTTCTAAATCATATCATACTAATTTTTTGTATCATGACTTTGGACCCTAACGTAGGATCATGGTAGATCAAATTTTTGAAAAGTCATATTGGTTGTGAGTATGAAATAATTTATTTTATTCTTATAAATATTTTTTCTTGTTAAATGATTATTTTAATTATTTAATGTATTAATATCACCTTCCACTTCTATAAATTGTTTTAATGAGACTAATTTTTAGTATTGGATTGAATATCTCTATATATATATACTTATATTAAAAATACTATTTTATCATTTAGAGAAGATAAACTTGAAACTTGTACTTCTAAGTACAGATTAGATAAAAATAATTCTCAGGAAAATAAGCACTCAAATAGGCTGTGTATGATGGTGAAAAAAAACGCCATGGAGAATTACAATAGATAGAGTATTCTAGTGATTGATAGTGTTATACATTTTCCAAAAATATATCGGTGAAAAATTAAAAGTTTTGATAAGTCCCAAAAATCCAAATATCTCTATTTTATTTAAAAGAATAAAAATGATGGTGTTAATGGTGTTTAAGAATATATAATGATAATGCTGGATTATTTTAATAATTTTCAATCTTTAATGGTTAAACATAATGAAAATTATTCAATTTAAAATATTTTATAATCTATTACTACTTAGTTTTATGTTTTAATAACTTCATACAATATTCAAAAAGATGAGTCGAATATTGATGAAATGATTTGTATAGTTAGTTAAAAATTAATAAAGGATGGAAAACCACATAAAATTCAATTTTAAATATTATTCTATAGTCCAAATTATATGAAAATGTCCAATAAAGGAAAGGCCATTTTCAAAAAAATTAACGATAGAAAGACAAAATCATAATCTTGGAACATAAAGGAATATTTTCAAAGGAAATTTAAAATACTGTAATAAGTATGTTCCCAAAATAGATGAATGTTATTCCCTTATCAAAAAAAATTATAAATAAGATACACTCTTATAATTGAATTTCCTTGAATCAAATGTGATTGATATTCCACCCAATGCTTGGTGTTTAG
The DNA here is from genome assembly GCA_963277665.1 of Viscum album. Lineage (NCBI taxonomy): Eukaryota > Viridiplantae > Streptophyta > Magnoliopsida > Santalales > Viscaceae > Viscum > Viscum album. The sequence goes on from OY728157.1 coordinate 1,715,287,892, forward strand.
ACTAAGGTGATATAATTAATGTGAATTCTCCAAATAGGTTCACAAAGCCAAGGAAACCTAGTGACGATGAGTGAATTATAGGAGATGGAGATAGAGCTTATATGACTAAAATAGGATAAATATATTTTAAAATTTTCATTAGATGTGGTATTTTTTTAAAATATGGTTTCTATTTTCCTTTTATAAGAATAAATTTTATTTATATTTCAATTTTACAGCATTGTTTTTATAATTTTTAATTTAGAAATGATTTTTTTTTCTCACTTATAATTATATCATTTTTGGTTCTATAGTCTTATATAATGGTTTATAAATATTTATTTTTTGGTGATATGTTTTTTAATTCTATAATTGAAAATTAATATTATATAATTGATGAAAAAAATTTATGATATGAAAACAATTCCTAGGGAAAATTACTATACCTTGAATTTAAGGATTAATCAAATAAATAATTCTTCTTGATTTATATTTTTCTAACTTTGATAACTATGTTTATAGTATTAAAGTAAATATTATTGTTTAAGTCATTAATAAATAATTAGTTAGCTAAAATAAAAGGAAGTATAAGATTCACAGTGATATATATAGACTATGAGTGTGAAAACATGTTGGTCAATTTAGATTAAAGTTATAACTCACCCAAAACATATTAGGCAGGTGAAAAAAATTTCAACCCACATTGAACACCCCAATAAAATATTTTTCAAAACGATCAACATAGTAGGATCAAGAAGTTTGAAGGGTGGGTCAATTTGGTATTGTAAAATGTTATAATAATTAATCAAAATATATAATTTTTTAATTCATAAAAAATAATGTTTTAAATTTAATAGTTCTTTCAAATATCACACTATAAGAATAATCATTTTTTAACAACCACATATTTATATAAAATAATTCAAAAAAATAATAATTTTCATGTTGAAAATTAGTTATAACTATTAAATATTATAAAAATGACTAAAATATAGAATATAAAATAATTTATTCTTAAGGTGGGTGTGTTGAGTCAACCCAGCTAAAAAAATAGCAACCCACCACCTAATCTGACTTGACTCAAAAAAATATTTTTTCCAACCTTGTTTGAGGTGGTTTTTATTGTTTTTCTGGTGGGCAATATTGGTTTGGGTTGGATTCTTGGTTTTTTTCACAACCGTAATGTGGGATTATTACACCTTAATTCATAAGTAAATATAAATATTTCTTTAGTTATATAATTATTTTTTCTTGATTTGGTTGGAAAATATTCTTGATGAGAAATATATTTCTTTAGATTCCTTCAAATCATTTAATTTTTTTATTGAATTAAAGATAGTAAATATGATTAAATGTGTAAGATATAATAGTGGAGGTGATTATTATGGAACATATGATGAATCCGGTCAAAACCCAAAAACTTTTTCTAGTTTCCTTGATAAATATGGAATTGAGGCTCAATAATCTATATATGGTACTCTTGAATAGAATAGAATTATATAATGAAGAAATCTTACAGTTCATGAAATGGTAATGTATATTCCCTGTCATTCATCTTTACTATATTTTCTATGGGTATTTTATTTAATAACTACTATGTATATTCTAAATGAGGTACCTATAAGATATATTCCTAGAAATTAATTTGAGTTTATTACTAGAAAGAAACCAAATTCTTGACTTTTTATGTATGGGGTTGTAAAACAAATTGAATCCATATAATACCTATTGAAGAAATTTGATACTAAATCTATAAGAAATTTTTTTATCATATAATTTATAGGTACTAGAGGTTTATATTTTTATCATCATTATCACTCTATTATATTCATTAAATATGAAAGGGTTATATTCTTTAAGGATTATATAGACTGTGTTGATTATTCTCATTTTGTGATAAATTTTAAAGAGAAGAATATTGAAGTTTCAATTCCATACACTTAATTTCTTAGAAATTTTTTGATTCCTATCAATCATGATGATCATCATACCATAAATATTAGATAATATAGCAAGATCAAAATATAATTAAGTGAAGAGAAAATTTATGAATTTGTTGAAGAAATGAAATTAAGGAGATATTAACGATTTTCAAGCCTTCTATACCCAATAGATATATTATGTACTTAAATAGCATGAATTTAATCTGAATAATAATAAATATATTTTCAATTTTGAATATGTTATTTCTAGTTTCCATACATTGAAAATTTTAAATTATGTTCCTGATTAGAAGTCTTAGATGACACATAATGAGGTATTAGATATTATTGTACTTATAAATGGTTTTATACTTGTTAGACGAAAGTAGTTATTTAAAACTAATATTTATCCATATATAAATAATGATAAATAAAAATCCAAGTTACTATAAAAGGGTTATGACCAAAGATAGGGTATTGATTATTATGAAATGTTTTCACTAGTTTTTGGAAAAGATATATTTCACGTTGTCATAACCTCAGTAAAACATTTTTATTTGGTGGTTGATAAAATAAATGTTAAATAAAATTTTCTTGAATGGTAACTTGAATGAAAATATTTACATGGTTGAACTTAATGTTTTTATTGGAAATTCCCAAAATCATTTGGGTTTTAAGCTGAAAGAATCCATTTATAAGCTAAAATAGGTTTTAAATAACATTTATTTGAATTTTAACCAGGTAGTAAAATCATTTAAAATTTAAAGTTAATGCTTTAGATCATTTAATTTATTTAAATATCAAGGAAATAATTTTTTAAATTTTTATCTTATATGTTGATGAAATAATTTTAAGAATTAATTATGTTAAAATTTTGAAAGAGAAAAAACTGATATTGAGTGAAACGTTTTATACAATAAACTCTATAAACTAAAAACAACTAAAAATATATATATAAAGAGATTAAATGAAAAAATTTCCAATATTCTTTCAAATATGGAAATTTTATTATAGAAAACCAACCTATGTCAACCCAAAATGTCACTGAAGTTATCTAGCCATAATATAATGATAAAAAACCACCAAACGAGTCTCATGAAAACCCAATATGGGATAACCCAATATAGTACAATGATGAAGAAGAGTAAAAATCCACTGAACATACAACTACAAGACCAAAAGGATAAACCTAAAAGTAAAATGAAAAAAGGAAAAAATTCGAGTCTACCTGTGACCATCCCTCACCACCACTCCATCTCACTAAGAAGGTAATGAAAATCAATAAAAACTAGTAGAATACAATATTCCCTTCCATTTACCCATGTATTGGAAGAGAAAATATAAAATTTCCAAATCCACAATCCATTTTTTTGTATTATTAAAGATCACTTTATGGGTAAGTGGGAACCTTACATAAAGTTCACATTGTCACCATCACATACCCCATAAAAAAATTCAAAGACAACATACCAAAATCAAACATCATAGGAAAAATGAGACCATCGCCACGTGCACCAACCAAACATGGTCAACCATTCCATATTTCCACCACAACAAAACCAATTCAAAATTTGAAATTCAAAATAGGAAACCATTATACCGCCATAGGACCAAACCGAAATGAACCACTCGCCAGCTCCATAGACATATCACCAACCTAATCACCTTGAAAGAATCGCCGCCATCATCAACATCTCGTCACCTACGTCACTGCCATCAACGCATGTCACCAAACCTCACCGGTGAGACTCATAGGAAACCGTCAACATCTAAAGGGGACCGTCAACGTCACTATTGAGTCATTCTCGTTGTCGTCGAAGAGACGCTGCCACTGTGCCACTGAGAGAATGGACATCAGAAACCCAATCGATGAAACTCCCCAGGCAGCTCACCCTGATGCGCCAAATGCTTCAGCACCAAGCCAACAAACCACCGACGATGCCAGACGTCCACCAGAACCCACCAACAGCGCGAGATTCCTCGCAAAGATAGTAATCCACCCAAGGAACATCACCACAGGCACCAACAACATGAAACTGACACCACCAGGAAGAAACTGACATGAACACCAAATAGAGAAACAACACAGGCCAACGACTGAATGAACGAACCGGGGGAAGAAACCCAAAAGGAACCAGGAGGAAAAGAAAATCCAATAAGGTCACATATGTCCATTTCATGATGCACCCAAATTTCACAACGTGATAAATTTTCTAAAACCCATTTGAAAAATATGATAAAAACTTATAAAACGTTTTCACAGTAAACCATCGCCAATCCCATGCTAAAAAATAGATTTTAGAGTGAAAATCACATGTGAGTAATTTCATTGAACAAATAGTGCTCAAAAATAAATTTTTAAATAAAAACCATTTAAAAAATGATTCTATTGAAATAAATCCATTTTGACATCAAATAAATCATTTTCATAAACCAAACTCAAGGAATTTAAAAGAGCATCAAGTTTTTCATGGATTAAAACCTTTGTCTAGAGACACCCACCTCAATAAAAGAGGAAAAAACTGGCCTTCGATAAAAGAGATTAGAAATGGTTATATTGGGTCCTTATAAGGCTAGATCCATAAGAAATATAAAAAATTATCTACAAAAACCTTTATATATGGGAACTACATCCCAATCGGGTTTCAATGGTACAAGGGGATAAGATATCAAGCATGGATCTAAGAAGATAAGATGAAATTAAATAAAAATGAGACATACCTTGAAAAGGTCCACCAATAACAAAGGAATATCACCAAGTTAGCAATGGGATAATCATATACATCACTGGAGGAAGTTTAGTTCATGACTAATATGTAGTAGGGGGTGATTAGATATAAAAACAACCAAGGTAAATGGGGTAAATTATAAATTTTTAAAGGTTCAGATCAGGGCACAAGGTTAGGCCACAAGATTTAATAAACCATATGACAACTGTGTGTGAACTCTATATATTTGAAAAAATTAGGTTCACAATTTCATAGGAATAACTGCACAGTTTGGGAAATGTATTCTCAATCCATGTGAAGCCTCTATAAAAACACCTAGATAACCACACAATTTCTTTAGTGAGTTTCATGGTTTGAATAACCATGCTCAAACCATTGAAAATCGTACTTGAACCTTATAGTGACACACCACATGTTTACCAAATGGTTATTACTTTCCACAAACCTAAACCATGTTCTTGTCCCATTTAAAAAAAAATCATAGTTTTCAACCCCTAACTCATGGAAACATATTGAACAACCCAAAGGATAAACTAAGATCAAACTAAATAACACATGTGACTTGAAGGGAGTCACAATTATCCCCCCCATTAAATATTTTCATACCTATAAATTTATCAATATTATAAACTCACCAAAAGATAATGCCATTGTTTCCTCATCAACAATTTACACTCTCATGTCTCATGGATATCCTATTTGTACAACCATAGAACATGAAATAAGGGAATTATTTTACCAAACAGTACCTTATCTTAGAGATCCATAATCTAAATCGGATGCTCAATCATAGTGTTTTTTGGATTGATATCAACATATTTCCATTCAATCACATGGTAAAGGTATGATTGACACCTCCTTATATGGGAAACAAGAAACACATCGTGAATACATGTCAATGATGATATAAATTCCAATCGATAAGAAATATTTTTAATTAATTTAATGATCTCAAAAGGGATAAAAAACCTCAATTCCAACCTAACATACTCACCCAATCAACGGTACCCCAAGTGAGGTGACACATTGAGAAATACCTAATCACAATCATCCAACTCTAGTAAGAAATAATGATGTTCTGTATAAGATTTATGATGATTTTGATTAGTCACTAACTTCTTATGGATTAAATGAACTCTCTATGTCATATATTGAACACGGATTAGTCCAACCAATAACCAAACTCATAACTCTTATAACACAAGGGAGATCTATATGGCTACACATACAATGATTTAATAATTTCCATTCTAATTGAATCATGGTAACTATTGTCGTAATAAAATTCGACCAAATTAATATTATTTTCCCATGAACCAAAAAAATAAACACTGCACTCTTGAATCATATCCAGAAGTATCTAAATAACTTACTTAGTCAACCCATCCATCTACAGATGATATGTCATTCTTAACTTCAAATCAGGAACTCATTGCCTCTTGAAAACATTTCCAAAACATAAATGTAAACCATGGGACCTTATTAGAAATAACTAAAGAAATAACTCTATGAAGATTCAAAACCTTTCCAACATAAAATGAACTAAGCTGATCCACCTTCATCATCTCCTTGAAAAGGAGTAAATGAGATGATTTCATAATTTGGTGATTGATCACCCAAATCTAATCCTCTCACAAGAATTATATGGAAAACCAATTATAAAGTCCATAGGAATATTGTCCCACTTTAATACCATAGTTAAAGGTTGTAAAAAACTAATAGGTCTTTATTTTTCCACCTTAATTCTCTAAAAAGTAAAACAACATGACATGAATCCTGTAATCAGCCACCTCATCCTTGAAAATCAATACCAAAGTCTCAAATAATGATACATATTGGTTGTATCAAGTTGTACGGACCAACATGAATAGTGTCCACTATCCATAAATTTCTATATTAGAGATATATGAATGAAAAAAAATTCTTTTAAAACGTAAAGATTCCATGGGATACTGATACTAACCACCCGAGTTCTCCCTATTATTTAGGATTTTAATAAAGAACTAACAATCAATGTCTATTACCTATTCATGATGAATCTAATAATCAAATGATGAGACATCATTTATAGAAGCTAAGAATACTTAACCACTATCCTAATCCTCTCCCAAGTTCATTTTAGTGATCAAAATCATTAAATACCACTACATTCACTAATTCCTTCAAGTATTTAGTTAGTATATTCCTTCTCAACACATCTATGACCACATACCCTTTCCCAAGAGTATAATAAATATAAAAATTGAAAGTCTTAAGATACTCAACCAAACATAAATATCCCAAATTAAGACCCCTTTAAGTAAAAATATACTTCATAATCTTTTAATCATAGTATACCATAAATCATTCTGCAAAGAGATTATGGTTGTAACGCCTTAAGTTTTTAAAGGAAAAAACTATGTTCCATATTGTATGTGATACGTAACACTGAACCCAAAAACAATAATTATTTAAATATGAAATTTTTTACTATTCTATTAAATTTTTATTTATGAATAGTATTAAAGACTATGAAATATATATATACTTACTAAATATATTGATAGATGACTATTAATTAATCAATAAATTTCTTGCACTGTCTTTTTTATTCAAAATATATTTTCCTCAAAAATGATATTTTATTTATATAATTATATTCTAGAACATTTATAAAATATATTTTACAAATTTTTCTCCATTGTTTTTAAATCATCATATCATGATTAATCTAGGGTTATATTTTGTTTTTTTTAAAAATAAATATTTTTCAGTGAATAGTGATTAACACCATTTTTAACTAAATTTATTATTTCATTTGGTAAATTAAGAAATAAAAATATATCCATATTATTTTAATTTTATTTAAATTTTACATAATTATTATTTAGTTATATTTAATTGCATTAATTACAATTTAATCATATTTATACTATTTTTTATAAAAAGTTTATTTTTATAATTAAAAACACATTTTTCTAAAAACTATTTTTAAAAGAATAATGTATATCTATTTTAAATTATTAATATAACCCATAATGTGAAATTATATAAATTAAATGTTTATATTATATATATATATATTTATTTATTAATAGAAACTCTTATAACTAATATTACTATTTATATAGTTAAAGTGAAAACATCTTTTTTTTAAAAATTATTTTTTGAAAAACCATTTTTCATCATGCTTGTGGATTTTATATTAAATTAAATTCTTCCACTTTTATGAATTGATATTGATAAAATGTATTCCATATTCAGAATCACCTTAATAAATATTAGGTTATAATGTAAAAATAATTTTTTTTACAATATGAATAATATTATAGTAAATATTTATTATCATAGTAAAAGGAAAATAGGTTAATTAAGGGTAAAAATAATTTAACAAATACTAGAAAAAAATAAACACTAATAGTATTAATATTTATATTTAATTTAAATTGAAATATTAATTATATTTATTCTTTATTGTTTTTATATATAAATTATTGAGTAATCGTTTTGATAAAAAATATATTTTGATACAATAAAACACAAATTGCATTTTTAATTAATATGAAATTTCAATTAATAAATTATTTTTGATGAATTAATGGATTATTGAAATAAAATATATTTTAATAAAATACTATTACTAAATAATTATTATTAAATATAAATAAATACATAATTTTTATGAAGTCAAATGAATTTTTTATAGCGGTTAAAAACTGTTATTATAAAAAAACCTAACATTTATCAATAAATTTCGATTCTATTTTAAAAGTGAAAATTAAAATTTTTAGATAATTTTTTTTTAAAATAAATATTATTTTTGGAATCACAACATCAAAATTATCCAATAGTGAAATTTTCATAATTTTTGATATAATCGAATATTCGGGTAAAAACTAAATACGGTATAAATATATGGTGTCTATTATGACATCATAATGAAACAAAAGTGATGTAATAAATACTATAAAGGGTGTCCAGAACCAAATATATGTTTAAAATATAAAATAATTTGACTTTAAGTTTATTTTATTAATTTTATATATCCTTTATGAATCCTCTAAAACCATTATTATATTTTATGGTTTTGAAGTCATTAATTTAAGAGTATGAATCTCCTCCACATCAGAAAGGGAATTATTTTATTAAGTTAGGACCTTATAATTATAAAATAAATAAAACAAATCCCATTTTTATAAAATATGGGAAATAAACATGGTAAGGTTTGTGGTTTTTTATTTTATTATATAGAGTCCAAAACCCATGTTTGAGAAATAACAAAGATATCCCCACTAATTTACTATTTAAACCCACCCAAGATCCCATTTATATTCACTAAAACACTTTTTATATCTTCTTTAATCTTCCCTTACCTCTATTGAGTCATCTCAAGGTGCTAAAAAGCTCTCAAGAAGCTCCTCCCAAGCATTTGGAGTCACACACTCAAGTAATGGACCTTCTACTCCTCATTTCAATTCAAAAACCTTTTTTGAATTTATTTTTTAATTTCAATGGGTTATATTTTAATTAATTTATAAAAATCAACTTAATGTAAAATTTATGTTATTTTCATGAGATACTATTTATACTCTCTCATTTTTACCCTTACCTATGCTGTTACTATACATACATTTATTAAGGGATTTCTCTCTTCTCATTTAAATTCTATCATCCCTTTTTTGTTATACTTTTTAACTTCGTTTTGTTCATGTTTTGGTATGATCTTCCATATCGACCTTAATATAAATTTTATTTATAAGTTATGAGATAACCCTTACACTATTATTAATCCCACCCATGAACATTTGTGTACACCCGTTACCATGTAGAAATTTAGTAAGGGATCCTTACATTAAATTATTCATTCAAGTTTCTTTATTATATTATGTATTATATACCCAATTAGGTGTGTCAGGATATGTATTTACAAGTCCCTAATATATCACATTTTATTTCCAAATTATACGAGACTCATTTCTCTCTCATCAACACATTTATGAATTTTTAAGTGGCACTGTTATGCTTCTGAAATTTCACTTTGGTTTTCCATGCCAAAACAATTGTGTAGTGAATACCATACCAATTTAGTATCAAGGGTGTTCAACTTTATACACTTATACTTCCTTGACATAGTGTTTACATGTATTTATTCCACAATCCTTAATCATGGAATAAAATATAATTTTGAATGAATCCATTTTGTTTGATCTATGTGATACAGTTAAGAATGAGAATGAAATTAAAGTGATGGGTGCACTCAGAATTATATAGTGCACAAATGAATTGGGTAATGTTTAGTCTATTAAGACCCCATGTTGGGACATGGAGTGAACATGTTGCATTTATAGGACTTTATCCATCATGATTTTTTGGTAGTTATCCTTGACCTATGTTTATGGTGCAATGTTTTATGTTGTTTCCACTTTTCCCATGTTTCCTTTAAGATTATCATCATACATCATTTATCATTATTAATGTTTATGATTATCACCCCTTTTGTGCCACATTTATATTCATATTGTATAATATGAATTATTTTCTTCATGTTACTCCATTTTTATTCCCTTACCAGGCTTTATAGAACACCACTTTCTTATGGATGTCCCGAGGTTATCCCATTCAATTTTAAGTGTGAGAATGCTAATAATTTTTTCAATAAAGATGTTTCTTTACCTATTTTAAGTTGTTATTTAATGTACATAATTAAAATATACACTAGAATAATCAATATTCCAGGTTGTATTCTGTGTAATTTTATATAATAAATCAAGAATTAATATATAATAAAGAGTAAGTTTGTTATTGTTGGTATCAAAGTAAATGTTTAGATATTTTTGGGATTAAGATTAGAAACCATTGGATAAAGACTCAGGGATAAGACTATGTATATGAAAAACAAACCTAAATTTTGGTAAGTATAGAGTAATAGTTTTATAAATCAAATACATCTTTGTCTGGATACTACAAGTGGATGTTGTTATGGCACAAATGTACCTAGGGAAAACAACTTCAACTTGTTGTATTGGGCCTGATTCATTGTAACCTTGTACACAACAATATTCTTTACTACACACCTAGTTTGACACTCCCAAGGTATATTAATTTTTTTATTCACAAGATCATTTTAAACCACTATGAAGGGAACAAAAAATCCCCATATGAGTATATGTTAGAAAATAGGTCATGGATAACATAAATTGAATCCTAGAAATTCCCAAGTTAAGTAATAAACTTCATTTATAAGTTATCCCTTTAACATTAATTATATCCTTGATTATGTTTTTATTAGTTTAAAAGTACTCATCATTTTGAGAAAACATGTGATTATATTTTAAATTGATTAAATGATGAAATCACAGTTGTTAAGAATGTGTATTTTTTTATGGAATTAGTCTAGATGGGAAATTAAATACTCAAATATTGGAAAATATTCTTGAAACAAAAAAGTTGTCTTATTATGATCATTTTCGATGAATTGCTGACCTTTTCATCAATCTTAAATTTTTAGTTTTGTGATCATCAAATTTATCCTAACCATGTTCTATATCATACTAAGTTAGTTATTAGGTGATTTTCATCTCTTCCATTTCTATGTGTTCACTTCCCACTAATGTTCTCTTACTTGGAAACATAGTTTTGTGATGACCTTCATAATTCCTATTCTCTTTTTTCACAATGTTGTTTTATTATCCCCTTTATTGATGTGGACTTTCAAGAAATATATTTTGAAGTTTCAAAAAATATCTTACCTAGTTCAATATTTAATTTCTTAGATGTAATTTATTAAAGGGGGCTAGGGTAGAATGTAATGCCTTGAGTTTTTAAAGGAAAAAACTATGTTTAATAGTGTATGCGATACGCAACACTGAACCCAAAAAAATAATGATTATTTGAATAATACCATTTTAATTGTTCCATTAAATTTTCATATATGACTAGTATAAATTTCTTTGTGAAATATATATATATATATACATCATAAATATATTGATAAATTCTTATTAAATAATCAATCAATATTTGGTAATGTCTTTTTTCTCTAAAATATGTTTTCCTCAAAAATGATTTTTTATTTATATAATTATATTATAGAACATTTAGAAAATTTATTTCATAAATTTAACTCTATTTTTTGAAATAATCATATAAATATTAATATAGGGTGATATTTTGGTATTTTTTGAAAATAAATAATTTTTAGTGAATAGTGGAAAATACTGTTTTCAAGTAAAAATGTAATTTATTTTGATAAATTATGTAATATAAAATGTCCTAATATTTTTTAATTTGATTTAAATTTAAAATAAGGATTATTTAGTTATACATAATTTAATTAAGTACACTTTAGCCATCTTTATACCAAATTTTGGTATAAGTTTATTTTTAGGATTAAAAACACATTTTTTTCTTCTAAAAAATGCTTTAAAAAGAATAATGTATCTCCATTTTAAATAATTATAATAAATACTAATGAGTAATGATATAAATTAAATGATTATATATATATATATATATATATCTTTATGAATTTAAACTCATATAATTAATATTAAAATTTATAGAGTTAAAGTGAAATCATCTTAAAAAAAGTATTTTTTCGAAAAACCACTTTTCACCATGCTTACAACTTTTATATTAAATTAAATTATTAAAACATTGTTAATTTATTTTAATAAAATTTATTCCATATTTTAAATCATAATAATTAATATTAGGTAATAAGTTCAACTTATTTTTTCACAATATGAATAATAACTGTATTAAATATTTAATACCACGGTAAAAGAAAAATAGGTTAATTAAGGGTAAAAATAATTTTAAAAATACTAGAAACAAAGTAACCATAATATTATTAATATTTGTATTTAATTTTAATTTAATTAAAAATTATATTTATTCTTTATTGTTTTTATTTATAAATATTGAGTAATCATTTTGATAAAATATATATTTTCGATACGATAAAACACAAATTGTATTTTTTTAAGTAATATGAAATTTTAATTAATAAATGAAGTTTTATTAATTAATGGAATATTGAAATAAATAATATTTTAATAGAATATTATTATTAAATAATTTTTATTAAATATAAATTATTATATAATTTTATGAATTCAAATGTAATTCTTATATGGGGTTAAAAACTGTTACTGTAAAAAAACCCAACATTTATCAATAACAAAGATTCTATTTTAAAAGTTAAAATTCACATATTTAAAAAATTATTTGGTTATCATAAATATTATTTCTTGAATCATAATGTTAAAATTATCCAACATGTATTTTTTCACAATTTTCTATGATTGTCGAATTATTAGGTAAAAATTAATTATAGTATAAATTTATGATATGTATTATGACCTCATAACAATCCAAAAATGATGTAATAAATACTATAAAGGGTTTAAAAGACCAAATATGTGTTTCAACTTTAAAATAATGAGATTTTATGTTTATTTTATTACTTTTTAATGCCTTTATGAATCCTCCAAAACCATTAATTTATTTTAGGATTTTAAAATTATTTTTTATGAGTATGAAAGACCTACAAATAATCAATGGAGTTATTTTATTAAATTTTCCATTTGGTATTATAAAATAATTAAAACTAATCCAATTTTATAGAAACCATGGGTAAAAACCTTATGAGGGTTTGTGGTATTGGTTATTTTATTATATAGAGTCCAAAACCTAAGTTTGAGAAATAATAAATAAATCCCGACACATTTCACATATATACCCACCAAAGATCTCATTTATATTCACTATAACTACTTTTATCTCTTCCTTACTCTTCCCTCCCCTCTATATAGTCCTCCTAAGGTTCCCTAAATCTCCCAAGAAGATCCTCTTAAGCATTTTGAGCCATACACTCAAGTAAGGGACCTTTGTCTCCTCTTTTCAATTCAAGAACATTATTTGAAATTAGTATTTTTAATTTTAATTTATTATACATTAATTTATAAAAATTCCCTTAATTTACAATTTATGTTATTTGAATGATATACCATTTATCCTCTCTCATTTTTACTCTTACCTATGATGTTACTATTCCAAAATGTTTTTAGGGATTTCTCTATTCTCATTTAAATTCTAGCAACCCTTTTATGTTATACTTTATAATTTAATTTTTTTCATGTTATAGTATGTTTTTAAATATCCACCTTACTATCCATTTTATGTATACGTTATGATATACCCATTTTAATCTCATTAATCCCACCCATGAACATTTATGTACAACTGTTACCATGTAGAAATTTAGTAAGGTATCCCCACCTTCTCTTATTCATTGAAGTTTATTTATTATCTTATGCCTTATATTTTCCATTCCTAATTCCATTATATGTAATTCAATATCCCTATAACTTCTAATTTAATTTAAAAATTATGATATACCTTTTGTCACTCTTATCAACCCATTTTATGAATTTTTAAGTGCACAATTATGCTGCCAAAATTTCACCGTGATTTTCCATACCAAAACATTTGTGTAGTTAATATCATACCCATTTCCTATAAAAGATGTTCCCCATTATAAACTTTTAATTATTTGATATGGGACTTACATGTATTTAATCAACAATAATTTATCATGGAATAAAGTATGATGATGAATTAATCCATGTTGTATGATCCCTGTGGCACACTTAAGCATGAGAATGAAAAGAAAGTTATGAGTGCACCTGGAATTATATAGTGCTCCAATGCATGTGAAATATTTAGTCACATGAGACATTATGTTGGAAAAATAGTGAACTTGATTCCTTTATTGGACATTTTCCATCCTGATTTATTGGTGGATATCCTTGACCTATGTGTATAATTCATTGTTTTAAGTTGTTACCACATTTCCCATGTTTCCTTTATGATTATCATTATTTATGATGTCTCATTGTTCATGTTTATGATTATCACCCCTTATTATCCATTGATATGCCTATTTTCTAACATGTATGATTTTCTTTATATAGTTCCATGATTATTTATTTATAGGTAATTATAGATCACCCCTTTCTTAAGTATGTGACCAGGTTATCCCATATAGTTTTAAGTGAGAGAATGTTAGGGAAGTTTTCAATAAATATGTTGATTTACCTATTTTAAGTTGTTATGTGATGTACTTAATTCCCAAATATAATAGACTTATCAATATTATGGGTCGTATTATGTGTACTTTTATATAATAAATCAAGAATTAATGTGTAATAAAGATTTGGGTTGTCATAGTGGTGCCATGTTTTGAGAGTGTGCAAAATAGTTTCCAACTCAAAGGAATGGGTAGGTTAGTTATTATCATGGGGTAATAATTGGAATCATATATAAGCCACCACCTACTTTCTCTACATCAATAAACAACCTAATATCATACCTGAAGAATCATAGAAAACATCATAATCAAAACTCACTTATGAAAGAATCATAACTGGAGATGAAATAAATATCTTCTTAAGTAATTGGAAATACCTCAAATGTTTTTCATTATAATTAAACGTAACACCCTTTCATGTCAAGGATTTCATTGGATATGAAATCTTGGATATGTATTGAACAAATCACCTATAATATGTAGCTAAACCCAAGAATCTGCAAATATCAAACACATTTTTGGGATGCTCCCATGAAATTACAGCCTAAATATATTCAGAATCCATTAATATGACCCTCTTAGTTATAACATGGCCCAAAAATTCACTTCTTGGATCTAAAATTCACATTTAGAAAAATTTCCATATTATAAATGTTCTTTAATAATTTTAAGGATGATATCTAAATGATCCCTATGATCCTCCTCTAACTAGAAGTACACTAAAATATCATCCACAAATATGATGATTAAATATTCTAATAAATAATGAAAAATTTGGTTCATTAATGACATAATACTATAAGAGCATTAGTGAGATTGAATAGAATAACCAAAAACATGAAATGATCATGCCATATCCTAAACACTATTATTGGTATATCCTATCCTCTGACTCTAAAATTATGGTACCCTGAACATAGATCAATTTTTTAAAACCAACATTCCCCTCTTAGTCGATAAAAAAGATCATAAATTATAGGAAAGGGGTATTTTTTTCATAACGATCACCTAATTAATCTTTTAATAATCAATATAAAGCATAATAATTATACCTGATTTCTTGTAAAATAGTATATTATAAGCATAATGTGACATGGTGAGTCAAATAAATCCCTTTTACTGAAGTTCTATAAGCTAAAATTTAAGAACCTATAACTGAGAAGGTGCCATGAAATAAGATAGAATAGAAATAAAAATCATACCAAGAAGTAGGAAAATAGCGAGATCAACCTCTATCTATGGTGTTAAGCTAGAAAAATAATCATGAAAGACCTTTTGGTACACACTCACCATTATAGGAAGTGGGTTGTTCAAAAAAGATTCAATGAGATTAGTGAACATTTATGAAAACTGATATGATATCAATATATCATAAGGAGAAAAAAATACCTGCTCTCCCAGATCTAGAATCCAACTGACTTTGAAAGACATGAGAGACCCCATTAAGAGATTGAAAATGAAATAAATGATGAATACATTCTATTTGGTCCTTAACATTTATGGTCCGATAGATTCCAATGACAAGGTCAAAGATATCAATATCAAGAACCAAGAAACCCCACATGACTTCAAAATCAGCCATCACCACCCGACACATGGGACATTAAAAACCATTTTTGGACCGCTTTCATAAAGGAATGGAAAGATCCAAAATGAATGACATAAGTTCCTAAGGAAATACCAACACATCAATTATCTTTTATGATATAAAACAACAAGTCATACCTCTATCAAATAAACCCAATACTATATAGGATAAAATAACCTCATTTCCTCTGACAGTAGCCAAACTTGCCTCAAATTCCTCCAATGAATATTGTACTATGTAAATATGTACAATATAAGATCCTACATGAGGCTTCTTCACCACATAAATATCCCCCTTGGTATGAGTATGAGACCCACCATCCTCAGAAGCATCAAAAGAAACTTGTAAACCCTTGGTGAGAGTGAATCCAACTCTACTTCTTTGGGATGAATTTTCAAAAAAGTGGTGAAAAGTCCTAGGAGCCTCCATATATTTAGGATTTGTATGACCAACCCTTCCACACTAATAGAAAAAAATCTACTTCTATCCTAATGAATCCCCTGAAACTGGTCCTTATATATACTGATCACCCTTACACATCTGTTTCTAGCTAGATGACACACTCTGTCTACAACCTGAAACAACCAAAGATCCATCTAAACCCATTTTTCCATATATGTATTTTGGAGCCATAATCACTTTATTGACTACCTAAAAAAATTAGTAGGAATAAGAGAATTATAATAAACTGAATATCATCCATATTACCCATCTGGAACCTCCATGCATTAAGGTAATCATTTTCAATAAAATTAGTTTCAAGGTGAACTTACTCAGAAAAATACGTAGAATACTCCAACACCAAATTATCCCCTTTATCTAAGGTCAGAAATTCCTGGGTCATTACCTCTCTCAATGTTTTTGGGTATAAAATTTTGTTAAAGATATTCTTTGAAGTATTATAGGTAAGAACCTTCTACAAATTTTCATTCATGGTGAAGTACCACCACATCCTTCACCGAACTTCAAGAATTTATATGGAAGACCCACCTTAGTGTCCTCTAGAATTTTCAAAAAAAATTAAAGATCATTTCAATATTTTTAGTTCCACTAGGTCAAATACCCTCTGTGTGTGTGTGGGGGGTGAATCTGGGTATGGAAGACTAAAACTTTCTCCCTTTTGGAACTTGTTTCATTATTAGAAAAAACTCAATTCTCCCTTACTCCTGTAGAAATATATAACCAGATATGAAATCATGCACATGACACAACAATTTTCACTTGGTTCACCCTCATTGGGATACTTCTAAGTACCATAAAATGGTGATGTGACAATGTATGAAATTCACTAAGGCTCACAGCCAATAATGAGTACAATGTTTGGGATAGATCTTCTATGAATAGACTCACTGCCTTTACAAGGTTTTGGGTCTGCTCACTGAATTTTAAAGGATCACTCCCAATGCCTCTTTCTCTATATCACTACAGGTGGAAAGGGTCACCGTATTCGTCTTTCTTCTCTCACTTCTCTTGGAAAGGATTCCACACACAGTTTATGGACTTGTAGGTCAGACACATTTTATGGACGTGTAGTTCCATTCATTTTCATGAATAGTGCTTACTCAACTATGGGTAGATGATCCGTCGAAGTCCCTTTTTCAACCATTTATGAAGTCAAAATCCTGGAGTACTTTGAGGTACCGTAAAATACTTTTGAAAACTTATTCGAATCTTTAACAATCTTCCTTGTGTAAATCGTGAACCACCTGCTCCTCTCACATACTGGGTACCAGATTTGGTATGCGAACCACCTGATCCGTGTACTAATTCCTCTTCTGCGAACCCCCTATATCCAAGAAATTCTTCTGCCTTCATTTTTGCCTACCACCTCCACATAATGATTCCACACAACTCCTTGGTGAACTAACCTCTATTTACAAACTGTTCTCCATTCGCAGACTACATTTGCATACCGCTATCGCGTACCACGCCTTCTTCTTCTGCATACAGCGTCCTTTATCGGTTACATTTCTATGCAAAAACTTTTAACAAAATCTCTTTTACGCGAACCACTTCAGCCTTCACAAACCTTCCTTCACAAACTTCCCTCAGTCTTTTCCGAAATCCCGGATAAAAAATATGTTCTCTAATGATACTTGATCTCCAAAGTAATCGGTGGGATTAACGATTATTATATAGACATGAATACCCACAAAATATGATAAAGATAGATTTACCAAATCTTCAATCCAACCTCCATCGAATATTGATCCCTCTACGACTACGAACTACAAGCCACCCGTGAACCATTTTTCATACGCGGTCTGCATACCACATTTTCTTCTATGTAGTCGATCTCCTTCGCCGACATCAATCCATTCTCGTACCACATCGCCTTTCACCATGAATCATGTTTGGTTTTATGAACCGCTCCGGCGTACCATTCCAACTGCTCTGTGTAGCATTCTCAGAACATGGTATGTGGTCCATGAATTGTGGTACGAGGTTCTCATCCTTTGCCAATTTTCTTCAATGTTCGTCATATCGTTCACTCTTATGAATACAACCTTCCTTTTCCAATAACAAACTCTTGATTTTGAGACCCAAAAATTTGAAAATCACTGGGAAACCACACCACCTTAAAAAATTTTCTTTGGAAAACACCAACCATACTCACTTTCAGTCATCTTGATTTTTCAACAAACACAAACACAACAAAAACAAACTGAGAGGACACCTTGAGGGATTTTTTCCCAACAATATTTGCCTTTGGGTTTTTTGAAAAATCTTCTCATAAAGATTATATGAACTTTTGATACCTCAATAAATATCCTTCTATTATCTACCACTATTTTCCTCTTGCAATTTAGATAGTGACCAAAGATTCACTCACCATATACTCTAAGCCCACATGAGCAATGCTGGGTGTGAAAAACAAGAGAAGTATAAAATTTTCATCAATGACTCACTTCATTTTGGATACCAATTTGTTGATAACATACTGATACCATTGAACTTCTTTTATTACAAACCTCTACTATCGTGATATCTAATCTTTGATTGATCACTTCAATAATCATATGATTTAATGTTCCTCATATATTATAGCTTCTACAAACAACTTCAACTCAGCTTCAATTCCCCCAATCTCGTTGCACCACTTAACAACTTCTCCCCATGTCTTTTCTCCCCTAGAATATTCACACTTTCTCCCCCTTTTTCAATGAACCCAAAGGGTGATTCAAGGTTGTCTGCAACAGGGTAAAGAACACATATTAGCACATTAGAGAAAGACATATCATACCTCGGGGAGAGGGGGACCCAAATCCACACTTATTCCAGTGTGGGGATTCAACTGGACTCCCAGAGCTAGTCGATTCCCTTCAAACGCTTCTTTAGGTATGGTCTTCGTATAAATATGTGAAACATATTATTTTGTAGGCACATACTCCAACTTCAAAAGCACTTTCTCCACCTTCTCCTTGATAAAATGATATTATATTTCAATGTACTTTGTCCTTGAGTGATGGACTGGATTTTAGCTTAGATTTATAGCACATGATTTATCACAATGGATTCCTATCAGAGATTTCACTTCAATTCCCATATCATCAAGTTGTTTCTTTATCCACAATAGTTGTGTGCAATCTTGAGTAGCTACAATGTATTCAGATTCCACGGTGCTCAAAAAAATGAAATATTTTTTCTTATTTAACCAAGATATACAGAACCCTCCATGATAAAAGGAAACTCCTGATATTGATTTCTTATCATCTATCGAGCTGTCAAATCCGCATCTGTATATCCAAATAATTCTGGTTGAGAATTTTCATTATAAATTAGACCAAAATCCACTGTTCCCTTGATATACCGAAGAATTATTTTTACTGCAATCATGTGGCTCTCCTTAGGATTGATTTGATGCCTTGATGCTTGACATGGGGAAAACACAATATCATACCTTTTCACTGTCAGGTATAATATACTTCTAATAATTTTCCTATATTATGTGGTATTAAAATCCTTTCCTTCATCATCAAGTGATAGTTTCAACTGGGTAACAACTAGAGTCTTCATCTCTTTGGAATTATACATTCCAAATCTTCTCAAAACCTCCTTGGAATACTTAGATTGAGATATTAGATTTCCATTCCTTGTGTCACCAATAAGACAATGAAAAATTTCAACTCACCTATCATTTAAATTTTGAACTCGCTTTTCATGAATTTGGAAAACTCTCTGAATTGTGCTTCATTTGATCCACCAAAGATTGTGTCATCAATATAAAACAACACCACCATTCTTTTAATATTTCCATTATTTAAATACATATTTTAATCAACTCCACCACTATGGAAACCAAGTTTCTTTTGAAATTTATCAAGCCTTTAATACCATGCTATTTGTGCTTGCTTCAAGACATATAAAGCCTTCTTTAGCCGACAAACTCAGTTCTCATCTTCATGAATGAGAAAACAATAGGGTTTCTCAATGTAAGATTATTCTTCTAGAACTCCATTCAGAAATGCTGAATTGACATCCATATGAAAAACCTTAAACATTCTTTGCACTTCTATAGTAAAGAATAATCTGGAATAACGTGAAAAAAATGTATTTCTTTTATTTATGGGTCTCTTTCCTCCTAATAACTTTTTATTACATATTAGAAAAAAAGCACAATGAATTACTTCGGTCCCAAATTCAAGTTTTCATAAATGATATAATTATTAAAACAAATTAAGGTATTGTGGATAATGATTTTTTTAATGAAATATTATTATTTACAAACCCCTTTTAAAAGAAAATGATAAAATAATTTTATTTTTTTTACGTTTTAGAAATTTAACTATGCAATTTAACTATTCATTTTATGTTCGCTATTATTTTTAATAACTAAGGATTTTTATATTTTAATGTTAAATTTATAATACATAGAAAATTTTTATGGTTAAATAAACATCATTTTTGAATTCCAAATGTCAAAATTAATCTTGGGTGAATTTTTAGTGGTTCTGTGGGAAGTTTCAATTTTTTAATAAATAGTATTTTTTTTAATGAATAGTATTGGATGAA
Source organism: Viscum album (assembly GCA_963277665.1). NCBI lineage: Eukaryota > Viridiplantae > Streptophyta > Magnoliopsida > Santalales > Viscaceae > Viscum > Viscum album. The sequence continues at coordinate 1,715,309,195 of OY728157.1, forward strand.
TAGTGTTTTCTTGATGAATAGTGTTTAATGAATAGTGTTTTTGGGGAATAGTAAAAAATAATTTATAATTAAATACCTTTTTTTTGAAATGATTTTCGAAAAAGAGACTTACACGATTGGGTTTAGTAAGATATTTAGAGTCTGATAAGGAAAACTTAATTTTTGTTGAATAGTAACATACCATTATGAATAGTAATTTGAAAAAAAGGAAACTTCACCCATGAATGTATAAATACAATTTATACATCATAAAAGTGAAAAAATGATCATAGAATAAGTTTTGGTATTTTTGTATGTCACAAATATATTTTTTATAATCTTATAATTAATATAATAATTTAAAATGGAAATGTATTTTCATAAAATGTAATCATAAATTGTTTCTTTATTGTCTTACGGTTATACAAAATTTTTATTAGACCTTGATTACTTTCTCAAGGTGTTACAAAATGAGCTATAGTTTTAGAGTCGTTTTTTAATAAATAATGATTTTATTTAAAAATTAAATTAAAAATATTTAGAAAATTATTTTCATAAAATGGATTTCATTTTTGAATTCATAGAATCAATATTATGTTAGGGAGAATTTATGAGATTTTTATAATTTTTTTTGTTTTTTGGTGAATAGAAAAATTACAGTTTTGAGTTTCAGTGTGATTAGTGACATAAATGATGATGTAATAATGATGTAATAATTATGGTAGACTTTTGAATAGTATGATATGTTATGAGGTCTCCGAAGTGTTCAATACTATAGGAATATACCATGGGAAAGCCCATGGTTTTGCAAATACCACCGATGAGGTGTCCTTAGGAAATTACTAAAATATTCCCACATTTTTTCTATAAATACCAACACATTCCTTCATTCCTTTCATAAAAAATTAATAATAAATTAATATCTCGTCTTTTTACCTCCCAAGGACTCCTCCTAAGGTTCCCTCAAGCCCCCAAGGTCCCAACCTTTAATATTTTGATGTTACTCTTCAAGGTAAGGGAACCTTTCACCCTCCTCTTTTAAGTCATGAATTCCTTAATGTTATATCTTATAGTTTCCATTTTATTATGTAAGGGTATGTTCTTATATATGCTTATTTATTTACATTTCATTTCTAATTGATGAGAGACCCTTTCTTCTCTCATCAACTGATTTTTTGAAATATTACGTAATGCCATTAGGCTGTCGAATTTTCGTAAAAGAAATCACATCTTCTCTTTTCTTTCAATTTTCATTTTCATGTGGTATGTCATTCAAACATCCATACCATGATCTTATTTAAATTTTATTCTATACCTATACTGTATTATGAGTTATCTACGAGTGGTTGACCCATTTACCCTCTCTTTTCAATGTTTTCTAAAACCATGTTGTATAACCGTTATGCTGTAGAATTTTCGTCTCAACGTCTCTCTCTTTTTATCAAGAAATTATTTTGTTTTATTTATGTGGATACCTAAATATGTTTTCATTTAAAAGGGTATTAATCAAAAAATAAAATTGATCTATTTAATTCTGGAATTTACATACATATAACCCTCACTCTCTTTCAATGGGTTATAAATGACATAATGATCTTATTTTTAAGCACTTTTTAAACATCACGATTTTGACATCACACCCATTTTTTTAAATTCTCTTTGGGTTATTTATTAAATGTTTGGTTATGATATATATGGCTCACATGAAAATAAATACATATTAATGATGTACCTTGAGATCACTCCAATGCATTGGGTAAAGAATTTAATCTATAGAGTTGACATGTTTCACGATACCTTGGTGAATAACCCTAGTAATTTTTATGACACCTTGGGGATGAACCTTGGAAATCTGTTCATAAATGTTTAAATTAAATGTTGTAGCCAAATATTCAAGTTATGATTCATGTTATTTTTATTATAATATTCTTTTTATTCCATTTATCATGTCTTTATGTTTTTCATCAAGTTCTTATTGATATCACAAGCAAACTAATTCTTTTTCCTTACTGGGCATTCTGCTCACCCTTTACTTTGATGTATGTCTCTAGGTTATGAGATGAAGTAATTGGAAATATGATGAACTTTTCAAGAATTTTTTTTTCAAGGGGGTTTATAAGAGTGTTTTAAGTTTTCATATATTATGCTCCTAATTTCCAAGACACTAGAATTTAAAGATTCTCTGTTTGTAAAATGTAATGAAAAGTTATGTAATAAAAAGGCGGGATATAATAGTTTGTATCAAAGGATAGTTTAGTCATTTGTGGAAATTAGGATATTTAATAATTAGGAATAACCCTATACAAAAGTTTAAATATAAGAAAACTTCCTGGTATTTTGGTGAAATATTAATTAAGCGATTTCTGAAAAAATAAATCTCTATATGGATACGAACAAGTGGATGTGGCTCATGCACAGATGTACCTAGGAGTGAAAACTCTGACAAGGAGTTTCGAGCTTGACCTGGGGTATCCTGGTACATGAAAATGGATCTTGCTGCACTCCTGGTTTTTCATTCTCAGGGGATATGTTTGGTTAATAATAAGATTTGTACGAATCATTATGAAGGATTTATAGAGAAATGTAATTTTTGTTAAAGAATAATATTTTTAGGGAATGAAATTACTTTATAATTTTATGTTTCCTAGTAGTAAAGAATTTTTAATAATAGAAAATTGCAGGGATGCAATTTTTTTAAGGGGGAAGAATGTAACGACCTGAAAAAATGTACTTCTTTTATTTATAGATCTCTTTCCTCCTAATTACTTTTTATTATGTATTACAATAAAAGCACAATAAATTAATTCAGACCCAAATTATAGTTTTCAGAAATGATATAATTATTATAAAAAATTATGGTATTGCAGATAATGATTTTTAATGAAATATTATGATTTAAACAACCCTTTTTAAATGAAAATGATAAAATAATTTTATTTTTTAATGTTTCAGAAATTTCACTATACAATTTCACTTTTCATATTTTCTCCACTTTTTTTTAATAACTAAATATTTTATAATTTTAAAGTTAAATTTATAATACTTAGAGAATTTTTATTGTAAAATAAACATCATTTTTGAATTCCAAATGTCAAAATTAATCATGGGTTAATTTTTAGTAGTTTTATAAGAAGTTTCAATTTTTCAGAAAATAGATTTTTTTAATGAATAGTATTAGATGAATAGTGGTTTTTTTATGAATAGTGTTTTATGAATAGTGTTTTTTGAGGAATAGTAAAAAAATATTTTATTATTAAATATATTTTTTTGTAAAATGATTTTTGAAAAACAAACATACACGACTGTGTTTAGTAAGATATTTAGAGTTTAATAAGACAAAATTAATTTTTGATGAATAATAAAGTACCCTTATTAGTAATGAATAGTAAATTGGCCAAAAAAAGGAAACTTCACCCATGAATTTATAAATACAATTTTGACATATTAAAAGTGAAAAAATGATCATAGTATAAGTTTTGGTATTTTTGTATATCATAAATATTTTATTTACAGTTTTATAATTAATTTAATTTTTAAAAATGTAAATTTATTTTCATAAAATTTAATCATAAATAGTTAATTTATTGTCTTAGGTTATACGATAATTTTATGTGACCTTGATTACTTTCTCAAGGTGTTACAAAACAAGTTATAGTTTTAGAGTTGTTTTTTTGAATAAATAATGATTGTATTTAAAAATTAAATTAAAAATATTTAGAAAATTCTTTTCATAAAATGGATTGAATTTTTTAATTCAGAGCATTAATATTAGGTTATGGTTAATATATGAGATTTTTATAAAATGTTTTGTTTTTTGGTGAACAGAAATAATATTGTTTTGAGTTTCGGTGTAATTAATGACATCATTAATGATGTAATAATGATGTAATAATTCAGGTTGACTTGTGAATAGTAAGATATGTAATGAGGTGTCCCAAGTGGCTTATACCATGGGAAAATACCATGGTCAAGCCCATGGTTTTGTAAATACCGCTTATGAGGTGTCCTTTGAAAATTAATAAAATATTCCCTCAATTTTTCTATAAATACAAACCCATTACTTCATTCATTTCATTAAAAATTCATCATAAACAATTATATAGTTTTTTTACCTCCCAAGGAGTCCACCCAAGGTGCCCTAAATCCCCCCAAGGTCCCAACCATCATGCTTTCAAAGTTACTCTTCAAGGTAAGGGAACCTTTCACCCTCCTCTTTTAAGTCATGACTTCCTTAATGTTATGTCTTATAGTTTCCATTTTATTATGTGAGGGTATGTTCTCATATATCCTTATTTATGTCCTTTTCATGTCCAATTGATTATATACCCTTTCCTCTCTCATCAACTGATTTTCTGAAATATTATGTAACACTGTTAGGCTTCTAAATTTTCATAAAAGAAATCAAATCTTCTATTTTCTTCCATGTTTCCTTTTCCTATTGTATGTCATTAAAACATACATACCGTGATCTTATTTAAATTTCATTCATTCTCTATACTATATTATGATTTATTTATGACTGGTTTACCCATGTCCCCTCTCTTTTTAATTTTTCTAAAACCATGTTATATAACTGTTATGCTGCAAAATTGTCGTCTCAAAGTCTCTCTATTTTTCTCAAGAAATTCTCTTATTTTAATTATTTTAATACCCAAATATATTTTCATTTTCAGAGGTATTAATCAAGAAATAAAATAGATCTATTTTATTATGTAATTTTCATTCATATAACCCTCACTCCCTTTCCATGGGTTATAAATTACATAATGATCTTATTTTTAAGAACTTTTTAAACGTCACGATTTTGACATGAAACCCATTTCTTTTAATGCTATTTGGATTATTTATTAAATGTTTTATTATGAATCTTTTGGCTCACATGAAAATAAATAAATATTAAAGGAGCACCCTGATAGAATTCCAATGCATTGGGTAAAGAACTTAATCTCTAGATATGACATGTTTCACAATACATTGGTGAATATCCCTGGTAATTTTCATGACACCCTAGGGATGAACCATGGTGATACGTTCATCAATGCCTGAATTAAATGTTTTAGCCTCATATTCATGTTATGATTCATATTATTTTTATTATGATATTCCTCTTCTACCGTTTCTCATGTCTTTATGTTTTTCATCAAGTTCTTATTGATATCACAAGTAATCTGATTCCCTTGCTTTCCTTACTGGGCCTTCTGCTTACCCTTTCCTTTGATGTATGTTTCCAGGTTATGAGATGCAATAATTGTTCATAGGATGAAATTTTAAAGAATATTCTTTCTAGGGGATTTATAGGAGTGTTTTATGTTTCCATGTATTATGCTCTGGATTTCCAAGACACTAGACTTTAAAGATCCTCTTCCTGTAAAATGTAATGAAAATTTATGTAATAAAAAAGCAGGATTCCATATAATCTGATTGTCTCTAGCCTTGAAACGGGTGAAAAAGTCTCATCAACATTAATACCCACTATCTTGGGGTACCATTTTCACACTAGTCATGCTTTGTTTCGAATAAAAACACCATCATTAATCATTTTGTTGCGAAATACCAAATTTTTTCTGATAGTATTTTTATATGTTGGTCTTGATACAATTTCACACATATTATTCTTATCAATTTGGTCAATCTCTTAATTCATTTCCTGAACCCAATTCCCATCTCTAGTTGCTTGATCAAATCTTTTAGTCTCCACTTGTGATAAGTATGATGTTTGTTGTAGAGAATTCATTATTTTTGTGTGCATTGGTACTGTCTGATCAAAAATTATATTCTTCCTATCAATTTTATCTCTTGTTGTTGGTATCATAGAAGACATTGATTTTTTATTATCATCTAAGTCTTCTTCCAAATCAACCTCTAGAGCTAGAGCATCTCTTGATCTTCTCATCACTTCATCACTATCCTCTTGAGTCTGATCATGTATTTGTTGAAGATTATATTCATTTTTTTATTATATTTACATCATGACTTTCAACAATCTTTCCTAGTCTCTTATTAAAGAATTTATACACTTTTATTTTCTTTGAGTAGCCAAGAAATATCCCTTCATCCCCATGAGATTCAAATTTATTATGTTTCCCCTTATTTAGAATGAAACATTTACTTCCAAAAATTTTAAAGTACTTCAATGATGACTTTGTTCCATACCATAACATGTATGGAGTCTTCTCCTCTTTTGGGAAAACTAAAGATATATTTGAAGTGTAAACTTTGGTTATTACTACTTCTTTTAAAAATTTCTCTAGAAGTTTTGTTTCAATTATCATTGTCCTAGCCATGTTGTTCACAATTCAATATCTTCTGTCAAATACTCCATTATTCTATGAAGTTCTTACTATAGAAACTTGATGCGTTATCCCATGTTTCTCAAGATAATACTCCACTTATCTATTTGTGAATTTTGTTCCATTATCTGTTCGAATTGTCCAGATTTTCTAACCAAACATCTTTTCATATTCCCGTCGATATCTTGTAATGCAACTGAACACTTCATATTTGTGGGTGATTATTGAAACCCATGCCATTCTTCTATAGTCATCAATGAAGAGAACATAATATCTTATCCCATTAATAGCCCTTGGAAAAATTGGCCCACATACATCAATATATACCAATTCAAGAAATCTTGTTGACTTTTTCTCCTTTGGCTTATATGTATTTTGAATGGTCTTCCCCTATTGATAGACATCACACGTATGAGTATGATCATGTGATAATCTAGGGAGATTTCGAGCTACATCATATTTCACTAGATCTTCCAAGGAACCTTGTCTTATGTTGCCAAGATGCTTACACCATTACTTGTTTTCTTCATCCTTGGACAAAAAGCATATATCTTATTCTCCACTCACGAAGTACAGATTCCATTTCATATGCTTTCCTTGAAACACAACAAAACTATCCTTTACTTTGATGATACATAATTTTTGGGAAAAACTTATGGCATATCCTGAGTCACACAATTGAATAACACTAAGCAAGTTGTGACTAAACCCCTCAACAACCAAGACAACTTCTCGTATCATGTCTTTTCCTCAAAACGTGGATTTTACAAAACCAATATTTTTTAATCCCTCATCAATACCAAATCATACAATACCTTCTTTATCATACCTAATTATAGTCACTAGGTCCTTATTTCTCGTTATATGGGAAGTGCATCCACTATCAATGATCTATATCCCAGTGCGATCTGATGCCTTGAATGAAATTTCTGCAACCACTTACTGCTCTACCATTTTCTTTTGGACCCATGTATGTTACTTCATATTAAACAAGTAGTGATAATCTTGATCGTTCTTAATATATGATGATCTAGCTTTAACTTGCAGCACTGAAAATCAATTTTGAATTTCCATCTCTCTTGAAGATACATTTGGATTCTTCTTATTAAAAAATTTAGTTTTCCTCGACACATTACTATACATTTTTGATGTGAAATATCATTCCATATGCCTAGGTTCTTTAAACCTGAAACAATGACCATCAAATGATGACCTGTAATTTTGATCCTTATACGACCATCTCTATTGGTCTTATTACCTTTGGTAACTATTTTATATGGAACATAAATTTTGAGAATGTCATATATTACCAAAAAAATAGAAAATTATGTGAGGTACCTTTTTATGTAGCAATGCACCACTAGTTATGCCTTGGGTTTTCTGAATCTTCTGATTTTGCTTCATACCCAAGCCAATATTCAATCTTGGAGTGGGTGTTTGTGGTCTGGCTTGAACCATAACTGCTTTCTATTTTAGATCAAGTCCCATACCATCCTTATCATTTAGAATTGATTTTTGATTTTATTCTGATGGACCACTCTACTAAAATATCATTCTATCCATTTCCCGTATGATCTTCTTTCCTAATGTTGAACTAGGAGTTAATAGTTTCTCCTGATTATCAATTATTTGGCACATACTGATGAATTCCTCTTATAGTTGTTTGATATGTTTGATTTGATATTTTCCATTTTCAGTTAAACTATCAATTTTTATTTTATTTTCTTTAATTTTGAGTTTGTAATCAACCACATTATCTAAGTTTTCTGGCATTTAAGACCTCAAATTTTCAATTTTGGAATTCACATCATAATTCTCTTATACCTATTGCAGCATAAAGAGTTTGGATTCATGAAAAACTTTCTTAGCTTTCTTTGTTTTCTCTCTAAAAATATATAACTCTTCAAGGGAAACTTCTAATGATTCCTAAAGGTTAACTATTCCTTCATTTTCTCCTTCTTTGTCACTTTTCACTATTGTTAATGAATTTATGACAACTTCCACCAAAGTATCTACTTTTAATTTTTTCCAGTCCTCAAACTCTTCTACCTCAGATTCTTCTGAACTATCATCCTATTTTGAAATCAATTTCTTCTTTTTGAAGAAATTTCTCCTAGTACTTTTCCTCCCTTTATCATTTAATGAATACTTATTTTGGGGAATTTCCTCATTTTCTTCATTTTCATAATCAAACTTCTTAGGAAAATTTTCTGGAAAATGCCCAGTCTTTCCGCATCTAAAGAATTAAAATGGAATTTTACCATTGAACTTCCCTTTTCCCCTTTACAGATCTGAAGAGAGAAATGACATGGCATCATCCATATTGTCCTCCTCTAGAATATATTCAATAGATAGATTATTCAAGACCTTGAATGCCACTTCTTTAGACTTCCCCTTTTCCACTACATCATTATCATCGTTTCTCATTTCATATACTATAAGGGTACTATGTAGGTTATCTAGTGTATGATCTTTAGGGTCTTTGTCTTCTAACACTGAAATTTTAGGATTGAACTATAGTGGATGTTTCCTCAAGATACGTTTCACAATATTTATATCTTCAATGACTTCCCCAAGACTCCACATGTCTTCCAAAGAAATATTTATCCTGTCAAATAATTCATGAACACTCTCATTTGGATTCATTCTGAGATCCTCATACTTGTTCCATAAAACCCACAGATTTTCTTCTTGGACTTTTCTGTAACCCTAATAGTTATTCAATAATTTTTCCCACATTGCATGTGATGTTTTATAGGACAACGCCTTCCTATAAATTGTATTTGATAGGGCTGCACTGAAAGCATTGATCCCTTTAGAACCAACATCCAATTATCTTCTTTCAGCTTCTGATGAAGCACCACTATTAATGTCAGCTGATTTTCCATTCATAGCTTCTGCAAAGACATCCATCCCAACTAATCAGAAGTAGTGTTGCATTCAATTCTTCCATAGTTGAAAATTATTTCTATCAAATATTAGGATTCCTTTATGATTGACCACCACCATTTATTATTCTTGAGATAAAACCACTAACTTTCAACCTTTCTCTATGATACCAATTTTTAGGTTCACTAGGAAAAATACCCTGAGAGGGTAGGGGGTAAATTAGGGTATGGAAGATTAAGACTTTCTCTCTTGTGTATATTGTTTTGTTTTCAGAAAAAACTCACTTATCTCTTCCTCCCGTATCAATATATAACCAGATATGAAATCATGCGCATGACACAACAAGTTTTAATGGGTTCACCCTCACTGGGCTATGTCTAAGGAGCATACACCGATAATGTGTTGATGTACCAAATTCACTAAGTCTCACAACCAATAATGAGTATATTGTTTAGGTTAGATATTCTATGCCTAGAACCACTACCTTTACAACGTTTAGGGTCTTCTCATTGCATTACCAAGGGTCACTCCCTATACTTCTTTCTCTAGCTCACTAAAGGTGGAAAGGGTCACTGTCTTCCTCTTCCTTCAGTAACTAGTCTTGGAAAAGAATACACACACATTTTATGGACTTGTAGGCCACATAAAATTTATAGAAATGTAGGTTCATTCATTATTCATGAATACTTCATCCTCAACTATGGGTAGATGCTCTGTTGAAGTCCCCTTTTCACCAGTAGATGAATTCCACCTTCTAGAGTACTGCAAGGCACCATAAAATAATTTTGCAAAATTATTTGAACCTTTGACTAAATTCCTTGTGAAAATTGTGAACCACCTGCTCCTACCATGTACTGTGTACGATATTTGGTATGCGAATCGCCTACTATGAATACTAATCCCTCTTCCATGAACCCCCTCTAATCACGAACTACCTCTGCCTTCATTGTCGCATACCGTCTCTACGTACTGACTCCATGAGCCTCCTTAGAGAACTTCCTTCGGTGTTTTCTGAAATCCTGGGTTAAAAAGATGTTCTCTAATTATACTCGATATCCACATTAATTAGTGGGATTATCGATTCTGATATAGACAAAGATACTTGCGAAATCCTCTAATGAAAGATTTACCAAATCTTCAATCCAACCTCCACCACAAACTTATCCCTCTACCGCCACGATCCACAAGCCACCCGTGGAATGTTTTTCATATGCGGCCTACATACCGCCTTTTCTCCTATGCGTCCAATATCCTCCACCGACATCAATCCATACGCATACCACATCGAATTTCCTCGTGAACCGTTTTCGGTTTCACGAACCGCTTCGGCATAACATTCCAACCACTCTACGTACCATTCTTGGAACATGGTATGTGGTCCATGAATTGTGATATGCGGTTCTTATTCTTTTCCAATATTCTTCAACATTCTTCATACTGTTCACTACTATGAAGAAATCCTTCATTTTCCAATATCAAACTCTTAATTTTGAGATAAATGTTTTGGAAAACACTGGGAAACTGCTCCACCTTAAAAACCTGTATTCGGAAAACACAAACCATACTCACTTACGATCATATGGATTTGTCAACAAACACAACCACACCCAATAAAAAATAGAGAGGACAACTAGAAGGATTTTTCACAACAAATATACTTGTTCCACTCTTCAAATTACTAGGGTCCTTTATCACCATAAATTATGGGTGGATTCTCCTAGGTAAATTTTGAACCATGATCCACCATTCGTCCTCAGTTTCCAAGACCCACTCGACCTTGAGTTTCAATAATGCAGATAATATCTTCTATAAAATAAGTGTCCACTATAGGATTTACCTGTGGAAAATTTCTCATATCTTTATCATCTAGACTCAGAAGAGTTCTTCAAGGAGGTATTATCTTATAAACACAAAACTAAACAACCAATTAGCTTAATAGAAATACCAAAATCAAATAATAACATTAAGAATACATATTAATACCTTTAAACAAAAAGAATTTAAATTCATGATGGTTTTTTTAATGAAATACAAAAAATTAAAAAATAATAGGTTCATTTAAATAAACCCAAAATCAATTTCATTCAAATAATTTAAAACACCAAGTCTCATGCCTAGAAAGAAATACATGGACACCCATGGTATCTAATGTTCAGTTATAGAAGTGAGTTAGATAAGAATCCTTTCATACTTACTACCCAAATTATAATGGTCCTAAATACTATCAAACAAAGACCCTGAATCAAATTTAAGAAGTTCCACTACACTTCTGGCTAGGTTCCTCCTTTGATACCTTTTTATAATGAACTATACCAAGTCAACCTGTTAGGTCCCCCAAGTTTTCCTACCACAAGATAATTATCATAAAAAAACCAAATGAACCTCATGAATAAAAAAAGGGATAAAACGGTAGAGTAAAATTTAGAAGAAGAGTAAACATCTATGATACATAAAATTACAATATAAACATGATAAACTAGAAAATAAAATTATATAAGACATGATACATGTCTCCCTATGTCTATCCATAACCACCACTCCACTCATTAAGAAGGTGGTGAAAACTAGGAGAATTCATTGGACAAAAAGATGAAATTCCCTTTACCCATGTCCAAAAAAACCACATTAAAAATTCTCAAATGAAAGAGTAGGGTTTGGGAATAAATCCAAATAGAATTTTACCAAAGAATCTATAAAAGTTCTAATACCATGAAACCCTTAGTTTTATCATTAAAATAGATCTAGTTTATAAATAAAATTCTAAAGATAAATCATTTTGTCAAACATATTTTGGTTTTCATAAAACATCTCATATTAAAAGAAATTATGATTATGAAAAGTATATGTAGAATGACATGAATGTATATAAAAAACTATATGGGGATACACCATAAGATAAAAAAGTGATAAAATAAACATGAAATGCACCATCATGTATAAAACCAAGAACAAATGGACTCTAGACTATGGGAATATATACTCTAACACACAAAGTAACACTAAGAAATAATCAACCAATAATTTAAATCCTACCCATATCGAGTCCTTTAATATTCTATCGATATTAACAAAATAACCCCTAGTGGCGTCACATTCACTAAAGTTGTATATGACTATTCCATGAAGCACCCAAGGTTCCCAATGCCCTATATTTTACAAAATATATTTTAAAAACCCGTTCAAATTTTATAAATCTATTTCATAGTGAAACATTACCACTCCCATGCTAAAAAATTCATTTTAGCATCAAAATAACCATTGAGTAATTTCTTCAAACATATTTTGAGAAAAAATACATTTTTAATTTAAAACACCTTTAAGAACATTAATATATTGAAAAAAATCAACTTTTATATCAAATAAATCATTTTCATGAACCAAACCAATGGAATTTACATGAATATCAATTATTTCAAGGACTAAAACCATCATACATAGACACATACCTCAATAATAGATGAAAAATATCACCTTTGAGAATAGATATTATAAATGAGTATATCGGATCCTCATAAACCTTGATCCATAATAAAATTCATTAATTCTATTTTAATCCCCTTAAATCTATAAACCAAAAGCTAATAATGTTCTAATGATACATGAGAGAAGATATCAAGAGAGGATCTAAGAAGGGAATAGAAAAACAAAAAAAAAACTAGAGATACATTGAATATATCCACCAATAATGAAGGAATATTAAAATATAAGAAAGGGGAGAATCCTATATAGCACAAGAGGAAGTTTAATATGTGTATAATGGATACTAGAGGGTAATTTGATATAAAAATTACCAATAGAAAAGAGGTAAATTAAATTTTTTTAAAGGTTCAAATCAGGGAATATAGTTAGGCCATAAAATTTAAAAAACCATTCACCAACCATGCATTTCCTCTATCCAAGTAAGAAAATAAGGCTCACAGTTACTTGAGTAGAGCTACATGGTTTGGGAAAACAATTCTCATGACTTGTGACACCACTTTACCAACATGTAGATAACCGAATTAATTCCTTCAAAAGATGAACGGTTTGACTAATCATGATCACCATGAAAAATTACACAATATCCTCACAATGTTGTATCACATGATTATTAAATTTTTAGTACAAACTATGCATCCAAACTATACGCCTGACTTTTTTTCTCTAAAAATCCATTTTTTTAAACCCCGACTCCTAGAATCCTGTAGAACAACCCAAAGGATAAATAAAGATTAAACTAAAGCATACTTATGACCTTGAGTGTGTTATATTTATGTATACACATGTTGCAATCAACCTCGTATTGATTTTATTATTAAAACTATTGGGTGATAATTGAGTGGCTGAAGATTGAATTATTGGAGAGATATAAACAAATATTGAGATATTTATTGCGAAATAAAGATTATATGTTGATTTATAAGAAGTATAATTAACATCAAGTCATTAAATATTCTAAAAATAATATTATTGGGTGACTTGATAATTTAAAATATACTTTATGTTTTATTTTTATGAGGAAATGATTTTTTATTTGTTGGAAGAGTATCAAACAAACATTGATATTTATTTCTAAGATGGAAGAAAAATACTTTGGTTGTTATTAAGCACCATATCAGGTTTTATTTTTATTTTTACAATTCATTCTATTGAAAATATATCCATAAAACTTGTGATATATTGATATAATAATATATTTTTTGAAATTCTCTCAAAACTATTACAAAATTTTTAAATCAATTTTTTTGATATAATATATCTATTTGTTAGAGAAAATGGTTTAGAGTCTCATAATTGAATTGTAAATCTTTATATATGGAATGTGTTAGAATATCCACAAACTAATTCTTAACTATTAGAGTATTTTAGGTTCATATAATTCGTACGGGTTTGGTTAAGTGTTTTGATGTATTATGTTAGTAAGAGTTTTAAACTATATGAAATTACATTTTTTCTTAAAGATATATTATTATAATGACTTTATATTAAATATTATATCCCTTATTGAATTTTATGATTCATGGAGCATTATGAAAATTTCATATTTGTTTTAAATTAATTATTTATTTTTTTGATTATATAATCATTTTCATATATATATGAGTGGTATCCCAATTGGATATTATATCTCAAATGTAAATATGTGTTTTTTTGAAAGACTAACTATAATGTGTTTTGTTTTAATTTATTCAATCATTTGAACTTATTTTTTCTATTAATTAATTAATGCAATTCATGTGGTTCAATGTTGAATTCATATTTTAAATCAATGGATTTATATTAATTAAATAATTATTTGTTTAAGAGTATTTAATATTCAATTTATCAATTAATAAAATTAATGATCCAGTCATATATATATATATATCACAGATTAATGTATCAATTACATAAAAAAATTAATAACTAATGGACTTTGACTTTGATTTTTTTATGAATGTTTTGTGAAGGTAAATTTAATTTATTTAGTCAATAAAAGGTCCTTAGTCTCATATTAAATTTTCTTTTTAAACCGCTTCAGTATCCAATAATTTATTTGTGGTGAAAAGGTAAAATTTTTTAAATAGAGAAAAAAAACATTCTTTTTGATCTTGCTCAATCTTTATTAATGGGTATCTAAAGAAAACAAAATATATTAAATATATTTGATAGGTACAAATGTTTTTTACATCATTATCCAAAAATTTTCATATCTTTTATTATAGATCCTATTTATTTTAAATTTTATACCTAACAGTTTTATATAATATTTTACTAATCATAAAATAGAGGATCATAACCCATTGAGGTACTAACCCATGGTAGATAACAACCTATCGATAACATGCCATAATATTATTGTTTCATATATTGGTATAGACTCGAAAATATCAATTGTGTGATCATCAACTGGTGGTCATCATGATTTAGTCCTCAGGGTTTGGCCACCTGATGAGTTTATCCATCTTCAACCACCCTAATCTAGAGAGTAAGGTTGAGGGGCCATCCGATTGTGGTTAAAAGTAGAACGAAATGTGTGGGTGGTGATATTTTTTGAAAACATTTAGAAATACCACCATGTGAGGATTTCAGAAATTCTTAATTTTCTAAGCAACCCATTTTATTGGTTACACTGATGGGTTTTATATTTATTAATCTATTATATTTTCTTATTTTATTTTAATTTATATAAGTATGTATGTGTATGTGTGTGTTTATATATATTATAATGGAGTGGGACTAAGAGTTTATGTAATGTTTCTATTTCAGAACAAACCCACTCCACCTCACTATTATTTTTACACCTTTACTTGGAGAACCATAATTATTTAATTTTCAATATGGATGTCAACACTAATTTAATAAGCTAAACTTATAATATTTTGTTGATATAAATTAAATAAAATTTATATAATTAAAATATATAAATAAGAAGAAATAATATTACATAATTTATATTGAAAATGAATTAATTTAATATCATTATTTTAATTTGATGGTAATAAAAATATATTATAATTAATAACAATACATGACAAAATAGAAAAATATTAAAAAATAGTAAAATAATAAAACAAGTTCAACCACTAACTTAACGGATCTGATGAGTCAGACCTTGAATCACTCCCCTAACCAGTTCATCAACTAGTCTATTTTTGAAAACATTTTATAGGATCATTCATAAACAAATATGCTATTTTCATGGACGATCACACATTGTAGAGTTATAGGGTTAGTTAAAAGATATTTATACATTCACTAATCATTGTTATAATAATCTCTCTTTGATATAAAATCCTAAAAATTCAACTTCCCAATTAAAATATTGGGCATCTAGACTTCCCCTCTTGGTCTTAGGGTCAAATTGTTCAAAATATTAAGGTATTATGAAAAAATAAAAATATATCTAAAATAAAAAGAAAAATACTAGGGATCACATATTGGACCCTTGAGATAAAACATCACTAGGATCAATTATCTAATATCTAGAATGATGCATAATTTAGGATCATTCATAAGTCAATAATCTAATCAAGATCAAGAAGGTGATATGAGGGTAAACCTTTCTAATGAACCCATAATCTGTACATACAATCCAACTGAATTGGATATATCAAAAATAATGTACCCATTAAATTGTGTAGTTTAGTTTTTTTTGAGATCAAATGATTTTAATTACCATATACTAGTTCATGATAACCTCTAATAGATTATTCTATCTATCCACCAACATGTAGGAGGATGGTGTATGATGACCATGATTGGACTTTCATGCATAATCTTTTGTTATAAAAAAATCACTTTTGATGCCTTAAAATGTATATGGAAGGGTATAAGGAGGTTTTACTAATAAAAATAAGAAAAATAATGATTAATAGGGTCATAATACACCATTGAACCATTATAAAATGATATTTTAGTAATATAATGTTTTTAATAGAAGTTAAATCCATTGCTGATATTTTTTTTATAATGTTTGTTTATGATGTACAAATATTTAAAAGCATGCATTGAAATTGTTGAAATGTGATTTTAGTTTTCTTTGATAAATCATACTGATCATCATAGAAAATAGTTTTGTTTTAGTGGGAAAACACTTGTCCAAATGAATTAAAAAATACTAAAATATTTTATCAATGGATGTAGCCATAATTCATTTAAACTGAATTAATGAAATTAAGAAAAATACAATTCACTGTTTTAATAAATTTGAGCTTAATATTATTTATAATTCATTTTTAAAAATACCTTCAAGAAATGAACAAAATTACTCCTCATAGGGAAGTTTATAGGTTGGATAAATCCACTAAAATATTTCTATGTTTGAATTATTTTCACTCTACAAACTACTAGGACCTTGGTGTTAAAGGAATTATTGAGAAATAAAGATATATTTCTTAAATGTTTCTTGCTTTGAGAGAAATATAAAATATAAAAAGTCTTTAACTCCTTTTATAAGATTCAAGGACACTCCATATAAACTCCATAATAATGTGAAAACGTTTATTTGACATATAATCTATCTCAACATTCTAAATGTTTCAAAATGTTTAAACTATGAAACTACATTAAAAATGATTTGTAACATTTGACCAATTGAGAATAAAATTTATAACACATAAATATTTCACTAAAATACTTTGATTACCATTACATGATATTATAGTTTAAAAATGAAAGTTTTAGGTTGAATTAATGTTATAGTCATCGTGAATTATCTCATAATGCATACACTGCAATAAAAAGAACAATTTATTAATTATTACCATGCCTCATTTTCAATTTCACAAACCAAATTGTGGTGACATTAATCATTCCATGGTTTTGATTTTGTGTATAATTATTTCAAAAATATAATCAATAAGTAATGAAATTTAACTTTTTGGAATAGATATGTCATTTTAATTACACATAAAACATTTCTATGATGACTACATTCCATTACTCAAAAATATATTTTGTAAGAAATTTCATGTAACAACTCGAATGATAGAACACGATTCTTATTGTTGAGTAAAGTGAAATTTTTTTGGGAGGGAATATTGTTCCTCTTATTAGTGTCTTATGGAAGCATGGGAGGATCTATGAAGAAATGTGGGATGAGGTGACACAAATTTTGGTGTAGTGGCCCAAGTTGTTTGAGAATACCTATAGAGACACTTCTTGAGGATGAGAAGTTGTTAGAGGGGGATATTTGTAACAATTTTGTTTTTAGTAGTTTTTTAATGTATGTTATGGAAAGTATTAAGTGATGTTTTTGAGACTTTTATGGTTAAGACTTGAGTTTGGTTATTGATGTCAGTGTTTGGAAGCTTCGGGGGGGGGGGGGTGATGTTTTTGGTCAAAGATGGCCAACACCACACCCTAGTAAAAGATTTTTTGGACCTAGTGTTCTTATGTGTAAAACAAGAAAATGGGAAATGAGTTTGTACATGGTATGTTACTTAGGGAAGGTCCCCATGGGCTATGACTTGGGAAAAATTTTCTATAATTAAACAACTCTAGTAAACCCAAAATGTCTCTCAAGATAGCTTGACACACAACTTAAATCATGTTCCTGATCACCATGGGTTGGTGATAAGAATTGTTCACAACCAACTAACCCTTGGGAATAGTCTTATATCAGTAAAATAGTATGAACCATCCATAAAATAGAGACTTCCAAACAAATATCATCAGAATTAGTATCATAAAATAACCAGATACCATAAATAATGAAATTCATCATAAAAGAAAACTTGTTATAACTGGTCATATATATATATATATATGATATATCAAAACAAAAACCCAAACTTAAAAGAATGGGAATATGAAGAAAGGCCCACAGATATGTCCCAATGGATGAAAAACCTAAAAATGACTCCACAAGAGACAATCCCTATGAGACCATGTCTCTTAAAAAAACACTTGACGACATTAATAAAGAAGATCCACCCTAGAACACGGTTCCCCTTTCCCCTAAATATATCCTTCAAAAAAAATCCACAATGCCAAGAGTTCCAAGAATGGTTTAAGGCAAAAATCTTAGTTGGATACCACCATGAATATATTTAAGTCATTTAACAATGAATATAAATAAACTAGTTTTAAAACATTATCAATACTGAACCACTTTGAATACATTTCATTTCCAAATAACACATTGAAATCCATTTGGATTTCCATTTCATACAAAACCAGTTTTCCAAAAAAATTTCCATCATGGATAAAATAGATAAACATAGCAAGGTATTACATGATAAATATCACAACCAAAGAATAATAAATAATAATCATAACATCAACAAAAATTATGCACATAAATGGTAAATGTGTATAGTATATCTCATCACATCATAATGGAACTAATAAAATGTATAAAGAAGATAAACCCAATCTACATGATTAATGTCAACCTAGGGATCTAACCATCAGGCCTAATGTGAGTGAGTAAACAATTATAATATAAAGATATGAAAATTGTAGGCTCTCATGGTCTTCCCTGTGACCACTCAAAGAGATCTCACAATATCTTGACAACTAACATAGAAGCTCACATAGTTATGTTACCCAAAGGATCACTTGATACTTCGAAAACCAAATTGGAGGATTCATAGTCCTCCCTCCAATGGATCATATGGCATCCCAAACAAACCAAATTTGAATCTCGCATGTTCTTCCCTTTGAAGGATCTCATGGTCCCTCGAATAAAACTCTCATTCACACCCTAGTTAACCCTTGTGATACTATATACCCACATTCACAAAAAAGTTCCCATATCAAATAAGAAACAACACAAGATATTTCACAAACAAGCTTTTACATTTTATCAAAACACATTATTCCAAGGTAAAACCATTTATAAAATAAATTTTAAATTTTTTTTGTAACCCATAAAAACCCTTTGATCTATTTTAACAAACACTTGGTGTGCATACAAGCCACACCCATTTGGAAAACCTTCTTTAAATACCCAAATTTCCAACCCAATCTATGAAACACCTAAAACAAGGAATACAAATCAAGCATAAATAAATTAAATTGAAATTAAAAAAAACAAAACAAATGAGATTAGAAATATAAAGTTAATACATGGAAGCAATCTTAAATAGAGACACCTAACACAAATTTGGTCCAAACCACATTCTGATGAAAACCACCAAGAAGGGTTAGAATAAGGTCTAACACACCTACTAAAGTATAAAAAAAACCAAAACATAAATTATATACACTATATTCATCCAACATTACCCCTAGGTTTCCTCCCTTACATAAAAATATAAGAACAAAGAAGAAGAGGGGGAAAAGAGGAAGAAACCAAGAAGAAAGGGGCTTACCACAAGCCAAAACACCATGATTTCCAAGAGAAAATAAAAAAGGAAGAGGGGGAAGTGCTCCATTGACAATGGAGAGAGGTAAAATGTTTTTTTATGGAGAATGAGGGATCAATTGTTAAGAAATCAATAGGAGTAAAAAGTTAAATGTGCTCTTTTTTAAGTTACCTATACTTGGTCACATGATTTGGAAACACAGTTAGGAAAATCATGGAAAAACTATGTGGATACCACTATCCGCCCAAAAATGGGACACATGGTTTCTTATAAGGAGTTAAAAAATTTGGAAAACCATGCTCAAACCATGAGAATAACTCTATCCCAAATTGCATCACACTCACATAGTTAGAAAAACTGTATGCTAACTGTGTTCCTTGGCTGGTATTCCCAAAAATTAATATTTTTGACTCCAAACACCTAGGAATATAAGAAAACATCATGAGAAAAATGAAACTCAAAATTAAACACACTAGTGACCTAGAGTGTGTAAAAAACTCTTCACCATGCCATTTTAATCCCTAAAAAGTTCTTATCCATCACTAGGAGAGAATATGTGATTCCATTGATCCCTCACTAAAGCTTCATACTTCTATATATCATATATATCACCATCATATTACCAGAGGAAATATACAAAAGATATCAAATTAACATGGAGAACCTAGTTTTGGACATCTATGATATTAATAGGCTGGTCCACTATGGTGGTATCATGATCTAGTACAAAATATTCCAACTCCAACACATGATATGGGTTAATATGGTATCTATTTTTCTCAGAAACATGAAATATGTCATGGAATGAGGCTAGATGTGATGAAAAATACAAATGATAGGCTACCATTTGCAGATGACCCACAACATTAAAAAGTTTGACATAACATGATGCTGACTTCCTATTCTTACCAAAGCGATGATGACCCAGGAAAACTGATTCCCAAAGAAACACCTAATCCATAACTTAAAACTCCAATGGATGATGATGATATTCAAAATATAAATCCTATTAAATCTAAGCTATTTATAACCTTTTCTGAATTATCCTTATTATCTCATTCTTCTCCTGGACGAGACTTAGTCTAACCAAGGAACACCTACCTACATTAGCCCAACACAAAGGGGATTGAAATGACTTCCTATATAACATCTCAAATAGGGACATACTGATTGGGGATTTATAACTGCTATTATAAGAAAACTATTCCGATAGAAAGCGCCTTTCCTATGAACTACCAAAATCAAGCACACATACTTGCAATATATCCTCAAGATTCTATATGGTCCACTCATACTGACTATCCATCTATGGATAATACATGGTAAACAACAAAAACATGGTTCCCAAAGCCTCTTGGAGTCCCTTTTTAAATTGAGAATAAAAATGGGAATCATGGTCTTAAACTATCACTAAGGATATAATATCCACAATTTTGAAAGATAATAAAAACTCTCTTTGTTAATAATTTATGAAAATTTTTAGGTGAAAATGAAATTTTTCAATAAAAAAGTCACTTTATAAATGGTATATTGTTTTAAAGGTTTTTCATGAGGTTAGAATCCCTATTAAACCCTTTTAATATACTATGAAATATTTTAGAGTTAGTCATAGAGTTTTCATGAGAGTATAAGGCTTGTAGTGTAGCACCCTAACCTAGATGTCACTTTAAATGGTTATCTATGCCAGTTGACCACTGGGACATAGGCCCACCTCCCTATATCTCAAAAGTTATTGATTAGAAAAGAGGGTTTAAAGAGGTTACAGTGGGTAGAATATAACATTTGGGGGTGATAATAATAATGTTATATACACACTCTCTCTCTCACACACAATACTAGAATAAAGTCTGTAACATAACATAAGCAATAGATAAAACCAACAAAATCAGTGTAAGAAAAAATAGTACAACATCATAAGAATAATAAATAAAAAACCCAAAGGGAATAATACCAAGAACACTATTTTTATACACATTTAAAAAGTCATGTAAGGTCATAAGATTCAATAAATAAAAGGGTCGCCTATGGCCGACCATCATTACATTCATATATACGAATTATGAATAAAATTAGACTCTAATGTAAACTACAGGTGATAAAATAACCACCATGATATCTTACCATCTATCCCATGTAAAATATCCATCTTGACCACTAAGTTCCAACACTTAAGCTCAGTCCCTTACTCGATCACAATGACATAAATTCTACACCCTTTTCGAGGGGATTGTGTTGGGTGTGAGAATAAATATCACTAGCCCACCACCAAAGCATGCCCGTATTACATCCATGATAAATAAAGGTATATCTAAATACAAATAATAATAGAACATGAACATTATATAAATAACCCACTTCCCTTATTCTCAGAAGCCATAAGGAAGTGATTACCTCCTTCAACCATTACCGATAGTCTCCGAATTCATACCCCCAATTATATATATTGAATACAACACCTGTTTGTATATATATATATATAACTAATGTGGTGAGGATCCATTTAATAATACCAAGTCATCCCCTGATGAAATTCATCCTAGTTGAACCCTAAGTTTCCACTTATAAAAGTGTCACCCGACACCTTGTACCATCAATCATGAACCAACATCCAAAAATGAATACTTAAATAAAAATTACATGGTCCCTCTGACCCCTTTTCAATATATCCAGTCAGTTAGAAGCCTAATGTCCTGAGGAACAATGATGTTTTTCCTCCGAATAATAATCACCGCTGACTTTACACCTAACATCTCAAGGAATAATGATGTATGTCCTCCCAATATCCTAGACCAATGACCTCAAGTATCACCATGAGCCTTATCCCCCAAATGATGGTCTCATAACTATAAACTGATGGTCCATCACTATCCATGTTTCTTTCTTTGGTGAGAACCCCTAGAATAAATCATGGTCAACACCATCACCTAAGATGCAAAAACTATGGGTTCATCCACCCAAATGAGTGGTCAACACCACCTCAATCAGTGTCCTATTTGTATACTCATGACTCCAACATCACATTGGACAAAAAAAGATGAGTGAAAACTACCAAACATACCTGATACATATCATATGGAACTTCATTACCCTACAAACATGTCACTAGATCATGATGGTCATCAACATCTCAAAATACTAGAGCCAATCCCTTAATTTGATGATCACATCACCTCAATTGAGATGACCATGTCGCCCAACCTAGAGATAAACATCACCCTGGGTGACCTAGAAAAATCCTTTTCCAAAGAACAATGCCACTTTAGTCTAGGTGGTCTACACCAACTCAATCCTTGGGCCAAGCCCATCACTTTACCAAAGAACCCAAAGATTAAAGATTAATAATTAAATTGATCTTAATTTATTCCCGACCTAAATATCACAAGATGGTCCACGAGGATAACTCAGTATGATAATTTTTAGTGATCTAGGTCATTCACAATGCCATTATATATGATAAATTTAGTATTTTAAAGTAATTCATTTAATTATTAGGGTCTTACTCAGACAACCCACCCTAGGTGTATTTAAAAATACATGAAAAATGCCCGAAAAATCATAGAGAATGCTAGGAACAACCTACCTCATACTAGTAGGAACTCAATCATTTGATATGAACATCTTAATTGATCCTAATAAAAATAAAATGAAATTTTAGGTGAAAAAAATAAAAATAGGGTAAAAGGGATCACAAATAATTATCATTTCATGTGGAGAGATAAATAGAGAAAATAAGGTTGTATATTGAAGTTCTTACCGATGTAGTTCCAATGAGACTAACAGAGATTGTATATGAGCTCGAATAAGGATATAGGCTTAAAGACTAAGTGGTAGGAGGGATGGTAGAACCCCTTGATATGTGTAGATTAAAAGGGGAGGAATTGTTGGAAAAGAAGAAATAGAGGAAAAGGGAATAATAACAATTTCAAACTTTTAAATGAGGCACAAAGTTTGGCTAATTGTGTTTCAACCACATGAAAAAAATTTCTAAGAGGGATAAAACCTTGCATGTATAGGTTCATGGTTCACCAAATATTATTCAGACCATGTATATTCCACTATCCAAGGAACCACCTCGAATGTTGGGGCACACAATTTTTTAAATCGTGTAGAGAGCATGTGAATATCCTATGCTAAAAAATACAGAGGTCTTGAATGACCATGTGCCCCCTCCTAAATGGTTTGAAAAAGTATGTCTAGTTCCACTATAGGGCCACAAATTTATCCTGATAGGCCATATGGGGTTTCTCTAAACCATGAGCTTTAATTTTATTTTTCCTAAAACTTAGTTTTTGGGACCTAACACACCTGAAAATCACCCAAAACCCTGCGGCACCTGTCAACACATAAAACCCATCTAAAAACCTGAAATTGGATTAATAAAACTCCTAAAATTGGGTTCTAAATCCCAAAAAGGATGTTGGACTGACCACCAAACACAAAAATTCAAAAAGGGTGAGGATTTTTGTCCTGCTCAAAAACCCAGGACGTTACAATCTCCCTACCATAACATAACTCATCCCCAAGCTATCAAGAATTATATATAGATAGAACCAAACATACCCATCTCATCAATATCAACCTAGTCTACTATAGTCATTAGTCTGAGGTCAACTACCCTCAAGGGGATCCCCACCTTAGGAGTTACTGACCAGTCACCTCCAAGACCAAAAATCGAATAATGTTATGGTTCACCAACCATCTCCACACTCAAAAAGTCCTACCATGATGCATCATCATTCATACACCTCATCAAAAACTCAAATTGAGCTTGTGTCATATCAGAAAACCATCATGTTTCTCATCTCATTAGATGCTCATAAGAAGTCTTAGTGCCAACAAAACCCATATAAAATATACATCGCATCGATGGCCATATTACAACAAACCTCATATAAAATTCACATCACATCGATACCCTTAAATAATCCTAGTTCCACACACATTATATATATATATATGCATATATATATATATATATCATGCAACATAATAAATTCCAACCATCTAACTAGAACTTGGTTAGTCCAAAAACAATATATACGCCCCTCACGCATCCAAAATTTCCAAATACAAACAAAATAAACTATTTTTCATACTCGTCATCTTGGGATACCTATAACTATTATTTCCTCCTTGGCCTAATTTTCACCTGGTAGCTCTAGTGTCTACACCTGGCCTAAAGACCAACTAACATAGGCTTGAACTATTTATGGAGATGCACTAGCTACTAGCCACTGACCCCACTATTGGGTCCCACTATCTTTGCCATGAACTCTATATGGAACTGGCTCATGGATACTGGATCCTAGTACCACTCCAGGTCCAAACTTGAATCCCTACATCCTCCATGGTCCCTGGATCCTAGCTTTATGCTATGGATTATTAAAAGAAATCATTAGATTCCTAATCTGGATACATGCCAAGCATTCCTTTGGAGCTCTATTTCACTGGGTCTGTACATGTACTGGCTGTCCATATTGGAAGAAAAATACTGAAGGCCCACTCCACGGTGGTATGCCTAAATGTATAGCCCGGATTCCCTACTGAGAATCCAAATAACCTCACTTCCTACTAGTAGAATCATCAACTCCCAGCTCACCTAACACTATCACTCAAATTATATAAAACCGATATTTCAGGTTCCCCATAGTTATCAATTACTAATTCACTGCCTTTCATAATGAGGATAACCAAAATATTTTCACCTACACCCTAATGGAATGATGTAAATAATCCTCAAAATGGCCCACCCTCATGATATCATTTCCCACCATAAGAAGTTTAAATAATTACAGGTCTATGAATGTTTGTACATAATCCATGACATAAGTATCCCCTTACTGAAGATTCATGAAAACCCATGATTTTTCTCCCCTTAGTGTCTTTGGAAATAAGTTCTCAAAGAACCTGGTTTCGAAATCATTCCAAGATAGTCCCTTATGTCTATATGCCTGTACCTGTACATCTCACCATCTCTTTTTTGGTCCTTTGAGCATATACATATCTAGCTTCACCCTATGCTATGGGGGTGTCTCATGCTGGTTGAAGATGGTCGGGACCGAATCGATCTAGTTATCTACTGCTTTCATTCCACCCTCACCCTGAAATAGTGGTGGGTGTAGGGAATAGAACTCTCAAGTTAGATATTCCATAGATGGATCAAATCCCTAATCTCCTCAATCGATACCCTACAAAACTCAAACCATGATTGCTCTAATCTACTCATCAAGCCATGGTCCAAAAGCTACCGGATCCTATGGCTGTCTCGCCTGTACTAGAGCCTATAACTATGCCTTTACTCATGGATAATGACCCTCCAGAGCCTCATCTCGACCCTTAGGGGCCTCAACTCATGCACCCTCAAGTGGAACCATATCACTACACTCCTAAAGATCCACTGAAAGTCATCTAGGTGGAATCCTACTGAATACCAATACAATAGCCAAAAAACCATAATATCACAAACACACAAATATATATATCATAGATAAGAAGTGCTGTAATAGGCAACACATCTCACCACCATTACACTCCCCTACCACACCCTGTATCATGACATCCATCCTCAAGGATCCTTACCTACCCATATCAGGGTTAGGTATCAAATATCATTTGACCTCATGACCCATTAATTTACCATGTCAATATTAGACATCACATGTAACCCAGACTCATGGACCTTTTCCTACCCACATCGAAGCTAGTAATTACATATCAAATATCAATATGGGGTATTTGAGTAGAATGCCACTAAACATGCTATGCAAGAAAACACTTTTTATCTTATTTGTTGACACTTTTAAAAAATAAATCCATATCATCAACCCTATCTACCCTTATTAGGGTCAGACCCATACATCACATGCATACAGTATCACAAAGCATAAAATATAGATCTCATTGGAACCACATGCCTAGGTTGGCTGAGTTGACTACCGCCAATGAGAGGATACGCAAGAAAACATTTTAGATTCATTTGTTGAAACTTTAAACAACCTGAAACATCTTAATAAAATATAGGTTCCATATGATAATCATAAGAAATCCTAAAAAATATGATATTAAGTGCCTATCAGGATGCATAAACAATCATCCCTTTCCATACTAATCTAAGTTTCAAACCATATAACAGATAACCATCATACGCAAGTGAACCAATTGAGGTATAAATAAAATAAACTATAAAAATCACACTGTCGGACATCAATTTACCACCCCTAAAAGCTTGGTATATCACCAATGTATGAGGATGTAGGTACAAAAACATGATCTCTATACCAAGTTTTGACTACATTCTAGTCTCCAGTCTACCATATCCCAAATAGTAAGACCAAATAAAAATGATTTTTTACCATTTGTAACAAGATGAAATTTTCTACCAATCCTAAAGAAGAAAATGCTCTGATACCATTTGTAGTTACCTAACTCAAACGCCACATTAAATGGTTCTCTGGTCCAGTTGACCAGAAGGCCTTATGCGCACCTCCTAATATGCCAAGGGGTTCCGACAACATCGAGGGTGTAAAGAGGTGATAGTAGGGAGAAAATACCCTCTAGTGGTGATAATAATAATATTATATATATATATATATGCAATATCAAAAGATAGACCATAACACAATAGAATCAACATATAAAACCAACAAAATCAGTGGAAGAATAAATAAATAAGCAACATAAAAATGATAAATAAACAATATGAAAGGTAATAATACAAATAATACAATTTTTAGACACAATAAACAAGATATGGAAGGTCATACAATGAAATAAATAGATGGGTTATCCATGGATGATCATCAATACACATATATAAGAATGTTGAG
Source organism: Viscum album (assembly GCA_963277665.1). NCBI lineage: Eukaryota > Viridiplantae > Streptophyta > Magnoliopsida > Santalales > Viscaceae > Viscum > Viscum album. The sequence goes on from OY728157.1 coordinate 1,715,336,951, forward strand.
CAAAAGAAGACACAAAAGTAAACTTTAAATGATGTAAGAACTGCCATGGTCCCTTGACATATATCCCATGAAAAGTTTTCCAACTCGACTACTAAGGTCCAAATCATGATCTCAGTACCTTATGTGATTATAGAGACATAAAGTCTACACGCGTCCCAAGGTTCCCATGTAGGGTGTGGGGATAAATCTCAGTAGGCCTCTACCAAAGTGTTCCTATATTAAATACATGATAAATTTTAGTGTATATTAACAAAAATAAAAAAACACATGCACATTATATAAATGACCTACATCATTTGTGCTCAGTATCCATAAGGAAGCGATCACTTTCTCCGACCATCACCAGTAATTGCTGAATACTTTCCCATAATTATATATATGGCATACAATACCTATCTGTATATATAACTGAAATGGGGATGATCCATGGAATAATACCAAAGAATCCATTATTGAATGTAATCCTAGGTGAATGTAACACCCCACCCCTACCTCATTGGCTTGAGGAGGTGGTGAGGGCTACTTGGACTTAAGCGACGTTCCCAAGACTCCAAAGTATAGAAATAAATTCCGAGGGCTTCAAGATCAAGTCGGGGAATGATTTTCCCTTAAGACAAAACCAACCAAACCATCCACTAACAACAATTATATGATGCATGTAAATTAAACATTCAAACATGTATTCTCAAAGCACAACCAAGTTGTTCCACAATACATCTTAAAACCAATACAACTAGACATGTCCACACCACATCAGAGTACAAGAAGAAACCAAAAAACAACACTACGAGCCATTGCACCACCACAACTCCACACCATGCTCCAAGATCCATGCTCCACCAAGGAATCACAATGCTCCAATAAAGGAGGGTGATTCCTTACCTTTTCCCACGTCACAATACACAACATCTGCAAAGACTCCAGCCTACCAAAGTATGGGTGAGTACTAAAACTCAGTAGGTTTTCCCCAAATTACATCCCTATACACGCCACTTGGATAAAACTATTAGCACATTTATATAAAACAGTTTACAAAAATTAAACCACAAGTTCAACCATTTTCCTAAGCCAAACATGCCCTTACCAAGTCATTACACCCAACCCAAGAAACTAAGGGAAAATAAACCAAAAAATCCACAACCATTAAAACATTTACACATTAGCACACCAATTCCATATTCCAAAGAAATGCATAATAAAACAACCAAACGATGGAGCTTCCATGCAACCCGTTCACCCATTCTCATTAAGCGGCACTTCCCATCCACTTATCCTTAATGGTGACCCTTCTGTCCACAATCTGTCCCCCTTTTTATAGTGGTACTTCTCGCCACTTCCACACAACATTCAAAACAATCCAATGCCAAGCATATAACCCACCAAGGTCACAACCACTTGTAATCAACCAATTCCATTTCAAATCAATCCACTTCAATAAATCACCCATTTATTGAAACCATTTTCCATTCCCAAAAAAAGTTCAATAAAACAACCCTTTTATTGAAAACCATTTCCATAAATCATTTTTACAAATAAACCAGAGCATCCCATTTTAAAATCTCCATTTTAAAATCCAAAATAATAGCATTTCACCAAAAAACCCCATTTTTCCCCAAAATACCCAAAACATCACCCAAGGGATTTCTAATCAATATCGAACATCAAAACATAATTAATTTCAAGCACAAAAAATTAATTGTAACCAAAACCATTAGATCTAACCAAGTGGAGTTGAGAGAGAAGCCAGCTAACTTTATGGTTCCCGAGAAATCGACCCACGAACAACCGCGCTTCAAATCCATTGAACGCACCACCGAAACCTCTCTAGACCCCCTTTTCTAACATTCACAAGCCTTAAAAACATCATCTAAGGCACCCAAAACCCTAGATATACACACTAAAATTATATATCTAGAAAACCAAGAAAGTGGGAAGAGTAGATCTAGAGGAAAACACAAAGAAAGCATGAGATAAGACTTACCTAGGAGCAATCACCTTCAAAACACCAATAACCCTTTTCAAAATGCTTCCAAAATTAGTAGGAAAGCTCCTACACCCCCTGAGAACCAAAGAACCTGAGTGAGTCATGAGTGGTAGGAAGTTTGGGGTGAAATAGGTTAAACCTGAGGGAGCCCGGAACTTATAACCATATTTTTAAGTGGTCGCACGGTTAGCCCACACGGTTTGGAAAACCGTGCACTAACCGTGCACACTATATTACCTCGAGAGAAAGGGTCCACACAGTTTCCTCGCATGGTTTTGAAAACCGTGAGCAGGCCGTGCGAAGCCTACTGTCTCCCTTGCACGGTTTCTTGGAGGATCTGCACGGTTTCCACTAATCGTGCTCAAACTGTGCACCCCTTTAAAAGCCTCCAAACTCATCCAAAACCATTCCAAACACTCCCAACCTATTCCCAACTCATCCCATGCACTTTAAACACATAAAAATTTATAAAAAAAGGACACAGATCTAAAACTGAGGGTACTATATTCTCCCCACCATTGGACTTTCCGTCCTCAGAAATTAGTGAACCCGCCCTTTGCCGAAAGAGCTTGGGCCACTGCTCGACCATCTCTTTCTCCCACTCCTAAGTCCCCTCTTGAATCTGACCATGTTTCCACAAAACACGAAATAAACTGATGATTTTACCATGCAAGACTTTCTATTGACTATCCACAACCCGCACTGGCACGTACACCAATGAAGCATCGGTTCTAGCTCAACATGATCCCATCGAATCACATGGTCATGATCCGGTAGATACTTTTTCAACTGTGACACATGAAACACATTGTACACCACACTGAACCTAGGTGGAAAATCCAAACAATAAGCCACCTCACCAACCCAATCAAGAATCTCAAAAGGTCCAATATACATTGGAGATAACTTTCCATGCTTCCCAAACCGATGATGTCCCAACCTAGAAGAGATCCTCACGAACACATGATCACTCACCTCAAACAAAAACAGTCGCCGATGATGATCCTCATACAATTTCTGATGACTCTGATCTGTCTCCATTCTCCTCCTGATCAATTTGATCTTCTCCATAGTCTCCTGGAAAAGGCTCGGTCCAAACATCGAGGACTCACCCATTTCCACCCAACTTAGTGGAGAACGACATGGCCGCCCATACAATGCTTCAAACGGAGCCATCTATATGGATTCCTGATAACTGTTATTGTACGAGAACTTAAACAACAAAAAGTGATCCTACCATGAGCCACCAAAATCCTTGACACAAGCCTGAAACATATCCTCCATAGTTTGTATCGTCCTATCGGATTGACCATCCGTCTGAGGGTGATACACCGTGCTCATAGACAACTGTGTCCCAAGGGCTTGCTGCAAGGATTTCCAGAAATGAGATGTAAACCTCGGATCTCTATCTGATACAATCGAAACTAGAACACCATGCCTCTTTTCCACCTCCCGAATATAGATTTTGGACAGAGCCTCCACCGTATGAGATTCATGAATTGGGATGAAATGGGCCGACTTCATTACCCGATCCACTATCACCCAAATGGCATCGTGATTTCTGACCGTTCTTGGGAGACCTGTAACAAAATCCATTGCTATCTGCTCCCACTTTCAAACAGGGATTGGTAAAGACTGCAATATTCCTGTTGGCCTTTGATGCTCTGCCTTGACCTGCTGACAAGTCAAGCATCTAGAAACAAACTCAACCACACTTCTTTTCATACCAGCCCACCAGAACTGTGCTTTCAACACTTTATACATTTTATGAATTCCAGGATGAACAACCCACCTTGAATGATTATATACCCTAATAAGATCCTCCTGATAATCAACTGGTCAACCATCCAATTCCAAAAACACAAAGCTAAATCTCTATTCAGCTGCCAACCCTCAATGGTCTTCCCACCATTGAGTCTCAATGCCATGGTCACATACTCATAATCAGATATCTGTGCCTCTCTAACTAGTCCAACCATGTCAGGAATCAACAAAACTGGAAAGAAGACCGCTCTATCACCCTGTTCCTCACATTCCAACCGCATATCGGCTATAACTGACATCAACTGCCACTGGTCTGATGCCTGTTTTAACACCTGAACATATGATTTTATACTTAATGCATACAACACCGAATTTCCCTTACCCGGTGTGTACATCAAGTCAAAATCAAATATTTGTAGATATTCCATCCATCTCCTTTGCCTCAAGTTCAAATATCTTTGTGAGAAAATGTGCTTTAAGCTCTTATGATCTGTATATACCATGAATTTCTCACCGAAGAGATAATGACGCCACACTTTCAAAGAATGGACCACTACTGCCAACTCAAAATCATGAGTTGGGTAGTTCTTCTCATGAACTCTCAACTTCTGTGAGCCATATGCAACCACATGATTCCCTTGCATGAGAACGCACCCCAAACCTGATCCCAATGAATCGCAATACACCACGTACCCTTTTCCTGGTTCTGGAAAAACCAATATTGGTGATGATTTAAGGTGATCCTTTAGCTCTTCAAAACACTGTTGACACTATTCATTCCACTGGAATGGAACATTCTTCCTTGTCAAAGCTATCATCGGTGAAGCCAATCATGAAAAATCACGAACAAAGTGTCGATAATACCCAACTGGACCAAGAAAACTCCGTATCTCAAACACATTCTTTGGTGATTTCCATGAGATAACAGCCTCCATCTTTTCCGGATCCACTGAAACACCCCTTTCAAAAATCACATGGCCAAGAAAACAAAATTCTCATATCAAAAAGTCACACTTTGACAATTTGGCATACAACCAATGATCCCTCAAGATCCCCAACACTGTTGCCAAGTGCTGCTCATGCTCCACCCTTGTCATTGAATACACCAGAATATCATCTACAAACACCACCACAAATGAATCCAGATATCTCTGAAATATCCGATTCATCAATGCCATAAACATAGCTGGTGCATTCGTTAGACCAAAGGGCATAACCACATATTCATAATGACCATATCTACTTCTGAAAGCTATTTTAGAAATATCCCCCTTCCTCACCCACAATTGATGATATCCCGACTTCAGGTTGATCTTGGAGAACCACTGGGCTCCCCTCAGCTGGTCGAAAAAATCATTAATTCATGGAAGTGGATATCTAATCTTTATCGTAACTTGGTGAAGTCTACGATAATCAACACAAAGCCTCAATGTTCCATCTGACTTTTTCACAAACAACACCGGTGCTACCCACAGAGACGTGCTAGGCCAGATAAACCCTTTGTTTTCTAGCTCTTCCAACTAGACTTTCAATTCCCGCAATTCAGCTGGTGTCATCCGATAAGACAGAAGTGAGATAGGACTGGTCCCCGGAAGGAGATCAATTGTAAAATCCACTTCTCTTACGAGAGGTAACCTAGATAATTATTCAGGAAAAACATCCAAGAACAGATCTACCACTGCTAGAACAATAGTTTTCTCAACACCCTCTACTGATTTCAATGACAACACTGCCAACTGATACGATAACGCGCCCACTACTGGTGCCAATGAACCTGTTGCACCCTGCCTTTCATGCTTCTCTCCTCTAAAGAGATTTCTAATTCCATCATGTGTCATAAAAGCCACTATTCTCTCATCACAAACAATTTGGGCCTTAAAAGCTACCAGCCATTCCATTCCCAGGATTACATCATACCCATCCATCTCAAGAATTGAGAAATTCCACACTATCTCAACATTGCCCACAACGATACAACATTCTCTACACAAGAAGGCTCGACACTCTCTTCGACCCAGAGGAGTTTGATGTTTCAAAACCGAGGGCATCATTTCTACCCTTAAACCTAGAAAATCAACCACACGTGTAGCAATAAAAGAGTGTGAAGCACCCATATCAAAAAGTACTTGCATCAAGGTAGAATTTAAAAGAATAGTACCTCACACCGTGGATGGTCCCGACTGATCATACACCACAACCTACTCAGCTCCAAACACATGTTTTCTTGCCACACTCTGCTCTTTATTACTCTGCTGAGGTGTCATGGTATTACAAGAATCACGATGACCCACATTACTCTGCTGACGAGGGGTATGTTGTTGTCCCCGTCCCATCGAAACATATGATGTCTGCGATCCCTGAGGAGTGTAACGCGCACCCGACCTTGGAGCATTCTGACAATAACGCTACAGATTCCCAATTTTCTTACAATTCTGACTTGCTCAAGGTTGTGTCATACAATCCTGCTTGATGTGGCTCGTAGAACCACACTGAAAACATCCCAGATTTCTCTGGGGCTTCGAAGGAAGATTTATTGATCCCGCCGTCAGATTATATGCCATATTCCCACCCTGGGAATAAGTGTCCCAACTTCTCTTGATCCCAGTGTTAGAGTTCCCACTATTCCCCATGGGTACCACCATGCTTCCCCCACCCGGAGCTCCAAAAAAATCCCACTCAGTCACTAAGGCTCTATTCACTATCTCTATGTAATCATCTATACATATTACTGCTATATTTGAACGGATTTCTTACCTTAACCCCAATTCAAAGATCCTTTCCTTCAACGACGTGCTACTCACCGCCTCGGGTGAAAACTGCACTAATTTCATAAACTTAGCTTCATACTCCATCGAAGACATAAGCTCTTGCTTCAAACAGAAGAAATCAGTTGTATGTTGAATTATAAATGTATGTGGGTATAATTGTTTGTTAAAAAATTCCTTAAAGCCTTCCCACATCATTCCCTGGTCCGTCCCCACTTGGACTACCAACTCCCACCACCGAAGGGAAATATATTCCAACATATACGCGTCCAACTTCACTTTCAGCTCTACTAGCATTCCCAATAACTCAAAGATCTTTTTCATTCTATTAAACCCTGATTCTTCCCTCTCCTTCTCTGAATCACCCCTGACGATGGGTGGATTCTACTTTTGAAACTGAACCACATGATCCACATGCTTTGGTTTATCCATTTTATTTACACTTTCCATAGCTTGGAAAGCTTTCACTATGCTTTTCACTAACTGTTGGTTAACCTGAGGCTCATGTGCAACCACATTCTCAGTAGCCTCCTCTGATTGGTCTCTACGATGCCTATCCGATGCCATTTCTATAAACATAAAACAAACAACCATGAGTCTCACTTCTGTAGACATCACGAAATCCCATTTCAAATCACATTACACAACACTATCACAACAACACTTTCCACCAGTTCACATTTTCCATGTTTCACTATTTTGAAAACCAAACCATTTTCAAAATACCAATTAATTCACATTAAAATTTCACACATTTGCAAGACCATTTCTTAATTCAGACCATACATCATTATGCCCAATGAAATATGCATCCTAGTGGGAAGTAATTTCTACCATGTATGTCATGCTCATCTCATTGGCTACACCCACGACAATGAGATATCCAATGCCTATAATTGTCTCCAAAACACTTATGTACCTAACTCCCTGGTAACTTGAATTTTAGCATAAAAGGGTTAGCTACGTCCTTTTATGCTATACATTCCAAGTTCTGATATTCCTACACCTTGCTACCATCCCAACTCAAGGAGTATACCACAACGAATGTCAACACCAAATATGAGAATCAACTCCAAAGGACCGAACAAACTGATAACACTTGTAACACCCCGCCCCTACCTCATTGGATTGAGGAGGCGGTGTGGAATACTTGGCCTTAAGCGATGTTCCCAAGACGCCAAAGGCTGGCAATAAATTCCGAGGGTTTCAAGATCAAGTTGGGGAACAATTTTCCCTTAAGAAAAAATCAATCAATCCATCCACTAACAACCATTATATGATGCATGTCAATTAATCATTCAAACATGTATTCTCAAAGGACAACCAAGTTGTTCCACAATACACCCCAAAACAAATACAACTTGACATGTCCACACCACACCAGAGTAAAAGAGGAAACCAAACAACAACACTAAGACATGGAACCACCACAACTCCACACCATGCTCCAAGCTCCAAGCTCCACCAAGGAATCACAATGCTCCACTAAAGGAGGGTGATGCCTTACCTTTTCCCACATCATAATACACAACATCTGCAAAGACACCAACGTGCCAAAGCATAGGGTTAGTACTAAAACTCAGTAGGTTTTCCCCAAATGACTTCTCTACACACACCACTAGGATAAAATAATTAGCACATTTATATAAAACAATTTATATAAATTAAACCACAAGTTTAACCATTTTCATAAGCCAAACATGCCCTTACCAAGCCATCACAACCAACCCAAGCAACCAAGGGAAAATCAACCAAACAAGCCACAACCATTCCAACATTTACACATTAGCACAACAATTCCATCTTGCAAATCAATTCAAAACAAAACAACCAAACAATCAAAAAACCAAACGATGGAGCTTCCGTCCAACCCGTTCACCCATTCACACTAAGAGGCACTTATTGTCCACTTATCCTTGATGGTGGCCCTTCCTTCTAGTATCCATCCTCCTTTTTATAGTGGTACTTCTCGCCACTTCCACACAACATTCAAAACAATCCAATGCCAAGTATATAACACACCAAGGTCATAACCACATGCAATCAACCAATTCCATTGCTTATCGATCCACTTCAATAAATCACCCATTTATTGAAACTATTTTCCATGAAAAACAACATTTCAATAAAACAACCCTTTTATTGAAAACCATTTCCATCAATCATTTTCACTAATCAACCAAAGTATCCCATTTTAAAATCCACAAGAATAACATTTGACCATAAAACCCCATTTTTTCCCAAAAATCCCCAAAACATCACCCAAGGGATTTCTAATCAATATCGCACATCAAAACATAATTAATTTCAAGAACAAAAAATTAGTTGTAACCAAAACTATTATCTCTAACCAAGTGGAGTCGATAGAGAAGCCACCTACCTTTAGGGTTCCTGAGAAATCGACCCACGAACAACCACGCCTCAAATCCGATGAATGCACCCCTGAAACCTCTCTAGATCCCCTTCCCTAACATTCACAAGCCTTCAAAACAACATCCAAGGCACCCACAACCCTAGATCTACAGACAAAAAGTGTATATCTAGAAAACTAAGAAAGAGGGAAGAGTAGATCTAGAGGAAAACAAAAAGAAACCATGAGAGAAGACTTACCCGGGAGCAATCACCTTCAAAAAACCAAGAACCCTTTTCAAAATGCTTCCAAAATGAGTAGAAAAGATCCTCCACACACTGAGAACTGAATAAACCGAGTGAGTCACGAGTGGGAGGATGTTTTGGGTGAAATAGGTTAAGCCCGAGTTAGCCTATAACTTATAACACTATTTTAATGTGGCCGCATGGTTATCCCACACGATTTGGAAAACCGTGCGCTAACGGTTCACACTCTACTGCCTCGAGAGCAAGGGTCTGCATGGTTGCCTCACACGGTTTGGAAAACCGTTCACAGGCCATGTAAATCCCACTGTCTCCCTTTCACAGTTTCATGGAGAATCCGCACGGTTTCCACTAACCGTGCTCAAACCGTGCACCCCTTTAAAAGCTTCCAAACTCATCCAAAAGCATTCCAAACTCTCCCAACCACTTCCCAACTCATCCCATGAACTTTAAACACATAAAAATTCTTAAAAAATGGCCACATACATCAAACTATGGGTACTAAAGTGAACCCTCAGGTTCCACCTATAAATGTGTTACTCAGAACCTCATGCCATCAATCATACACCAACATCCAAAAAGCATGCCTAATTAATAAGTACTTGGTCCATCAGAAACGTTCTTAAATAATCTCATCGGCTCAATTCTTGACATACCAAGGAACATTGATGTCTTTCCTCTAAATAATAATCACTATTGGCTCGAATCTCTATGTCCTAAGGCATAATGATGACTATCCTCCCAATATCATGGCCTAATGGACTTAAGTATCTTAGTGAGCCTTATCCCCCAATTGATGGTCTCATCACCATCAACTGATGGTCTATAACCATCAAAAAAACTTTTTATGGTGATTACCCACTGTATAACTAGTAGACAACACCATCACCTAATCTATATAAACTACAGGGGCCTCTACTCACATGAGTGGTCAACAACACCCTGATCTGAGTCATATATGTGTGTAAATGAATCCCATGATGCACCATCAAAAAAACAGTGGGTGGAAATAACAAAACATACCTAATAAAAATCATCCTACACTTAATTCCCCTACGACTATGTCACTAGATCATGATGGTCATCATCATATCAACCTCTAAAATCCAATCGCTCAATCAGATGATCACATCACATCAATCTGAAAACTATTTCACACAACTTAGTGATCAATATCACATTGAGTGTCCCGATCCAATCCTATAATGGAAAACAATGTAGACTTAGTCAAAGTTGTCAGCATAACATCAATCCTTGGGCCAAGTATGTCATGTTACCTTGTAACCCAACAATTAAATATTAACAATTCAATTAAATTTAATTTACGCCTGACCTAAACTGCCTAAGACTGTCCAATCCCATTAACCAGCATGACCATTTTTAGAGTAATAAAGAATGCCCAACCACTACAATATAATCATTTTAATAATTTAAAATAAATAATTTAACTATTAGTGTTTCACTCGTACAGCCCACCCCACACATATTTAAGAATGTGTGAAAAATGCTAGAAAATCACAAAGAGATATATGAACCACTAACCTCGTAATAGTAGGTGATCACACATATGATATTGGAATCTAATTTGATCTTAATCCGAAGAAAATTGTGATTTAGATGAACATCCTGAAAAATAGGGTAAAAGGTCCTGCACAGAATTAGCATTCAGTGTAGAGAGATAAACATGAAAAAAATGTTACTGGTTGAAGGTATTACCTATGTGGTTCCAAAAAGACCAATGAAGCTCAGATCAGAGATCAGATGAGGATATGGGATCAAATAATAAGTGGTAAGAGGTAAGGAAGAACCCTCTGATGCTTGCAGATGAAAGGAGGAGAAATGGTGGGAAAAGAGGAAATATAGGGCAAGGGAAGAATTGTAATTTCATACATTTAAATGAGACATATGGTTAGTTTGCATTGTTTGGATAAATTTTCAACAAACGTGAACACTCACTATCTAAGAGGGATAAAACATCGTATGACTAGGTTCCAAATTTAGAAAATCATGCCCTACCTATACAGATGCCACTATCCTAGGCACCACCTCACACGATCAGTCACTCAGTTTCAAAAACGTGCATAGACGGTGTGAATCCTCTCTACTAAAAACTTCATAGGTATCACATGGTCTTTCACCCCTCTTAAATAGTTTAAAAAACCAAGTACAGCTCCACTGGAATGTCGTACAGTTACTCCTAGGAGGCCATATGGTTTGTCCAAACCATCCCCCAGAGTTTGCAATTTCCCAAAACTGAGTTTTTAGGAACCTCTACACCCGAAACTCACCTGAAACCCTGATTCACTTACAGAGCCTTAAAAACAATATAAAAATAAGGCCTTTTTTTCAATAAATCTTTCACAATTAGGTTTCTATTACCAAAAAATAACTTGGCCTGACCACCAAACATGCAAATTCAAAAAGGGTGATAATTTTTGACCCACTAAAAAATCTAGGATGTTACATATAGAGCCTTAGTTTTAAATTTATAAAAATATTACATATTTATATTAACAGACACAAATTTTTTTACCAAAATAATTGAATATATCACAAATAATGCATCTCATGAGAAATCCAATACCACTCCAAGGTATGAGATGCGAGATTTACCCTAGGCGTGACATAATCTTTGTGCACATCAGATGTTTGGTAATATCAAACATGAGATTATTTTATATTTATATTATTATTATTACATTAATTATTAAATTCATGATTACTATTTATATCCTCCTCCATTACACCAAAAATACATCTTCATCTGGGTTGAATTTTAATGCACTAAATGAATGCATTTTTGACTGGTTAAAAATTAGCAACCTATGGATGATATGAATGTGAAAACACCACATTAATTTGTCCCATTAAAATGGAAGATTAATATGGGGATTAATATTGTTGAGTGAAGGAATGTTCATTGGGTTCTTTGAAATAGAAAATATTTTTTTCAATCATTATTGATCGTTCCCGTCGAAACCAAGTGATCCCAAGACTCCTTGCACATGATTGTTGAAGGTCTGATGATCTGGATTTGGAATCCCTTATGCATGGTTTTTCTTTCGGGATAGTGGTGGGTGTTATTATTTTCTATTTTGAACTATGTACATAAGGGTTTTTAGGTTGGTTAGTTTTTATTTATTTATTGATTTTCTTGTATTTTTCCATTATTATTTTCTTTCTAAATTATTGAAAAGGGTTGTTTATAAAAAATGATGAAACCTAAATCACCAAAGGGTAATTATTAAATATATTAGAATATGATAATCATGTGGATTATATAAAGATGGTTAAATAATTATCAAGATATAATTAAACCAAAATACAATGTATAATTTTAAAAAAATTATCAAGGAATAGTTTGGTGGAATTATCGAATGATAATTATGAAGTGCTATCAAATGATAATTCGATCAAATTATCAAAAAATAATTGAAAGTTTTATAAATGATAATTAACTTTAATTATATAAACATAATTTATAATAAATTATCATAATATAGTTATAGAAGTACAATTTATATTAAATTATCAAGATATAATTATAAAAGGATAATTTAAATATAAATTATCATGAGATAATTGTAAAGGTTATTTTTTTTGAAATTATCAAAAGATAATTATGGAAGGATAATTTACAATAAATTATCAAAATATAATTATAAAAGGAAAATTTATATTAAATTTTAAAAATATAATTATAAAAATATTATTTATAATAAATTATCAAAAAGTAATTATAAAGAATAATTTTTAAGGAATTATCAAAAGATAATTATAGAAGGAAAAATTATAATAAATTATCAAAATATAATTATAAAATAATAATTTATAATATGTTTTTAAGAAATAATTATAATAAGATATATTTTTAGAGATTATCAAATGATAATTATTCATGAGGGGAAGATTTTGAGTGCATGTTTTGACCTAAAATGACAATTCAGAAATTATCTATGGGAAAGGAAATATCATCACATGTGATATTTTATTTCTTTTTGAAATAAAATAGATGGGTTTGGTTCTTGGAACCCTTGATGAACCTTGAGTGTTGACGTGTCGACGACTACGATAATAAGGCCTGAGAGAACATGTTGTGGACTATCGAGGTTTCCACTCTATCTTTTAAACAACACGTGTGGTTTATCTTTTCTTGTTGACATTAGAGACTTTGAGATAAGAAGTTATTTTTCTCATGGGATTTTTACACCTGTTTTTGTGCATATCCCTAAGAACCATATGTGAATCTTTTTTCCATGAGTAATTCATAACTTATTATTATTTTTTGATTTCTATCACATGTATTATATTTTCTACTTTACGTATGATGTTGTGATATGATTGTTCATGTATACTACCATGTTATGTTTGATTTTTAGTATTGTTCTTAGATCCCAAGGTATGTGGAGCATCATGGCATATTTATCCCTTATAGGGAGAGTGTTCATGACTTTAGATGATGATGATGAGGGACATATAAACATTGTAGGGATATGATGATGGATGTTGTGTGATTCACTTGATGCCTAATGGATGCCAAGGGGTATGTTAGTTGATGCATAGAGAATATAGAGAAGATATCAATTACTAGTGGATGATGAGAACATGAATTATTTAATTCCAAGTGTATTCCATGTTTCATGGTCAAATTATTTCTAGAAACATGATTCATTAGACATGTGGCTAGTCCTTGACTACTTCTGACACCTTGATTATCCTTCTAGCATGGAGATGAAACATGCACGACTAAGGGTTTATGGTAGCTTGGATGGTGAATGAACACTCTATTTTGTATTTTATGTTTTTATTCTTGTTAAATATTTATTATTATTATGGTATACAATTATATACTTGATCACATCAGGTTAAATATATATTGGTGGTGTCCTTTCGAGTCTTGTACTCAAACCCTACTTGGGCATTTCAGTGAGCTTGTAGGTTTGATGATGTATCTGATGAAGGGAAAAAACCTTATGGTGGATAAATAAGTAGAGGATAATGAATCTGAGATAAAATAAGGATGGAATTATGATGAAATTTCTACCTTTTATTTATTTATCTTCTATTATTACTCAGGACATGCTTTCCACCTTAGGATTCATTTTTACATGTATGCCATATTTTCAGTTTCTAAATCATTACATTGATTACTTATTTATTATATTATTTATTGATTAGTATTGATCCTAGGACATGATAATGAGGGTATGATATCTCAATTGATAGATATAGACCCCGCTACAAGTCAAAAACCTATTGCATATAGGGAGACGTGCATGAGGTCATGTGGAACTCCAGATCAAACCTGATGGTTCATGCCAAGATGTTACAAAATGGTATCAGATAATCAGGACTCAATAACTCATTTATTATCTTTACCTTGATTTGGGACATGGTATAAGATAGACATGATGGTTGGGATTCAAGCAGGGTAACTATGATAGTGTCTGGCTAGGATTAAATAGTGGACCTTAGAGTTTCTAGAAAGTGGGGAAAAATTATTTTTTGTTGTTACCATTGATTAAATTCACCTTGGGTGATGAAAATGATTTTGATATGCGATATATGATTTTTTGGGTGCATTCATGCATTATGACTAGTCACGATGTTTCAAATTCCATGTATATACATGTTATTGTATTGCATATTAGTTCTTTAATTAAATTTGGTGATTTATGCTATCTTTTTGGGATAATTTCCTTTTTTTATGATATATCTGGGTCACCATATAATTATGATATATCATTATTGGCATTAATTACATGAACTAAACATGTTATTGTTTTATTATATATATATGATGGTCATGACTAATGTTCAGGGATAGAGACCATGGTTAATTCTAGGAGGGTATAACTTAGGTTATGTGTAGAATTCTAAGAGAACCTTGTGTAATCCCATAAAATATACATATTATTTTTATGTTCATAATGTTATAATAATTTTAGAGATTCCTCCTAGGATACATTTGATAGAACCTCCCACTATGGAAGCCCATGATATTCTCACGCCACCACCCATTGTATTGATGGATGTACACCAAAACACTCTTGTACCAACACACGTGATCAAGGATATAGAGCTTGTCCAACCATTAATCTTTCATATTGTGAATGTATAAATAGGTTCCACTCTTAGGACCATGAATAATCATTATTGAGATTTTTAGCTCAAACAACCTCAAATATTCCAGGGTACTGGTGACCCACAAGGTGTAGAGGATTGGCTAGAATTTCTTAAGAGAATCTTTGAGCTAGTCCAGTCTCATGGGGTGGGGCCAATGATCTTGAAAACCATTATTTTCTAGGGTCCCTCCAATATATAGTGGACTCCCATGATCCAAAATATGATATGATAAGGTCTTACATGGGTGACCATCAAGGATTTTTTCTTGAAAAGTATTTTCCCGACACGATGAAGCTAGATTGTTCGCAAGATTGTATGTAATTACTATTGGGTTCTATGGATGAATCTTCATATTCTACCTAGATTATGGATTTTATTTTCAGTTATTCTTTATTATCTTTAAAAGATACACAATAGGACCAGAATTTTGAGATAGTTCATTGAACGGAGATCAGACGTCAAGCTAGGGGCTTCGACCGGGCGACATATACAGAGGTATTTTATAAGGTCCTGACATATGAGAAGGAACTATAGAAGGATGGGGTAGAAAAATTTCTTCCATACCATGGTTGGATAGTGGCTTATATTCCTCTCACTCTTATGGGAGTTTCTTCTAACAGTAATAAGAGGAGGATCAAAGACGTGCAACAGAGCACCAGCATGCATGTAGAGAAGAGTGTAGTTCATCAGCCTCTTTTTGACGAGCTTCATAATGTTTCAACTGTGGAAAGGTTGAAAAATGCCATAAGTTATGTATGGTTCCTCAAATCATGTGTTAGCAGTTTAGAAATAAGGGAATATTTATTATTTTTTCTCAAGAAATGTGATGTTAGGTTTTTTATAGGTAGGATTCAGTCATAAGGATTTGATTGGGGTTCTAAGTAGAAAAATTAGATTGGTAATGCACCTTAGTGACATGGAAGTTGAGTTAAAGTAGGTCACATATTCCTTATGGACTAGACTAAAATATATGGTGTAGAGGGAGCATATACTGTTCATGGTATAGTTCTAATCACATCTACTTTATCGACTACCTTATTTGATACTAGTGCTTCCCATTCCTTCATATCTACACAAGTAGTTGTTGTACTTTACCTACTGATTAGGTTATCCTCTGATTAAGTCTCCCTTAATACATCATTTCTCATCAGAGTGCACCATATTAATAAATTCCTAAAGTACCCTTTAGTCATCAATGATTATGGAAATATATGGGAATTTATGATCCTAGAGATGGAGAACTTTGATGTTATTATTAGCACAGATTGGTTGTGCATATTTTGAGCTCACATTGACTACTATTAGAGATGTATGATGTTCACCTCACCAAAGGGGGAGAAGTTCATGATTTCTGGAGAGTGGGAGCTAGGAATATGAAGAGTGAGGTCGAACATGATATCATCATGATCACAACATAGATGGAGAGCTTGACGCTTTAAATAGGATAAGTGGTATCCCCCTCATATTTTCTTCCAGTCATGGATCTCTATCATGATTTATTTTGGGATGAATTCATTGGAATCCCTACTAAGAGAGGATTTTACAATGATTTTATGCTAATATTGTGTTCACAATCCATCTTGATACCCCTATATCATATGGTTCCTACCAAGATGATGGAGATCAAGGTGAAACTAGATGACTTGGGGAGGAAGGGTTTTATCATACCCTATACTTCATAGTGGGATTAAACTATTTTTTCCAAGGAGTATGGTATCTACATATTTGCATTGATTACCGAAATTTGAACCAGGTGAAAATGAAGAATTGATATCCATTTCCACGGATTGATAACCTTTTTCTTCTGTAATCGGGATCGTAGTGGTTGTCTAAAATTGATAAATTATTAGGCTATCACCATTTATGAGTTAGAGAGGAGGAAATGATAAAGATGAAATTTCAGAGTAGGTATGGGTTATATGAGTATTTGGTGTTGTCGTTTGGTCTAACTAACACACCAAAAATGTTCATGGATCTCATGAAAAATATATTCCACCCCACATTTTTTAGTGTTCTTAGAAGACATACTCATCTAATCGCTGACACCTGAGTAGTATACTAGGAACCTATGATTCAAGCACACTGGATTAATGCTACATTTTCACGGTGTTACTTATAGATTCTAGAGATGATGTTCCTAGTAAATTTGGTGTCTGATATGGGTATATCTATATTCCCTGATAAAGTTGAGGTAGTCATGTCCAAGACATATCCCCAAATCATGTTTGATATCAGGATCTTCTGGGGTTTAGTTAGGTGTTACCAATGATTTATCTAGGATTTGTTCCAAATATTATCACCCATGATAGTGTTAGAGAATAATGGAGACAAATTATAGTGGTTAGATTAGTGTGAAGAGGCATTAATTGAGCTAAAGATAAGGTTTATAATATCCCCACTACTAACACTCCCTATGCCCGAGATCAGTTATGTAGTGTGTAGTGATGCATCTCGCATTGGTCATGGATTAATATTGTTGTAGAGAGAGAAGGTAATAGCCTAAGGTTCTCATTAGCTATGGTATCATGAATGAAAGTACCCTATACATGATCTAGAGATTGAAATTTTTAACTATGCTCTAAAGTGTTGGAGATAATATCTCTTTGATGAGAGATTTTTTTTTGTTTACATAGACCACAAAAAACATTGTTATATCTTCACACAAAGGCATTTGAAATTAATGTAGAGGATCTGGGTTGAGTATCTATAGATGTTTGAATTTGTGATGGCGTATGCACCTGGGAAGGGTAATGTCATTGAAGATACTCTTATTCATAAGACACAAGATAAGAAAGAGGTTGGTGAATGGAGTTTAGATGTTTAGTAGTGATTTATAATCTTGTTATTTTATTAGAGGATGTATTCTATAAAGGATCAGGGATGTATGACTTGTTACCCTTTAATGATCACATCCTCATTTTTTTACTAGGTGAAGATCGGATTGGAGTCAGGACTATAGTGTGTTGTGATGAGATAATAGTTGGCTGATCATGATTCGATACCCGGATGATCAATGGAAGATGAAAATGTGATCTCAGAACATAAGAGAGTATAGGTCCCTGATACCATCAAAGAAGATTTAATGAGATATTAGCATACCTATATATGGGAAGTACATACTGGTGATACCAAGATGTGTCATGACTTTTGGAACACATTCTAGTACTTGGGGATAAAGAGGGATATTATTGGGTTTGTCTCAAGATGTATTACCTATAAGAGGGTGAAGGTAGATCACTAATTACCTGATGGTTTAATTCATCTAATTAATATAACCATGTGTAAATGAGAATATGTGATGATAAAATTTGTGATGGCATTACCCCGAACCTTGGGGAGTCACAATGTGGCCTTAGTGATTGTCTATCAGTTGACGGATACTTCTCACTTTGTACTGATTAGAGAGAATCATTCAGTGGAGGATCTAATAAAGATTTATGTATGTGAGATCATTAAACTACATGATTTTCCCTTGAGAATTGTTTGGGATGGATACACATTCTTTAAATCATGGTTTGGTAGGGATTATAGAAGGTCTTATGGAATTAGTTGAGGTTGAGAAAGGCATATCATCCTCAGCAAGAAGGAAAATTCATGTGGATGATATGAATATTAAAGGATATGATTAGATATTGTGTTCTAGACTTTGGTGAAGCATGATATTATCATATATCCTTGGTTGAATTTTCATATAATAAATGATACAAGGCTTAGATTTCGATATAACCTTATAGGGCACTTTACTAGAGACCTTGTTTTTTTACCATTTTGTTGGAATGAGGATGTGAGGTAGTGGTTGTGGGGCCCTGTTTGTTTTAGTAGACCTACGAGTGAGTGTAGCTTATTTAGAAGAGGTTGTTCAATGCTCATAGGATACATAGATTTTATGCCGACCGTGGGAGGAGACCCTTGGAGTTCACTATGGGTGATTAGGTTTTCATGAGAGTGGCTCCTTTCTAGGAGCACTGATGTCTAAGGAAGCAAGGTATGCTTGAACCATGGTTTTTGGGACCCTTCATGGTCACCAAATAGGTTGGAAAATCTTAAAATAATCTATAAATTCCCTCTCGATACTTAGGTATGCATTCCATGTTTCATTTGTCACATTTCCAAAGGCACATAGATGATCCTATACATGTCATCAACTATGATGATGTTGAGTTGGAGCCTAAAAAATCTTATGAAGAGAATATTATGAAGATTATAGATTAGAGCGATAAATTTATATGAGGCAAGACAATACCACTTGTCTTGATTTGATGGCTGTATGGGAAGATCTAGGAATAGATTTGGGTGGGAAAGTCTGGTTTTCAAACTTAGTGGCCCGAGTTGTTTGAGTAAGACTGCTAGAGTTACTTCTTTATGATGAGAAATTAATGGGGGGGGGGGGGTGTATTTTTAATATCCATCATTTTTAATGATAATAAAAACACCATTTTTTAAATAATTTATGATAATTTATATGTGAAAATTAAAATTTTCAATAAAAAATTACTTTATAAATTACATATTGTTTTAAAGGAGTTACTTGAGGGTAGAATATCAATTAACACCATAGAATATTCTATGGAATATTTTTTGAATTATGAACAAAGTTGATATGAGAATATAAGGACCATAGTCCCTTAGTTTTGATTTTATAAAAATATTAAATATTTATATTGACATAAATGAAAAAGTTTTCTAAAATAATGAAACATATTCTGAATGGGTTTCATATGAAAAATCTGAGAGCACTATTTGTTATGGGATGTCAGATACACTATAGGCATGACATAACCTTGGTGTGAGCCATGTGTTTGATAACATCACACGCGAGGGTATTTTATTATTATATTATTATTAATTTAACTGTTAATTTTTTGGTTACTATTCATCTCATCCACTATTATTCCAAAACTCTATCTTCACCAACGTTGAATTTCAATACACTGAATGAACATGTTTTTGACTAACTAAAAATTAGCAACATCTTAATGAGATGAATTTAAACACTATGAATTTTTTTAAATGGAGGTTTAATGTAGGGTTTCAGATTATTGAGAAATGGAATATGCATTGGTTTCTTTGAAATAACTGTGAATTTTTTCATTCATTATTGATTTATCCCATCAAAACCAAGGTATCCTAAGACTCATTGAACAAAATTATTGAAGTTCAGATGATCTAGGTTTGGAATCCCTTGTGTGCAGTTATTCTTTCTATTTGGAAGTGATTTTTATTATATTCCACTATGCGCTATGCACATAAGGGGTTTTTAGGATGGTTTGATTGTTTTTTTGTTTGTTTTTTTATTTTCTTCCTTCTTCCATTGTTACTTTATTCATAAATTCTGGAAAAGGGTTATTTATAAAAAATGGTAAATCCTAAATTACCAAAGGGAAATTCTAAAATGGATTATCAAATGATAATTACATGGATTATCAGAAGATGGGTAAACAATTATCGAGAAATAATTACACAAAATTTTAGAGGATAATGTAAAAAAATATCAATAAATAATTAGGTGTAATTATTGAATGATAATTATGAATAACTATCAAACAATAATTTCATCAAATTATCAAACGATAATTATAAGTGTTAAAAATTGATAATTACCTTTAATTATTGAAGGGAAATTTATAATAAGTTATCAATAGATAATTATAAATAATATATTTTAATAAATTATCAAAATATAATCATAGAAGGATAATTTATATTAAATTATCAAAAGATAATTATAAAAGGACAATTTATAATAAATTATGAAGAGAAAATTAAAAATATAATTTTTAAGAAATTATCAAAATATAAATATAGAAGTAAAATTTATAATAAATTATCAAAAGATAATTATAATATGATAATTTATATTAAATTATAATAATATAATTACAAACGGATAATTTATAATAAATTAGAAATATAAATTTATAAAGGATTATATTTAATAAATCATGAAAATGAAATTATATAAGATGAATTTATAATAAATCATCAAAAGATAATTATAAAGGGATAGTTTATAAGAAATTATCAAGAGAAAATTATAAGAAGATATTTTTAAGTAATTATCAAATGATAATTTTTCTTGAGGTAATTGAGAGGGCATGCATTGACCTAAAAAATAATTTGGAAATTATCCATGATACTTAAAGTATCATCACATGTGAAATTTTATTTCTTTTTGAAATAAAATAGCGAGTTTTGGTTCTTGGAACAGTTGATGAACTGCATGTGTTGACATTTTAATGACTATGATAATAAGGCCTGAGAGCACATTTTCTTTACTGTTGAGGTCTCCACTCCAGCTTTCGAACCACACAGGTGGTTTATCATTACCCTTGAAATCGACGAAATTGAAGTTGGAAGTTCCTTTCCTATTGGGTTTTTGTTACACATGTGTCCTTAATATGATTTGTTTAGGAATATTTTATAATCATGATAGATTATGATTACATGTGGGTGTGTGTATATCCCTGATAACCTTATATGGAACTAATTTCCATGAGCGCTTCACAAATTATTATTCATGTTCAATTTTTATCACATGTATTGTATGTGATACTATACTTATAATGTTGTTTTATTCTTTCTCATGTATCCTACCTTGTTATATATTATTTTTTTTGGTATTTTTCTTGGAGTATAAGGTAGGTTGACCATCATGACATTTTTATCCCTTAGAGAGGGATTTCACACGACTTCTAATGATGGAGATGAGCATACTTTGAATAAGGTAGGGATATAAAAATTTCTCATGGATGCCATATGATGCAGTCGATTCCTAGTGGATGCCAAGGGATATTTTTATCAATGTATAGAGATTTTCCAGTAGCACTTGATGCCCAGTGGTAACTAAGAACATGAATTCTTTAATTCCTAGTGTATGATAAGTTTCATGATCAAATGATTCCAATAAATACGACTCATTATCCTCATGGATAATGCTTGATTACTTTTAACACCATGATTATACTTAGGGAACGGAGACGAAGTAGGTAGGACTCTGGATTTGTGGTGTCCTGGTTAGCACATGAATACTTGGTTTTGGATTATATGTTTTTATGATTTTACTCATTTATTATTATTATTATTCAATACACTTGTATACTTGAGAACAACAGGTTAAGGAAAAAAATTTAGTGTCTTACTGAGTCATGTACTCACACCATACTCAAGAATTTTATTGAATTTCCATATTTCATGAGGTATCCTAAAAAGGTAAAGGGCCTTGTTTTTGATATATGAGAAGAGGAGAATGAATAAACAAGTAGAGCATGACATACTAGAAAGTAACCACAACACTATTATATATTTATCTTATTTTATTACTATGCCAAAGCTTACCACCTTTTGATCAAATTTTATAAGCATGATTGTTTTTTGTTTCCAGACTTTTACTCTGATTATTTATTTATTATATTATTTATTGTTTTGTGTTGATACTATGACATGATACTGAGGGTATAATATCCCCATTTATGGACTGATACCCTCAATACTAGTTGGAAGCCTATTGTGTATAGGAAGGTGCACATGAGTTCCTGTGGAACTTCATCTTAGACCTGGTGGTTTGGGATGAGATGTTACAGAGAGAAATCCATGAAGTCAAATGATATCTTTAATATACAGGCATCTGAGGTCCTATAAATTCATCGACACCTTAATGAGAATAAAGTGGGCTGATTTCATCAGATGATCGAAAATCACCCTTATGGAATCTTTCCCACTCAGAGTATGAGGTTGTATGATCATGAAATCCATACAGATATCATCCCATTTCCATAATAGCAGATGAAGTGATGAAAAAAATGGATGGCCTCTGATTCTGAACTTTGATCCTCTGGCAGGTCTATCACCTGGAAACAAAGTCCACCACTACATGTGTCATCACAAGTAACCAATACCGAACCCTGAGGGTATAAAACATCTTGGACACCCCATGGTGAATGAAAAAACTGGAATGATATGCATCATGAATCACTTACAAACCTCAAGATAAAAGGAACAAGTATCTAATTACAAAAAATAAGAGAACCATCATGAGATAGAGATGAATCACCAGAGTCTCCCCACCATTTAAAGCACTACTATTATAGTATAACTCAGGGTCATATTCCCACTCATTCCTCATTCGATCGATGGGAGAGGGTGTGATATGCACAATGAAAAATATCATGTACACTATCTCCACCTACACATCCAACCTTATATAAGAAAACAAACTCATCAGTGCCCACTCATCCATTGATTTCAGTTCCGCATGCACATGAAGCTTCCTTCTCATTGTGTCAGTGACCACATTTCCCTTCTTGAGAATATAAGAAATATCAATATCAAAATACTAAATGTACTTTACCCAAATTATATTTATTAGTTTTAGGTATCTATGGTTGAAAATATAATTTAGTATTTTATGATCTATATACACTATAAAACCCTCCCTAAAGAGGTAATGTCTCCATATCTTTAGTGAATGCATAACAGCTACCAATTCTAGGTCATGGGTGTGATAATTCCATTCATTTGGTCATAGATTTCATGATACATAGGGAACCACATGGTCATCATGCATTAACACACATCCAAAACCCACACTAGAAGCATCATAATACACTATATAGGATCTCCCAGGATCTGGAAGATTCAAAACAAATGAAAATGTTAGATGGGTCTAGAACTGCTCAAAATCACTATGATACTTATCATCCCACTCAAAATTCACCCTTTTCTAGTCAATGTCATCAAGGGATGAGATATCCTAGATAAGACCCTGATGAATCATCTATAATACCAAGCCAATCCTAGAAACTGTGAATCTCAAACATATTCTTGGGATTCTCCTAGGACCTGACTACTCAAACCTTCACTGAATCCACTAAAACTCATTCCTTATAAATCATGTGACCCATAAAATTGTATTCATAGATCCAAAATATGAACTTGGAAAACTTGGATTATGGATGTTTCTCTCTCAAAATACCCAAAAAAACCTATACATGTTCAAAATCATCCTTATCCTTATAGGAATACATCAATATGTCATCTACAAACATGACAATAAAGGAGTCAAAAAAATGATAGAAGATATAGTTAATTAATACCATAAATACTATCATATAATTGGTAATACAAAACTATATAAACAAATAATCTAAATGTCTATACTGGCTTAAAAAGGAAATTATCGAGAGATCATCTTCCTAGACCCTCAACTGGTGGTACACTAATCACGTATCAAATTTTGAAAACCAAAATTCCCCTCTAAGCTAATAAAATAGATCATCAATTTTGTGAAATGAGTATTTATTCTTTACTATCACCTAGTTAAGATTATAAAAGTATATGAAAATTCATATGATTTCATTTTCATTCTTTGTAAATAGTATTGGTGAATCCTATAGTGTCCCGCTGGTCTAGATAAAACCCTTTACCTCAAGATCCTTGCGCTGGACATTCAACAATTTCAGCTCAAATGAATCTAATGAGTATGATTACAAGGATATTAGGGTTATCGTGGGGAGAAAATCGATAGTAAAATCAGCCTCTCTCTAGGGATGAAATCATGAGAAATCCCCTAGAAACACATTCTCATACCTTTCCATGACCACTGAAATATCACTCACTAAACTCTACTCAAAATACACAAGAATATACCAAGAAAATTGGCAAGAGATCAAAAAAAATTCTAAATAACCAGTCCTTCCCTCCCAGAATGCAGATCTTACTCACCATGAAATATTTGAGCACTCCCTTTAGGAATAAAAAGATAGACATTAAAATGAAAATAGTTGATAAGATCCTTGAAGGTGAACAAACAATCCATGTCGATAATGAGGTTGTACACATCAAGTTCCAAAACTAGGGAGCCCCAAATGAATTCAATAATAGATACCATAAAAAGAAACTTCGGGAAATTGAAACCTGAATAATTCTTATTCACTGAGTGAGAATCACCCTTACCATGAGGGTTGGATCCTCCACCTTTGGAAGCCTATGACTTCATCTAATATCTCATAAAAAAGGTGGAGCATACACCGTTATCCCACAAAGCCACCTAATATAAGCACTAGATATTCCATGAATTCACAAAATTGTGGAATGTCCTCAGAGTCACAGATTAATTAAACTAGGTGTGCCCTACATTTCCACACTTTAGAAAAAAAACATTCTAACACCCCAATGAAGTAACATGAACTAAAAACAAAGACTAATGGACACTCTTACCACTACCCCTATAAGACACATCCCACTTATACTTCTATACCAAAGAATAACTCTATAATCCACCCACTAAAGGAAAACCATTGAAATCTATTTTTCCAATCAAATATGACACTTCCATAAATGCCTCATCAAAAACCTATGAATACTTCATTAGTCAAAGAAGAATGAGAATAAATGCAATCTCTAGCCTTATGTCCATATCATAAATCCAAGTATTTAGGTAATTATTTACAAGGTGATCCAACGGAACATGAACTAACTCAGTAAATATGGTGTCATTCTCCATCACTGAATGATTCCCCTATTACAGCTTCTGGAATTCATGGTCCTTCACTTATTTCAAGGTCTCTGGTTAGAAATTTAGATTAAAATCCACCTTAAAAGTGATCTAGGTGAGATCCTCATGCATCCCTGAAATCACCATATAATACCACAACTTTATACATAGTCATTTCAACATGTATGTGGAAAAAATCACTTTCTAGGACTTATGGGTCTTCAAGAACTCAAATATCTTCTTGATACATTATAACCACTCCATAGGCTCATTTGTTCTTTTTTTAACATAGAAAACTGGTGTATTTTTTTCTTAAAATATAATAAGAATATTACATTGTACATGTCTCCTCATGACCACCCACTTGAACCAAGGTTTGGATCCTATGAATCACTGATTCCACCAAGGATAGATCAATAAGAGGGGTCACTTAAGAGGTACTCTCCACTACAAACTCTCTACATCTGGATGAGGTCATTCTAGGATGTATTATCAACAAGAAACAAAATATAAGCTTCATCAAGCACCTATGAACCTCAAGATCATCAAAATATCCAAAATAAACCCTCAACATGGGTATCAACATGCAGTATAAATATCACAAGAAACTCCTATAGAAAAGGAGAAAAATAAAATAAAAAATCCCAATTATTTCCCACTGTGCATGATTTCAATACACAACTAATCAAACTATCTTCCAACCATGCAGTTGTCACAAGAGTTGGTAGGTAAGGACCCATGGGCTACGACGATCTCTACTAACCATGCACACTAACCATGCACATCCTCCACACTTCCCTGTTTTACCCCCAAAAATCAAAATGACCCATAGACCTACATCAATAATTTCCACCGACAGGTAAATACCTTGAAACATCATTAAAAAAATCTATATCTAGGCACAAAACATTACCACAATCCCAGAAAACCCATGGAAACTTGATGTTTTACATGAAGAAGAGATGACCAGGTAATCCCCTATTCCTACCTATCGAGTCCAAAAGGTCCTAAATCTAGTCTACCATTGACTCCCAAATAAAAACCCTATTATAATACCATTTTATAATGAACTAAACTGATTTAACCAAACCCATCCCCTGAGCTAGACCACCACACAACCCGAAGCATGTTCCTCATCACCACAAGCTGGCGAAAAACACATGGTACAACAAACTAACCCTTGGGAATAATTTTTCCAGTGGTAAACCTATATGAAACATCCATAAAATGGGATAGAAAAACCAATATCATTATAGTCATCATCATATGATAAGAATATTCCATAAACAATGACATGCATGTTAAAATAAAACGTGCTGTAACTTGTCATATACAAACATGATATCTAAAAATAAAACCCAAAACCAAAAATAATGGGTACAAGACCAAAAAATTCTTATAGATAAATCCTTATAGATACAAAACCTCAAAAGGACTCCATAAGAGACAATCCCTATGGGACCATGTCTTCTATATAAAATACAAGATGAAGATAATCAAGAAGAGATACCCTAGAATAAGGTTCCCTTCCCCTTACTTGTATCCTGAAAAACAAAATATTCAAACAACTAAAGGACCAAATTGGTTGCAAGGCACGAAGACTAATAGGATACCACCATGAATCTATTTAATGTTTTTACCCATGAAAACAAATAAACTATTTTGAAAATATTTTCAAAACTAAACAACTTTGATAACATACCATTTTCAAATAACCCCTTCTAATCCCTTTGAGCTTCCATTTAAAAAAACTAGTTTTTTAAAATAATTTCCAACACGGACCAAATAGATAAACATATCCAAAAAGCATAAAATTATCAATATCAAATCCAAAAAATAATCATGGGTGATCGTTACATCAACAAAAATTAAGAACATCAATTGAAAATGGGCATAATATATCCCATCACATTTAAAATGGAACTAATAAAATGAATAAAGAAGATAAAAATGAATTGAAATGAGTAATGTGAACCTAGAGATTTAACCATCATGTCTGATGTGAGTGAGTAAATAAGTATTCTAGCTAGCTCAGAAGAGTTGAAGATCTCATGGTCTTCCTTAGTCCCACTCTAAGATCTCTCACAGTATATCAATTACCAACATGGATGCTCACACGGTCTTCATACCCAAAGGGTAACATGATCATTTGGAAACAAAATTAGAGGCTCACATAGTCCTCCCTCAGATGTCTCACACGATATTTTGGAAAAATTGAAGTGAAAGCTCACATGATCTTCCCTATGAAGGATCTCACAGTCCCTCGAACAAACCCCTTAATCACACCCCAATTTACCCATGTGATACTTCATGACCACATTCACAAATAATTGATCATATGAAACATGATACAAAAAAATAAATTTCACAAAACAAAATCCCCATTTCATCAAAATATCTTTTTCTATGGTGAAACCATTTATAAAAACACTTTACTAATATTTCGTAACCCATAAAAACCCTTTTATTTATTTTAAGAAACACATAGTGTGAGTACAAGCCACACATATTTGGAAATCCTTATTTAAACTCCTAAATTTCTAATCCAAACCATGGAACACATCAATGATGGAATAAAAATCAATAATAAATAATTTTAATAGAAATTTAGATAACACAAACCAAAGATAATTATAAATTTAAAGGTAATCCCTAGAAACCACCCTTAAATCGAGACACCAACGATGAATTCAGTTTAAATATCATCACCTTCGATGACAACCACCTGAAAGAGGTAGAACAAGGTCTCACACACATAAGCCACAAAGAAAATAAAAACCCACATTAAATACCCTATATTCATTCAACATCAGTGCTAGGGTTCCAAGATTATATAAAAATATAAGAGCACACATGAATAGGGGGAAAGGGGGAATAAACCAAGATGAAAAGGGATTTACACAATCATTAACACTAATATTCCCAAGAGAAAACAACCAAGGGTGAAGGGAAGATCTCCAAGGCCAAAAGGGTAAGGTTATACACATTTGGGACAGAAAATTAGGGTGAAATACTTAAGAAATAGATAGGTAAAAAGGGTATGAACACACTTTTTAAGTTACCTAGATAGGGCCACACGATTAAGAAAACTATGTACTAACTGTGTGGGTGCCATTGTCTACCAAAAAATGGGTTAAAAAATTACCCATGAGGATTTTTACAATTCTTAAAACCATTATCAAACCATGAGAATCACTCTATCACAACATGTATCACCATAATATGGTTATCCGCACATTTAAAAAAATCATTCTCTAATCGTGCGCCTTGGTTTATCTTCACAAAAACTCTCATTTTACTCTCTCATCACTTGAGAAATCTAATAACACATCATAATATAAATTAAACTCAAGAAATAAACATACTAGTGACCAGATTTGTGTCACATTACCACAACCATGGTGATGGATAAGACCTTACTATTTTGGTCCACATCGTAGCATTGACTGTTTCTAGTCGGTGTATTCAATAACCCCATGGACAAGGCTAAGATATACTAGAAGTAATAGTGGTAGTTTAATGGGCTTTGAAATGGATGAAACTATCATCCATCTTCTCATATATAATCCATTTTGAATAAGAAACACATGAAATATTTATGGGGGGGTGGGGTGGGGGGTCGTTAATGATACTTTAATAAGTTCTTCTCCAATTTTTATCAATTTGGACGTCCCCTGGTTTTCTACAATTTACTAGATGAGTTTCTAGATTCTCAGTGAACCTAGTTTCTATATTTGTACATCCCTAATAAAATATTTAATAATGGAGGTTTAAGATGTATTATCATTTAATCATACACATAGGAGCTGAAAAACTCCTCTACTTTATTCTCCATTCCTCGAATATTGAATTTCCTTTTCCCTAATCAAGATCATAATCTATCATTTTCAGTGTAGAATATTGGTTAAGTGTTAGATACCCCACTTGTATTTAATACTTCTTGAATATCAATCTAGATCAATTTTGATTCCTTAATAGAAATGGTTCTTAGAGTTATTGGTGTGCAAGCTTATCTCGATTGGTGTTGAACATGGAACAAGTGATGAATCTCTTGAAGAAAAATGGAATTGATACTGAGTTGAATAAGGTAGGTCGTCCTTATCTTTAGATCATGTTTATATGGGTTCTTTGAAGGGTTTTTATCACACATGTGTAGTTTTTGAGATCTATGTTGTATGTTTTATCACATCAGTTGTGCATGTGTAGCTTGTGAAACCAATGTTTGATGATCACACAAATATGGTTTTATTATAGCTATGAATATTTCCTAATATAACTTGATATATAATATACAATCCTTTATTTTTGAATTAATTGTTTTATTTTTCCATATTCTACAGTTAAGAATGTTGTTTAATCTATATACACCATCACACTGAGAAGGATGTCTCAGATATTGATCGATATATACATGGGTTATCCCTTCTAGAGGGATTCATATAAAATGTTTTGTTGTCGATCCCATCATGGGGGAGAGATGTTTAGGAAATGGATGGTTGATGTTCCTTTTGTAATGGTGCCATAGTAGGTAGAACCAGTCTCTAAGGACCCTATGCATATGTTATGCTTGTGGGATATACTTGTTTATTATCCTCACTCTATTTACTTTCATGGAATGAACCAGTATATGTTATAGACTTATGTTAATTACCATTGGTGTTATCCTTCAGAGTTTTGAACTCACACCCTTTTAGGAATCTCAGTCAATTTATAGATTTTAGGACTAGGGATTTGGCTGAGGAAAAGGGCCCCGAATTGGTGGTTGAGTATGTTTAGGGGAAGGATGTGGGCATTACAGGATAGACTTTATGATAGATGTATTATCTTATTTTTATTAGTTTCTTAATTATCATATGTTGATATATAACTCATGAGGATACATTTTCTAGTTTTAGTTCATGGGATTAACATTCTACACTACTATTACATGGGTTGGTACTTTATGTATATACCACAACTCTAATGATTTATTCATTCCTTAATTTTTGATTCTATTAATACCACATCCATTTTATACCCTAATGATTATATAATATTGAGGGAAAGGTTTCCCGTGGTGTCCCTCTGGGCCCTCACCACTAGTTGAAAACCTATTGTGTATGGGGAGTCATGCAAGAGTCCATGTGGTATCCCATCCCAAAACAGATGATTAGTCTAGGGTGTTACTAATTATAATAAATTTTCAATGATGTATTTCAATTAAATAATGAATTCTTCAAAAATATATATCATAGATTGATATTATATTGAAAAATAAAAGTTTAAAATTCCAAAAAATTGGTTCTAGAATTTTGTGATAGATCTCATTAACCATAAAATAAAATTTTATTGATAAGTAATGAGACACCTATTTTTTTTGTGACAAATATATCATGGAAATCATAAAAAAATGTTTTTATGAAGATTACATGATATCTATTGCAATTTTCTCGACATGAAACATCTTAATAAATTTATGGTTATGGTTTGTAAAAGATGATATAACCACCAAAAATAATCAAAGCAAGGAAAAATAGAGTCAAATATATATAAACCATACCATGTGCCCTCTTCCACCCACTTATTACATGCCTTTCATCACTCTTATCTCTCTATCACTATCATTTTAGAATTCACTAATTTATTATTGTGACATGTGTTTAACTTGAGATCATCATTTATCTCTAATTTCAATCAGAATATATTTTTTGGTACCTGGATTTTCTAAATTATTCTATTACAATATTTAATAAAACACAATGGGTGTTTTGAAATATAAATATAAAAATTTAAATTTTACATGGGTAAGGGTCCTTGGAAAATATAAAAATAACTGACAAAAAAATCATGGATTAAAATTCAATTAGTATAGTATTTATCAGGGAATGATATTTAATTTAGTATCAACATTAGTTGTGTGCATGATTTGGGCCCATAATAAGCCTTTTTTCTACAAATAGGCAACTTGACTCTCAAAGTAATTAATTATGGAATGTAGTTTTAGTAAAAATGGAGTTATCAAGGAGATAATGAATTGATAGTCATAAAAGGTAGGATTATTCATATTTCTATACTAATTAATTTTATATATTATTATAATACACATATTTTATTATAATTATAGTTATTAGAACATGTAAAAAATGGTTTTTAGTTCTAAATTTTTATTTGATACTAATTTAATATTTAATTATGAGTCATGAATAGGTTTGACTATGAAGTTCGACAACTTACTCACTACTATGGATGAGGACATGGTTGTAATCAATCAAAAATGAAACCACTATTGTCTATACCAATCACAGGTCTATATGGGGTCAAGAAAGTCTGGACCACCCTTATCTATTACACCACCACTTAAAATAGATTGCCCAAATACACTATTCCTGGATGTGAATCTAAATCCAAAGAGAAATATGGGAAAATGATGGGTGTATTGTATCATGTGGTGTGGGGTTATTAATGGGATCATATTGGGAATGTGATAAAAAGATCTGAAGTTTAAATTTTGGATTCTTTTAATTACTCTTAGATGAGGCATAGTTAAATATGAGGCAGCTAGGGAAACAATGACTATAAGAACCGAGGCATGATTATATTAAATAAAAATCTTATTATGATGTAAATAAAATAACATAATCCCTTTGATTACATAATCCCTTTGATTACATAATCATAATATAATACATAATACTATAAAATGCATTCACTATAACAACCACTACTAGTGCTACCGAACACATAAAAAATAGGGGAAAACAACAATCTTGAACTTCAGAGGATCATACAAAAAAATAAAGATAAATAATAAATATAAATTTATACTAAGAATAAAAAACTAAAATGGATATAATTCATATAGAAACTTATAGAATAATATGAATGAATTTAAATGTTATAATTCAGTGCATTTGTAAGGGGTAATTTGATTGTTGGAAGGGTAAGGTGACCATTGGAATAATTAACTCCCTATGTGACCACTGTAATAGTAATGTAACCAATATATATATATATATATATATATATATAATTATCGAAGAAAATGAATAAAATAATTTGATAATATTTTATTTAATAATTACTAATTACTTATACCGATTAATTAATAATAATATAATTACATAAAAATGTCTCGGTGTAATAACAAATTTATTAAAATGGATTTTTGAATTTTTGTCGCAAAAAACATGATTTTGAAATACACTAAGAGTTTTAGTTAATAAATAAATTATATATATATATATAAAATTATTTTAATAATAAAGAATTTAAATTTAGAATCAAAACATCCAAATGAGCCAATGGTGTATTTTTCATAATTTTCTGAGCCATTCAAATTTTAAGACAAATAATAAAATATGATAAGCATACACAATAAATATTATAACCTAATTATGATATAAAAATGATGTAATAATTAATATAATTAACTCCATGACAAAAACTAAGTTATTTTTTTAATATAATTTACTTTAATGAATCAAAACCATTTTTAAACCTATAATGGACATTCCAATGTTTCAAATGAAAATTAAGATTTTTAAAAAAATATTTTGTGGGAAAATAAAACTTATAGGGACAAATTAATTTTTAATTATTGAGTTTGGTTCATAAACATAAAAATTTCCTGAAATATTCCTTAATTGTAAATAACATAAATAAAACCATGTAAATGCCAATTGTATTTCATTTTCCACTACATAAATTTCTGAGGCCCAAATTCAAAAATTAGTAAAAAACCCTTAAGTTTCTTAAAATAAAAACCCATATTCCCATTTTTTTATTCAAAAATTAATAATCACATTTCACCTACCATTTTTTCTCTGAAGAGTATCTACAAATATTTTTTAAGGTTGTAATTCATTACTTCTTAGTATTTAAGAAGCTACATTGCAAGGTAATGGTAATATAATCATTTCATAATTTATCATTTTTTATCCTTTAAATTCATTTACATTTACATAACTAATGTTATTATGAACCCCTATGATAAATCCATTATTTTTTTAATTATATTTCATTAATCATTCCACTTGGACCCCTCTTGGGCCCAAAATAAGAAGAGGGTGACACCCCAATATTGTCTGTAATTGGTCAGGGATTATGACTAGAACTGAGTAGAAATATCACTGAAATAAAAGGACTTAACCTAATTATCTATAATCACATAGAAAACCATATCCATTAAATAGTGAAGATATATAATAAATTACTAAAACATATTGTGTATAAACCATGTATGAAACAACCTCTAAGAAAACATCAAAGTACAATAGCTTATAATAAAAGATATAAAGGGGGAAAATACATTCCCAGCCAGAAATGATGTCCCAACCTGAAAAAATTGAAAAATGGATATAATATAGATATCATAAGTCATGATATACACGACTGAACATTGAAAATGACCACCAACACCGAGTACCACTATGCTCCTTTGAAACCAGGCCCACCAATATCACAACTGACCATCCTGTCATTTTCATAAGACACAAAATGTGTGGGAAAATACCATTTAAGGGTGAGTGTATACATACCCATTATGATTCAATGAAAACAAAAAATAGAGCAATAAAAATAGTAGCTGTTAGCTTAACCCACAAGTAAGAGGGTAAAGGAAACACAACACCAGATATACTCTAATTAAACTCATGTAAAGAGAGAATAAGAATGTATATATCCAAAAATAGATAAGAATTATGATTAAACATAGATCTCTTATAATTAGATCTTATATTACCAACATTATGCATAACATCACAAGTATCAGAGCTGGTGGTCTTGATCCTTGTTACTACGCTCCATTATCGAGGGATCACTAGATCTAGTGGAGGAACCATTCCCTGATAGATCTTGATGAAGGGGGAGTAACACTCCATATATAGAGGACCCATTACCTCTTATGTACAGGGTATTACCAACTCAACCTATGTAAAGATTATGGGAATCTTATTCCCTAGTGTGACAGGGGAGTACTGACCCAACATCTCTCTGATGATCCAACTTGATCACTAACATCACCAAAGCATCATTGATGGAATAATAATTATTATGAAACCTTGTTTCATTTATATAATTCCAAAACAAAGGACACCATAATGTAATACATGGATAAATGATCAATATAGACTACTCATGGGCCTAAATTTGAGTCTTCAAGAAGGAGATACATAGGATAAAAGTCCCAAGGAAAACATTCAGGACATGTATAGGGTATAAATAGAATGCCTTGGCTACCCTAGTTGTTCTTGTGTACTAAGGCATATTGAATTTTACTCTCTCTTATGCCCAAGAACTCTAGATGTGCCTATGTACTTTGGCTATGACTGAGTGCTCTGACCTTGCCTGAGTGCTCTGGTCATGCCTGTGTGCTCCGGATGTGTTCGGGTACTCTAGCCATTACCAAGCCCATATAACCTTGTCATAATAGTATAAGTAGCCATGTTTATTCTTATTTACTCCTAGGGTACACTCTGAGATTATAGTATCAAATCACATGGCATGTGATATTTTATTTTTTAGTTAAACCTTAGCCACTATAGAAAGGGTCAACACAACGTGTGTTTATCCGAACTACACACCATAAACTTTAGAAATTTACAGAACCCTCGATCTTCACACAGAAGCTCATATAGAACCTATCCTCGACTTCCACTACCATTTAACCATCCAAAATATTCCTATATTGAATGGGGAAGCCTCTTATCATCAATTCTCGACCTCTGATGATCGTAAATAGGTACTCTGATTACCCTTGTGGGAGCTCCCACACCTCCTGTCACCATACATGGGTCCTAATCCATGATTCCATCACTCATATCCTCAAAAATCATTCATATGTCCACAAAATACTAATATCAAGTCATTCATGAATCCACCATGAATCTAAGGTCTTGATCATTCTTGAATATGGCCGAAAAATTTCAAATCACAGACCCCATAGTCCAATGACGAAGAATGTAAATAATGGTCGTGGAAAAGAACAATAAAAAATTAAGAAACATCATTGGTCATAGTGATCCCATATGATTATTATATAATTTATAATATTGGTAAAATAAAAAAATATAAAATATAAACAACTTGTTTCAATAACTCAATTTAAATCTGGTCTCATGTGAAGAACAAAAATCACCAAAAAACAAAAGCAGAATTAAAATCCATGCTTGGTAAATTATTAAAAGGGTAGAAATACATAAAATAATATTACCTAACTAAAAGATGGATTGATCACTGGTGAATAACACATCCTATAAGTAAGAATATTATGATTCTCTTATGTACTTCATACATATTATGTTTCTCCTTGATCGTTCGTCATCGATTCTCATTCCTGATTCACCAATGCCAATGATTCTCTCCTTATACTCTCTAATATCCATAGTTTATGTGATTAAAATATTTATTTTTTCGTAAAGATGTATAAATATAAGAGGTTTTTGGTTTTTTCAATTAAATAAATTCAATAAATAAATTATTTAATTCACTCAACACATGTGCCACCAGTTTCCATTGAATGAATTCTCTACGCCGAGCATCTTTATGTCACACTGAGGGTAAAGCCCACATTCTGAAAATAACCATGGGAATAGATTTTCCATATGAGATACTAATCAATATGAAAGACATATATTCCAAAAATATATTTTTTTGTGTTTTAAAACATATTAATATTTTTAATATATTAAATATTGGGTCTTGACACACCCAAAAACAATGCTGACTCTGAGGGAAAATCCACACACACACACACAAAGATATATATATTAACATGATCAAAATATAAAAAATGAAGTCATTATATTATCCCCTACTTCAAGTATTTTCACCCTAAAAAGTACAAGATACATAAAAATGTAGGGTTAATATGCCCACATATAGCTCCCATTCTCCCATGACCTCTCTAGAACACTCCCATGATACCAAAACGCTCAAACAAGAGGAATGGTCCATCCATTCAGGATATTCATATGTCAATCCTCGATCTCCATTGGGTACTCCATGAAGCAAACTCCATCATTGATGTTTAGTTCAGCCCTGTCAGTGAGTTTTTCAGGTTGTGAACATATTTCCTCAACTACAACACATGGATGTTGCTTTTCACTAAATCCAATCGTGGGGGTAAGTCAAGGTGGTAAGAAACCTTACCAACCCTCTATTGAATCTGGAATGATATGATTATCCTTAGGGATAACACAATTCCTCGAACAAATCTCCAAAATCATCTTCATGGATAGAATCTAAGGAAAACATGGTCTCCCTTCTCGAACTCCAAATGCTTATGTTTTTGATTCATATAATTTTTTATCAACTATGAGTTGTACTCATATGCTTGAAAATCACCTAAAACTTATCTATGATTTCTTGTAATAGATCTGGCCTAAAAATATATGTCTTTCCAATCTCAGTATAGTATAGGGGTGAACTGTAGGGTCTATAGTGACTGAGGTTTAACATACATGGATATTAAATAATTTTAGATAAATATTCATCACATTATAAAAATACATGCCTAATGACCATAATAGTTTAGTATCTTTTCCAACTTGGAACAAATTTTTTTAACTCGGTGAAAGATATTAAATGTTTCCTATAAAGATATCCCCCTTTAGTAAATGTACTTAAAACCATTCTTCCAAACCTAGTGAAAGAAATCAAAAGAAAGGGGTGAGCTCCGATTCTCTTTAAGGGTAAAGAAAAGTTATATATAAGCATAACATGAGAATAAGGGTTTGATAATATGATAATAACATTTGAAGATCATACCATTCATACACAATGTGATATATATGAGTCATGGTATAAATATTGGTAGTTCATAAGACATGAATAAAAAGGGAATAAAGAGCATAAGACATAAAATCTTAACATAGTAATAAGTCATATAATTTGTGTCATAAAAATAATATTCTATCATTGTGAACATGTATAAGCAGGAAAAAGTTCACTCATTAAGTTAAGGACATGAAATAATACCCTCACATAAACTTATGATCACGAAACTAGGCCCACACATAATGTTGTAAACATGTAATTAGGTTCAAAAAAACATTGGGAACATGTAATCAAGTTGATGCATAAATTTTTCAACATGTAATTAGATTCATGCATTACATATAAACATGAAACCAGATCTATGCATAACATTATGAACATGTAATCAGGTTCACACATAACATTGATAACTTTTAATTAGGTTCAAACATAACTTTTTGAACATGTAATAAGGTTCACACAAACACACACACACACACACACATATATATACAAGAGACATCCATCATTACCCAATGCATTGGAGGGAGATATGGGCCCCACCCATTATATAATACATGTGCCACAATATTATATAAAGTTATAATATCATAACCCATAAAATGAAATGGGTATCATAAATATTTCATCATATCATTACCTATGAAAAATAGATAGGTATCATAGTCATTTCATCAAAGAATAACCCATGAAAATAAGCGGGTTTCAAAAGCATATACACTATGGAAGAGAAATGGGTGTCATAAACAACATTCCATCAAAACATAAACCATTTAAGAAATAATATGAATGGTATTCTTGGACCATATCTCTAGTAAAGAATAAACTAAAACAAAGCATTTCATCTTATATGTATAAGTATTTTTAAAGATCACATGGAACATTTATTACAGAAAATATACTTTCATTGAAAATCCACTTCATTAAACCATTTAAAAAATACTTTTCTTATAAATAAATAATTAAATTTAATTTAAATAGTTTTTTAAGAAAAATATATTTTCCACTTTGAAAAATTAAAAAATCATTATAAAAACCATTTTATTATAAAATATATTTGATAAATTATAGAGGAAGCTCGAACATATTTTGAAATCATTTTTCTTTGAAAACACATTGAAAACTCATATAGAAATCATGAAAGCATTTTGAAAAAATTTTCTTTGAAAATACTTTGAAAACATAAAAAGAAGACTTTCAATAATTTCAAAAACCATTTTATAGAAAATGGATTTTAAAACATATAAATAATGATTAAAATTGATGAAATCCCTTTCTTCTGAAACAACCTTTTAAAAACAAATAAAAGATTCTTTGAAAATCATTTAAAGCACCTTTTAAACTTAATTATTTTTAAAAACTTTTTATTTGAAAACCAATTTAAAATTTAAAAAATTCCATAATATTAGGATTTTAAAAAAAAATAAACTTTTAAACTTAAAAAGTAAGCATAAAGGAAATGAATCTCATGATAGCGGGTAAGTCCATACATTCCGAACATTCTTTTTGCTCCTTAAAAAGTTTAGAAAAGTGCATTGATTGAAAAAAACTTGATTACTTTTAAAACCATTTTGTAAAAAGATAAAAAATGGGTAAAAATTTACTTTAAACATCATAAGATAATAATATTTTTTTTGAATTTTTTTGATAAAACACAGTTGTAAAATAACAGATATTTATAACTGATAGGAGAAATAAGGTTGGATATTCATATAAACATTTTATTAATTATCTCATGTAACAAAGGGTGAAAAAATGGTAACTTTAATTTGATATAATATGAATAAATATAGAATAATAAATTTCATGAGACACTTTAATATAAGGATTATAATATCACATAAATGGTAACATATTCATAAACAATCCCGATAAAAGATGAGTTTGTAGTAATAAACTGTTTCCACTTTAGTAACTTTAAACCATGAAACCCATAAGATAATAACATTACATTAAGCTTATAAAATCATTAAAAGAATAAAATTAAAAATATAACATGTAAAATGGTATTATATACACCTCTTAGAAGAATATGGGTGCATTGCATGGCATGTGTCTCAGAGAAGGCCAATTGAGACACCATTACTTTACTGATTTGGTAACTTTTGAACCATAAAAAACATGGAAGAGAAATCATAAAATGGATACTTAAATACCCATAAAATTAAGTATAATAATAATATAATACATTCATTGTCAGTATATTCACCACACAAAATAAACGGGTGGTTAACATGGTATGTATCTCACTTATATAAAAAATGAGATGAGAAAACCCTTACCTTAAGTCATTACATTATCTGTACATGTTCAAACCTCCTGTATAATAATATAAGTTTATCATTATTATATAAAAGAACCATATTATTATATATAATACCATATATTATTTTTTATGACTTTATATTTCCCATTTATTAACAACTCCATGTTAATGTTACGTTTTGGGTAATGTCTTCTTTCTTTTCGTATATGATTTGGATTTTCTATTATTAATTATATTAATTAGATCGTGATTTCATTATTTTAAGAAAGAAAAAAAGATATAAATATTATATATCTATGATTATAATAATCTATAAAATATAAAAATATAAAATGGAACACATCATTGATGGAGAATATGAGTTGTACATACGCATGAACGCTGTTTTCGTTTTATTGTCTTATTGAAAGAAATAATGTAAATGAAATAAATTACTATATATATAATATAAATTTTGTAGAATTATTATTTCATACATATAATATAATTTCAATTAACCCATCCTTAATACATTCCATGTAAAATGTGAACGAATCACATCGCTTTGAGGATGGAGTAATCCACATGTCCATAAATGAAGTTAACATATTTACACAAAATGGAAATCATAAAGTTATATTTTATATAATAATTAAAGAAGAATAAATAAATCATAAATATAATATATATCATATAAAAACAGGTTTTACATCATAATTCCCACCCATTAAAGGTGGTAAAGGAAAAACAAACAACATCATTTTGTGAGGAGGCCGTCCTCCGTACACATGAATGGTAAGTTCGTTACCAATTATATGGAAGTGTGTATAAATATAGGTATAACCCTTTCAATAAAAAAATATCAGTATATTTATAATACATAGGTTATTATATAATCATGTAATAAGAAGAGTTTAGGGGGTGGATAATGAAAATAAAACAAAGGAACTTGAGGAAGGATGTGATCCCTTTTTTGGGTAACTCTTTTTCGTTTTCACCGAAGGTATTACTTATTTGTAAAGGAATTATTATATCCTAAATTTATGGATATTTGGAGCTTATTTTATCATACTTTTTTTGAGGAAAATGGATTTATTAGTGTAATGAAGTAGGATGGATGAGTGCCTTTTTATAGTGGAGGACGAGTGGAATTCTTGTAAATTTTTGAAAAGGGAGTTACAACCAAATTTTACCATGTAAAGTTTCTCAAATAATAATTAAAATTATATCCAAGTGAGTATAGGGTATAAATAATAACATATAATTGGTTTTGGACATGTTTCTAAGAGGCTCAGTATTGAGCGCAATAAAATCCAAAAATAGTGTTGCATGTATCATGAGATAATATAGTTGTCTCGTATAGTTAAAGATAACATGGTGTTGCATATAACTCAAGACAATATTATAAATTTTATATTAAAAACTTTATTAATCATTGCGTGGAATGAGAAATATAAAAAAGATTAAATTAACTAGAAAAAAATATTTCACAACATCTTAGGGTGTTACATTCTACCCCCTTAAAATAAAATCCACCCTCAAAGTTCATCTGGGTTATCAAAGGTTTAATACTTGAAAGATTAATTCATAGAAACCCACATCATAAAAATGGATACTAAATCTTCATTTTAAAATGGATAGTTGGAAACATTACCATTACCCAAAGTAACACATAACTAGGTTTAAAAATAGGAGAACATAGAAGTAAATTGAAAACATGTACATGAGAGAGAAATCTAACTATCAAGTTCTAATAGAGGGTGATAGAGAACATGGTTAAGATAAAGTTAACAATAATAATTACAGAAGCCAAAAAGGATTGAAAACGTTCATTGATATCATAAAAAATGATGATAACTTGACATAATTTTATTTCAAGATCCTTTTCCCAAAAGATATATAATTTTCATGAAAAGATATAATTAAATTATTTTAGTAAAACCATACCATTTTTATGACTTGATAAAAATCCAATTCATCTAGTATTCCAAGAAATGAAGGTGAATTTGTAATTATTTAAGCGTTAATAGATCATGAGATCTATAAATAGATTGATAGGTAATTTAATCTATTTTTATCATAACAAAAAGGGTATAACAAGTTGTCAAACATGTATAAATACTTATATGGAGAGATAATACATTAATCTCTAAAACCTCATCCAAAGTTTAATGTAAAACATTCTATAAATGGTTAACCATATAACCCTTCCAAAAGTTTTAAGTCCAAAACTTTATAAATAAGGTCATAAGTATTTGAAAAATAGCTTATCCTTGATCCCCCATAAATCATAAAGTAACTCTTGGTTTTTACATACCAAACATGTGAATACATGTATCACATATTCTCTTGACACATGATAGTAACCTAAATTAACAAAAATTCTTATCTAAAACATTCATTTTTCCTTATTCAAAAGTTTATTGGATATATTTCTTAAATCCAAAAATGTTGTAAACTTAATCAATGATATCATAAACCACTTTTCAAAAAATCCTTTATCAATTCTATGGTAATTAGTACAATCCAATTTACTTATTCATAACATAAATATTTTTATTGAAACATAATTATCTCAATATAATGAACATATTAAGGGTTATATTCCCTTAGTCAGAATGTCACCTTTCCATTAAATCAATTTTCTAGTCCATCAGAATTATTCAACATAATCATTTAAATTCATAGAAAAAAACATAAACATAACAATCCTTACATAATTCCCCATTAATAATTCTTGAATCCAAATATGTAAATAGTTAAATTATTCTTGTTCATTCTTAATGAATAATAAGGAAACCTAATCCTATTACTTAATACCTC
The DNA here is from genome assembly GCA_963277665.1 of Viscum album. Lineage (NCBI taxonomy): Eukaryota > Viridiplantae > Streptophyta > Magnoliopsida > Santalales > Viscaceae > Viscum > Viscum album. The sequence continues at coordinate 1,715,379,517 of OY728157.1, forward strand.
TTTACTTTCACATTTAATCTATAGTATCATCACCACTAGAAATATAACCATCACTCGTACCTCCTTGCTGATTCTCTTTGGGAGCTTTCCAATAAAGAAATAAATTTTCATAATGACCATTCATTCCACACAAAAAGAATTTAACCATTGATGATGTCTTGAGGATGAAAATATTCCCATCTATTGTTTTAACCAAACTCTTCATTTTTTCTTTTGTAGCTAAATATATAGTGATCTTTTCTACATTCAAAAAATATTTTTGTTCCTTTAAGATATCCAATTTGGTGATTATTCCCACATTCATGACATAAATAAAACTGAATCTTCTTTCCTCCATGGTATCCACTACCTGAAATATCAGCAAACTCCTTCATTCTCTTCATTGGCGAGTCTGAGAGTTGGTTAAGGTTCACATTATTAATCATGTTTTTTTTTGAAAACTAATTAGGAATGATCACAACATCCTTCATTCTAGTGATCATCTCCTTTGACTTCTCATCAAAAAATTTTCCACCACATTCAATGTTAAACCAGTTCCTTCCAGTACCCTCAATTGACTAAAACATGGAATAACTGTGTGAACATCAATTATCATAGTGGAAAACCCCGTAATCATGAAAACTCACTTCTAGGATGTCCAAATTATGAAACCTTCCTATGTAACCTTATCCTTAGAGACATACCTATACACATCCTTAGAAATATCCATAAGGACATCATTAAGGTTTTCTCATCCTAGTTTACAATGGTTGATTAAACCTTCTTCCGATACCAACTATAGAGACCTAGGCTTAACATAAATTGATATTATATAATTTTAGATGAATATTCAGAACATTATAAAAATAAATGCCTAAGGACTGTAATATTTTAGTGTTTTTAGAAACTTGGAACAAAATATTCTAACTACTTGAAAGATATTCAATGTTTCCCACAAGGATATTACCCTTAAGTACTTATACTTAAAACCACTCTTCATAACCTCAGGAAAGGAAACATAAGAAAGGGGTGAGTTTAGATATTATTAAGGGTAATAAAAAGAGATACATAATAATTACATGAACATATGTGTATGAGAATATGAGAATAATATTTGAAGATCTTACCTTATATATCAAAGATCATATACATGATTCATTTTATAAATATTGATCATTCATAAGACATGAATACTAATTGAATCAACAGTATAATCTATAAAATCATAAAATAGGAATAATACATATAAATTGTGGCATAAACATTAGCTTATAACATTGTGAATGTGTATAAGTAGAAACAAGTTCACTCATTAATTTATGGACATGAAATCAGGACCTCATATAAAATTATAGACATGAAAATGAGTCCATGTATAATGTTTTGAACATGAAATCGGGTTCACTTATAACATTGTGAACATGTAATTAGGTTCACACAAAACTTTATGAACATGTAATTAGGTTCATGCATAACTTATAGACATGAAACATGGTCCATGCATAACATTGTGATCATGTTATTATGTTCATGCATAATATTTTGAACCAATAATATAGTTCACTCATAACATTATGAACATGTAATCAGGTTTACACATAAACTTGTGGATATGAAACTAGGTCCATGAATAATATTGTGAACATGTAATTAGGACCACGCATAAAATTGAGAAAATGTAATCAGGTTCATGCATAACGTTTTAAATAGGTAATCAGGTTCATGTGTAATATATATGCTCCTGAGTTATCCATTTTTACCCAATTCATTGGAGGGAGATATAGGTAACACCCGTCATATAATATGGGTTCCAAAAGATTATAAATAATAACCATATCATAACCCATGAAATAAAATGGGTATAATAAACATTTAATCATATAATTAACTATAAGAAGATATAAGTATCATAATCATTTAATCAAATCATAACCCATTAAATGAAGAGGGTTTCAAAATAATATACCCTGTGGAAGAGAAACATGTGTCACAAACATCATTTCATCAAAACAAAAAACATTCAATAAAGAATATGTATGTTTTTCTTGGATGTTATCCCCTATATATCATAGATGGAATAGGATTTTGAAAGATCACATAGAACATTTTTTAAATAAAATATCATTTTTTTAAAATCATTTTAAAAAAACCATTTCAATTTTTTTTTCTTATTAATAATGAATCATAATTTTATTTAAAAAATGTATCGATGAAAAATATATTTTTCACTTTGAAAAATGAATTAAGAATTTTGTAAACTATTTTCTCTTAAAATAGATTTGAAAAATTATAAAGGAATTTTGAAAATATTTTGAAATAATTTTTCTCTGAAAAAACCTTAAAAACTCATACAAAAAACATAAAAGCATTTTAAAAAAAATTTTCTTTTAAAAAAGTTATAAAAATTAAAAACAATGGTGGAAATAATTTTTGAAATCCTTTTCTATAAAATGGATTTTAAAACTTATAAATAAATTTTTAAATCATTGAAATCATTTTCATTGAAAATAACCTTTTTAAATCATATAAAGGGTGATTTTAAAATAATTTAAAACACCTTTTAAACATAAATAATTTTTGAAATTTTTTTTATTTAAAATGAACATTAAAATCAATAAATTTATAGAATATTAAGAAAAAATATCTGTTAAAAATAAACTTTTAAACTTAAATAGGAATCATCAATGAAATTATTGTCTTGACGGTGGGTAAGTTTGTACATGCTGAACATTCCTTTTTCACATTAAAAAGTTAAGAAAAGTACCTTGATCGGTAATTGAAAAGAACATTCCTTCTAAAGTAATTTTAAAAAAGGGTAAAACATGGGTTAAAATTTCCTTTAAACATCATAGGTTAATATTAAAACATTTTTGAAAAAATATTTAGAAAACATGGTCTTGAATGAACATATATTTCTGACCAAAAGGAGAAATAAAGTCGAATATTCATAAACACATTTTCTAACTTTTCTCAAGTACCAAAGAGTGGAAAAATGGTACCATTACATGGATATAACATAAATAAACCAAGGATAAGAAAATTTATGATATTCCTCAATATATGGATTATAATATTTAATAAATGGTAGCATAATCATAAATAATACTGATAAATGACGAGACTGTAGCAATAAACTGTTACTGCTTTGGTAACAATAAATCATGACACCCATAAGAGAATAAAATTACATGAATATTATAATAACATAAAAGGAATAAAATTCATGATATAACATGACAAAGGGTATTATATACACCTCTTATAAGAACACAAGTACATATCATGACATGTGTCTCAGAGAAGGAAAATTGAGAAAAAATTACTTTATTAATTTTGTAAAATTTGAACCATAAACACCATGAAAGATAGATATTAAAAGGGGAATGTAAATAAACATAAATTTAAAAATAATAATCATAGAATAAATCCATTTTAATTATATATTCCACATAAAATAAATGAGTTGTGAACATGGAATGTCACTCACAGATATAAAAAGTGAGATGAGAGAACCCTTCCCTTAAGGCATAACTTTCTTCATACACATTCAAAACTCATGTATAACAATATAATTTTATTATAAATATACCATATAAACATATTATTATATCTAATAACATATATTATTTGTTTATGACTTTATATTAAATTATTATTAACAATTCCATGTTAATGATATGTTTTGGGTAATTTCTGTTTTCATTTTTGTATATGATTTTACTTGTTATTATTGACCGTCTTACTTAGATAATTATTTACATATTTAAATAATTTAAAAAATGATATAAATATCATATATATTCATTATATTTTTATTTATATCAGTTTATAAAATATATAAATATCAAATGGAATACATAATTCATGGAGATAGTATGCCATATGTATGCATGAACGCTATTTCTGTTTTATTGTCGTATTGAAAAAAGAAAGTAAATGATATATATATATATATTATCATTATAGTTGAATTATTATTTCATAAATATAATATAAGTTCACTAAAAACATCCTTAATGAATTCCATGCAATGTGCGAATGAATCACATTGCTTTAAGGAGTCCATAGTCCACACGCCTATAAACGAAGTTATCGTATTTACACAAAAAAATGAAATCATGGAGGAATATTTTATATAGTAATTAAATATGAATAAATAAACCGTAAATATAATATAAATAATATAAAAATTAATTTTCCATCATAATTCTAACCCATGAAAGGTGGTATATAAAAAATGAACAACATCATTTCGCGCAGCGGTAGCCCACCGTACACACAAACGATATATTTGTATCTCATTTGATGTAAGTGTGTGCAAGTGTAGGTAAAACCAAGAGAATAAAAAAATCTCAATATATTTAGGATAATTAGTTTATTATATAACAATGGGATAATAATAGTTGAGGGGGTGGATAATTAAAATAAAACAAAGGAGCTCGAGGAAGGAGTTTACCTCTTCTTTGGGTCACTTATCTTGGTTGGAACCAAAGGTTTTCCTTGGTTGTATTTATTCACAAATTAAGGATTATAGTATAAATATAGGGTTATTTTGATATAATTTTATCATATTTTGTTTGATCCAAAGGTCTTTATAGGTGTGAATAAGTGGTATGGGTGACTTCCTTTTTATAGTGGAGGAGGAGTGGCATTCTGGTATTTTTTTGAAAAAGGAATTCAACCCATGTTTTCTAATGTAAGTTGGATCCAATATTGGTAAAAATTTTATACAATGGAGTATAGAGTATAAATACTAATATAAAAAGGCATTTTGACATGTTTATTGGTCATTTGGGCCTTACATTTAAGGTTTAGTCAATTGTTTTGTTAATTTTTCTATTTATCAATATAATTAATTTAAATCACTTTCACTAATATTTTTTGTCAAAAAATAATTTGATATTATCATAATTACAAATTATTATAATTAAAAATGTGGAGGCCAGTTTTATAAATTATAAACATATAAGTGGCATGAATTAATTTATAATTAATCCCACACACGTGTCGTGACACCATGTTTTTTAAGCGAAAAGGTCCAAAAGTTTGAAATGTTTTTATATCCAATTTCATTGTGAAATTGGTTACAATGACCTAAAATAGAGAAAGTGATGTATAGTTTATCTAATTATACTTTAAAATAATATCAAAAACATAATTTAACTATATAAATAAATTATATAAAAAAATAATTTTGAATTAAAATTTAGTGTTTTTTATTAATCATCAAAAACAAAACTTCTCAGAAAAATACCAAAAATTAACCAAATATAAATTTTAATATTATGATTTCAAAAATTAAGTATATTTTTTCAAATAAAAATTATAAAATTTTCAAAAATTATATTTAAAATTATTTTTCCATTAAAAGGTGGTAAAATAACCTTTTAGAAAAATACAACTTGTTTCCATAAAATTGGGCTAATTCTTATACGATAACTATGAAATATATTTTATAATTATAAAAAATATTTATTGAATATATAATATATAAGTTTTATTGAAAAAAATATTCAAAAATTGGTTTATTTAATTTATTGATATAAATTTGTCTTTGTACCCAGAAAAATAGTTTTCTTAGAAAAGTTATTTCATTATTTTAAAATAGTTATTTCATTAAATTAATCTAATTGATTACCAAAGGATTAATTTTTTAAAATTCTGTAAATAATATTTTATTAATATAGGTAATATTATTTGTAACATCCATTCCAAAAGCTAGGTGGTATCTATAGTCATATTTAAATAATAATATTAATATTATATTGAAGTTTGGTAAAACTCGGTCTTGCGTGTAATGCAAGAGATTTAAGCGACTTAGTATTTGTGTGTAATATAAGACAAATACAATGTTTAGTGTACCATAACAAAATCTAAGTGTTGGTTCTAGTGCAAAATTAACTTGGTGTTGCATATAATGGAAGACATACTTAATGATTTTATATATAGACTATATTCAATGTTATGGGAAATGAAAAATATGAAAAAGAATAAATTAATTCGGAAAAAAATATTTCACAAAATATCGGGGTGTTACATGGTCTCATATATAGGGCCTCAAAATTTTTCATACCAATAGTGGAATGATAGTTATTATTATAAGAAAACTCCACCAATGGAAAGTGATCCTCCTAGCTCAAGTTAAAGTCTGACAATAAGGATGTCAACATATTCTCCAACACATGAATGATCCACTCAGCCTGTTCATCTGTATAAGGGTGAAAAACTATGCTAATCTATAACTGGGTCTCAACAGACTCTTGTAAGCTTCTACACAACCATTATATGAAATGATAATCATAGTAGAAATTGATTTCCATGGGTACCCCATGAAGCCGAATGATATTATTCACGTAAAAATGCACCAAATTCTTCACCGAACTCTACTCCTAGATGGAAAGAAAGTGGGATGAATTGCTAATTCATTCAAATATCACTCATATAGTATCATGGTATCTCAATATCCATAAGATCCAAATCAAAAGATCCATTTATATTCCATCCCACTTCCATTCTAGAATCTTAATAGGTTGAATCAAATCTTATGGAACCTGATGTTTAGAATTTACCAGATAACATGTGAGACATTGAGAGACAAAATCAACAACCCTCTATGTTATGCCAGCCCACCAAAAATAAAAATGAAGGTACCTTAAAATATTTTCAATACTTGGATGTATATACAATAGAGAAACAAGAAACTCCACCAATACCTCCTCATGTCAGATGACCATAATTTCCATCCATTCTTGGAAAAGGATGGAAGGCTCCTATCCTTAAAAAAATGTATGGTGTGTCTATTGAGGATATAAGATCATATAGAACCTCATAGTAAATTTCTCACAAATGGATCTCCATCATATGATGAATAATTTTTGGAGTCACCACTATCGAATGAAGATAATTTTCACCCCTCACCCTACAAGGGTCAGCTGTAATGAGGCCATCTACTCTGATTCCACCTCCACCAAGAGTGAACGATAAATCCTCTTAAGGGAATGTTTCATCATTTTTCACATCCATAGAGTGTAGAATTTGTTAATGTCATAGTACAAAATAATCTCCAACCAATTACTCTGACTTAGGTTGAGATATATCTGAGTGATGATGTACTTGAGACCCTGGTAGATTGAGTAAAAAACAAAACTCTTTCCCAAAATATAATTAATCCACATATTTATAGAAAATTACGATCATTGAAAAATCCAATTCATGGGTCAAAAAGTTCTAATCATGGGGTCTACACTACCTAAACCCATAATAAACCACTATCTATCTTTTCATCATCATGCATCTGAGCCCAGCTTTAGAGGTATCAAAAAACACCACATACTCGATGCCCTCCTCCAATAGCCTCTAAATAGGAGAACTATCCAATCTCTACCTCATATACTCAAAGTCTCTATGATATTTCTCAATCCAAGAAAATGATTTCCCCTTCCACATCAAGGAATTTAAAGGGGTTATTATCCTGTAAAAATTTTGTATGAACCTCATGTACTACCCCATGAAATTGAGAATTATAGAACTTTCTAATAGGATCATTGATCTAGGAGTGAAGTTGAATAAGGTTTGTAAATAAAATTAGGTTTAAAATAGTGATTCAAATGTCCATTTAAGGGATTTGGAGTAGGGGAAGACATTAGTTATGGATGGTGCTCCAGATAATGTGGTAATCACTATTATGGTTGAGCAAGATGTTTATAGATATAGTCTTATTTAGTAGGATAGTGCATATAAAAATGTGATGATGATTTCCACATTTGAATTTATTTTTCAAGGCAGAAGATAGATTCTTTCTAGAACTGAAAATGAGCATCATCATATTTTATGAAGATGATGATGGTTGGTGGAATACCAACTTGATTTCTTTCCAACTGAGTTTTTTTTTATTTTTTTCATTCTTTAATATGGAGATGGGGAGATTTTTTGGATTCAATACATTTATTGAGGAAATAGATAAATTTTATAGATCATTAATAGAGGATTTTTATCAATGATAGTGGAGAGTTATTCTCAATATTAATGGACGTAATAATTAATATTGACCATGTTTATTGGAGATATGGATTTGTTGTCTACAAATAAAGATGTGGTAGAATATTTTGGGAAATGATGATGATGTAATTAACTTTTACATGTGGAAAGGTTCTTAGAAATATGTTCAATATGTATTCCACTAAGAGTAGGAAGTGGGATACTGTGTCAGAGGTATCATGTGTGATGTGTCATCATTTAATAGGTGTGATACAACAACGGCATGATCAATGATCATGCCATGTATCTGATGTCTTCTTGATAATGTGGATAAAGTTGAGAGTCCCAGTTAATGACTGGTGGTACATTTTTATGGTGAGATCATGAGAGAGAGAAAATGTATCAGTTGTCACAATATGGTGTGAGGTTGATTCATGTTTGGATGAAGATCCTCTAGGAAGTAACATTTCATCAACAAAAAGGATAGATTTTGTCTCAGATTGATCTCTGAAATTTATGTTTTGAACGAGATCAATTTTAGAGAGAAGAAGGACGTTTATTAGAGTGTGTTTTTTCACACAGTTTTTTCTACATCATCAATTACATCCATGTTTTGGAAATTAATTGAATTTTGTACTCTCTGATTTATTAGTGGAAGTTTTGGAGTTGCATTATAGTTTTTATTCCTCTATATTGGAGGTATTTACACATTAAAAATATAGAGTTTTGATTTATTTATTATTATTTATATTTCATCCATATTTCATCATGTTTAAGAAAAATATTTTTCTAGAAATTTTTTGTCCAAAATTTGGATTCTCCCCTATGCTATCCTAGAAAATTTTGTCATGAACCTACAGTTGTACCCCAAGAAACTGAGAAAAATCATCACCTCCTACATTCCATTAGGTGGATCCTATGAAAATTTTTTATCAATATTTTCTGAATCTACAACTAAACCTTGTCCAGAGACAATATACCCTGTAAATTGAATCTTAGGGATCCTAAATCAACACTTTGAGAGCTTACCATAAATCTAATGCTCCTGGAGAAAGTCTAGGATGATACTTAAATTCTCTATATGATACTCCTCTAATATAAAGTTCATGAGAATGTCATCGATGATGAAAATTATGAATCGGTTTGTGTATGGAGGGAAGATTGATTTCATAAGATCCATGAACAAAGTAGGGACATTAGTCACACCAAAAGGTATCACCAGGAACTCATAGTGGTTATAACGATATTATAATTCCATTTTTAGAATATCATGCTTGATAACCCTTAACTAATGATATCCAGAAAAGAAATTGATCTTTGAGTACCAACTCGCACCTTTTAACTGGTCAAAAAGGTCATCAATATTTGGAAACATGTTCTTTTTCTTGATCATTACCTAGTTCGGGTAATGATAGTCCATAAATATCCTCAAAATCCCATCCAACGTTGTTATAAACAACACTAGAGCATCCTAGGGGGACTTACTAGGTCTGATAAAACTTTTATCTAGAGGTTTTCCAACTATACCCTCATTAGGCATAATTTTGGCCCGAAATCCCAACTTGCCCAACCTGAAAGCCTGAGTAGCCCGGCCCGACAAAGTTTGACTTGGGTCGAGCCGAGCTCTAGCACATGATTCATCAGGTCAGGCCTGAGCTTATATATGCAGGCCCATGATCCAAGACTGGCTAATCCATCTAGGGTCCACCCATTGGCCAATATGAAGCTCGGCCCAATGAAGCCCACCCCACCACAAGCTTCCAAGATAACGTCTGGACCAACATGTCTAGGCAGTGTGCCTGGTTTTAAAATACAAAAAATCCTTAATATATATATATATATATCCCATTTCAAATGAATTTTTTTTAGTAACAGATAGTAAAATTCTATATAATTATTTTTTCAAATTAATTTCCATACAATTATTAATTTAAAATAACCGGAAATTAATCATTTTAGGTCTATTTTATGATTTATAATTTTTATGAATGTTATTTATTATGATGAATGATATTTTTATAAATTGGGATTTTCCGTAGATTATTTTTTTAATTGAATATTTTCAATAAATTATTTGGCTCTTAATTTTTTTAAATTGGTTTATATTTTTCCATTTTTAATAAATTTAAGAAAATATTATCATTATAATAGGAATGAGAGGTTGAGGGTTATTGTGAAACATATGGAGTCAATAGTTTAGAATATTTAAAATAATTGAGAATTAAATGAAAAATGTTTCAACTGTAATTTTTTAATAAAAAAAGAAAATAAACATTTTGAAGCTTGTAAAATGATTGAAAATTAAACAAAAAAACTCTCAACTGTAAAATGTTGTTAAAAAAATAATATAAACATTTTAATTTTGAAATAAGCTTAAAAAAATGAAAAAATATCTAAAAACATATTAAGAAAATGTTTTTAAAAAACCATTAAAAAAATTAAAAAAATACTAAAAACTATTTAATTTTTTTTTAGAAAATGTTGAAAAACATTTTAAAAAATTGTAATTAATTAATTTCTGCCAAAACAATTTTGAAAAAATGTTTGAAAAATCATTTTGAACAAATTTATTTAATTTTTTTAAAAAAACGTTAAACTAAATGTAAAAAAATATTTTACAAAAACATTTAAAAATCTTTTTAAAAAACAGTAAAAAAATTTAAAATTGTTTTTAAAAAAAATTTAGAAAAAAATGTTAAAAATGAATTTTAAAAAATAATTAAAAAAAATAAAAAAATTTTACAAAAGAAAATTATTAAAAAACCTTATAAATTTTTTTTACAAAAAAAATTTGAAAAAATATCTGAAAAAATGTTTTGAAAAAATGTTTTATTTTTTTAGAAAAAACATAAGAAAATAAATTTCATTTATTTTTAAAAAAGCTTTTAAAAAAATTAAAATGTTTTAAATAAATGCATTAAAAATCGATTAGATTTTGTTTTTAATTTTTTTTTAGAAAAACATTTAAAAAATGGTGAAAATAATTATTTTAAAAAAATTAAAAAAGTTTCACAAAAATATTTTGAAAAAAAGTCCTCCAAAAAGATTTTTAATTTTTTTCGAAAAATGTTTCATAAAATTTTTAAATTTTTTTTAATATGTTTTGAAAAAAAGATTGATAAAACCATTTGAAGAAAAGATTTAAATAAATTTTATTTTTTTGAAAAAAATGTTTGAGAAATAGTTTTGAAAAAACATTTTAAAAAAATGTTTTGAAATTAATTTTTCAAGAAATGTTTTCAAAAAATGTTATAAAAATACATTTTCAAAAAATGATTAAAAAACATTTTCTGAAAAGTTTTTTAAAAATGTTTTCAAAAAACCATTCAAAAAAGTTTAAAAATCATTAAAATATTAGTTTAAAAAATGGTAAAAAAATCCCGAAAGGGCCTTCCCATGGACCGACATGAAAAGCCCTGCCCGACTCGACAATTTGGGCTAGCCTAAGGTTGGGCTTTGTTAACCTAATGGGGTTGTTTGGAATGACCCGGACTGACCTGTATAGTAGTCAACGACTCTGTTTTTTGGAGGGTTGGGCTAGGATTAAATTACACTTTTAACCCATAGCTTCATGATCTTGACTACTTCCATTCGATATGTTAAAAAATAAATTGGTTTTTTTCTGGGGAGCAAGTCGATTCAAAAATCAATCTCCCACCTCAGAGGAAGTACTAGGACATCTTCAAAATTGAGGTTCATATAATCCTCCACTACCATTGGAAGCTAGATTATTGAATAGATTTTTTCATGAAGGTCTAAACTCACTAACTAATGGGTGATGAGTTATGGCTTTCTGCTTAGGAGCTCCACTCACCCATCCATAATACCTCTCTCGCTCACATAGGAGAATCTCATCTCACATGTATGAAGGAATCGGAATTTCAAATGACAAAATTTAATCCGGGCATGCACCGAAAAAAACCAATCCATTACTAGGGTGATGTCATAAGGTTTCATCACATTGACTAAGAGATCCCACGAGAAACTATCTCTATGGATCAATAAGTCATACCATCAAAAAGTGTGTGATATAGAAGAAAAAATCCTCATAGTAACCTCTATCCATAAATTTTTGGATAAAAATAAATTATAAGATCTAGCTCTCGCTCAAGGGATATGTAAATAAAGGAATAACTCACACATACGTTTTACACTACTAGATATAGAGTAGAAAAGATACATATTGTACCTCAAATCATCTCATGAACAACTTGATCGCATCCATCCATAAACTACAAAAACTCGGGCCCATAGTGGCCAGCTCTCTGAGCCTGGTATTTGTCACTTGATGGTAGTGGTGGGAGTAGGTCATAGTGTCATCCCCTACTAGTAGATCCTGCCTATGGAGTTCCACCTAGTCCACTATCAGTATTTCCTCCCAAGGAGTCTCCCTAACCACACCTAGGAGATTTCTAATCATGATTTTGTCTCTCCATGGATGTTCATACACTACTTATGAACCATACTCAACATTTAAATTTGGGAAACCAAGATTAATGTGACCTTTCCCATTATAAGTATAACATAAATCCTATCCTAGAGGACTAGATCCTCTATACAAACCTTTTGCTATAGATCCATGTGTTTGATTCTAGGAATGAATATTCCTCCTACGTTGAGACCCTAATATCAAACACCTGCTAGCTGCTATAGATGAATTATCCCCAATAATTCTATTTCTATATCTAGAAACCTAGTGTCCCTTTTCTAAGAATTTATATATAAACTGGTCCCGCTCTAACACACTAAAATTAGTGGAAATCCACAAGGAGACCATACTAGTATAGATGTATCTATGAAGATGCTACTCAAACTCCCACTCCCAGAAGTATCCATCCTATGCCACATTAAGAGAGTAATACATATGGTCGGAAACCTCACATAGTACTCAAAAACTTACATATTACACTATTACAGCTCAAGAATCCTCTGAATCCACATAGAATGAAAGCTTGAAGGGTAACACTCATCCTGATAAAACTAATAGAAGTATAAATATGAGAGAATCATCTCATCATGAGTCTAGTTGATTAGACTCCACCAGTTCCCTACTGCTCCATGAAGATGATTTGTCACAATAGAAACCATATGATTAGATTAGCTCTGAATAAGATTGAAAACTCAGACTACTACCTTGATCCAATCCTCTGCTTCCTGATGGTTTGTCTCATCATGAAACATCAATGGTATCTATCATTGGAAATTTTATAACACACTAACCCTATATGCATCATTATCATGTCTTATTTATACTATTGGTAGCTCAAAAGGTGGTGGGACTTCTCTATGATCACCTGGAGTAAACTCCCCATGAGTGGGTCCCTAAACTAAGGCCTCATCACTTAACAAATTATCATCATAATCCCGTATCAGTATCCTTGTTGGCTACCATTATGGTGTCATCTTAAATGTTAAAATAATTAATATTATTTGATGATCATATATGTGGAGATGAATCTATAAGAACATGGAATTCAAAATATCAAATCCTATAAGATATATATACCATTGGTTTCACTACAACCAAAGTCTCAACATACTGATTCGATAAGTAGGAAGTTAGAGATTTGGTGTATAGATACATTATCCACAACACTAACAATGGGTTCCCTTCCCTGGGAGTTGAAATCAATACACTCTAACATCATTTCCCTATGTTCTCAAACAAAATCTCACAGCATGTCCAAATATAAACATGAAATCAAGGATAAACTAGATATGATAAAACATTGTCATGAACGAACCCCCTAAGACCCCTATTAGGCTGGTAGTAAGCTGATGGTGACACCCCAAGACCACCTCCACTAGGATAGGGGAAATAGATTAGAACTGAGTAGACATATCACTAGAATAGGATGCCTTAGCCTAAGTGCATATACTTATGAACACAACCATCTCCAAGGAATAGTATAGGGATACAATAGAAAAATGAAACGGTTTGTGTGTAAACCATGAATGAAAAAAACAATATGAAACCATTAAATAAATTATCATTCAATAAAATATAAAAAAGGTAAAAACACACACCCAACCATAAAAGAGGTTCCAGCCAAAAAAAATTTAAAGAAAGGGAAGGGCTAAAGAGCCATTGACTCACAATCTCCAAGACTGACCACCAAACATGGATAATAACACCAAGTAACACTATGATCCTCTAAAACTAGTTCAACCAATATCACCATCAATCTTCTTATCATCAAAAAAATTCATGAAAAGTGTGTGAAAACCCCATGTTGGTATGTGTGTATATGTATACCTAGTAGAACACCCCAAAAACCAAAAAAAGATCAATTGGAATAACAACTATTATCTCAACCCATACGAAAGAGGGTAAAGGAAATAAAATGTCAGATATGATCAAAATAAACCCACATGAATAGATAAAGTGTTAAACCATCTCTACATTCATATAAGAACAACTAGTCATCCTATAACTCATAAAAGTCCATCTCTATTTCCCACAACTAGGAACAACCTCACAAGAATCATAGTGGAGGGACCCGCTCCTTCCTACTACACTCCATATCTAAGGGAGAACTATCTATAGTGGAGGACCTAGTACCCACTAGATATTGATGACATGGGAGTAACATTCCATTGATATAGGAACGATTCCCTCTGTAGTATGGGGTTGTACCAACTCACCCTATGTACAGTGTATGGGGGACCCACACACTGATGTAATAGGGGAATACCAACCTAAAATATCTATGATGATCAAAATTGATCATTTACACTAGCTAAGTATCAGTGAAGGAAACATCAAACTCAAAATACCTCATGTTTTATATCCAATTCCAAAATTATGGCCACCTTCAGATTCTATTTGGAAAAAACTACTCAGGATAGGGTACTCGCAGGACCAAATCCAAGCCCCAAAGATGGAGATACACATGGTATAAATCCCTAGGAAAAAGCTCATGAAATTTATAAGGTATATAAGGAATTTCATGGATACACAAGGTATTACCATGTACTACATCATATTACCATGGGCATAGGTCTATTCCAATGTAACCTAGCCATGCCCATGTTCTCTGGGTGTGTTTATAAACTATTTTCATTTTTGGATTATATGGTCATTCCCAAGTGTTCTACCTATGCCCGAGTGCTATAGCTGTGACTGGGTACTCAGGATATGTCTATATCCATGTACACTGAATGTTCCTGTGTACCTGGTCATGTGGATACCAATGTAATTTTAGGGTATATGCAGATATTACAAGATTGAATCACATGGCATGTGGTCACGCCACATGGTGTGTGATTATTTATCTTTTCGTGATAACTTAGCCGTTGCAAAAAAGGGTCCAAATGGTGTGTGTTCATCTAAACTACATGTTGTTTACTTCATAAATTTACATAAAACGACAGTATTCACTCAAGAGTTATGATCTGTCCATTCATCAACTTCCACCACAACTTGACTTGCTAAAATATACTTAAATGAAATGGGTATTCCTCTGATAATTAATTCCTTGTCTCCAATGGCTGGAAATCAGTACTCCAATTCTCAGGGGGGGGGAGCATGCATGCCTCTCTTAATCTCATGGGGGTCTGGATCCCAAATTCCATCACCGATATTCCAAAACATGGCTCAATTCATCTACAAAAAACCAACCGCAAGTCACTTGTGTGTCTACCACAAATTTTGGGGCTCGATCACACTTGAATCCATCCCGATAATGTTTAATAGCCAACCACATGGGACAACGATAAAGAAAATGAAGGATAGTGGGGGAAATAATCAAGAACAAAGTCAATAAAATCATTAATCAGTGTGATCCCATCAATTTATTACATAATTTGGAAGATGGGTGAAATCAATCAAGGAAAAAAAAATAAACAATTGGGTTTAAAAAATCAATTTAAATCTGGGCCCATAGGAAGAAAAAAGTCACCAGAAAATAGAAGAATATTTAAAATCCATTCTTAGAAAATTATTCAATGGGTAGAAATATATAAAATTACATTCCCTAAATCAAGAAAGGATCGATATCTGGTGAATAACATGTCTATTAGTGAATAATAAGAATATACCACTATGTTCTTCATCTTTTTCATGGTTCTCCTTGATTATTCATCATTGATTCATGTTCCCGATCCACCAACACCAATTATTTTATCTTCCATCTATCTAATCTCCCAATTTTTTTTTAAATTGGTAATTTTCCATAATGAAAAATTCATATATGTGGTTTGGGGTTTTCCTATTAAATAAATTAAATAAGAAAATTATTTAATTCAGTTGATGAAACTACCACCAAATTCCCTTAACCGACTGCCTGAAACCGACTAACATTATATTATGCCTAGGATAAACCCTATATTTTAGAAAAAAATTTGGTTTCATATTTCCCATATGAGGTCCCAATAAATGAGAAAACCATGTATTCCAAAAATATTCATGCACATGTTTTATGATATATTAATATTTTTAATATTTAAATTTTGGGGTTCCAGAACACCCAAACACTATGCCAACACTGAGAAAAAAATAGAGATATATATAGAAATATTAAAAAGTTGAAACTACCGAACCTAGATTCGATACATGATAGACTAATATTCTCTTTCAACATACCATTTTTATAATTTGTTTATATTCTTAAACATTCTCATAGCCAAAAACTCCAATATCCAAATCCATATGAATGACATGTATTTGTGATATTATGGATGTATTATTTCTAAGAGTTGGGATTTTTCCATATAAGGATTATGATGATGTAACTAGTGGTTCATATATCAATTCCAAGTTGATTAACCTTGATATTGACAAAAGTTCAACTTTTTTATTAGTTCATGCTGACCTGTATTTTTTTTGTTAAAGAAATATTTATATCCCTAATGTGTATCAAATATATGTGAAACATACTTATAATGTTTTGGGGGATTTTCATATAATTTATTTTGTATCCAAATATAATTATCATGACCCAATTCACCCAAACTACTCTGGGATAGGCCACCACATGACCCCCTGGATGGTCCCCATTCCCTAGGAAATGGATACTATCACCTTGAAATCTAATTAATCATTGAGGAAAAATTTTCTTACCTGATAGAATTTAAATACTAAAGATAATAATAATAATAATAAAGAACATACTTATATACGAATGCATCAACATATCAAAACGTAGTGGTAATTTACCCACAAGATAAAATATGAAACACAATATCAAATAATAAGATAATTGTGGATTTGTAACAATTAGAACTTTGAGTATCTAGATGCAATAAATAGGTGGAATATGTCTCATACCAAAAATTAAATTCTACAGCAAAAACAATGTGAAAACGTATACTAGTTCCTTTAGGTACAAAAAAAAACAGACCATGAATTTGTATGCCCATCAAAGTGAACACTACGTGTGTGAGGATATAATGCATAATTGGAAACCACCAAAATTCCCACACACACATGGAATAAACTCAAGTATATATGATATATCAATATAATCATTTAAAAAGATATAAACCCATTTATTTTAATGAAATAAATCAATGAATTTCTATATAAAAAATCAACATATAAATAAATCTAAATTCATAAATAACTATAGAAGGAGGATCTATGCCTATAATATATACTCTGAGTCAATCTTAGAATTTGATATGCATAGGGCAGGGAACTATGTTATCCAACATAGTGAACCTAGAACAAATACAGTTTTGGAACATGCCCATCCCAAAGGGAAGTAGAATGAAATAAAAGGGTTATTACAACTTAGCACTCACCTATCTATGAGGATAGGGAAAAGGGGTATAATAGAGTTAGTATTGAAAAATACCTCCATGTTAACCTCTATAATAATAGCACCTATATAAAATTCATAAAAAAGTGATATAAACCTTTCAAAAATGATCATATAAATCAAGATTTAGAAATTATTAAGGTAACACCGCTATCAAAATTAATTTTTATTGTTAAATATGACTTTCATATCCTTTTTTTGAAATTCAAAATAAACTTTTTAAGGAGTTTTATTTAACATGACGTTTTTTTATTTTTTTATTTTCCTCCTTTAATGTCAGATCCTATAATGTCTAGTGAACTTATCAAATACACTTATGTTTTTTTACTTTATGAAATAAAGATGAACTATTATCAATAAGAATTAAAGAATTATAAAGTCATTCTCATAAGATGATTGAGATAGAGTGTACAACCATTAGATGATGGAGCATTGCATATGATGTTATTTCAAATGAATATGAAGATATCAGAATCTGACCATTGAAGTTTATTAAAACGTTATATAAAAATTCACATAAGGTTTTTGAGGAATATAAGGTGATGAACATATGAAAATCTCTTAAAATCCTATTTAAGTTTTTCACCATCACATTTTTACTAAGAACTTTTAATTATATTTTCTTTCTATATGCACTTAGATATACCATTATGAGGGTTGCTATGTAAATATCTAAGTTACCTTATATATTTTCATCAAACTATATTTTTGACCAAAGAGGTTTCAAGATAGGAATCAATAATTTCCAATCTATCATGATTAAAGAGCTTCCCACGTTGGAATCCATATTTTCTAACACCTCATGTTCAATGAAGTCATGGGTAGAACTTCCAGCCAATCACTATATCAAAGTGGAACTTAAGGATAGAATTACCCATTTATTCTGATGAGATTAATTTTGATGAATTTATGAGTTTGGAACTTGGTTACTTCTGATAGGTCTATAGTTGAGGAAGTTTAAGGTGTAGAATCGGGAAACCTAGGATCATTTCTATAGATACTCCTACCCCTTTGATAGAATGAATATATTCCAAGGAATTAGAATTATATTGGTAATTATATTATTTTAGGGGTATCTAGATTTTCATATAATACTTGGAATTTTTTTTACATTTACTTTTTTATATACATTATTTTTTTTACTAGATGATGTTCACTTTCAAATAGTTTATATTTTGTTGTGATTGTACTGTATTAGTACATTAAAAACTCTAACTAAATTTATTTGATCATAAGTTTTAAATTTTGATCAACATCTTATCTAAGTGGGGTAGAAAATTTTATGTTTTCTTTACATATACAATTATCCCTCCTATTATAGTGCTATTTCTACCTCTATTAAGAAAACATATGTTATCAAAGGCTATAATTATCTTGACTAGTACAATGAGTATTATTTTTATCAGAACCTAGTTATGATCTTTTGATTTTGAACTTGTTTCTAGTATCCTTACATTGACTATATTGTAATAGAGTATATTTTTTATTTTTTTGATAGGAATACTAATCATATTGATTTATAATCTAAATATAAACATACCAATGATATTTGATGATAAGTATTATGAATATTAAAGAGACCAAATAGAAAAATTTATAATAAATGTTACTGTTTTGAATTTTCTCATGCTTACTAAAAGTTACAATATTCCAGAGAAATAATTTTTTACTTTTACGTAGGAAGTATGTGTTGAGTTTCAGCTTAAATTCCATGATATAAACATGTTATTGTGAAAGACTCAAAGAAAATTTTTTAGTCAAGTTTTATATTTCTAAAAAACATGATAAATATGGAATAGTATTTATGTCACTCACACTTGTACATCCAAATTTCTTTAAACCAAATGAGGCATTTCATATAAAAATTATAAGGAATTTTATTTTCATCCTGAAGAATTAGTTGCTCAAATACACCAAAAATTATTGATAATAGTTAAAAACCTCACTTGGTGAGAAGTATTTGTTAGGAAATAAAATCACTAAATAATAAATTAATATCATTCCAAAATTATGGGAGTGGAAGAGGACAACAATCAATGATATGATGAAAATTAATAAGAAACGATTAGATGATTTTGTTGGAACTGTCATGAAATATGAGAGTTGACTCAAAAGAAATTATAAAAAACAAATAAACAAGAATGGATTTGAATTTTATTCATATACTATATATTTAACTTCTATAGTTTATAATTTATAAAATAGTTTATCTAAAATTAATTATAAAAGGTTTTTAAATGATTGTGATTTGAATCCTACTTCTAGAAAACTTGAAAACATAAAAAAATATATTTAAAAGTATTGATTTACAAAGGTATTATTGGATAGATATAAAATATGTAAAGTAAAAGTATAAAAAGAAGGAATCTTTGGAAACTATATATTAATAATGTAAAATATCAGGACACATCATCCCTGGTTTTCCAAGATTGAAGAAAAATAACAAGGAAGAAAAATATTCAAAAAGGAATAAAAGGAATGAATTTAGGACTTCCAATGAAACTTTTTGTTCTATATAAGACCCTTAATACTATATTAGAGGTGGATTTGAGCATGAAAAGAGTTGGAATATTTTTTTTCTATTATACATCTACTTATTCCCATTTAAATGAAAAGTTATTTATGGGAAAATGTTGGTATAAGCTCTTTCTGATTTATATTTTAATATAATTATTTTTATTTAATGAAGAATCAAAATACTATGATGAAGTTATAACTATTTAAATATATGATAAACAGAAATTTTATTTTATGGGGTGTGAGTACATGTAACAAATCATCTACAAGAAATATTCATAACTTAAGAGCGAATTTGTCATGAAGAAGGTATATCTTACCATTTATAAGATGAGTAAAAAAATATTTGAGCTTATATAAAAATTTGAAAGGATGAAAATTATAGGATGTTAAATTTTGAGAATAAGCTATTGTATATATCATTATTGGAAGATAAGAATGATCTGAATAAACTAAAATAATAAGTTCAGAGTATAAATAAATTATTGACCAACTTTACAACTGGATGGATGTATTTTTAATAGTTGTATATATAACTGATACCTAAGAATAAATCATCTAGATTATGAATAAAATATTCTAGAAGGTGAAATTATCAGAATAATTACATTGTTCCAAGTAATTATCAATTTTTTATGAAGCTTCAAAGAGTCATATAGTTGAAGAAATAATGTTTTCTGAATAAATTTTAATCTTTCAGAAAAAAATAAGAATATATTCCAAATAGATTATTGTGATTAACAATCAAAGAGCTATAAGGATTTGGGTACATATAGTATTCTTTGGAAATACTAATAGACTGGAGAAGGTATTGTTTCCACAAACATAATTTCAAAATAATTCAAAGTTTCTGTGTACCGGTATCAAAAATATAATATTTGGTACCTGGTAATTTTTTTTTAAATTTATGGGAAGTTTTATCTTATTCTTAGGTTATTTTTTAAGTTTTTGAATATATATAATGTTTCTATTTAAACATTAAACCATTATTCCATGGGTATATATTTTTGGAATAATTTAATGTAGAGATTTATTTCATCTTCCACTTGTTGTAATGGAATATAGAAACATGGTTTTTGAATAACTTTATGAACCATCCTTGAATGAAGAAGATCATGCGATCATGTTAGGAGATAATTTTCAGGCATTTCAAATTATTTATTCTTATCTTGTGATTTTTTTTCATTTGTTTCATTTTTACAATGTATAATTTTATATATTTTGATTTGTTTATACCTTACATTAAGAAATTATCTTCATCGTAAGGTAATCAATGTTTTTTAAAAAATTATAATTTCTATTTTTTATTGATAAATTTGGTATTCTATTTTTTTGAATGAAGTTATTTTCATTGTTAGGTCATGAAAAATAAATTATAGTTAGATTCATCTATATAGATAGATGTGAACTCAGACACGGTTATCCACATTGATTTTGAAGTACATACTATTTTAATCCTCATTATATAAACTTATTTATTGATATTTTTTGAATTACTATGTCTTCATCCAGAGAAATTTATTCTAGAGATATTGTCTTTGAAATTATGAATGATCGATAATGTTTTTCGAAACATGATTCTCTTTTAAAAAAGGATAATAAATTTCAAGTATGTAAGACTATTATGTTACGAAATGATGAAATACTATTATTATACTCAAGAATCATCCATGATTTTAAAAGATAAATGGTTTTTGATAGCGTGTAAGAAATCAAAAAGAATAAATTCAAAGTTAAGGATGATGATTTTTTATATATATTATGGATTTTTTGGATGCAATTAGAATTCAAATTAAGGAATAAAGAATATTTTTCTCTTATAAGATCCCAAAAACCTAGTACCTTTCAATATAATTAAATCTATCGAAACCCTTTTCTAGGTGAATTAAATTATTTACAAGATGAACCACTAATATCTACAATTAAGGATTATATTTCACTGGTTTAAAGTATTTATTTTACTTTAGAAGAGATGATTAGTAAAAATTCAAGATATCTATGTCTTGGACTTCTGAACTGGTATGAGGAATTTAGCATTATCAAGTTTATCCAGGAATATGCTGAGGTGGTTTTCATTAGGATGGTTATGTTTAATATGTTTCCATATACCCATATGCCAAATTGGATACTAGTGAAATATTTTTAAAAGACTAAAATCAATGGTTTTGTTTTTTTACAAAATATAGAAAGAGTATCCTTTGAATCCTTACACCATTTCCCATATTAAGTTAGTTTATCTTCCAAATGATCATAATTTAATTAAGAAAGAATAAAAAGGTAAAACTTAGATAAGTGGTTGGTAGTAGGAGAATCATATAAAGGATCCAATAGTGAAGTAGATAATGAAGACATCAAATTGGAAGAGGAAGGAATGATAATTTACTTTAATGGTTAAAATTATAGGTTAGAAGAAGATGGATATTTTTTACAAGAATATATGAAGACCAATAGAGAATTAGGGACCTATTTTTTTAAATAAACTTGGGGAGCTTGAAATTAAGAAAAAAGATAAATTCCAACCAATATATTCTTATAAAAATAAGATATATTTTTTATAATATTACGAAGACTTAGGCTATAATTCCTCATGTTACCATCATATAATTTAATAGAGAAGTATATCAGACACCAAAAGAAGTTTGAAACTCTTATAAGATAAATTTGATAAGGGGATGAAGATTGAAACGTAAGCTAGAGAGGATTCCTCTTTGAAATTTGAACAAACCTAACTTCTACTGAAAAACATTTTTCCCAATATAGATGAATAGAGGCAATAATTTAGGCCGATACACTTCCTACTTCTATAAAAGTGGGTCTTTAATTATTCTCCTATTATTATTCTTTCTCAAAAGCATATAATGCATCAATTTTATTAGTATAGGATTCTTATAAGGCTTTTTTTGATGAAGTTTAAAAATAAATGAAATATTCCATAAAATATTCCCTTATTCAAAAAGAGATAGTGGAATATATAACACCTAAAAATGAGAAAACATTGGAAAATACATAAAAAATAAAACAGAATTTAGAAAATTTGATTAATCTCATTATTCATGCCTTATTGAAATAATAAATGTTTCAACTTAATATATGAGTTATGTAGACCTTATTCCAAAAGAAACTAGAGCGTGAAATGAGATGAAAAGTTATTCAAAAGATATTTGTTCTGAGGATTGTTCAAAAACATTGTAGATGGAGAAAAAATACGGATATATGGCCAAAAAAATATTTCATATGTGAAATATAATAAATAATATTATTAATAAATAGTTTTATATGAAAATAGATGTATATACTTTTAACCATGTCCAACATAGAAAATTATGAAAAGGTTTAGGATAGATAAATCCATATGTTTTTGAACCAGAATTTCACTCTAAGAATGTATCATTATCTATCAATCATTCATGCTCATCATTAGGATCAGTTTTTGAATTTTGAATATCTGAAATTATTTTAATATTACAATAAGTTAGAGGATCATGATTAAAAACTTAAAATTTGGAGTGGATTTTAACTAGATAGATTACATGGTTAAAATACTTGAGTAAACCATTGAAGGAGTAGAAGAATTAATCAAAAAGTCTAGACATGAGGTTTAGATTATAGAAAATATTATGTAATTATTTTTATAAAATAATAGATTTATAATTTTATTTTACCATCCTTCCAAATGAATTTATAAAATTTATTTTTTGAATGATTTCATTAATTATTTAACATCCATTTTGTGAATATTTTTTTCTACGATTAAATATTTTAAAAATATTTGAGGAGACTACCATATAATTGACGGTTGATTTATTTGATTTTTGTTTAATGGTTGACCTTTGGAATATGTGAATGAAAAATGAAAAAATTGTAATTCATTTCATTTTATCTTTATTTTTAGGAATATGGGAAGAACCTATGGACATCTAATATTCCATACATTAAACAAATGAAATCTATTACCCTATATTTTTTTGGAAATCAAAGTGATAAATTTACCAGTAGGAGAATACAAGAATATAAATATTTTTTTCAATTTTATATTATTTTTCTTTATAACATGTGATTATTATTTATATTTTTTTCATTCAGGGAATTTATTTTTCAAAATCACAAAGGGAGATACATTTGAAAATATAAGTTTTTTTTCATATTTACTATCTATATATTTAATTTGAGTTGAATAAGAAAATCCATATTATTTAACGTCTTGTAATTAAATAGGATGGGGATATTTTAAAATGTAAGTCTTCTTAATGTTAAACCCATGGGGAGTTTCATCAAAATTTACAAGTATTTCATTTTATTTTCAATTAAAATTACTTTACCTTACATGTCTTTTTATTATAAAAATGGAGGTACTATTGGGTTATAGAAAAATTTAATATCATTAATTTTTAATGTCAAAAGACACTTTATAATGAGTTTTATTTTCCATGATGTTTTTAATTTATGTTTTTGTTGTGAAGTTTTAATTTTTGATCCCATAAAACATGATGAACTTTTTAAATACTCTTAAGTGATGATAATTTATAAATCTAAGATAAAATACACAAAATATACATTAAATCACTGTGTTGTCATCCTCATTAGATGATAGAGATAAATAATACATCTATCAAATGATATATCATTGTTTCTGATGCTATTTCAACCATACCCAAAGATATCAGAATCCAATCAATGAATTTTGTTCCATATTCATCTGTGAATTCAGTTAAGTGGTTTTATTATTTAATGTTTTTTAACATACCATATTCTCTTACATAAATTTATTTTGATGTTTCACATCGTCTTATTATTATTGAGCACTTCTATTTTTTCTTCTTCTATGTATAGTTAGAGCTATCATTGTGATGTTTGATTTATAAAGTTTTAATGTACTTTGTATTTTTTCATCATATAATAATTTTGATTGAGGAGGTTCTGGTCTTGGAACCTAGACTATCCAATCCCTGTAGATAGAATATCATCTAGGGACAAAATATTAATTACTGAATGCTCATGATTGATAAAGGCTTGGTGAATACTTACTGCTTATCATCATATTGAAGAGATGCTCGAGGAAAGAGATATTGTTTACTACTAATGAGATTTTTTTATTGAACTTTCTTGTTTGAAAATTAGTACCTCTAGATAGGTCTATAGTCGAGGAGGTTTTGGGTGTGGAACTGGGATACCAAGGATCAGGTCAATAGATCCCCTTATGACTATGGATAAAAGTGGAGTCATATGAATATGAAGTATATTGGTTATAATATCCACTGAAAGGTACATGTATCATCATCTGATAATTTAGAAAAAAATTACATTTTTTTCTATTTCTATTCTACTTATTATTTTTGTAGGATGGTGTTTACTTTTTAGTTGTTTAAATTTAGTTGTTGTTGTACTATATTCGTAAGTTATACACTCTAATAAATTTTTTTTGATTGAAAGTAATATGTTTTGATCAAGTTGTGTTTTGAGAAGGTTGAAAAATTATATTTTTTCATTATGAGTTCAATTCACCCATTTTGTAGTGAAATTTCTACCTTTAATAGGAAAAAATAATTTATTTACTTATTATAAAAGGTAATAAAATCCAAAATTCATCCCTTTAAATAGAAATACCAGATCATAATAAAAGATCATTATTGCAACCAATAGCCTATGTGTTGGATTTATTGACAATATTGGTTTCCATGGTAGGATGAATTATAATGACTAATATGGTGTTAGTGACTATGGTTAATTGGATATGTTGAAAATGGTTATTGGAGTTATTGAAAGAGTTCTAAATTAGAGATCTTGATATAAGGATATGATGATAGGAGGATACGTGTTGCAGTCATGGAATAATGAATGAAGTGGTATATGAATAAGTGTGTGCTAAGGGTTGGATGGTGATTTCTCTTAGATAATATGGATTTGGATAGTTTTAGATACATTTGGAAAAGGTTTAAGTTTATTCGGGATTGTTTTTAATGTGTTATATTATATTATGGTTTTGAGCATAATCTGTGGATTTTTCTATGTGCCGGGTGACTCTCTATATACGTATGATACATTGGGATTGGTAAAACTGACTAAGTTAGAGAATTAAATATATAAATAAGAAATTTTTATTCATTAATATAATATTTTAATAAGGTATAATTGGTTAAGTCATGGGATTATAATAATATATATGATGTGTTGATAGCTCATAATTGAAAAAAGTTTCCAGAGTTTTCTGTATACATAAAATACTTAGGAGTTTCAAATTTTAAAAATTAATATGATTCATAGTGATATGTATGATGTAATTTTAATATGTTAGATGAAACTATTTTGTGTATGATGTGTTAAAGGGGTAGAAATTGGAAATTGGAAATTCATCCCTATATATATATGATGCATGGGGATCATACAAATGAATTATGCTATAAACATTTTAAAACATAGCAAAGGCATAGAAAAATAAGATGTGATTTTGTTCATATATAAGAAGAAGAACTTCATGTGTAAGAGGAAATATTGATATGTATGAATCCTAGAGTGGTAATTAATATATAGAACTTTATTTCAATAAGGAAAGGTGTATCAAAATACACTCTTCTTATATATAATCCAGCAATAAAAAAATTTCTTGGAGGGTATTCTCACTGATACATTAACATGAATGTAAGTAATTACATTAGTCCATGGGGATTAAAATTAAAATTATTAAATTAAATTTATGATTGATTTTTTGGTCAAATTTGAATAAATATCTATGAATAATTTTTAAATATTAAAGGCTATATATTCAAATAAAAATAATGAGGAGTTTTTTTAGAATTAAAACACCAAAGGAATTATATAAATAATTCATGAAATTCAGTTGAAGTAAAAAAATTTGGATTTCTCATGTGATTCCATAACAAAAAAAAATTGAAATATTTCTTTTAAATAATATCCAAAGATATAAATAAGAATAATAAAGAATTAAATGGGTTATATTTTACTCATATATAGAAACATATTTTAGTGTATGATTTTTAGAGATCATGAGGATTATGGATACTTAAACAAAATAAATATCTAGATAGAGTGTTTTGTAGGATTCCATATTCAAAACATGAAATATGATCATATGTAAATATTCTGATGATTATAAAAGAAGAGGAGAAAAATAATAGAGTGGGGATTTATTATTATTATTTGAATATTTATACATCAAATAAAGGGGACTAGAGGAGGATATTAACATATCTAGTTTGAAAGAATAAGAGGAATAAAGATACAAGAAAGGGAAGAATAACATTGAAAATATTGGGTTTAATTCATGTGAATAAGGCTCAAAGTTAGAAGTGTTTATTTTCTACATTTATAAGTGAAGAAGACCATAACATAGTAATTATAAATTGGAATTATTATTATTTATTAAGAGGGAGTTTATACTATGGTGACTTAAGGAAGAAATATAATCAACCCTCACCCTGAGGTGTTAATATAATCTATAATGGGAAATGAGTAGAGTAACAAACAGCGAGTTAAATAGAACATCTATCTAAATTTGAGGATGTATAATGCTATGATTTCATTGATGATCATAGAGATACCTGAAAATCTATAAACTATTGATGATATTTCTAAAGTTGTTCACAGAAAAATGAAGTATTCTTCCTAGTGGGGTGCATATAAGAGAAGAAAAGGCAATGAAACATGATTTAGGAGTGACCAAACTAAAAAAATGTAATGAGGTGTTTCTTATTATAGAGTGATCATGAAAAAATCCTCATCAATATAACTAGTGAAATTATGGATTCTGGTATGACTGACATATCATCAACTTATGCTAATTTGATTAGTTCTTAGTAGTAAACCATTTAATATATCTTTTTGTTCATGATTTATATTTTCTATATATTTATTTATTTCTTATTGAGGTTATCAAGAAGAATAATCTTATAATTGTTTAACTTTGGTTTTTAACAATGAGGGAGGAAGATCCAAATAGTAAAACATAATAATTAAGGAGAAAATTATAATAGGTTTACACCTTGATTTACCCCCTCATGATTTAATTGGTTTCAATAAGTGGTATGAAATCAAAAAGGGTATTTTTTGGTGTTCAACTATAGAATATGGTTTTGCATATTGTTTCTCATTTGAAGTCAATAATAATGAAATAATTTCAGTGGTAATAAATTATATGGTTAAGAAAAGTATTTCATTACATACATGGAAGAATATATTAGAATAATTTTCAATTTTTTATTAGAGGGATTTTTTTCTATGCGTTCAGGGAGTTATTTTTGAAATAAATCAATAAAATCTGGAGATCAATGAGTCTGTTAATAAATCATTAAAGGAGGACCCAAGTGGGGATGTTTACAAGAAGGTTTCTAATGGAATATTCTATAAGGATATGTGTATGAATATGTAATATTTATATGGTGAAGAATCTATATTTAAATAATAGGGAAAAATTAATCAATATTAGAATTAGTGATCATGGTGGATGGAGAATTCTATGTGTCAAAAAGATAGAGGAAGAAGAATAAGAAGAAGATCACCATTTGGTGGGACTCTCTAACTGAGGAAATCAATTATAAATATATTTTTATATATTATTTTAAACCTAGTTTTTATAAATCATACAAATTTTAAATTTTAGTATCTCCATAGATCTGGGAAGGAAGTGCGACACTTATGAGGAAGTTAAAACAACATTAGGCTTCCCATTTGGATGTTATTCATGTCATTTACAGGAATTGATCTAATACTTCTAATAAAAAATGGATTAATGGGGAGTCATATGTGTAGTAAATTTCCATGTATATAATATTTTACTTTGGAAAATAAAAGTCTAAATAAATTTGATGTAGCATTTAATTTTTAGATAAAGATGATGGGAGAGAAGACATTAGAGAATACTAATTTTCTTAAATATCTAGCACATGATTTGAAGAATAAAATGACTTCAGAAAAGAAATTAAAATAATATATTATTCCACTCTAGGTACATCTTGATGAAAGGAATTAATTTGGAATTTAATCTACCCCAAAATTCAAATATATGGTTTCCCAATTGAGGGAGTAAACAGAAAGGATCAAGGGGCTTGAAACAATGCTTAGTTCAATAAAAGGAAAATAGAATTTTGTGGTTTACTTGATGGTAACATCAATAAGTAGAGAATGCAAAACTTAAAACATTTAATATAGTAATAAATATAAGATTTTTTTTTTCAAAACTAAAAGAAAAAACATATAAAAGGTAGTTATAAAATGAATTTTTTTAGATGAGTTGGATACACCATGATCACGTGTTACGAATACCAAGTAATCAATAGAATAATAAGAACACAGTCTGTGCCAATATCACAAAAAAAATAAAATAAAATGAGGAATTATTTTTATGAGTAATGTTTCAGCTGTTTCAACCACATTCATATGAAAATTTATTACAATAGGATGGGAGTAAGAAAATTCATAAGGAATAACTATATTCCCATGACATACAATGTGTGGATTAATTATAGAAAAAATTCTATTAAGATTGAAAACAAGTTCACTATTTTTTTCGGAAAATCATAGAGGTAAATGAATGGTTTGTCAAGCATATATTATATTGCACTCTCAATAGCCCTATTTGAAAAAATGATGAAGATTTAGAAGAGGAATAAAAGGGAGGAATCTCTTCTAGGTATTAAGAATATTTAAGTGTGCTCAAAAGAATGCTCACTAAGGACACATAATTTTATGGATATTCTAATAGATATTTAAGAGGATAAACATGAATAAGACAAGATGGTTGCAACAATGAAGCATGAATCATACTTAAGTGGTCTCATTTATTCCAATATAAAGAATGATAAGAAGACTGTTGGATATATCCCTTCATGTAAAAAGAATCATCACACAAAAGGATGAAACAATGATGTATAAAAGATGGATCCCAAGAAAGAGATGATAATGCATTCTAGAGAAATCATTAAAAATGATATCTATACAAGTGGTATCTTCCAAATGAGAACCAATAACTTTTATTAACAAAGGTTTGGTTCATAATAGACAATCGTAATCCTCAAACTAATGATATTAGAGGTACCCCTCTCCCCATGTAATAAATGTTTATAAAAATTGCATAAAAGTGGTGAAATATTAAGGGGGACATATGATACATGGGGATTATTCATTAAAAGGATATGGATTCGTTTTGAGAATTTTTATGTGCTAAAAATCACATGTGATTATGTTTAAGGTGTATTTTATTATGTCAGAAATATTTCATGTAACAAGTGGTGTCAAGAAATCACCTTATTATTTAAAACTGGATCCATAAGTTGCATGTTGAAATGAAGTATTATATGAATATATTATTGGAAGAAGTGGAACTTGATCTGGAATAAAATATGGTATCAAATCTACACCTAAAACACTTAATGGTATCATTGTATAACCTTGATATTTTAGTATTTATTCTCCTTCAAATAAAACTAGGATGTATGACAGCTTGTGATATATACATCACTAAAGTAAAGTGAATGATGATTTATTTCCAGAAAAAATTAAATACATTACAAGATAGTCAAATGAAACATAATTTAAAAACAAAATTATTATGTAAAATTGAAAGGGTTCAGTTTTATATAAGAAAATTTCATTAATTTTGGAGAAACTATTTTGATGAATTATTTATTTTGGATAAATTATATAATTTTGAGGAAATCATATAAATAAAATATACTGATAAAATTCTAGTAATGAGTATTAATATTTATTAATAAAACATAATTAATAATTAAGTAACTATAATGAATGTTAATTTAATTATTCACGGCTAAAAGAAAATGTCATTTTAAAAAATGCTATTTTATTATATATTACATATATTTTATTAAAAATAAACATTTTATAATTTTATTTTGATAAAATTAAATTCCTTTTTGGATTCATTATTTAAAACTTATCTAATGGTGAAGTTTATAGATTATGAATGGTTTGAGGTTTTTTTTTGTGAATAGTGAAAAATTACATTTTTTGAAATATCTTAACCTTTAAAAAATCATAATGATATAAGAATGATATAAAATTTTATAAATTTTTTAAAGACAAAATATGTGTTTGTGGGATCAATTATATATTTTATTTTGGTGTAAATTCTTTTTTATGCTAAAAATACATTTATCTAAAACTATTTTTCATTGAATTTTGTGTATTTATATTAAAATTAATATTTACAACCACTAGAGAGTGAATATTTTGAAATAGTTTCCATATTTTGAATCAGAATATTCAAATTAGGTAATATGTTTCATTTTATTTTTTTCATAAAATTAAGTTACCATAGAAAAATTTATTCCCCATAGTATGGGTTAAAATGATTAATGAGATGGTTAAACTAAGAGATAAATTTGAAAATACCATAAAAACATATATTTAATTGGATTGGTTATGTGTATTTTTAACTATCCTATAATGAACAATATTGTGCTTCCATATTAATTGTAACGTCCCGGACCAAGTTCCATGCACTGGTACCTCGAGCTGGTTCGCTACATGACCTTTGGCATACCTCCCCATATGCGAGAGGTTGTTGAATTGTAGTTAGGGTTTGATAAGTTGATCATAGGGAGACTATAACCTATTTTATTAGAGTAAAAAAAATATTTGAAATAAATAAACAATAGAGAAATCATAAATAACAACAATAAATACAAGAAAATCATAATACTCAATGTAGGAAATACAATATCAAACCGAAGAAGTAAAAATGGACTGATAATATAAGTGTCAACTGTCTAAAATTTAAACAAAACAAAAGACAACAATGAAACCCATGCAGGTCCCAAATCACATATGGTTCCCTCATCCAAGATCTATCCCAAATTAGTAATCTAACCCATGGACTTTGCCCCTATCCTATTTTGTATTAATAATGTCTACTCAGATACCGATCAGGTAGCCGAGTAGGGTGCAAGTACAACTCAGTAGGACACCACTAACAATGTGTAAAACAAATATAGTTAACGATAGTTTATGAAGTTATAATAAAATATAAATATAATTCATAAATAGACAATTTATAACATTATTAAATATTATCTTTTAAACTACATAAACCCTCAAGTTCACAAGGACACCCGAACCTCAATACCTACTCCAGATCACACCGGGACTGAACCATGTTACTTATACAATTCACAATTTTTTTCTTCAGAAAATGGGATTTCAAAATCCATTTTATGTTACTGTAATTAATATGACCACTTAAAACCATATCCCAATCATAATGTTTTTAGATATAGAACACCATGTCTAGTAATCAGTTTATCAATCACACATATTTATCATTGGTATGTAATTTCATGTCTATTACCTTAATTTTTAATCATGAATATACATCATTGGTGCAAAACACCATGTCTAATAGCCCAAATCTCAATCTTTCACACATATCTTTGGAGTAGATCTCCAGGTATAACACCCCAATTCTCAACAATATAGATAGATCTATCATCTATGTAGAACACCATGTATAACACCCCATTTCACAACTATGCATGTATGTCATTAGTGTAGATCATCTTTTCCAACACCACATTTCGCAGAATTTCATTTATTTTTTTATTTACTTTTCTTAGATTAACATGCATAATACCTCCTTTCATAACCATGATTAAACAATATTAATCCCCATAACACAATTAAACACAACTAATTTAATTAATTAACTCAAAAATTTATTAATCCAATTATGTTAATTAATTCAACAATTAATTAACATTATCAAATGTTTTAATCAATTGAATAACAATTTATAGATTTAACAATTCAACATATAATAATTAATTCACCAAATAATTATTATTAATTAAAAATCAAAAATTTAACCACTAACTCAATGATTAATTATCCCAAATTTTCAATCATTACATTGACAATCAATTCACCAACTAAGTATCCTTACTTCAAATTTAATTACCCATTCATCCATCTCAATTTCATCATAATTAATTTTCAAAATTAATTATAAAAAAACAAATCCTCAGATCTCATAATTAATTATACAATTAATCATCTTGTTCAAAAATCCTTATATATCACAATTTCAAACATATCATAATTAATTAATTTACCACATTAATTAATTAAATTAAGGATTTAATTTGTTAAAAAAATATATATTCTACTACTTACATATACAAAATTAAATCAAGAATATGGGATTTGAAAATTAAACCACCTACCTCAATTTGCTGACAACACTCACTGACAGAAGAATCTCCAATTCGATATAGATTAGTCAAGAATGAAATAAAGAAAAAATTTAGATCTATATCCTAAATTCAATATAAAATGAATCAAGGTTTAATAATCTTAAATATATATCTAAATCCAGTAGTTGATAAACATCATCCCTTTTTCCATAATGAGGAGAGGAAGAGAGATATAAATATCAACGATAAGAAAGAACATACCCGATGGTGAAAATATTCAATATGATTCTTGATTTTCCAAGAAAGAAGGTTGGGAAAGCTTGGGATCTATTAAAGATCCCCTAAAATCATCAAATGGGTCATAGGGTCGAAGGACTCAGGCTGTAGATGAAAAAAATTAGATAATTCATTCGAACAACATATTTAAATTTATAGGCGGGAATTTTCATGGCTTGTATTCTAGATAAATGTTGTTAAATTATTTTTGAAGGATTAATTTGAAAAATCTATCACCTAAAATTTATTTATTTAAAACCCAAAAATAATTACATGAAGTGTAGTACCATTACAAAACATGTAACTATTTTTCAGTTGAGTTTCAGCCCATTTTCACTTCAATACCTCTCAACTCACCCAAACCCATTTTTCTACACTTAACTAATTTATAACAAGACTCCATTAATTTAAAAAAAATAAATCCCTAAAATTTAGGTTATTTTATCCAACAATGGATCTTCATATCCAAACAAGACTTGTCTACTAATTATCAAACAAAAAAGAACATAGAGAGGAAATTACCTGAAAAAGACAGGATCTTACATGAATAGACACCCAAACTGATCTTCCACTAGCTCGAAGGGCATTACCAATACCCATGGTATGAAAATAAAAGTCGATGAATCATAGGGAGGAACTTTGGAATTATTTTATGCATGAAACAAACAAAAATATGAATCTAACAAAAATCTTGTTTTAACCATCTGTATATTGGATGTCGATGCCAAATCAAATATTCAAAAACATTAAATGAATTAGTAAAATAAAGTAAACTTACAATCCATCCTCTCACCCCTAGTCTCCATCAATTTTATTTAAAATGAAATCAATCCACCTCTAAATGTATTTTCTTTAGTAACCAGAAGATATCACTAACATATAACCATGAAAAGTATTAAAATCCTAATTGTACAAGGTAAATCATATAAAGTTCCATACACAAAAAATTTTACAAAAGAGAAGGTAAAGTCCTACCAAATCACTAAAAAGGAACCAAATGATGAAGGTGGTAAATATAACTAACATAACTCAAATCCCCAAGATAAAACATTCTCTATTAGCAGTCAAGAGATGGACAAAGACCCTAAAATTGAAATTTGAAATAGGCACGAGAATAAAAGTTCCTAGTATTCCACCACCCACCTTTCCAAATTCCAAACATTTAATCAAAGATCCATTGTCTATCTATTATGAAATATAGTACTTCAATATAAGGTTTTGACAAATTTAAGGACAATAATAGAAAACCTTTCATAAGGCATTTTATTAAAATAAACCAACTATGATATTTTCATAGAACAGAAGACATGAAAATCACTTTACACAATTTAAATCATACCATGAAAATCAATCATTTCACATAAATTTTATAAATAAGGAATGAATAAACCAATTATGATCATTTTATACAAATTAAGGAATGAAATAAATTTTCACAATTTATATCCAAACATGGAAAATCACCCATTTTAAACAATTCACAATACCTTTATAAATAAACCAATTTTCAAAGAACAGTTAATAAAAATATTTCTATTTCAAATTATTCAAATCATCACAAATCATTTAAAAATTTTAAAATATCCAAACAATGAATGAAAAAGTCAATTAACATAGAGAAATAATATGGAAACTGATTCTTAGGATATAATATGTCTAGGATTTCTAGGATCATAACATCCTCTTAATGAATAGTCATGAATAGTGTGCTCCAAATGTCCCTAAGAAAACAAACATAAAGGAATTAAAGAAAAAATTGATAATTAAAACACCTAATGGTGTCATGAAATCCATAGTTTTTTAGAGTTTTAATGATAAATACTCGATAAGAAAAACGTACCATGACTAACGTGCTTTTCTAAATTATACCCCCTCATAATTACCTCAAGTTCTTATGTGCCCTTCATATAATGAGGCAAATTAATTAAATTCAATAAATATTCATCACCTACCATTGTAGGCCTTTTAATTTCATATAACATGATTTGAAATCACTTTTCATAAAAATAATACATTTTTTGAAATCACTTTCCATCAAAATAAAACATGATTTAAAATCACATTCTCAAAAAAAGGGATACTTCCATTCCTAAAAATTACCAAATCGTTCACATTTCATGAATTATAACCCACACCTTTAGTTATTTTTAAATGTATTTAAAATGAAAAATGATACATAGTTCATAAAATAAAGGATTTATATATAACTACCCACTTGAAATCCATTGAATTATTTCTCATTATTTTATAAAATACTTTAAAATCTGAAAAATTATTCTTGTGTTATCTAATGACCCAAATAGGGTTAAGGGATTTGTAAACCACTCATTTTAGTTAATAAACCCTTTAAAAAATTTATGAAGACTTGGAATTAAAAATTTTACTAGGAATTGCATGTAAATATCTTGGAAATTAGAAACTTGGAATCCCAATGAATCATTGATAATCATAAATACCATTTTAAATGGTATATTTGGAAAATTAATAAGTAAGAAACTTGAAAGCAGATTCAATAATTTTTTGAAAAAATTAAAAAAACATTTCTATTTATGAAAAAAATAATCAAATACATTCTTGTTTTTAGAAAAGTAATAAACATATATAATTATACTATTAAATAATTTAAACAATAATTTAATACCCAAGAAATAAATAGTTTTATGAATAAAAGTGAGGATATGGGAAAAACCAACCTTCAATGAAACACACCCAATTTAGAAATAATGAAACTACATGAGCCTTAGAATCAAAATTCAAAACCAAAACTGGACTAAAAATTATTAATCACCCAAAGACACCTCAAAATGAAATTTATGATGAAATATTAGACATCACAGTAGAATGAATGAATCAGAAGGCCTATGATCCAGAAATAAAATAAGCATGATGGATTGAAGAAAATAACAATGGAAAAAAATTGGGAATGACTCAAAAAGAACCATGTCTCAATAAGTACCCCATAGTTCAAACTTGGGTTAAGTGAGATAAAATTGGGCTCTTAATTCTATAATATAAGTTCCAAGTGCATATAATAAATAATCATAGCAACCGACATCTTCTATTGGTTGTCTCAACACCTACCCTCAAGATTTACTTTATACAAAGATTAAAAATTAATGACACATTATAAAACTACATCTCAACAAAAGGGAAACATGTCTAGTTATCAAGGAATGAGTATTATAAGAAATCAACAGTCATCCAATAGAAACCAAATGCACTCATAGAAGTATTCACATCAAAACTACATAAAAGGCACAACTACTCCAAAAATCACTGAACATAAATCTCAATATATTTCTACTAAAATAATACCCAATCTCAATAGAAAAATAAAAAATCCCAAATAAGATTCCTCAAATAAAGGAGACCTGAAAAATCTCAAACATCTATAGGGTTGAATGATCTTGGACTATAACATAAATAATACCCAAAATAATAATACACAAAAGATAGAAAATTAGGTACAGAACACCTCAAAGATTTTGAGTACCATAAAATTTTTGAATCCAAATCCAAATGAATACCCAAACTGATTCATAAAACTATTCAAAGAACCACAACTTGAAAAAATAAATAATCACACTAGTTCTCACTCATAGGGATGAAAATACATCCTTTCATTGAGTCTTTTCCTAGGTATATTCAATATTGCATAGAATACACGCCCAAAAAATTAAATCTATCTAAAAATAAACAAAAAAACTCCAACATAAACCATAATATAACCTAATAGACATAAAATAAAATCAAATAAATTTCATTTTAAAAATACTATTTTTTAAATTTAAAACTCCTAATTAATGTTTTTGAAACCATATTTATGGAGGAAGGTACACTTCAAAAAACTCTTTGACTGATTTAAAAACAGTCCACCACATTTAGAAAACTGAACAATTTCATGTTGATTGATATAAAATCCATTTTTATTTTAAAAATACCCCCAAACCGGTTTTAAAACTAAGACATTTTTTAAACTCCATATTGGAATCAACTACTTTTGAATTCTATTTCTTCTAAAAACTCATTTATATTCTAGAAAAAATCCATAAGGCCTCATTTCAATCAAAGTCCATGTTTTATTGTTTTTCACTTTAATAAAACCAATTTTCATAACCACTACATTATCAAACATACTGATAAACAAAGGAACACTAAAAAGAAATTAAAAAATAATAACACATCCCAAGTCTTAATAAAATATCGACCATCCATATCAACACATTACAAGAAGGGACCTTATTTAAAAATCATTTTCTATGTTCCTGTATAAAATCACACACTCATTTTTTAAAAGTAAATCTATTTTTGAAATTTTTTCCAAAATTTCATATTAAAACCAACCACTATACAAAATGATTTTTAATAAAAAACCCTTTTTAAAATTATAAAACATATATTGAAATAAATTTTAAAATTCCACCTTAAAATTAACATTTTTCTATTCAAAAAATACTAAATTGGATAAAAATAATATTTTATACCAAAATTGCTAGCATAAGATCCAAAAGATTAAAATTATTTAAAAAAATCAATATAACATGAAAATTTAAAACCTTTTCCACTAAAAAATGCACACTATTAAATACCTTCATGAGTTTGGAAACACTAAACCCATTTTGATGAATTTTAGATAAATCCAAAGTTATTCATTTAAAAACCCAATTTACTATTTAAAAACATGATTCTTTTTTCAAAACATAAAATTTATCTGAAAATAACTTCATAAATTTTGAATCTCAAATAATTTATCTTTTTGAATCCAATTGTAGAACCCACAGTTTCAAGTAACCCTTCATTTATTCATTTTAAGTATATAGAGTTTTTAGGTGGAGTTTTGGAGGGTTTATAATCCTTTTGTAATGTTTTTTAGATTTTATATGGGTGAATTTTAGGTTCATGGTTTTTGGAAACCCAGAAACACTTGTAGGAAACTGTGCACAATGAGACATGGGCAAAAAGGAAGGCGTACGTGCAGGCACACAGTTTTTCCAAATCATGAAGCCTCCTATGAAAAGAATTGAAAAGTGGGATAGTGATATTTGGAAGGGTTGGCACATAATGTTTTTAACCATGCATGCCTAATTTGCGAGGCCCCACTTGAGATATAATCTGGGGCACAGTTTGTCTATCCGTGTGACTAACCATGCCCAATTTAAAAGTTAGATCCTTAAATTGTGGATCTAACATGTTTTCACCTCTAAATCCTTATTTTCCTCCCAAAACTTCCCTAAGTAGACATTTTATCCTAAAAAAGTTATTATATTCTTCTCCCATCAATCTAGAGGAAAATTTAAGGATTCTCTTGGAGTGTAGAAGATGAATTATCATTGTAAAACATCATTTTTAGTAGTTTTTCTTGGGTTTTCTTAGAACTACTTCCCCTACCTCTCTCAGTTTCTAAGATATATTTATAACGTGGATATATATAAGGTTTTTGATGCCAAATATAAATATATTGGTCATTGTTTATGTTAGGGTAAGATATTTAAAGAGGACTTTTTGGAGTTTTAACCCGGTTTTGTGGCGTTTTTGTTCTGTTCTTCATTTTCCTCATAATTTTATTATGTAGATAGATTTAATCTCAACTACTGTATTTTGAAAATAAAGGTTTTTTTTTCAAATTGATTATTTTTCATGAAATTGTTTGTGAAATTGAGGTTAATTTCTTATTGGAAACCCAATTTAGTAATAGATTATTGAATTGTAGAAATTGGGTGTTTTGTGGAAAGTGAAATTAGTAATTTGATTTTTAAATAATGATTTTAAAATGATTGGTTGGTCTAATTCTCGGAAAAGTGTTTTAAATAAAATTTTTTTTATTGAAAGGTTTTGTTTGAAAGGTTTTCAATTAAAGTTATATTTTATCGAAATGGTTTGAAAATGCTGTTTTGGCATTATTTTTGGGAATAATGGTTAAGTGTGTTCTTGTGAATTTTGAAATGATAAGGAAAGAAGTCTCCCACATCATAGTGGGATGGATAATGGTATATGATTTCCCCATAAAATTGTTTATTAAGTGATGACTTAGTGAAAGGATGACTCACCACTCATGGGTATAGGTAGGTCTAAGCTTCATACATGGTTGGATATGTAGATATGTGGAATGGATTATTCCAAAATGGAACTCGTGAAATGGTTCTAAAAGTATTGTTTGGTTTCTCTACTTGTAAATTTTTGGTTTTTAAGAAAAAAAATTAGAATATAATTTATTTTATATTCTAATATAACTATTTTAATGCATTTTATTTGAATTTATTTATATAAATGTGCAAACATGTTCTATCACAGTGCTGTCAGTAGGGAAGTCATTTGGGGAAATCCTATTGAATTTTATTTCTCACCCCTTCTTGGTACATAGGTAAATTTTCAACTATTGTTTATTGGCACATGGGAAAAGGTAATGTATCACACTTATCATGTAGTGCTTCTGGATATTTGGGCTATGTGTGGTGTTGGAGTGTGGAGCATGTTTAGAGCTTTGGAGTTGTCATTGGAGTCTTTGTGTTTTGTTTTCTGCAGTGTACTTTGATATTTTAGTCTTCTTCTATGGTACTTGGTTTTATATTTATTTTAATATCAATGGTTTATTTGATTTTTCGTTTTTTGATATGATGAATCTTTCAGTTGTTTATTTGGTTATGGCATGTTTGGTTGGTCGTTTTATTTTTAAACGGAAAATAATCCCCCATATATTAATGAAGCCCTTTCCATTAATTTCCATACTTTGGTTCCATGGGGTTTTTTCTTATGGCCAAGTAATTTCTTTCCACCTTCTCTAGTCAATGAGTAGGGGAAGAATGTTGCATGTGGTATTATCTTATTCATTCTAAATATCTTGTGGAATAAGTGGTATTAGTCTTGGTTGGTCTTTAACTTGTTATTAAATTGTCTCTGTATTTCAGTTGAAAATTTAATTCTTGTTATTTATTTGAGTTGGGATCATAGAAAGGAGTAAAATAGTCAGGAGTTGAAATGTTGAGCATAAAAGGCATAAAGAAAATTTTTATATGAATCTTCAAGTTACTAGGGATTTGGTAACATACGTGTTTTGGAGACACTTATAGGATTTGGAATCTCATTGTCATGAGTTTAGCCAATGAGATGAGAATGATGTGAATTGTAGAATTGACTTCCCACTATGAGTGTATATTTTATTTTGAGTGATTATTTATGATTTAGAACAAATGTGTTGATTATTGAAAATGTTGAAATTGTTTTCCAATGTGATATTTTGAAAAAGATCATGATTGTAATATTTTGAAAATGGTCTGATTTTCAAAAGCATGGGAAGTTTTTTTAAAAATGGTTGAATGTGGAAAATGTTGAATTTTTGAAATTAATGTTTTGATAGTATGATTTGGTAAAATTTGAATTTTTTTTAAGCCTTCAGGTTTAAGAGAGTGAAGTGAGACTTATGATAATTATTGGGTTTCAAGAAAATGGCATTGGGTAGGCATCATAGAAACCAACTAGAAGATGCTAATGAGAATTTGGTTTCACCTGAGCTGTAAAGACCTGAATTTTCCATGTAATTTTTTAATTATATGGAATTATTAAGAGTCTGTGAAAATTAATGGCACGTGATTCTGAGGCCCGGTGTGCCCGAATGAATTTTTATAAATTTTTTTAAGGTATGTTTAGTAAATTTGTGAGTATAGTTTTTTAACATTTGAACTGGTGCTCGGATTAAAAATCCAAGGGGACCATTGAATCCACAGAACCAGGATTCACTTAAGGGAGGCTTCACTTTGACCGCATTTGGTACATGAAAAAATTTATGTTTTGGGGCTTTTAAAAGAATAATAAAAACAACTTTGTTAATTTTTATTTTTCTTTCTTCTCCTCCAATGGACAAGCGGTAACGTGGGACCAGCAGTGTGTTAAGACAATAAATGGATTGACCTTTCAATCTTATTTAACAATGTTGTTGGGGAATTAGAAGGGTTCCTAATTAATGTGCCCCATTTATTTCCAAACGTCATTACTTACCCTCCCCATATCCTATTTATGATAATACATTTATATATTTATGAAATTATGTTCACAAAAGTCAAGTTAGGTTAGTGGTTAGGTCGTTCTATCATAAACTAGAGGTATAGGGATCAAAATCAATAGAATGATTCTTTTTTGAAATATATATACCAACGCTTTTATGGAACCGTTGGTATTGATTTTTCATATTACATATACCAATGGTTATTTCCAAAACCATTGGTATAGACCTATCCCCACGACTTAGTTTCCAACGGTTCTCCAAACCATTGGTATAGGATATACAAAGAGTTTGGAGGCCTATACCAACAGTTTCAAACCATTTGTATAGGGTATTTTTCTAGTAGTATAAGAAACATAGAGGTGGAAAAGTGGAAAGACACCAAACCCTTAAAGGAAGGAGCCAATCCTAGTAGGAGGTGATGGGAGACACCGAACCACGAATCAAAGTATGACGTATGAGCGGCATCATTGGAAGCTAGTCGCGGAGGACGGTGAACACCAACCCCCTTCCTCAAGCGCAAAGGCTCTCCAACAACCTCAGTAGAGGCTTGATCCTTGTTTAAATTCAAGTGAATTTCTTGAACCCTTTGATCCTCGCATATGATTACGAGCTACGCAGAGGGCGCATGCCCAAAGAACCTAGCCTAAAACCGCTGCTAATTTTCTACCATTTTACCCTCCGTGGAAGACTGTCGGCACGACAACACCAATTGGATAAGAAGGAGGCGGTGCACCGACGCACGCCACAAGTTGAGGCCACATCACTAAGCTGTGACGGTCATCAGAGTGGTGTGCCATCACGCACCACTGGTGGTAAAAGGTCCACGACTCTTCTGCCACGGCGGTCAGAGGAGGCGACCGACACATCGGAAGACCGCAGAAGGGAAGGTGGTAGGACTAGTGCACCACTGGAGAATGAGGAGGCAACACAAAAAGTGTGCTGCTGACAAGAAGAGGGTTGTGGCCGAAGCCGCAGTGGAGGTAGAACCGCACCTCCGGCCGGTTCTGCAGTGATCAGGTAGTGCCCACGTGGCGCCACCATTTCACAAAACTGAATAGCCTCCAGTCCGTTCGGAATATCTGGGGGTTTCATCCCCCTGTTTTCCAACTCAGACGGACAGAAGGCCTCGACCACTATGGGTTGCGCTTCATACAGCTAGGACGAATGCCCGCTGGGCCACGTGCCTGGCGGGCCGTGCCCCCCTTATAGGACGCTCTCCCTTGTGGGCCGAGCTACCCTTTGCAGGCTGCCCTTTGTATGCTTCCCCCTTGTGGGCCACCATTTGAGGGCTACCCCCATCATGGGCCTAGCAACCCCCTTGTGGGTGGGCCAGACCTCGACCCAGTGGTCCGATCCCGCCATGACCCAACCCAGACTAGGTTGTGAGAGGTTGGTCCGACTAGGTCAGACCGGACCCGGGCCCAACCCGACCAAGAAACACCTAAAGGGGTATATAATGAGAAATGGATTTTTGATTAATGAACTGTCTAAGGTTCTTGGATCCTTTTATTGAGACAGTTCTTTTGGTATACTCCACATGAGTTTTGGAGATATTTGGAGTAGGGCTGGGTTGGATCGAACTCGAATCCAACTCGGCCCCCAGAACTAAAACACTTATAACTCACAGACTAGGCGTTCGATTGATTCACCGTCTATCGCGCTGTAACCCTTATGAGATGTCAGTCCTTTGGGTTACTCCTTTGTGGAGCTTAGTGGTGGTCTAGGTATATCTAATATCTCAATAGGCAGATTCTATGGAAGTCGAGCGCATCAGGTGCGAGGAATCATGTGGTAGGATGTAACATAAAGAAAGAACATCGATCCTATGTGGGTCAGCGCTCATAGATCCTGTGTGGGTGAATGCATACCGATCCTGTGTGGGTTAATTACCTATCGATCCTCTGTGGGTCAAAAGTAGTGTTACTTTACAGAATAAGATGATCTAAATTTTGAATAATAATTTTTACTTCTGTAAATATATTTTACCTGGTGTGAGATGAGTCTCTTCTAACTTCATGGTGTTACCTGTGTGGCACTTCTATCTTCGTGGTTTTACATGTGGGGCACTTCGATCTTCGGGGTGTTACTTGTGTCGTAATTCTATCATCATGGTGTTACCTATGTGGTACTTCTATCTTCGTGGTGTTACCTGTGTGGTACTTATATCTTCGTGATGTTACCTCTGTG
Organism: Viscum album; assembly: GCA_963277665.1. Classification (NCBI taxonomy): domain Eukaryota; kingdom Viridiplantae; phylum Streptophyta; class Magnoliopsida; order Santalales; family Viscaceae; genus Viscum; species Viscum album. Next base: position 1,715,423,373 of record OY728157.1, read on the forward strand.
GTTCTTCTATCCTTGTGGTGTTATCTATGTGGTATATCTACCTTTGTGGTGTTGTCTTCGTGGTGTTAATTGTGTGGTACTTCTACCTTCGTGGTGTTAATTTTGTGGAATTATTCCCTCATGTATGAGATGGATATTTCTTGATATCTTAGGTATATTTATGGGCATATACATAAGTATAGATGATGTCTATTGTTTCATGCTTTGAGATTGAGGTCTTGATTTGTGTTATTTTATTTGTGGAACTCTAGGAGACCTATGGGGTCCCAAGATCGCCACTGAGTATCGTTATACTCACCCCTGCATAGGCTTCGTCTGAACCTTATTGTGTCTTTTTCAGACTAAAAATAGCATTGATTGAGGCCGAGGGAACCAGGACTTGATGGTACTCATAGGTGGAATATTTGGAATGATGTGACATAGGGACTACTGATCGTGAGCTGTACCTACACTTCAGGTAGGATCCTCGGTGGATGATCTAAGATCCATTTTTCCTTTTTCATTTTTACCGTACATTTAGTTGTACTTGTACTTTTACAGTTGGGATTGTATTCCAGCCCCTTTTACTTTCATCACTCTTTTTACTACAATAGTTTACTTCAAGGTTGCTTCTTGTTGTGTTCTTGGACTATGTGTCTGTACAGGTTGAAGGAAATTCCTTCCCATTTTAGGGATATTCCTTTTTGGTACTAGTCGCCAGCCCCTGGACTTTGGAAGGTGGTATTGGGGTAGTCACGGAAGGGGCCCTGAGGGACGGGTTGTGACAAAGTGGTATCAGAGGATTCAGTTCTACCAGAGAACTAGGATTCTAATATTTTCTATGTGGTAATTGTGTTAAGTGTTATGAGTGTGGTTTTTAGTTTGGGGAATCCAGTGTTGGTGTGGATGATGACGTATCTATACATCAGAACCCTAAATTCGGATTCTCGATTAAGTACATGGAAACACTGATTGCATTCAATTTTGAAAAGTTTTTCTTGTGATCTATTTGAGTCAGCTTACCAGGTATAACTTATTGACTATGGATCACCTGTTTCCTATCAGGATTCCACCACATATATGACCAACCATGATTCTTGAGAGAGTACGTGATGACAGCCCACCGAGAGATGAGGCCTCGGTGTAAGGCTCTCTTACGACATTAGAACCTTCGAGTGGTTTACCAGCACCACCAACACCCATTGGGAAGTATCCCCCACTAGCCCCACTAGTAGAGGGTGCATGCCGACTGAGCACGTTCCAAAATTTCCAGCGGAAGAGGCCTCCGAGGTTCCGAGATAAGACAAACCCACATGCGGCTGAGGACTGGCTGGAGGTTGTGGCCAGTGTTTTCTGCCTGGTTGAGATACCAGATGACCTTATAGTGACCCTAACCGCCAGTATTTTTCAGGCAGCAGTGGGGAGATGGTGAAGCTTGATGCGCTAGATACACCCGACGAGTTGACCCTCATATGGGCAGACTTCGAGATACTTTTTAGGGTAGAGTTTGTCTAAGAGACCTTACACTCATTGCGTATACAGGAGATGCTACACTTACAGCAGGGCAGTATTACAATGGCCCAGTACTCAGCGAGGTTCACTGATCTCTCCTGCTAATCCACTAACATGGTACAAGACCCTTTATTTAGGGCCCAGACCTTTGAGCAGTGTCTCCGATGGGAGATCAGAGCATCGATGATATCACCGAGCATTCTGACACAGGCTAGTGTTCTAGAGAGTGTGCTTTTGGTGGAGAGAATCCTAGCTGAGAAAACACCGACAATGAGAGCCACCACCAAACGTTAGGTAGCAGAGTAATCTGTAGCAGGCATTATGCGGATGACGTAGGGGACCATGCAGACCAGGCCTTCGGGTGGATAACCTCAGGATACATGGTCAGGGGTGAGGGTCTCAAAGGATAGTGGAGGAAAATTGAGGAGAAGACGGTGCTAATCGTGTAGTGGGTAGGGTCACATGGCACTTGATGGCCTGAACTGACGTACGGACGAATAATAGATGGTTGAGGGACTACCGAGGCAGAGGCATGGATTCGATCAGGGAGGTCCACAGGTGGTAGATGGACATGGCAGAGGAGTTGGCCGTGCAGCAGGCAGTGGGTAGCGAATCGAGGTTCTACCGCCACCACCTCCAGGTGGTCCACCTCGACCACAGGGAGCAGGTGGGTAGGGATGAGCTTAGCTCCAAGAAGCTGAGGCCTACGAACAAAGTGCTACATGTATGATTAGAGGTACGATCATTGTCTACTCTAACTTAGATGCAGTACTTATAGACACGGGTGTAAGTCACTCTTTTATTTCCATGACCCCCGTTTAAAGCTCGGAGATTCCAGTGGAGCAGTTGGCTTGATCCTTACGGATAAAGACTCATACAGGAGTGGATTCGATGACTACACATTGGTGCCGGCAGTGTGAGATTACTCTAGGAGGCGAGAGCTTCGACTGTGATCTTCTAGTAGCAGCATCGAGGCCTTACGACGTCATCTTGGGTATGGATTGGTTATCCATAGTCCATGCTCAGATTAACTGTATTAGGTGCAAAGTGTGGTGTGTTTGCGAGGATGGGACTAGGTTTTCCTTCACCAACAATAAGGGAACCTTTGCAGCATAGAATGGACTTACCCAGAGGAGGGTGAAGCAGATCACAAATCTGTTGGACAACATTACCCTCATGGCAGTTGATGTTGAGAGTCCATGCTATCTGGTAGTGGTAGACCAGTATGTCAATGTCTTTCTTAATGATGTTCAGGGACTACCTCCATGCAGAGAGGTTAAATTTTACATTGACATGTTGTAACACCCCAATATTTCATAGTACGTTAGTTCTTCAAAGTAATTCAACAACTTACACTACAAGCAACATCGAGTTCAAGTGCACCACGACTTACCAAACTATCCATTCAAAAGCGGTTATGAATAGTATTAACAGAATTTTGAACTTTATATAACCCTTATAATTTTATAATCCATATTATGAGTTTCTTAGACATAATGTAAGGAAACATTAATTGTTTTTAGATAAAAGAATTATTTTTCAAAAATTGCAATTTTACCACCTTTTAATGGAGAACCCTTTTAAATCCAATATTTGAAACTTTTATATATTCAATTTTACAAAATAAAATTCTTCTTTGGGATCGGGACATAAGACTTTAGTTTCAATGTAAAGACCCGTAAAATTTAAGGGAAATGTTTTTCTTAATTTTCTTGGGAATTTTACAAGAATGCGGTTTCTGACGGAACTTGATTCCGAGGCCCGGTGTGCCCGGAATTTCTATCCGAAGTTTAGCTTGGGTACGTTCAGTGAACGAACGAGTGGGTTTTTCTAACTTTTGAACCGGTGCTCAGAATCGAATTCCGAGGGCACTGATGGATTTGCATCGCCGATAATTGCTTAGGAACACCTTTTCCAGAGTTGTGTTTTCACTGGAGGAGTTGTTAAAAAATTTTGGAAGATAAAATAAAAATTGAGTTACAATTTTTATTCCCTTAATTGGTTTATCCGTTGAGTGGAAGTTGGGGTAACCACCCAACATCCCATGGGAGGTTATGAGAGTGGAGGGGCCCACATGAACCCCACCCCTTCATATTCCCTAACTCCTTCAACTCACCATTAATTTTGATAACTTAAGTTAATTAAATAGGTGAGATTAATTTGAATGTTTAAAATTAAAATGCATAAGTTATGTTAATAAAATAAGTAAGGGACTTATTTTATTTTTGTTGGGGTCTTGTTGCTTGGAGATTTTTTGGGAGGAAAGCTAAGGAGCTTGAAGAACTTCTTCCTCTTTGACGAAGAACGTGAAGAATGCGAAGAACGCCAGATTACTCGAAGATCGACGACGCGCTGCCATCCCCACGACGTGACTCTCTTTTTCCGTGATGTCTTCTTTAGCGACGGTTATTTCCGCGATGAACCCTCGCTCAACGATTCGACGAGGTAGGGGTTTATTTATTTAGTTTGTTCCTGATTACTTCATCGTTGGTTTATCATCTATTTTGAACCGCCTGTTATCGCAATAACGGGAGGAGGTCAAACCGCACAAACACGGCCGACCCTCCTCCCCCTTGTTGGTTGATTTTTGTTGCGGCTCGTGTAAGGCAGCACGGTGCCGAAGCACCACGAGGGAAATGTTAATGAAAGGGAGGAGAAACACGGCGCCGTCGTGCCGCGCCGTTGGAACAAACTAATCCGCAGTTCTGTCGCACCGCACCAAAGAACATTGAGGGAACCTCGAAGCACCGAGGCCGGAGCGGGGCCGCGGCGGAGTGGTGCGGCGCCGTCGCACCGTGCCGGACGGACCCAGGCCGCGGCCGGTTCCAGGCCGCGGCAGAGCAGGGGAACCGACGGCCGGTTCTGGGCCACCGACGTCGGGGCAGGGCGACCAGCCTTGCCGGTCCCGTTATGGCAGCAGCCGGCCGTCCGGTGCGGGCCGGACGGTTAGTGGAAGAGTCGGGGGTTACAAACCCCCAGTGGCCAGCTTGAGCGGCCCCCCATTATGGGGGTCGTGGTTACAAAAATAGTGGCAGCCCCCCCCCCCTCATCCGCTCGACCGTACGGCCGAGCCCCTGGCCAGCGCGCCAGGCCGCGCCAGCCGGGCCGGACCATGCCCAGGCTGGGCCGTGCCAGCCGGGTCGGGCCGACCCAGGGGGTATCGGGCCGGGTCGGGCCGGGTCCGAACACCCTAATACCAGGCTATTTTGGTCTTTTACCCATAACATGGCCTGTGGACCTCCGATCGACGCACCGTCAGCGGCGATACAATCCTTGGAATGAGGCGGTCATTTCGATATATTACACTCAAGATTTTGGAGTACTTTGGGTTCGGTTGCGTTGGTACATACACAAAACTGACCGGGCCCTCGGAGCGGTAACCCTTATAACTTGAGCTCCGGACGTTCGATTGACGTGTCATCGACTTTGATGGATTCCTCTTAGTGATACAGACCTTTTGGCTTACTATGCTCGAGGTTTGGATGTAGTTGGAGTATGGTCGAGTTGGTTTTGACTAAAAAACCAACCGGGCCCCTGGAACGAAAAAGCCAATAACTCTCAGACCGGGCATCCGATTGACGCGCTGTCAGTGACGTTGAGACCCTGTTGACGATACAAAACTTTTGGATACATCAACTATGGACTATGTGTCAGTTGATGTATCAGCCCTTCGGTTTGTGGAGCGGACCCTCCCGAACGAGCTTGCTGTCTGCGGGAACCCTAGAGCTGGCTGCGACTGCGACGACGATGGCGACTGTGTAGAAATCCTCCATGAATTCGATAACAACGACTACAGCACTCAAAGATCCTACGTGGATCAGTGATACCGATCCTGTGTGGGTCAAATCCTGTGTTGGTCAGCACTCAATAGTCATGTGTGGGCCAACGCCTACAGATTCTGTGTGGGTCCGATCCTATGTGGGTCATTGCGGGGGTTAGTTACCTATCGATCCTTTGTGGGTCATTGCGGGGGTTAGTTACGTATTGATCCTTTGTGGGTCATTGCGGGGGTTAGTACCTATCGATCCTGTGTGGGTCTGATGGCTTAGATGAATCAATAGCTAAATTTGATAATCTCTATCGTATTACGAAGAAGTATACCTGTGTGAGCTGAATCTGGACATTCAATCCTTATCTTCGATAAGTTTGACTTGATATCCTGTGTGGATTACGTTTTGCTTTCCTGTTTGGAATGGGTTTGGTTTTCCTATGTGGACTGGGTTGTACTCGGGCTCGGATGTTGGAGACAAACGAGAATTGATGACTTAGGTATATGTATGGGCATATACCTAAGTGGTGACAAATGTTACTTCGTGATTGTATCTTCCTTTGGGGATTATCCTTTGTGGATTCTGGGAGACCTTTAGGGGTCTCGGGGTCCCTACTGAGTAGCTTATACTCACCTCTGCACGGGCTATGCCCGCACTACGTTGTATTGGTTATAGACGACGGACAGTGCTGATCACGGTTGAGGCTTGCGGAGCAGGTCGGTACCCGGAGGTGGACCACTGGGCGGGACATACTCGGAGCGGACGGTTGGACCCGAGGAGCTGTGGAGGCTATCTGTACTCACCCCTCAGGTGGGACTTCCAGTGGAAGGATCGAGGCTGCAGCTTTAATTTCAGTTGTTGTTTTCCCTTTTTAGTTGTACTTTAATTTCAGTTTGGGTTTGTATTCTGGCCCACTTACTTTTCCTCACTTACTTTTGTACCCAGTGTTTACTTAGTGTTTAATTCTACTTTCCTGCTCTGTGGTGTTTGTTTACTTTACAAAGGAAATTCCTTCCCCAGTTACTGGGAATTACGCCTTAGTGCTAGTCTCCAGCCCCTGGCCTATGGAAGGCGGGCTTAGGGTAGTCACGGTACGGGCCCCGAGGACGGGTCGTGACAAATTGGTATCAGAGGAGTTTGGTTCTACCGTAGAACTTTGGACTCTGAACTTTCTTCTATGTGAAGTAATAGTGTTAAGCATATTGCGTGTGGTTATCAATCTAGGGAGTCCAGTGTTGGTGCGGTGGCCAACGTATCCGTACACCAGGACCTTGACTTCTGATTTCCGACTTAATACGCAAAAACATTGATTGCATATGTGATTAAAGTTTTCTTTGTGATTACTTTATGTCATCTCACCAGGTGTACTGTTTGACCGTGGCGCACCTGTTTTTTTTTCAGGATGTCCCCACGACGGAAGCCAGATAGGGTTCCAAGAGTTGAGCGTGACGATATCCCACCGAGCGACGAGGCCTCAGTACATGTCCCTTTTATAGCAGAGGCACCGACGGTACCTCTACCCGCCGAGCCACCGATGATACCAGCTCCAGCCGCTGATGATGCACGTCACCTCAGTGCACTGCACGAGTTTCAGCGTCAGCGACCGCCCAGGTTCCGCATGGAGACGAACCCTCAGGCAGCCGAGGATTGGCTGGAGGCAGTTGTACAGGTTTTCAGGTTAGTGAGGACACCAGTGGACCTCATGGTGATCCTCACAGAGAGCCTACTACATGCGGCAGCAGGCAGATGGTGGAGCTTGATGCTCTAGGTGCACGATGAGGCATCTCTTCTCTGGACGTACTTTGAGAGACTCTTTCTCTCGGAGTTCTTCCCAGCCACCCTCCGTGCAGTGCACATCCAGGATCTTTTTCAGCTGCGGCAGGGCAGCTAGACGGTCACCCAGTACTCGGCGAGATTTACCGATCTCTCGCGCTACTCGACAGAAATGGTACGGGACCCATTCTTCTGGGACCGGACCTTCGAGCAGGGTTTGAGGTAGGAGATTAGGGCATCGCTGATCTCCCTCAGCATTCCGACACAAGCAAGAGTACTAGAGCGAGCTCTTCTGATCGAGAGCTTCCTTGCTGAGCCTAATTCTGCAGTGAGACCTACCGCAGGGCGGCACGTAGCAGAGTCTTCTGCAGCAGGCAGTTAACAAATGACTCATGGGTCTAGGCAGACCAGACCCTCAGGCAAACGACCTCAGGACACTAGCTCAGCAGTGAGGGGCACACAACGTGAAGCCAGTCTTTCGAGAGGCAGACAGTTCTACGCATGCGGCAGGTAGGGTCACAAGGCTCGTGACTGCCCGACCCGCCGTGCATAGGAGCAGCAGACGGTTGAGGGACCACCCAGGCAGAGGAAGAGGGTCGACCATGGAAGACCGCAGGGACCCAGCGGATGAGGCAGAGGAGCTGGACGAGCAGCAGGTGGTGGGCGATGCTTTGAGGCTCTACCACCACCACCACCAGGAGGTCCACCCTGGCCACAGGGAGCTGGCGGGCAGAGACATGCACAACTTCAGGCAGCAGAGGCCTACGACCACGGCGTGCCCGAGATGATTTGAGGGACTATCTGTGTCTATTCCACCCTTGCTGCAGTTCTTATAGACACAGGAGTGAGTCATTCTTTCATAGCCGCTGCCGTTGTTCGGAGCTCAGAGATTCCTACGGAGCAGTTGGCTCGATCCTTACGGCTAGATACTCCTACGGGAGCAGACTCGGCGATTACGCACTGGTGCCGACAATGTGAGCTTACTCTAGGAGGCGAGAGCTGCGACTGGGATCTTCTTGTATCGGCGTCGAGGCCTTAAGACGTCATCTTGCACATGGATTGGTTATCTACAGTCCATGCTCAGATTGACTATATTAGGCACAAGGTGCGATGTGCACGCACCGACGGGAGCAGGTTCACCTTCACCGGTGAGAAGGGAGCCTTTGCAGCACAAGATGGACTCCCGCAGAGGAGAGGACAACCCATCACTAATCAGTTGGCTAGCCTCATCCTAGGAGCAGTTGACGTGCAGAGTCCTGGTTTTCCTGCAGTGGTGGATCAATATGCGGACGTTTTCCCCGATGACGTTCTGGGACTACCTCTTCATAGAGAGGTATACTTTTATATTGAGACAGCCCCGATATCCACTCCAGCATATCGGATGGCCCCACTGAGCTTCAAGAGATACGGGTACAGTTGGAGGACTTGCAGGGAAAGAGATTCATCCGACCTAGTGTTTCACCTTGGGCTTCCCCGATATTGTTCGCCAAGAAGGCGGACGGGAGCTTGCGACTTTGTGTCGACTATCGTCTCCTGAACCAGGTGACAGTGAGGAACAAGTATCTGCTATCGAGGATTGATGACCTCTTCGATCAGCTCAAGGGAGCATGGTGGTTCTCGAAGATAGACCTTAGATCAGGCTATCATCAGCTCAGATTTCGGGACAAGGACGTGCAAAAGACGGTCTTCAGATGTTGGTACGACCACTATGATTTCTTGGTTATGCCATTTAGCATAACCAATGCTCCAGCAGTGTTCATGGCCCTCATTAATAGGATATTTCAGCCATACCTCGATCGATTTGTCATGGTCTTCATCGACGACATTTTGATTTACTCGACGACTGAGGAGGAGCATGCCTACCACTTACGGGTTATACTAGACACACTCCGAGAGCACCAGATTTATGGAAAGCTCTTGAAGTATCAGTTCTGGATATGTGAGGTCCACTTCTTGGGACACGTCATCTCTGAGGCGGGAGTTTCGGTGGATCCTGTGAAGATCGAGGTAGTGCTAACTTGGGAGCCACCCAGGAGCATGACGGAGGTGCGGAGTTTCTTGGGGCTAGCCGGGTTCTACCAGAGATTTGTACCAGACTTCTCCAAAGTTGCGAAACCACTCTCAGCTTTGGTGAAGAAGGGGAAACACTTTGCATGTTCAGAAAGATGTCAACAGAGCTTCCAGGAGCTGAGACAGATATTGACCAGCGCGCCTATCTTGAGGTTGCTGAAGGAGGGAGTAGGGTACGTAGTTTACTGCAATGCATCAGGGACCGGACTCAGATGTGTCCTGATGTAGGAGCGGACCGTGATCGCCTATGGATCATGTTAGTTGAGTCAGCATGAGCAGAACTATGCTACCCATGACATGGAGTTAGCAGTAGTGGTCTTCGCTCTGAAGATGTGGCGACACTATCTGATGGGTGAGCGCTTTAGAGTCTATTCTGACCATCATAGTCTCAGGTACAACTTCTCGTAGAAGGACCTGAATCTGAGACAATGGTGATGGCTCGAGTTCCTCCAGGACAATGACTTTGAGATAGTCTATACTCCTGGAAAGGGGAATGTAGTAGCCGATGCTCTCAGCAGGAGGACGGGCATCCAGCTACTTGGGGAGGCGACAGAGCAGCTAGCCGCTTTGCAGATATCCTTCATAGATAGAGATGGAGCAGCCTTCCTTCATTCACTCATAGTCACTCCTCCACTACTGCAGTGGGTCAGAGAGGCACAATGTGGGGACGCCGACTGTGAGATGCGGTGTGCATAGATATCCTCAGGATAGGCACCTGATGGATTCTCTGTGGGAGGAGAGCACGACGTCCGTTTCAGAGGACGTACGTTGGTAACAGTTGCTTTACAGGAGGAGGTGCTGAGAGATTTTCACATTTCTCCTTTGGCGGTACATCCTGGAGTGGCTAAGAGGTACCAGGATCTCAGACGACAGCACTGGTGGCCTGGCATGAAGAAGGCTGTGGCAGAGTTCGTATCTCGATGCCTCACCTTCCAGCAGGTGAAGACAGAGCACTAGGTACCAGCAGGCTTGGTACAACCCTTGGAGGTCCGGGAGTGGAAGTGGGATGGGATATCGATGGACTTTATGACTGGACTGCCACACACTTCCAGAGGTCACGACTCCATTTCGGTGATTGTCGACCGACTCACCAAGTTGGCTCACTTCATACCCATCAGAGAGAAGGGCTCAGTGGAGAGCTTGGGACGTCTCTACGTTCAAGAGATTATATGAATTAATGGTGTGACATCATCTATCGTCTCCGATCGAGATGCTATCTTTACTTCCCGGCTTTGGAAGGGGTTACAGGAGGCATTCGGGACGCAGCTACGTCTGAGTACCACCTTTCACCCTCAGACAGATGGTCAGACGGAGAGGACCATTCAGACTCTCGAGGTCATGCTCCGCACATGTGTCCTTGACTTTGGTCGCAACTGGGAGGACCACCTACCCTTGGTGGAGTTTGCGTACAACAACAGCTACCTCTCCACCATCGGGATAGCACCATACGAGGTGTTTTACAGCCGACCTTGCAGGTCACCTCTGTGCTGGACATACCCTGGGGAGTCAGTACTTGTGGGACCAGAGATGGTCCAGGCCATGACAGAGAAGGTCCAGGTCATCCAGGAGCGGATGAGGACAACTCAAAGCTGATATAAGTCTTATGCGGACAGGAGGCGGAGGCCACTAGAGTTCGAGGATGGCAACCATGTCTTCTTGCGGGTATCACCTCGACGTGGTATACGGAGATTTGGCCGAGGCAGAAACTTGTCTCCACGCTTCATCGAACCATTTCAGGTCCTCAACAGGATTGGTGAGGTGGCTTATCGCTTGGCTCTACCACCTCAGTTGCATCGAGTGCACGACGTCTTCCACGTATCTCAAGTGAGGAGATACGTGCATGACCCGACGCATATCATTGACCATGGGGAGCTGGACATTGATGATGGGGAGACTTTTTCGGAGGTCTCAGTGGAGATCGAGGATCAACAGGAGCGGGTCCTACGTGGACGGTCGATTCCTCTAGTGCGCATCAGATGGAAGCACGGGAACCTCCATGAGAGCACTTGGGAGCAGAAGGCTCAGATGCGTGCCCAGTACACACTTTTGTTTCCCTAGTTTTTGATATACCTTTACGGGGTCATAAAGCCCTGAGGTGGGAGTAATGTAAAGACCCGTAAAATTCAAGGGAAATTTTTTTCTTAATTTTTTTGGGAATTTTACAAGAACGCGGTTCTTGACGACACTTGATTCCGAGGCCCGGTGTGCCCGGAATTTCTATCCGAAGATTAGCTTAGGTACGTTCAGTGAACGAATGAGCGGGTTTTTCTAACTTTTTAACAGGTGCTCAGAATCAAATTCTGAGGGCACCTATGGATTCACAGCGCCGATAATTGCTTAGGAACACCTTTTCCGGAGTTGTGTTTTCACGGGAGGAGTTGTTAAAAATTTTTGGAAGATAAAATAAAAATTGAGTTACAATTTTTATTTCCTTTAAGTTGTTTATCCATTGAGTGGAATTTGGGGTAACCACCCAACATCCCATGGGAGGTTATGAGAGTGGTGGGGGCCACACGAACCCCACCCCTTCATATTCCCTAACTCCTTCAACTCACCATTAATTTTGATAACTTAAGTTAATTAAATAGGTGAGTTTAATTTGAATGTTTAAAATTCAAATGCTTAAGTTATGTTAATAAAATAAGTAAGGGAATTATTTTATTTTTGTTGGGGTCTTGTTTCTTGTAGAGTTTTTGGGAGAAAAGCTAAGGAGCTTGAAGAACTTATTCCTCTTCGACTAAGAACGCGAAGAACACAAAGAACGCCAGATTCCTTGGAGATCGATGATGCGCTGCCATCCCCACGATGCTACTATCTTCTTCCGCGACATCTTATTCCGCGACAGTTATTTCCACGACGAACCCTCACTCAACGATTCGACGAGGAAGGGGTTTATTTATTTCGTCTGTTTTTTATTACTTCATCGTTGTTTTATCATCTATTTTAAACCGCCTATTATCTCAATAACGGGAGGAGGTCGGACCGCACAAACACGACCAACCCTCCTCCCCCTTGTTGGTTGATTGTTATTGCGGCTCGTGTAAGGCAGCGCGGTGCCGAAGCACCGTGCAGGAGATGTTAAAGAAGGGCAGAGAAACACAGCGCCGTCGCGTCACGCCGTGCCAAATAACCTTGAAGGAACCTCGAAGCACCGCAGCTGGAGCGGGGCCACGACTGAGGGGTGCGATGCCGTCGCGCCACGCCGGACGGACCAAGGTCGCCACCGGTTCTGGGCCACTGGCGTCGGAGCAGGGGGACTGGCCTTGCCGGTCCCATGTCGGAAGCAGCCGGCCGGCCGGTGTGGTCCAGCCAGTCAGTGGAAGAGCCGGGGGTTACAAACCCCCGGCAGCCAGATCGAGCGGCCCCCTATTATGGGGGCTGTGGTTACCAAAACAGGGGGCATACACCCCACCCCCCCTCATTCCTATCTAGAGGAATATTGGGTGAGACCAACCTATGTATTCCTCCAAGAGGCTTGGGGATGGTGAACAAAATGGAGAATGAATAAAATGAAATGGAAGGCCTTATCCAAATGTACCTATACACACACACAAAAATCCATATCTATTAAAAGTTTCAAAAGAATAAATAAGGGATGAAACATATAGTGTATAACCATGCATAAAAAACTTATAGGGATTACATTAGAGTATTAATATATAAACCAATGTGAAAATAATGAAAACACACACCCAACTAGAAATGAAGTCCCAACCAGAAAGAAATTGGAAATAAATAAAATTGAAGAGATCTTGGTTCCTAATCTCCAATTACAACCACTAAATGTGGTCAATAAATCCAAGAGTGACTATGTTCCACTGATTTCACCACCAATCTACATTTAAAATTTATAATACCTCACATATGCATGAAAATACCTTATTGGGTGAGTATATGCATACCTAGTAAAACACACCGAAAATAAAAAGGGCAGAAATAGAAATATACAAATATATTTAGCTAAATCTATAGAAGGAGGGAAACAAAAAACAATATATATATATGCACATAAATAAAATAGATGATAGAGAAAGGGTTTATCCATCTCCATAGGAAAACTAAGGTTGATGAGTCTGTCTACAGCTCCAATGGTCTATTTCCAATGCCCCGCATCTTGCATGTCTCTCCAAGAAGGCCATTTTGGGGACCCACATATCTCCAATACTCCAAAACCTGAGGTGGTCAATATCTAATAGAGGAAATATAACCTATTTTTATAGGGTATTTCCAATCACTAGATACTGGACCCGCACCCTAGTTCGTGGGGGGGGGGGTTCTACTCTATTGGTAGAGGAACAATGCCTTGGTAAGATAGGGGGTTCCACTCAGTAGGTAGAGGAACTGCACCCTGGTTTATAAGAGGGGGAGGGGGGTACAAAGTAGTCGATATAGGACCCACACCCTATTATATCAGGGGGTAGCTACTCGATAGGTAGTAGATCCATGACCTGGTTCAATAGGGGGTTTTAACCCCAAAGTTAGTCTTTTTATCCTACCAAATCACTGTTATCGGTCAACTGTAACCAGAAGAAGTTTCATGATGACAAAAACTCACATAATATCTTTTATTATACCATGAATGCCACCATAACATTTTTTATGGAAACAAATCCTTAGAGGATACTCGTACACCAACATCTATGTTACCAAAAAGAAGATACAAAATGTAGAGGTTCTTAAGAGAAGTACATGACATGTACGTGGGGTCACAAAACATGTGACCTTACCTCATTACTTGGTTGTGTTCTCCCAAGGAGTGTTTTGGGAATCCAAGTCACTCTGCATAAATTTTATTGGTGGTACATGAAAGGTGTCAACCACCTGAGGCCTTCCCATGATCTTTCGGTCCATTCCCCTGAACTTCCTCTTGTGCCTGTGTACATGGTTGTGTATGGGTATCCATGACATATATTAGTACATGGTCATGACCATGTACTATGGTTTTTCCTATGTGTTTGGCCATCTCCATACCTATGTACTCCCACAGTACACACTGAGTCACCAGGATAGGGTCACACATTGTATGGTAGGTCTACACTATGTGTGATAATTATCTTCACCCATAACCCTAGATTCCATAGATATGGGACTACATGGTATGTTTTAAACTAGGTTACATGTTGTGTATTCAGGATTTTCAATAAAATCATTTTCCTTCATATGGATTCTAGATCCTCCATTTTTGCTAACATTATAACCTGGTGTACCTCCCAAATCTACTAAAATTGTAGGAACCACCACTGAGCATCAATTCCCAACCTCTGATGGTAAGATATTGCTAGTCGGATTTCCTAAATAAGAATCCATCACATGTCTTTCCTATTTTTTGGTGATAAAATTGTCAAAGAATAAACCACATCCCTTATATGAACTCGATCTATCCGCAAACCTTTGTCACCTACATCCATTATAAAACTTCTTTGAATAATAGGTTTTGATAATCCTCGAACCTACCCCGAAAATGATGAACCATGACTTTATGGTCCAATGGTGAACAACAAGAAAAATGGTGGGAGAATCAAAACAATGAGGTGGATCCATCATTGGATTATGAGATCATGGATAAATATTATAAGGTATGGAAATCATGGATGAATCATGACACAATGAATAAAATTTATAATTGGGATCATGTTAAGAACGATGATAAAAAGAAAAATAAATATGATAATAAATCCATAATTAATATTTATTCAATATGGTTCAAACCACAAATAATAAGATATAAATCAATTAAATATTGATTTCTGGTCAAGAGTGTGTTCACCAATTATGAAGAATATCCACTGCCTTTGCAGCCTCCCTCTTGATCGACAATGATCTGATCTTCAATTTGTGACATTGAGTCTGTCAATTTTAAAGAAGAACACTACTCCTCTCAAATCCTCTAAGTATTATTTGACTAAACCTAGTGATTTTACATAGCTAGGAATTTATAGAGGTTGGATTAGGTTATTTAATTTAAATAAAATAAATAAAATAGATTATTTATATTATTAAATGCACTCTCCATTGGAGGCCTTCTTGAAACATCAAATGTCGACCAACCTTAGGTTTCCCCTAGGTTAAAACTCATGTTCTATAATCAACTTTGGTCTTGGATTTTACATATGAGGTCCCAATCAATGGAAAATCTACTTATATCAAAACGGATCACGATCTTTCATTAAAAAATATTAATGTTTTCAATGTAATAATTCTTAGGTCCCAATACACCCAAAAACAACATCGACTCCACCAAAAAAACTAGATATATATAGAAATATTTGAAAGAAATAATCTTGAAAACATTAGTAATTACATCCTACACTCATTGAAGTGTTTTCACTATAAAAATGGCTACACAAAAATATGGGGGGTATTGAGTCTACATCTAACTCTCATGCTCCTAGGAGATCTACTACATGCTCCCATGCTAACAAAGAACATGAACCAATGGAATGTTCCATATACGTATGATCCTATCCTAGTGATCCTTGATTTCCATTGGGTAATCTATGACGGTGGCTCCATAATCAATGTACAACTCACCCCATTATTTAACACGTGTAGGGTCATTCAAATATATTCTTAGTTGCGAATCATTAAAGATGTCATGCACTTAATCCAACAATGGGGGTAGGAATAATATGTTAGAAACCTTCCAAATCCTTCGTAGGATCTTGAATGGTATGATACACCTTAGGGATAACTTACCAGCCCATATAAAACATTTCAATCATCATTTTGGTGACACTCTTAGTAAAAAATGATCAACATCCTAGAACTCCAAGGGTCTATGATTTCGATCTCCATATTATTTCTATCTACTTTGGGTTATCCTCATATAGTCACAGATCACCTGAACCTTATCCGACATTTTATACACAATCTCTGGCATAATAAGAGATTGATCTCTAATCTAGGTCAAAATAATCTTGACCTACATGGTCTCTATATATGGAATTGAAAGGTTTCACACCGATATTAGTGTGATAGATGTTATTATAATAAAACTA
This sequence comes from Viscum album, assembly GCA_963277665.1. Lineage (NCBI taxonomy): Eukaryota > Viridiplantae > Streptophyta > Magnoliopsida > Santalales > Viscaceae > Viscum > Viscum album. The sequence continues at coordinate 1,715,439,475 of OY728157.1, forward strand.
TTACAATGGAAAGTGATACTCCTAGATCTATTCGATGTCCAACACACATGCCCTCATTATATCCTCCAAAACCTAGATAGTTTAGTTAGTCCGCCCGTCAGTATGTGGGTGGAATTCCATGCTCATCCTCAATTGGGTCCCGGATGTGCAAATAATCTAACTCCAGAAGAATAGAGTTGGTGATTACATTTATTAAATTAGAACTAAATACATGCGATTTCATATCAAGGAACTGAATAGTTTAGTAGTCTTGGAAAACTAGATACGTAATTGAATTTCACATAGATTCAAAAACATAAATCTCCAAAACGTAATCTCATTGAGTTCACCTTTATTCCCCCTATCATTACCTGGATAGTAATCATAACACATCTCCTATAATACTAGGTAAAGGAACTATAATAAAGGGAAATTTTATAATGCTCATTAAGGGTATGAATATTGTGAAATATACTATGAATACATAATACATAATAAATATTTTAATGTAAATAACTGAAACAGATACAATTTAATCAATAACGCACACATGAAGAATAATATGGTAAAAATAAATGATGATCAAATAATTATATATAAATATTATAATGAGAAAGAAACACATAAATTGATATCATAAAAAATAAAATAATCACATGGATATGAATAATTGATTTCAAAATGATGGAATGAATAATACTAGACATCTAAAAAATACAATTGAGGCCTTGTTCCCAAACCTTAAAATATCTTTGAGGCCTTGTGATAAGAAATCTCACTAAATGGGTAAGGTCCCAAGCAAAACCCAATCTCGTTTGTCTCATGAGATCTACCAATGAATATAGGTGTTATAGTGAGATACAAACATCACTTACTATGTTTAATGAATTATTCATATGAAATGGGAGAATCAAAATCAATGTATACTTTTTTTATTAAAAAATTAGACTGTGAAATTTTAATTATTTCCCCAAATAATAGACATTATAAAAAACCAAACAGAGTGTTATGATGAGTGGTATCAAAATAGTATATCTAAGTCAAACTGATCAAAAACCACCCTGAGAAATAATAAGGATGATATCATTAAAAAATATTCCCAATGGATCATACAGAAAAATGAGGGGTTTTTATTGATAAATATAAATAAAATGAAAATTCAATTAAAAACATTCTTGATAAAAATCACCCTTTCACATTGAAACCAACTTAAAAAAATAATTTCTTGAATATTTCAAAAAATATTTTTAAGAAAAGAAACATGTAAAATTGTGAATAAATATTCAAAGTAATGAGTGTACTTGACTATGGTAAATTCCATACATGATGAGTATGTTAAAATAAATATTCCATTAACATTTTTATATGTAATGTCAAAAAGTACATTGTTTGGAAAAAATGATTCCTTTTATTTTTTTTATAAAAAATAAAATAATGGGTAAAAATGAATTTAATAACTATTTTTTATAATTTTAATAATTTTGTTCAATTTTTTTTAGAAAACCTAGACATGGATGAGAAAAAACATTTCGATATAAAAGAGAAATATATTTTTCTTTCATAAAAGTATGTTCTCAATAATATGAAGTACCAATGAGAGGAAAAGTGAAATATTACTTAAAATGATCATTAAAAACTAGAGGATAATATAATACAATTTTTTAGGATATAAATATCATATAATTCCTCCATGTGATACTTAAACATAAACAACACTGAATGACGGTGAAATTTTAAAATAAATCTTTACCAATTTGCTAACATTTGGATCATAAGACCCATGAATGAAATAACATAAAATCAAACATTAAATTATATTAATATTAATAGATTAATACTATAATATATAATATAGGAAATATATAATCCACAAAAAATAAATAAGTGTTGAATATGATATATGTCTCCCAGAAGTAAAAGAGAGATGAGAAACCCTTACCTTAGGTACTGTTTCCTTACTACATACAAGGACCTCTTATATGATAAAAATATTTATCATAAATATATGATAGAAAAATAATCATATATTTAATTCCATATATGATTTACTTATATCATTTTATGACTTTATAATTAAAAATTATTTATTAAAATCAATTTTTTGGTTGATAATATAGTTGCTTGTCATGTATATTTTAGTTTAATAATTGTTGTAATTTTATTTTGATAATGGTTAAATAATCTTAAAAAAGTTAAAAATCATATAAAAATCATATACATTCATTATATATGTATTTATCATAATCCATAAAATTATGAGATATAAAATGAATTACATTGTTCATGGAGATAGAAGGCCGTATATACACATGAATGTTGTTTCCATTTTCTCAATGAATGAATAGAAAGAAAGGGAAGAAATATATCAAATTGATAGAGTCATTATTATGTCATATATATCACATATATTCTTTATATATATCAATATTTTTCATCCATGTCAAAATAAAATGAAAAATATTTCACATCGCTACATGATGGAGGTAGTCCACATGTACACATAGGCAACATTATTACTTTCGAACGGATTCGATGGAAAGAATTTATATGTGATATTATAATTCCAAATGTATATTAATATCATAAATATCATATATTTTTTCTAAATCCATCATTATATCCAGCCGTGAGGTGGGGTGATGGAAAACAAATTACATCAGTTTGTAAGGCGGTAGTCCACAATACACTGGATCGATGGTATTTTTTTCACATTTGATGGAAGAGAAGATGGATATAGGTTATGAAATAAAATTTTTAACATATTATTGTATTTTATATATTTGTGTTATTATATTTTAATTATTAATATATTAATGAAGTTTATAAAAGAATAATGAAAAAGGAAATGCTTTGTTTAGATGATTACCATCTCATAGAGAAACTTGATTTGGATCTCTTCTGAAGGACCATAGTGTTATTATTTTTGGGAATAGAATAATATCTATAAAATTTATAAGTATATTTGGGTAATATTTTTTTATCGATTGGTAGATCTAAATGGATTAATAGTTGTGGATAAGCGAGGGGAGGAAGTGGCCTTTTATAACTGAAGAGGATTGTCATTTTTCTAAATACCCAAAACTATTCAATAATGGAATGTCACTCTCACCAAAAAAATCCAAAAAAATTATAATTAATGGATTGGATAGAATATATGGTATATAAAAACCTCTAACAGACTTAAAAACACATGTTTTAATCAAACTATTCCTTAACTTATAAGTTTCCATACTTTTACCATTTTAGTTTTCACCATGATAACTAGTTTTTTTCTAGGTAATTTATCATTTAAGACTAAATAAATAATAATAGTAAGATAATTTATACCCAATGGTTCTAAATATTAAAAAAAATTAAAATAAAAAACTAATTTTTTTTGGAAAATTAATTTTAAAACAAATGCATGTAACGTGCAAAAACTCCATTATACCCTTTACTATGGTAACAAAAATTTTACTATTCATGTTTCAATATAGTTATTATAAAAGGAACATTACTCAATGAATTAAAAATGGTTGATATGATTAATCATACACTAATAAATTGGTAGAGGATATCATTTTTAGAAATTTAAATCATTTAATAAAATTTTATTTATTATAAATATTATTAATGTCAATTTTGACACAATTCATTTAATTTCACTTTAAAAATATCAAAAAAATAATGTAATTAAAATATATTAATTTCAAACATTTTTATAAATTAATATGTATCTATTGAATTCAAGGACTAATATAATTTACTAAATTTATATTAGTTTTAATATTTTTATTATCATTTATTTTCATTTTATATTAATTAAATAATCACTACATTGGCATTGATTAATCATTTAAAGAAATTATATAATTAATAAGAATTAAAAAGAAATTACCCCAATGAAATTAATTTCATTATTCTCAAAATTACCTTTAATATTTGTCCATATCTTTCTTTTGTCCCTATGTGAATGCATAATAGAAATTTAAAAGTAATAGGTTAACAATTTGTCTTGTTCATTACATAAATTACTGTATTGGTCAATTCCAAGGAACAATGTCCCAAAACAACATAAAAATAAATCCTAATGTAAAAATGGTAGTAAATTTTCCATATAATATAACTTATAAAACCGTATTTTCTATTTTAAACCTTATCTTTTTATCTTAATACCATGAAAAACTCACATTAACCTTAACAATGTTAATTATTTTTTACTATTTTTACTATTTAATAATACCAAAAATGAAGTTGATATTATTATATAATATTAATTATGAATATTTAAAATATTGAATCCATTTTTCCAAGTTTTATTCAAATAATTGTTTTAATTTATAATAAATTCCACAACCATGATGAAAAATTAGTTTTTCAATGAGAAACTTATCATAATTACAGGATGATTTAATTAAAAAATTCAAAAAGGAATTTATTATAATGACCTAATTTGTATTATTTAAATTAAAATATAATTAATTTTTACTTTTAAAATAATTAAATCCTAATTTTAACTTTGTAAAATATTTAAATTAAAATGAAATTTTCAATAAAAACCAGTACTTTAAACTATTCATCGAAAAATTTATCCTCTAGGAAAATTCTCAAAATTTAACTCTAAGATAAATTTGATGCACTGATTTAAAAAATTATTTCTATTTTCTAAAATTAATTTTCTAAAATTGGTAAAAATTAATTTTAAAGTATATGCACAAATGAAAAACAAAACCACTTTTAAAAAAAATAATGTTTTCAGAAAACATTTCTTTTTCTTTAAAATGATTCTTATATAATTCCTAATCAATAGATAACCATTGAATTTATTTAATACATGTGTAAACCATATAAGTTTCAAATATTTTTAGTCATATTCATACCCACAAATTTAAATTTTAGGTTATGTCGGTTATAGTAAATAACTATATTTTATTAGTATATCACATTCATTTAAACTTAGTATTGAATGTAACAAAATATATCAAAGAGATTAAATTTAAGGAAATATAAATTGTGGTCATTTAATCTTGGTGTTGTATGTCAAATATTCTATTGATCACAATGTTATTATTTTAAAATTTTAAGGGGTTACATTCTACCCCTTTAAATATATTGAGTCCTCGCAATTTTGATATTGTGATCTATTTAACATTTGAAAATTACATTTTGGAAAACCCACGTCATAAAAAGTTTTAATAAAACTTTCTTTTAAAATATTGAAAAGGAAGTATAAAGGTAATATTAAATTTAAAATAACTAGGTTTCTATGTAGAATAACATTTATGAGAAGTTAAAATATGTACATGGAACAAATAAATAAATAATTATGGAGAGTGAAAGATATAATTGATCCTAAGAATGTGAATGGTCAAGAAAGAATTAAAGACTAAAAAATCATAAATCTATGATGATATTAAGGTAACATGATAACAATTTTTTCAATATTTTTTTTCATAGAGTTCATTAATTCCATTACCATATAGACTAAGAAAATAAGAAAATATACATAATTTATATGATTCTATTTTATAGGAAAATTTTAATTTTTTTATTTCTTCACCAATTACTACTTCATCTATTACTCTAATAATTGAATATCCAATTGATTTTTTTATGAATGAAGCACAAAAATTATATGAAAATGAATTCTTCCTATCTCTAGATATTTTCTAAAATAATGGTTTACACAAGTTATACCTTAATCTCTAAAACCACAAAAAATAACCCCGATGTTCAACTTAATCAACTTAATAAATATATAACCTTAAGACTCATCCAAAATATGTCTAACCAAATTCAAAGTCCAAAATTTTGAAGTAAGGTCACTAAATTTTAAAAAACAATTTAACATTAGATTCTCTTAACAAAATAAAATAGCTATTAAGGCCACATACCAAATATGTGAATACATTGATCACCATAAAACATTAATATGAAAACATTCATTATTTCAAAAATAAACTCTCTATTCAGCCCTTAAATAATATCAAAGATGATTTAATATTCAGTGTAAATACAAAATTCTCAAAACTCTATAAAATATTTCATAAACCACTCTATCGTCAAATCAGTAATCTGTTCTGAAGTCATCAACATTATCCCATTAAATTTATCATAATCAAAAATCACTTTATAATATTGTTATCTAAATATCATTAACATATTAAGTGTTATAATTCCCTTATTCATGTGTTCGCCAAATATATCACCTTAAAACTCAATCACTTTTATTGGTTATCAGTACCATTTAACATATTATTTCAATACATTAAATAATAAACTAATACTAAACAATCCCTATATGTTTCATGATTCGAATTACTATAATACCTTTTATAAAAAATACTTCATCCACATAATATTTTAATCCCAATATATAAATATTTTATTCCTTTTAAATTAATAATAGGCATATCATAGGTCCTTCATTGGTCTAGGTGTTAATATTTATGGCATTAACATGGATAATTACAATGTTTCCCACATATAAGACACTAAATTCCTCAATAACCCATTTTTCTATGACCTATATTTCCACATATAAAACATATTATGGTTCATTTGAGGCATTCTTCTAGGTATCTCTTCACACATTTCTGACATGAATAAAATTAATCTTTCTTTATTAAATGATCATAATTTATTCAAATCATTCAAGATTATTCATGAAGAAATGGTTAATAAACAATAATATCTTCTAGGAGTGTCAAACCAGGTGTGCAACACAACCTATTTTTGTGCACCAGGTTATGATTTAGTCAATACCAGTGTACCATTTTCTATGTTATTACCATTTGGTTCAAATATGATAAACCAAAATCAACTTATAATATCTATACATGGATTTATTACTAGAAGAAACCATACAATGAATACCTTAACAAAATATTAGGATTTTATCATACAGTTAGACTCAACATCAAAGTCAGTTATAGGGTTGTATTCCCAAACTAATGTTTTCTTAAATCTAGTAACAAAGGTTTCTACTAAACATTCCCTGATACTAACTATAAGTACCCTAAACATAGAATCCTAGAGTAAAATGTTACTTTATTAGATTTACACTAAATACATGAAATCACATCTCAAAAAAATTAATAGTTTCATAGTCTTGGTAAACTAGATACATACTTAAATTTCACATATATTTGAAAAAATTAAATAAAAAAGTATCAGTTATACAAAAAGTATTTATCACTTCATCTTTTTAACGATAATTATTTATAAATGAAGGGAATATTGAATTTCTATTTCTTTATCATGTTAGTTATTATATAACAGATGTGAATAATACAGATATGAAACTTTTTTATTGTTGGTTATATAATAAATGACATGAAAATACATGAAAACTAAATTATCAAATTGGTTATCATATAACCGACATGAAAAGAATTTTTTTTGACACTTGTTATATAATAAAAAATGTCATATACCATTTAAAATTTCATGAATCTTCCATTTTAATCATTTCTAAGTTATTCAATATCGTGAACTCAGACTTGTTTCGCTCACAAAGAATCCTTAAACCCATTTTCTTTGATCTGGTGCACTCCAATCTCAGATTTACATAATCATACATCCTCATTCTTTATCAGCTCATTATTGCGCATTATATCTACTCATATCTCAAGTAATCATCACACATTGAACCTTTTATTTGGTCATACATGGCGCATAATCCCTAACTCTTTATTTTTTTCAATTCTAATAACTCAAATCTCTCATTATCATATTCATTAACTCTCATGTTTTTCGGCCTCATCATTGCGTGTTCAAATATATATCCACTCATCTCAAATCTAACATTACCATCTTCATTTACCTTATGTATGAGTTGATTTAAGTATAAAACGGCGTGGAATGAATGATATTTTAATATTCTATGTTAGATCATAAATTTATTCATTATATATTAATTTTTTGGTGTTTCTACTATATGGAAATGTGTTTGTATTTAATTGTTTAATAGATATTTATATTGCATCAAATCGTAATTTTTTTAATTGAATCTATAAATGTTTCTTATTTGGTTGATGTTTGTGAATCATTCATTATTGGTTAATACATTATCCTGTATACAGATAAATTTCAATCAACATTATGAATTTATTAGAGACTTATTAATTTTAAAATTTAATGTATACCTAAATTTTAAATTGTAAACAGTTCAATATACAATATTATATAAGAATTTTATATTCATATCAACATTTTCCTGTGATGTGAGCATAATATTATCTTAAAAAATAATATATTAAATATTTAGTCTTCATATTATAGTTCACTCTTAATATAATTTTGACATTATTGGTGAATAGAAAATATAAACTATCAATTAGTTCCTTTACATATCTTTGTTATATTATGAATGAATGATAATTAATGGTGACAAAGAGATTTACCAACAAGTTTTCTAAAATTAACATTGTGTAACATAATTATATATGTCATGGGTTATGAAAATATCTTGTTACATATGTGGAAAAAATGGATTATTGGAACAACATATGCAATTATTTATGTATTACTATACCTTTTATGGATGATATTAGATTTTAATTGACATCTGAGTTGATATTTGAGCTAAATTCAAAACCTTTAGATTATTATCTAAAGATTTTTGTGAAGAATATGCTAATTTTAAGAATAATTTATGAGGTTAAAGGTTATCATGGGCCATGAAATTTGTAAAATTAACTTCACTATAGTCCATATAATATTAAATAATTAATTAAAATCCATCAATGAATTAACTTATGCCCTGGGATAGTCAACCCTCATATTTTAAATACAGACAAAAAAATTGATCTCAAAAAATTATAGCATCACCAAGGATGTGAACTAATTTCTACTACACACATTATACCAATGCACTAAAAATAGAGGGTTGGATGAATACAATAATCAATGATTTAATATACCTAACTAAATAACACTAAATACCTATCATATTTAATATAGAAACAAATGAGAACATCATTGAGAATTCAAAAAATAAAAAAAAAACAACTCAGTCAACCAAATCACAAGGGATAATATACTTTTTTATGAACCACTTTATGAAGACACTATTTTTTTCTGCAAAAATGAAATTATACTCGTGTAATAGAAAAAACATGGGGGTATTGGGTCACATTTCCAAGCTATCAATGTTGATCCATGTTAATAATATTTAACCTAAAGTTTAATCAAATTTCATTTGGAAGAAAATGAAAAATAAGAGAATGTTAAAACTATATTTTCGTTTGTAAATTACTTATATGCACTATTTTTTATGATTTACCAATAATATTTAAATTTTTAGTCCATTATTTTCTAGAATTTATTATTATACTTTTCAAATATGAGTAATTATTTGTATATTAAATTTTTTTATTACTTCCAAATTATGACATATAAGATATAAATTTACTATATTTTTTATTTTGATTTCTCTATAATCATTCCAATTAGCATTCAATTTCATCTCCTATTTTATTAACATTTTAAAAATTATATTCACTATTATTAAAAATAATAGAAACATTTTTCTGATGAATTCTTGTACAAGTGTGTATTCTTGATTATAATTGAAACAATATACTATTTTACCACTCTTACTTAATTTCACCACTATTATATTATTTTTACAAGATATTTATTTTTGGTGTTTTTTATAGATAATAATGAGTCAATATTGGATCAAAACACTTTGAATAAGTGATGAGTATAAGCAAGGTGTTTGTTATTTTTTGTAATTTTCTAAATGAAATGTTCTAAGAAATGACATGTTTTTCTGTCCTTTTATAAAATGTTTAAATATGAAGAAGTTTAAAAGTGGAGATACTGATGTTTATTTAAATTTTCATGGTTTTAATCATAGTTTAAACTCTTGGATTTTGCATGGTAAAACTAGGAATAATTTCGCATCTATTAATGATGATGGTTTTCAAGATGACAACTCTAATCAAATTGAAGAAAATATTCATTATTTTGATGTATAAGTAATTGATAAGGAAATGAAAATTGAGTGTTTTTATGGGGAAGAAGAAAAACCATTATATCTATGATGTTAAAAAATTAAAATTTTAATTTTGGTGTTAAGATTCATTAACTTGAAGGTAAAACATTGATAAAGTGACAATAGTTTTATATAGTTTCTAAATTTTTTGAAAGATATTCTTCTAAAAGACAATGATCTTATAGATTCACATTATAAAGTTAATAAAATACTATACATTATGGGATTAGGTTACAAAAAATATATTTATTCTCGAATGACTATATTCTATAAAAGAAAGAATATGAATTTATATCAGGGTGTCCTAAATGTGGGACGTCAAAATATATTTTGAAAGAAAAATCACAGGTTTATTTACTAGTTATAGAGACCCATTCAAAGAAATTTTGGTATCATCATATAATTCCTCATCTGAAATGTTTATTTTCAAATTTAGATAATGGAAAATGGTTAATATCGAATTAATATGAGCATATATGTGATGAAAAATTATTGTATCTTGTTATTATCCATGATGGAAGAAAATTGATAAGTGTTTTCCTATATTCTGAAATGAAGTTATTAATGTCATACTTGGACTGTGCACAGATGGAGTGAATCCATATCAAAGCCTTAGTATCACACATAGATCATGACTTATTTTATTGGTAATTTAAAACCTATATCCTGAATTCTGTATGAAGAAAAAGTATTTCACAATGAGTTTAATGATCTCTGGACCAAATCTGCCCAAAAATGATATTGATGTTTTCTTTTCAAAATTAATTGATTATTTGAATATTTTATGGGAGGAATTTATTTGAGTGATGATTCTTATAAAATGTAATATTGTCAACTGCATGCAGTGATTATGTTAACTATAAATAACTTCTCATTATATGAAAATTTTTCTAGATACAATATTTAGGGGAATTAAACTTGTCCAATTAGTGAACAATAGTATTCATATTATCAACTAAATTATGGGAGAAAATCAGCATACATGGGTCATAAAAAGTTTTATCTTTTGGGATCTCTCTTATAGAAGATCAAAAAAAGGCATTCAATGGATCACAAGAATTTGATATTTCTCTAAAAAAATTATGCATTGATCACTATTTTCAGAGGGAGAAAAACCTTGATGTGAAATTTAGATAGACACATAAATATGGAAATGATAGAAATATTTCTAATAAACAATCAATAGTTTTTTATCTACCACATTGGAGGTATAATGAGGTCCAATATAAAAATGATGTCATGCATGTGAAGAATAATATTTATAATAGCTTGATGGGAACAATGTTAGATATTAAAGGAAAGACTAAAAATGGGTTGAATGTAAGATTAGACTTACTCTCAATGAGAATACCATTGGAGTAATCTACCTCTCCTAAAATAAGGTGAACATTCATACCCTCGGCTTGTCATACATTATCTAAGAGGGAGAAGATTAGATATTTCAGTGTATTCATGATTTTAAATATCCATAGGGTTATTCATTAAATTTTAAAAATCTTGATTCTTTAAGGGATTTGATGTTGATAGGTATGAAATCTCATGATTTTCACATCATGATGTACCATCTCTTACCATTTTCATTGCATGGTATGTTTCATATCCATGCTATAATAACTATCAGAAATATGTGTTATTTTTTCAATACAATTTTTAAATGGTTATTCATCTGATTTATTGGAAAAAAATGGAGAATGAAGTATTTTCTACTATTGAAAATGTATTCATAGATATAATGGTGAATTTAATGGTTCATTTGGTGTGGGAAATAATGATTTAAAGACTTTTATATCTATATTTTATCTATCCTTTGGAAAGTTATATAATGACATTGAAGGGGTATTTTAAGAATCCATATCGACCTCGATCCTCTATTATTGAAAATTATTTTTATGAGAATTTTGTATATTTTTATAAAAAATACATGTCTTTAGTGAATCCCATTGATTTTTATACAAATCACCATAAATGATTTAAGTATAAGAAAAAATGGTATTCGTTGATTGAAAGAAAAATCATTGATAGTTTAAAAAATAAAGAAGTTATATTTTTAATTTTCAGTAACATAGATGATTCTCATCCATATATAGAATTTGTTATTAATTAATCAAAACTATGTTATCTAAAAGAGAAAGATATGTGGATTTTCAATGATCATAAAAAATATTTCTCCCCATGGTTTAAAGAGATCGTTCTTTGTAAATTAGATGAATCAATAACATTGAGATGGTTAGAGGGTGGTATATGTTTAAATTTGATAAAATAGTCTAGGTAATAAATTAATGGATATAAATTTTATATAAATGATTCGATCAAATGAAGTGAAATTTTAAATAGTTGTGTAATGGAGTTCAAAAAATAAATGATTTTCTTGAGTGCCAATGACATAAACCAAATTTCCATATCAAGTTTATATTATGGAGTAATTGAATAAATATGGGGGGGGTTACATTAAATTTCACATTCTAGTGTTAAAATGAAAATGGTTTATTGGTAAAAAATAATGTCAGAAACAATGAAATTTGAATGATACTAGTTAATAAGAATAGATGGGAATACAAAACTGATCCTTTTATATTGGAAACATGTTAGGCCCACTAGTCTAGATACCCTAAGAGGGGGGGGGGGGTGAATCATGGTATGGAAGATTAAAACAAATACCCTTTTTGATCTTGTTTTGGTGTTATACAAAACTCTATTCTCTCTCATTCCCATTGTAGAGAAAGAACAAGGATTAAAACATGAACATGACACAAAATTTTTAATTGGTTCACCCTCAATGGTATACGTCTAAGGAGTATACACTGGCAATGTGTTGATGTTTGAAATCCTCTATAATAGAACTGTTGTTTACATGTTCGGAGTGGAATCCATGTCCCTCATAGTTTACAACCAACCACAACGTGGAAGCTCACAGCTCTCTCAACCGAAGTGTGATCACTGCTTCTTTAGAAGATCTAATTATAGTTTATAGACTTCTAGGTCACTTAATTATCTCTAATGAATGTATCATCCACTGTATGTATATGCCCTATCTATGTTCCACTTTCATCCACTGTGTAATACAACTTTACTGCATTATTATTGGGCAACCTCAAATCTTTTGCGCAACCCTTATTGTGTGTTGTACGCAACATTAATGCCTTGTGCACAAGATTACACTTCTGTGATAAAACATCCCTTGTTCACAACTTCAATCTTATGCACAACTAAAATATTACGCGCAAATTTCTTTGCATCCACGCAACTCAAAATCTTTCATGAAACTCCCTTTTCAAGAAATTATTATGTGATCCAGAGCTCGGGTTCTCTCTAAATGTTAAGCTGTATCGAATAAGGGGGATCACATATTATTTATATGCATTGCTGACCCCTATGCGGAATATTCACTTTTCGTTTGGCAAGATCCTCCTTGAGCATGAAAACCCCCATTTGATGTCACATTGGGCACGCAAGTCTCTTTCACGCAACCTCATCTTTCGCGATGATTTACAAATTTTTTGCGAAATTTATGCCTTTGCCATTTTTCAACATTTTGATCCCAAACCATGACTTGCACCCAAGTTTCCATGTAATCTTCAATATTTCATTCAACTTCCTTTTCCAAAAACATGTTTCCCAAATTTCCAATTTTGAGGCCCAAAAATTTGGCAAGCATTGGAAAACAATTCCACCTTATATATGTACTTTTTATACCACCTCCAGATCGACTATTACTTTATCATGGTTCTTTGAAAACATGGTTGTCAACAATATCTCTAACACTCGACAACTCACCATAGAGAACCTCTTTATCAACAAAAAACACTTTTTCAACAAACACAATCTCGTAAAAAATACATCAATAATACCCTGAGGGACTTTTTCCCAACAATATCCCCCTTCGGATTTGTTGACAACTCTTCTCATAATGATTCATCGCACATTGATACCTCATTAAATATTATTCCAAAAACATACAACATTCGGCACTTGTGAATCAGATAGTGATCAAATATTTACTCAACACATACTCTAATCCCACATGAGCAACGCTTGGCATTAGAAACAAGAGTAGTATGAAAGGTTTATCAATGAATATATTCATTTCAGAAACCAATCATTCATACCATACTGATATTAATTATCTTCTTTCATCACGAACCCTAGTTATCGTGATATCTAATATTTGATCGATCAATTCAGGCATCATAAGATTTGAAACGTTCCACTATTTCATTGTTCCTCTATCTCTCTGCTACACCTATCGTATTCCCCACTTGTTTTGACTTATGAAATTTTATCCTAGAAAAGACACACTTTCCCCACCTTTTTCAACGAACCCAAATGTCACTCCTTTTTCATCTGTAATAGGGTAAGAAATCATATTAGTACATTAAGGAAAAATACACCATAACATTTGGAGGGGGGGATCCACACCTGTATTTGGTCATGTACGGTGAGTCGGATGAACTCCCAAATCTAGTCGATGCCTCTCAAAAGATTCCTTGGGTAAGGACTTTATTATAATGTCTGCAACCTGTAGTTCTATAGGCACGTGATTAAACTTTACGATTCCCTGCTCAAACTTCTCCATGATAAAATGATACTTTATCACAATGTGATTTGTCCTTGAGTTATGGATAATATTTTTTCTGATATTTATATCACCTGAGTTATCAAACTGGATTTTGATTGGAGACCTCACTTAAACTCCCATATCCTCAAGATGTTGCTTTATCCACAATAACTGTGTTCATTCTTGAGTGGCTGAAATATACTAAGTTTCTGTAGTTCTCAATTAAATGAAATCATGATTCTTTCTTATATAGGAAATACAAAATCCAAAAAGATAGAAATCACATCCTGATGTTGATTTTCTATCATCTACTGAACCAACCCAATATGCATTTTTATATCCCAATAGCTCTTACTGAGATTTTTCATTACATATCAAATCAAAATCCACATTTTATTTGATATAACAAAGTATACTTCTCAATGCAAGAATGGAGCTTTCCTTGGGATTTCTTTGTTATCACGCTGCCTAGCATGTGGTAAAAACAGTATCAGGTCTCCTCATTGTCAGGTATAGTAAAATCTAAATAATCTGCCTATATTATGTGACATTAACTGTAACATCCTAGGAAAATAAAGAATATGAAACTTTAATATTAATTAAATTTTTTGAATTAAATATTAATTTTTTAAATGGGATTCTATATTCAATTTCATACCTGACACACAACAATGGGGTTTTTCAATGTCTTATGTTGCACACAATGTTGAGTCATACTGAAAAATAAAAATATATTATTATTTTAAATTGTAGTTAATGCCATTCCATTATAATGGTGGGAATAAATATATCTAACTAGAATATTATTATACATGTTTGTTAAAAGTTTTTACATTTATCCAATAAAATTTAGAGTCTTAAAATTTGAATGAATCTAATTTTATACATAAATACTCTAATATTCTTTAAAAAGTCGATTTAACGACTTTTAATGAAGAACCCTCTTTAAATATTTTTTTGGTAATTTTTATATTTTATATTTGAAAAAATAAAATGCTTCTTTAGATTTGGGACATTAAAATCTATTTTGGGTAACTTTTGGGTATTTTTTCTAATAAAACTCATTTTTAATGAATAATTAAAAATACTGTATTTTAATTCAAAACCGCCTTTTAATATAGTTCATTTATATAGTTTTATTATACATTTAATTGGTTTTAAAGTGTAATTATATTATATTTTTACCATTTAATCCAATGTTGGTCATTAGAAGTAATTTCACTTTGAAATTGGACATAAACTGGTGTCAATATTTTGATAGTTATTATTTCTTAAAACACGTTTTTTGTTTTGACAACGGAATTAATTTTAAATTATTTAATCCAAATTCTATTTTTTGAATTTGGAAAAACAGAAATTATTTTTGAATTCAGAATATCAAATATAGCTTCACCTGAATTTTTGGTATTTTTCTGAAAAAATCAATTTTTTGATGAATACTGAAAACACTAAGTAGTAGTTAAAAAAACTGAATTTTTCATTTAAATGAAATTTTACCACTTTCGTGAATTGAATTTAAAAAATATAACATACATGGTTTTTATTAGTAAGTAAAATGTGGTTCAATAAGATGAAAATAATTTTTGGTGAATAGTAACTTTTGACTTATTTTACTGTTGTTAAAGGTAAATAGGTTAATACAATGAAAAAAAAAATTATAATAATATTAAATTACATTAACCCTTATCCTAACCTTATTGGATGAGTAATGGAAGACCAAGAAAATCCTTGGTTAAGAATTTTAGTCTTTGAAAGCCTCTTGGGTGAGATAATGTTGTTAATAACTTTTTTATTTAAAGAAAAAATAAAAATATCATAAACATGTATTGTTTTAGTAAAAAAAATTAATATGGGGTTATATAATTGATATATTTGACTATAAATATTCATTATAAAGATAAAATTATTTCCCATATCATGGTATTTTTTTATAATTTTTATACATCATATAAATAAAATTATTTATGGTATAATAATGATGCGGTGTTTACCTCATTAATGAATGATTTAAATAAATAAAATTATAAAAGGTAAAACCATATCTAAAACCTGTCCAATTCGTATTGGATGATTTTATTTTGAACAAGAGTCATCTTATCTTCTACTTTAACATGTTTTGGAACTTTGGAAACTGTAAATCATTATATAATAAAATAATATTTTCAAACATTCTTAAAGAGCCCCTCCTCCCCCTTATAAAAGCCCTCACCTCTAACCCATTAATCAGACCTCTGAAGCCCCTTGTATCAACCAAACTCTGACCAAATAATCTCTCAAGATCCCTCTTTTACACCTAGAATCCCTAGCTTAGGCAGAAGACACTTCAAGAAATCTTTTAGTTCAAACCAAAGGGAGTTACCCGATTTAAAGGCAACATATTCTCTTAAGTTGTTTTCTTTTATTTAACTTCTCCAACCCCCTAAAATATTTTTATTACTTTTTTATAACAAAACTAGTATCCTTAATATACTAAGTTGTTGTTATGATATTTATTCGAACAACACTTACACACACCTCCGTCTAATGGGTAAAGAACATACAGTTTCTCTAGACGACGAACTACTGCCACATGAAATAATGGTTGTTCAATCTTCTCCTACCACATATTATGGTGGCCATTATGATGGAACTATATTTATATGTGATATATATTATATTTTTATAGTCTATATATGTCTTTATTTTTTATTTAAATAATACCCTTATGGTTTCAGTAATGGGTAAACACGGTAATTTCATTTTGAGGAAGTGCGGACTACCGCCCACTCAAAGTGATATGAAATCAGTCATGCCTTCATGGAACGCATAAAGGATGGAGTTAATGAAACTATATATGATATTATAATATAATTATAATATACCTATTTATAATTATGTTTTCATTCCATTTAATATGAAATAGAAATGAATGTAGCATTCATGCGTACGTACGGCTTACCGTCTCCATTAACAGTGCATTTCATTTCTTATCTCCAAATGTTATGTAATATTATTAATACAAACATATACTGGAAATATATGATATATATGATATCTAAATCATGAATATAATTCTGTAGATAATGGACTTTTGACCACAAGAACAACATGTAATTATAAGAAGTTCATTTATGACTCAAGTACCAAATATCAATAAAACGCCCATTATTAACTTAAATGATTGCATAATGTTTATAACATGGTATTAAGCGATATAAATGGAATAATAAACTTGAAAATGGTGCTTAATAAAGTATAAATTAACATTATTTTATTATTTAGGATATTAAAGAATGAACAGGTCAAGTCAGACACGAGGTCAGGGGTTTCTTATCTCACTTTTAATTTCGTGAGATTTCCATTGATCACCACTTATTTATTGAATGTGGTGTGTTGTGTACTGTCATTTTATATATATTATAATTATTATATTTATATTCATGGTATTATGTGATTAATTTGGTGGTTATTAACTTTTTGTCTTACGACTCGATTGATTACAACGTGGTATAGGGGTTTCTTCTCACTTTTTATTCTCGTGATATTCATGCTATATTTTCTACTATTTCCTTTTGTGCGGTGTATTTACTACCCATGATTTTATTAATTTTTTAATAATATTTAATTTATTGGTATTTAAATCTTCATTGTGTGATCCTTCTTTCAGAGGTGTATGTTTCATAAGTTATCAAATCGGTGAGGGAATCTTTCACCCATCTATTTTTAAAAGACTTCATTTATGTTATGTATTTTAATTTCCACTTTCTTCTGTCGGGATATGTTATTATATATCCTTATTACTATAAATTTTGTTTCCAAGTGATGATAGAACCTTTTCCATCTCATCAACACATTTTATTAATTTTTAAGTGAAGCCGTTAGGCTATCAAATTTCGGTAAAAAACTTCTTAACCCAATTTCAATTCATTGGATTAAACTTCTACTTATTGATTATGTTGTGCTATGAATTTATGTGAATGAACTCTGATTGTTTTACACTTAATATCCACTTATATTTGGTGTATTCTTAATTTTCCTACATAATTAGTTCATTGATTTATCCTTAATCTAAGGATACGATCACTGTAAGGGACTTTATCTCAATTTACATTCTCTTGAGGCTTATTTGATGTTATACACCAATTAAATTTTATATGGTGTATATAATTCCCATTGACATATTATATCCTGAATCTCCTTATTATCCTAATATTAAAATCTTAGATTAATGTTATTCCTCAATTATTTGTATTCAAGCGTCTCTCATTTAGTTAAGAACTCTATACCTAATGTATTGTTTTAAATATTTATCCTTCTAACTCTTTCTCATTAATATACATTTTTTAAAAAAGGGTTTAAGGATTTATTTACAAGGATATGATTGTTTGAAACTAAATTTCCTTTTAAAAGTTTTAAAGTTGTATGGGATACTTTGATTCAAAAACAACTTTATTAAATGTTTTAAATGGTTTGATAAAGAAACGATTATGTGAATATCATGAAATGATATACAGTGATTGAAATTTGGAAATTTTATCTCTCCTTTATGCTTGTTTTATGTGTTATGAATATATTATGGTTATTTGGAATTTTTCACATATGCGGGTGGTTCCGTGATAAACATTGGGCGGGTGAGCCCGAGATAGCTCTCCAATTCATTGGGTAACATGATGGAGGTAAACGTTAATGTTTCTCCTAAGAGATATAGGGAATATACTGTGATGGGAATTCCAAAAATAACTCCCTACATATCTGTGAAATCTAAAATGTATTTATGTTATATATTCCGTAATTTACCTTTATAATTTATGATTTCTGTGTGTTATTCGTAAATCTTATGATTTTATAAGGAATGTTATGATTGAAAAGCATGATCTCATTGATTTTTATTTACTGATGGGATAATGTTTTCTTTATATGTTTTGTAACCCTTACTAAGACTATTTTTCGATTCCAATGTTTTGAAATGTTTTTCATAGGACATAAGGATGAATAAGGTTAAGGATGGGATAAAAAAAAGTCATTCTGTCTAAAACATGGAAATGGAAAAGCTTATTTTTTTAAGAGTTTTTATTTTAATAAAAAAATGGAAACTGAGAAGAAGTTTCTACTTTGTAATTTATGAGATATAACATTTATGGCCTAATTTTCTAAAGCTCTAAACCCAAAAATATCCTCAATGTGAATTATTCACTTAATTCAAGATAATTTAATGTTTAAGGACGTGTCCTTATAGTTGGTATCAGAGGTTGGTTTTGATAACTATAGAGGTTAGGGTGTTATTTAAGTATAAGTTACATAACCATAATGGTTACAATGTTAGGAAGAGTCATAATTATTTTAGAGGTGATAAATGGTTATTACATTTTGGGGTTCAAAATGAATGTTATTAGATAACCTTTGAGGATAAAATATTTTATTGTTATTTTTGAAGAAAATGTCTCTTTTTTTGGAATGTTATGAAAATGTATAGTTTTTTAAAAAAGGAAAACACACAGACTGTGTGAAAACCCATCGTGTTGAATAGATCTACAAGAATAAAACTCAGAACCAAATTGTGATTGAGATTTATCACCTACCACTGGACTACGTGAAGTACCTAGTTAAAATGAATTATTATTTTTAGTTAAATGATTTTATGGATCATGATTAAGTTGATTTTGGAAGTTATGTTTTATCAAATGGATATCCTTACTATAGGAAAATGATTTGGTTATTTAGTGGTAAAGGTTATTTTGGAAGACGTTCGATCTTTCTAGGAAACACTATATGCTTAAAGAAAATAAAATACTATGAGATTTAATTTGTGAAGTAATGGTTGAAATATTATATTGGAAGAATCTATGTTGTTATTGTGGATATAAGGTGATTTGGGTAATTTAAGGAAATGATTAACCTACCATAGAGAATATTTGATTAGGTTAATTACACTTCCGTGCGATACTTTAAGATTAGTTAATGTTTTTGGAGATAAATGTTAAGAATTACTGTGGAAGATTGTGATTAAATCCTTCTGAGATTTTGGTTTCAATATTATTTTGGATTATTTTGAAGAATTTTTAGGACAATTTTTTATTTAATGTTATTTCTTAAACATTGGGTACCTTTTGTTGAATTTTGGATAATAAGAGTAGTATTTATTTTTAAAAAAGATTATCCTTTTGGGGATTATTTGATTACGTACTAACCAATTTTGGTTTTTGTTAATGTATAAAGATAGGGAAAATATATGGTTCATATTTCAGGGATCATGTTATTCTCTAAAATTTGATTATAGCACTTTTTATATGACCAATTCATCTTGAATACTCATCATTTGGAGAGAAGATGAGTTTTTGCTAGAAATTTTGTAAATGGTGAAAGTCTATATGTCCAGTAAGTATGTTTCTTTATGTTCTTATTCAATATCATAAATAAATTCTCCAACTTTATGAAAAGGAACATAAAACAAAAACATTTTCTGTTTACGTTTCCTATTGGGAAACCAATGACCATTTAACCCATCACAAATTTGTCGTTTTCTTATTGTTAACATTCTCTTAATCATGTTTTCTATCACTCAACATCAGAACTTGACACTTAGTTTCTCCTTCATATACATGTTTTCATGGAATCTATGTATGGTTTATCTCGGGTGACCTTTTTTACTTATCTTTATATCTTTTATAGTGATATTTTTATTTAATATTTTTCTGATTTGGGACTTTCAATGATGTTTCCAACCCCAATTTTAAAATTGCAAGGATGCAATTTCCAAAAGGTGAGAAGGATGTAACATCCCAGGAAAATAAAGAATATGAAATTATAATATTTATTAATATTTTTAATTAAATATTAATTTTATTTTAAAGGTGATGCTATATTCAATGGCATTCCTCACATGAAACATTAGGTTTTTCTGATGTCTTATGTTGCACACAATGCTGAGTCAAACTGAAAAATAATAATATATTATTATTTTAAATTCTATATAACACCAAGAAATTGTAATGGAAGGAATAAATATATTTAACTATAATATGATTATACATGTTTGTTAAATGTTTTTACATTTATACAATAAAATTTAGGGGATTAAAATGTGAATGAATATAATTTTAAGCACAAATACTCCAATATTCTTTTAAAAGTCGATTTATCACCTTTTAATGAAGAACCCTCTTTAAATCTATTTTTGGTCACTTTTAAATGTTATATTTGAAAAACTAAAATTATTCTTTATATTTGGGACATCAAAATTTACTTTGGGTAAATTTTTGGTATTTTTTCTTATAAAATTCATTTTTTAATGAATAGTAAAAATACTATATTTTAATTCAAAACTGCCTTTTAATCTAATCTATTTATATTGATAGATTATCTTTTTAATTGGTTTTAAAGTTTAATTAGATTATAATTTTACCATTTAATCCAATGTTGGTAATTGGAAGTAATTTCACTTTGTAATTGGACATAAACAAGTGTCGATCTTTTGAAAGTAATTATTTCTTAAAAACACGCTTTTTGTTTGACAGAGGGAATTAATTTTAAATTAATTAATCCAACTGCTATGTTTTTAATTTGGTAAAATGTAAATTATTTTTGAATTAAAAATATAAAATATATCTTAGGCTGATTTTTTGGTAGTTTTTTGAAAAACAAGAATTTTTGATGAATAGTTAAAACACTCAGTAGTAGTTAAAAAATTGAATTTTTCATTTAAATGAAATTTTACCACTTATGGGAATTTAATTTAGAAAATAAAACATTAATGGTTGTTATTATTAAGTAAAATTAGGTTCAATAAGATGAAAATATTTTTTGGTGAAAAATAACTTTTGAATTTTATTTACCATGGTTAAAGGTAAATAGAGTAATTCTTGGGAAAAAAATATTATAATAATATAAAATTACCTTAAACCTTATAATAACCTTATTGGATGAGTAATTAATGACCAATAAAATTTTTGGGTGAGACTTTTGTCCATTGAAATCCACTTGGGTAAGATAATTATATTAAAAACTTTTTATTTAAAGTAAAAATAAATATTTCACAAACATGTATTGTTTTGCTAAAAAAATTTAATGTCAGGTTATATAATTGATATATTTGACTATAAAAATTCATTATAACGATAAAAATATTTCCTAAATCATGGTTTTTTTTTATTTTTAGAAATCAAATAAATAAAATTATATATGACACATAATGATGCAATGTTTTTCTCATTAATGAATGATTTAAATAAATAATATTATAAAACATAAAACAATATCCAAAACTTGTAAAATTCTTATTGGATGATTTTATTTCTAAAAAGAGTCATCTTATATTATACTTTAATAAGTTTTGAACCTTTATAAACTGAGAATCATTATATAATAAAATAATATTTTCAAACTTTCCTAAAGAGCCCCTCCTCCCCCTTATAAAAACTCCTCACCTCTAACCCATTACTCATAATTCTCAAGCCACTTTTCTCATCCAACCTCTGAATAAATAATATCTCAATATCCCTATCTTACACCTATAGGCCCTAACTTAGGCAGAAGGCACTTCAAGAAATCCTGTTGGTTCAAACCAAAGGGAGTTACCCGATTTAAAGGTAACGTCTTGTCTTAGGTTTATTTCTTTTATTTTACTTCTCCAACCAACTAAAATCATTTTATTCCTTTATTTTATAAAAAACAGTATCCAAAATATTATAGGTTGTTTTTATTATAAGTATTCTAACTACATTTACACACAACTCCGTCTAATGGGTAAAGAACATACTATTTCTATTTACTGTGAACTACTGCCTCACGAAAAGATGATTGTTCGATCTTATGCTACCACCTCTTATGGTGGAAATTATGATAGAAATGTATTTTTATGGGATATATATTATATTTATATTGTCTACATACTTTTGTATTTTTCATTTATATCATACCTTTATGGTTTCCATGATGGGTAAACATGATAATTTCATTTGAGGAAATGCAGACTACCGCCCCCTCAAAGTAATATGACTCATTCATGCCATTAATGGAACATATAAAGGATTGCATTAATGAAATTATATATGATATTATACTTGAATTATAATATACCTATTTATCATTATGTTTCCATTCGAATAAATATGAAATAGAAATGAAAGTAGTGTTAATGCGTACGTACGACTTACCGTCTCTATGAACGGTGCATTTCATTTCTTATATCCAAATGTTATGTAATATTATAAATACATAAATATAATGGATATATATGATATATATGATATCTAAACCATGAATATAATTATGGAGATAATGGAAACATTACCACATGAACAACATGTAATTATAAGAAGGTGATTTTTGACTCAAGTACCAAATATCGGCAAAACAACCAATATTAGCTTAAATGATTGCATAATGTTTATAACATGGTAATAAGTGATATAAAAGAAATAATAAAATTTAAAAATTTTCTTAATAAAGTATAAATTAACTTTAGTTTATTATTCAGAAGATTAATGAACAAACGAGTCAAGTCAGATACAAGGTAAGGGGTTTCTTATCTAACTTTTAATTTCAACAGATTTCCATTTTTCACCACTTATTTATTGCATGTGGTGTATTTTGTACCTCCATTTGATACATATTTTCATGATTCTATTTATATTCATCGTATTCTGTGATTCATTTGGTGGTTATTAACTTTTGGTCTTACGACTGGATTGATTACAACGTGGTAAGAGGTTTTTGTCACACTTTTTATTCTAGTGAGATTCATGCTATATTTTCCACTATTTCTTTTAGTGTGGTGTATATAATAACCATTATTGTATTAATTGTGTAATATAATTTAATTTATTGGTATTTACATCTTCATTATATGATCCTTATTTCATGGGGTGTATGTTTCGTAAGTTACCGAATCGGTGAGGGAATCTTTCACCCTTCTCTTTTTAAAAGACTTAAATTATGTTATGTCTTTTAGTTTCCACTTTATTATGTTGGGATATGTTATTATATATCCTTATTGATGTAAATTTTGTGTCCAAGTGATGATAGAACCTTTTCTATCTCATCAACACATTTTCTTAATTTTTAAGTGATGCCGTTAGGCATTCAAATTTTGGTAAGAAAAATTCTTAACCTAATTTCAATTCTTTGGGTTAAACTTCTACTTATTGATTATGTTGATATATGAATATGTGTAAATTAAATAGGATTGTTTTAAACTTAATATACACTTATATTTTGTGTATTATTATTTTTCACACATTATTATTTCATTGATTTATATTTAATCTAAGGATACGATCTTTGTAAGAGACTTTCTCTAAATTTACATTCCATTGAGACTTATGTGTTGTTATACACCAATTCAATTTTATATAGTTTATATACTTCCCTTTGACATATTATATCATGAATATTCTTATTCTCATGATATTATAAGCTTTGATTAATGTTATTCCTCAATTATTTGTATTTAAGATTATCTCATTTAGTTAAGAACTCATTAACTAAAGTATTGTTTTAAATATTTATTCTTCTAAATCATTATAATTAATATCCATGTTTTGAAAAAGGTATTAAGTATTTATTTATATGGATATGAATTTTTTAAATTAAATTTTCTTTTAAAATATTCAATGTGGTATGTGACACTTTTATTCAAAAATCTCTTTATTGAATGTTTTAAATGGTTTTGAAAATGGTTTAGTAAAGCATTGATTATGTCAATATCTTGAAATGATATACTGTGATTGTAATGTGGAAATGTTATCTTTACTTTATTATTGTTTTATCTGTTATTAATATGTTATGGTTATTGTGCATTTCTCACATATACAGGTGGTTCCATGACAAACATTGGGCGGGTGAGCCCAAGATAGATCTCTAATGCATTGGGTTACGTGACAGAGGTAAACATTAATGATTATCCTAAGAGATTTTGGGAATATACTGTGATTGGTGTTCCAAAAATAACTCCCTATGTAGCTGTGAAAGCTACAGTATAAGTATGTTATGTATTCCATAAGTTACCTTTATGATTTATGATTTCTATGTGTAATTCATAAATAATATGATTTCATAAGGAATGATATGATTGAAAAGTATGGTTTAATTGATTTGTATTTATTGATGGGATAATGTTTCCTTTATTTATTTTATAACCCTTACTGAGTTTTTTATGCTCATCATAAGTTTTGAAATGTTTTTAACAGGACATAAAGATGACTAGGGAAAAGGATGGGATCAAGGAAAAGTCATGCGGTTTAAGACATAGAACTAGACAAGTTTCATTTTTTAAGAGTTTTTATTTTATGAAAAAATGGAAATTGAGCATATGTTTCTAATTTGTAATTTTTGAGATTTAATAGTTATGGCCTAATTCTCTAAAGATATAAACCCGAAAAGATACTAAATGTGAATTATTCACTTAATTTAGTATTATGCAATGTTTAAGGTCGGGTCCTTATATTAACTTCTTTGCCATTATAATATTTCTATAATTTTATCTGGGTAGAAACCAGAGTCTTTATTTACATGGAATTTTCCATTCAAAATCAACTCAGAACCTTCTTTGAATATTTGGATTGAGAAATGAATGTTTCATTACTTCCTTGTGTTAGCTCTAAACCAAGGGAAAAGATCATCTCACCTATCATTGAAATTTCGAACTCACTTCTCATGAACTCGGAAAACCGTCTCACCAAGCTTTATCTGATCCTCCATATATTATGTCATCAACATAAACCAAGACCATCATACTTTGATTACTATCATTGTTGAAATAGACATTTTAATCAACACTGCCATGCTGAAAACCAATCTTCTTCAAATAATGATGAATCATTGAGTACCATGCTCTTTGTGCTTGTTTCAACCCATATAGTTCTTTCTTCAACCAACACACTTTTTTCTCAACTTCATGAATGAGAAAACCATCTGGAAGTTTGATATAATATTATTCTTCTAGAACCCCATTCCAAAATGAAGATTTGACATCCATCTGGAATACATTGAACTTCTGTTTCACTATAATGGTAAGGAATAATCTGATTGTCTCTAGCCTTGAACCGGTGAAAATGTCTCATCAACATATATTCTTTCTATATTGGAGTATCCTTTTCACAAGAGTCATACTTTTTTTGGAATCATTGTGCCAAATTCATTCATTTTTTTTGCGATAGACCCATTTAGTCTCGATGATATTCTTATATTCTAGCCTCAAAACAATCTCCCATGTCTAATTTTTCCCAATCTGATTTTGCTCTTCATTCGTAGCCTAAATCCAGTTTTTGTCTTCAGATGTAATAACAAATAATTTATGCTATACCTAAGAAAAGAAGGATGTATGCTACAATGATTTCATTCTTCTTGTCTGAAAAGGTGCTTTCTGATCACCAATTTTATTTTTCCTCTCAATTTCAACCCAACTCTTTGGCTTCTATGTAGATACTGCCTTTACTTCCTCCTTCTCATCATCTGTATCTTCTTCCAAATCATCATCAACACTTTTTCTCCCCCTGTGTTTCTTTCCACTTTATCACTCTCATCAAGAAACTATTCACTAGGATATTTAATATTCTCTTAATTTTCTATGATAGTGAAATCTTTTATCTCAACTACTTTTCCTATCTTATTTTTGAAGCATTTGTACTATTTTATTTTTTACTGTGTATCCAATGAACATTCCCTCATCTCCACATGACTCAAATTTCCTATGTCTTTATTTGTTGAAAATGTAGCACTTACTTAAAAATAATCGAATGTATTTCATTGTTGTCTTCCATCCAAACCACATCTCATACAGAGTCTTTCCATCCATCAGACACAATATATCCCTATTAGAGATGTAGACCGATTTCAAAACTACTTCCAAAATTTCTCTAGTAGGACCTTTTCAATGAGAATCATTCTATCCATGTTATTGATTATCTGATTTATCCTATCAAATACTCCATTCAATTGGGGATTTATCACCATAGAAACCTGATTCTTTATCCTATGTTTCTTGAGACAGTATTCCACCTGATTGTTTGTGAATTATGTACCATTGTCAGCACGTAAATTCAGAATTTTCTTCCCAAACAACTTTTAGATTCCCTTTTGTACTATTTTAGGAAACTAAACACATCAGAATTAAGGGAAATGAAGAATACCAATTCCATTATACTTTAATCATCATTGAAAGGAACATAATACCTCTTCCCATCAATAGATCTCGGTGAGATGGGTCCATAGACATCATCATGCACCAATTCAAGCATTCTTGTTGAATTTTTTTCCTTTTCTTTATACATCTTTCTAATTATCTTCCCTTGTTGAAAAGAATCACACATATGTGTATGATCATGTGATAGACTAGGGAGGTCTCTAGCTACATCACATTTCACAAGATCTTCAAGGGATGGTTGGCATAGACGACCAGGTCATTTATGCCACATCTTTTGTTCTTCTTATCTGGATAGAAAGCACATATCTTATTATCCACTTACCATGTAGAGATTTACATTATTCCCTTTTCCTTATATGATCATTGTACCGTCTATTCCATTTAAAACACATGTCTTCTTGGTAAACTATATAGAATTTATTGAGTCACATAGTTGACTAACATTGAGAAAATTTTGATTGAGATCTTATATAACCAAGACATCAGCACATATTATTTCTTTTCCCCCAAACCAGGAATTTCTCAATCCAATTATCGTCAGGACATTATCATTTACAAAATTGAAAACTCATCCTTTCTAATATTTTATACCTATAAACAGATACTTATTTCCTGTCATGTGAGATGTGAAACCACTATCAAGGATCCATACACCCGAACGGTCTGATGCTTGAAAAGAAATTTTAGCAACCAATACCTTCTATGATCTCTTCTTCTTGGTCCATATTTTTTCCTTCCCGCTCAACATAGATTGAGAATTTTTATCTTTCTTATTGTATGATGGAATTGATTAATCTTGAAAAGATAAAAATATAATTAGAATTTTCAACTCACATGTTAGTTCATTGATCTGCTTCTTGTGAATATTTTGATTCTTCTTTGGAACAGTCCTCTGTATGGTCTATGTATAGTATCTAGCCATGTTTCCAAATCCTCTACAACAAAAATAGTGTCCTTTGAAATATGTTCTAAAGAACCAATATCTATTTGAATTCCACCTCTATTATTTTTCCCTTCGATTTTTTCTGGCTATAGAACATACATTTAGTGAGTCTCCCATCTTTCCAAAAAAATAACACCTAATAAAAGGTGAATTCCTGCATTTAAATTCTATACTACCAGTATTACCTTGGTTTATTTGAATTTTTTGATTCTTCTTTGTACCCACATCAATTTTCATTCTCAAAATGGGCACTTGTGGTTTAAATTCAGCTCTGACTGCTTTCTATTTCTGGCCGAGCCCCAAATCAGCCTTAACATTTGAGCTCAATTTCTTTTTATTTATTACTGAACTAATAGGATCCTATTTCATCTTTTTAGTCATATAAATTATCTACTTTCCCTATAATATACTGGGAATAAGATGTTTTTCTTGTTCCTTAACTTTTCTTTTGCAGACTGATAACTTCTCCTTCAAGTTCATCGTTACACTCGATTTTATCTTTAATTGTGTTATTCAATCCATCGATCTCCATTTTATGTACTTCAATCTTGATTTTATACACACTAATATATTCTGAGTCATCTAGTGTTGATGACATGAGTTTATTAATTTATTCCATAAACTCGGACTTCTCTTCTTCCTATAGCTTCATATAGATTTTGGCATCATGACCTACTTTTTTGGCTTTCTATGTTTTGGCTCCCCAAACATATACCTCTTTAAGAGAAGCCTCGAAATCATCTTTCACATCAAGTCTTCCTTCAAATTATTTTTCTTTATCAATATAGGTTACTTCTTTTTTTGAGTACTATCGACAATATCCACCATAGAATTTTCTCCATGATCTTTATAGTTTTCAATCTCCATAACCTCTTCAACCTCATACTCATTTGGAGTGTCAAATTATGTTGAAAGAATATTATTCTTCTTGAAGAAATTTCTATTGAACTCTTTCTTCTCTTTCAAATAGGGTGAAGACTTTTTTTGAGAATTTCAACTTTGTCATCATCATTATCAACATCTTTAAATTTTTTGGGGAACCATACCACAAGATAACTGACCATTCCAAATCTAAGTCATGCTAGTGGATGTTTCCGTTTAGACATTATATTTCCTATTATCAGATTTAATGAAAGGAATAACATAACCACATCTATATCTTCTTCTTCCAAAGTATCTTCAATGGTGAGCTTCTTCATGGCCTTGAATGAAACTTCTTTGGATTTCCCCTTTTTCATAGCTTCGTTATCATCGTTCCTCATTTAATATGCAACCAAGGTACTATTAAATTTTTCTATTTTCAGCTCTTTTAGTTCTTTATATTCTAGTACTGAAACTTTTGGATTGAACTGAGGTGTCAATTTCTTCAAGATGCGCTTCACGATATTTATGAATTCAACGACTTCTCCAAGACCACACATATCTTTCAAAACAATATTTACCCTCTTAAATAATTCATCAATAGACTCATTCAAGTCCATTTACATATCTTCATAGATATTCCACAATGCTTGTATCTTTGATTCTCTAAACATTGAATATACTTCAAATATGTTAAAAAGTTTTTCCCAAATGGCATGTGATATTTTGTATGACATCACCTTAGTATAAATAGAATTAGAAAAGGCTCCCCCTAAAGCATTGATTCCCTTAGAGTTAGCATCCAATTATATTTGTTCAGATTCTGATAATGCACCACTATTAATATCGGCAGTTATGTAAATACGCATAATTTCCATGTATTTTTTTTAAATATATGGGAATTTTACGAGTCCGCAAAAATTGACGGCGTGTAATTTCGAGGCCCGAAGTGCCCAAAATCAATTTCTGAAGTTTTGTTCGGGTACCTTCAGTAAACATACGAGTGGGTTTTTATAACTTTTGAACCGGTTCTCGGAATTGAAATCCAAGGGCAACGTTGAACTCACAGTACCTGTATTCTCTTAAGAAGACTTTCACCTCAACAACAGTTGGTCGAGGGTGGAAGATAGTTTTTGGGCTTCTTGTGGGAATAATAAAATAAAATAAACGCATGTTTTATTTTATTTTATATGTTATAACCACCCATGTGGAAGTTGGAGGTGGTGACCACCACACCATAACCTCCTTTGAGTGGTTATAGTGGTGGGGCCCACCTGAACCTAACCTCCCACAAGAGGTTACGATATGGGGACCACCCGGGGATAAACCCCCTAATAATGGTGGGATAAGAAAACCTTTCAACTCCATCATAATTAAGGGAGAGCCTCTTGACCTTCCCCTCTTTTAATTGTTCCTACCTCATGAATTAATTATGTGGAGACAAATTAATTAATTAACCCAATTTGAATTGTAATCCCAAGAAACTAAATAATATATAATATATTATTTGGAGGGGATACCTATTATTTTGTTGGAAAAGGGTTCGAAAAGGAGGATTAGAGCTCTTGGGAGAAAAGCTCTCACCAACGAAGAACTAGTTTCTCCAAGGAAGAACGAAGAACGCGTTCTTCCAATGAAGAACAATAGAAAGGAGCGTCTTTCACTTATTCCTCAGAAGCACCTTGTGGAAGAAACCAACATGGGTTGTCTTTGACAACTGACCCTCCCTCCTCGTCGTCATCAACGGACTAACACATGAGCTCGGGATTGGAAGTGTGCGACAGACGCGATGAATGATGACAACTCTGTCTTCTTCTCAGTGACTCCATCGACGAACAACGAACAAAGGTAGGAGTTTTATTTAAGAATGATATTATTCCATAGTTTCTTTCCTTCAAAAACAAAAAATGTGGACCAAATTATTATCAAGTTGATATAAAGATGTTTTTCCTAGAGGTTTGGGAATATTTTGGTTAATGAGGGATTATTGGAATTGATGTTTTGATGATATCTTCCATGCCCATTCTTTTATTCATTCTTGTGAGGGAATTTCTATCACACTAAATGCGGAGGGTGCAGAACAAACCAACGTGGTCTGACCCCTTCACTAATATCCGTTGTGGTGTTCTTCAAAACAGAGGAAAGTGATGCCAAAGGCGACAAATGCAACGACCGCGCTCCCGTGGCCTCCACCACCCACGCCACCCATGTGATGCTCTGCAGCCCCGGGCTGAACCGTGCCAAGCCCCGGCCGCGCCGCACCCCGACTACATCACCCTCGCCGGTCGTGCCTCCTCACCAGCCGCGCCGCATCGCCGACCGTGCCACCTCACTGGCAGCGTCGCATCGCACACCGCGCCACCTCGCCGGCTGCGCCGCCCTCACTGACTAGGCCTTTCGCGCCCCTCATGGCGCCCTCCTGAGAGCAGGTGGAGCCAGCCTCCACGTGCCCCATGCACACTGTAGTTTTGTATTTTGTGCACCCCACGTGCCCTGCGAGCCCTATGCCGCCGCTGGCCGAACTGGCCCACCAACCTCCGTGCAACCCATGGCTTCACCGTCCGTGTGCCCCGCGGCTCCCCAGAGAAGCCAAACTCTTGGCCCCTGCTGCGTCATGCCATACTCGAGCCGATCTAGGCCGATCCGCGCCCTCATGGCACCCTCTGGGCTAAGCCATGCCCTCACGGTGCCCTCTGAGCCGAACCAACCTCGTGACTTGTCCGCGCTCTCGTGGCCAGGTCGGCGGGGCCCAATGGACCCGGCCAAACCTAACAGGCTGGCCCGCCTAACGGGACAGGACAGACCCAATGGTTCAGTCTAGGTCAACCTGAACTGTGTTAGCCCAAGCTGGGTCAGGCCGGGTCGGTATGACCGGGTCGGACCAGATCCGGGCCTAATACGACCCTTTACTTTCTTTGTCCATATCTTTGGCACTGGACGACTATTTGACGAACCGTCAGCAACACTGGTAATCATGGAGCATGAAGGTCCCTTTGAGTATACCCCAAAAGAGTTTGGGGTATAGTTGAGATATGGTCGGGTTGGATTGTGCATGAATCCAACCGGGCCCCAGGCCTAAAAGGCTAATAACTCACCGACCAGACATCCGATTGACACGCCATTTGTTGCGTTGAGACCTATATGATGTGGTGGAACTTTGAGATAATTTTCCGTGGGTCTTCGTGATAGTTGGAGTATAGACCAGTAGCTCGTGGATCAGATCCTTCTAGAGACGAGCATACAGAGTGTAGAGACCTAGTAGCTGAATGAGACTTGATGACTGCTGACCGATTGACTCAGAGTGACTCAACCAGCCTAGTGGGGAGTGCCTGGTTGTGGAGACAGAAGCACAACGAAGGAGCACCTGGCTATGGCAGCAGACTCGTAGTACTCGACAGGAGGAGTACCTCTGCAGGCTATTAGGTGGAGCGCCTAGTTGTGGAGGCAGACCCATGGTGGGGAGTGCCTCTGTGTGACACGACAGATCCATGGTACTCAGCAGGAGGAGTACCTCAGCAGTTCAAGGGTAGTGGGAAGTGCCTTGGTGTTGTGGCAAGCCCACTATACTCGATAGTGGAGGAGTTCTCCAGCAGTCGTGGTTTCAATAATGTGAATAAAAATCTTGGTTGAGCTGAGTAAGTAGCTTTTGTGTTTTCCTCATGATTGAGATGGATTACACGATAACTTAGGTGTATGTATGGGAATATACCTAAGTGGGGTTATCTGTTTATTTAATACCTTGTGGTTTATCCTTGTTAGATTTTTTGAGACCCTAAGGGTCTCGGGGTACCTACCGAGTATCGTTATACTCACCCCGGTACGAGCTATGCCCGCACCTTGTTGTGTTGGATGCAGACAACGAACAGTGCTGACCGAGGTTGAGAGTACCAGGACTGGATGTTACCCAGAGGTTGACCTTACGACATGTTAGCACACAGGAGTAAGATGAACGTGGAGTGATGAGGAAGCGATCTGTACCTACCCTTCAGGTAGAAACCTCAGAGTATGACCCAATTTATTTTTTCAGATTTTCCTCATTTCTACCTATACTTTTAGTTTCTTGTACTTTCCAGTTGGGCTTGTATTTTGGACCCTTTTTACTTACTGTAATCACTTGTTGGTTATTCAGTTTACTTGTGATCATATCTGATATGTGTGTATATAGGTTATAAAGGCAATACCTTCCCAGTTTTAGGGAATTACAACTTTGGTGCTAGTAACAATCTCCTAGCCTATGGAAGGTGGGCTTGGGGAAGTCACGACACAAGCCTCAGGGGATATGTCGTGACAAGTTATACCATAAATTGATGATGTAAACACATCCATTCCCAATGATCAGAAGTAGTGTTGCATCTGATTATTCCATAGCTGATAGTTGTTCTCGTCAAAGATGAGAATCCCATTATGATTGGTGACCTACATTTGTGAGAGAAACACTGATATTAAATTGCCTATGATACCAAATTTTAGGTCCACTAGGCTTGATACCCTGAGTGGGGGGGGGGGGGAGGGGGTGAATCAGGGTATGAAAAATTAAACCAAATTCTCTTTTTTATCTTGTTTTTTTGTTAGAAAAAAAAACTCTATTATCTCTAATTCCCATTATAGAGAATAAACAAAGCTTAAAAAATAAAAAAGACACAACAATTTTACTTGGTTCACCCTCATTGGGCTATGTTCAAGGAGAATACACCATCAATGTGACGATATACCAAATCCACT
This sequence comes from Viscum album, assembly GCA_963277665.1. Classification (NCBI taxonomy): domain Eukaryota; kingdom Viridiplantae; phylum Streptophyta; class Magnoliopsida; order Santalales; family Viscaceae; genus Viscum; species Viscum album. The sequence goes on from OY728157.1 coordinate 1,715,473,637, forward strand.
ATAAGCGCAATGCAGTTTACAAGTTTGAAGTGGACTCACTATCCCTCCTATTTTACAACTAACCGTAATGTGAAAGCTCACTGCTCTCTCAACTGAAGTTTGCTAACTGCATCTTTAGAATATCAAATCACAATTTATAGAATTATATTCCCCTTCATTACCTCTAATAAATGCATCATCTACTACATGTAGATGCTCTATTGATGTACCACTTTCATCCACCGATGAAAACAACTTTACTACAGTATTACTGGGAAACCTCAAATATTTCACGCAACCCCTACTATGTCTTGTGTGAAACTTTAATGCCTTATGAGCAAGATTACACTTTTTTCATGAAACACTCCTTCCACACAACCTCAATTTTATGTGCAACAGAAATATTATGCGTAACATTGTTAGCTTGCGCGCAACTCAAAATATTTCATGCAACTCCCTTTGCAAGAAATTCATATGCATTCTAGAGCTCAGATTCTCTCTATGTGTTGAGTTGTATCGAATGAGGGGGGTCACCTCTTATTTATAGGTGTTTCTATCCCCTATGCATAAGATTATTATTTTTCATGAAATACCCTACTCATGCGGGAAAAACACCATTTGACGTCGCATTTGGAGCGCAAGTCTCTTTTGCGTAACCTCGTATTTTGAGACCATTGACAAATATTTCATGCACTTCATGCCATTTCTGTTTTCAATGATATAATCCCAAACCATGCCTTGCATGAAATTTACCATTTATCTTTCAATCTTGCATGAAAATTCTTTTTCCAAAAACATGTTTCCCCATTTTCCAATTTTGAGGCCCAAAAATTTTTCAAGAACTGCAAAATAGTGCCACCTTATATCTGTTTTTCTGTACCAACTCCAGATCAACCATTCCTTTGTAATTGTTGTTTTTAAACATAGTTTTTCATCAATATCCTTGAAAATCCACATCTCACCATGGAGAACCTCATTTTCAACAAAGAAAACCCTATTTTTGAACAAACACAGTCACCTAAAAAACACGTCAATGATGCCTTGAGGGATTATTTCCCAACAAAACACATGAAAAACAAATTTTATAGGTTCTTGAAAATTCTTATATATAATGGTTTATTTTTTTATAAGAAAAAAGTAGTATTTTTATGATGATAAAAATAAAAAATATGATGATTTAGGTAAGATCTATTATTATATAGAAGGATTAACAAATAATATTGATGAGCATGTGCTAGACATAGTTTGTGCCACATAAAAAGATCATGATAATGAAATTTGGGAATATAATATTTTAGTGCATTCCTAATATTATAGGTAACATATTTTTAGTTATCATTTACTTTTAATAAATTCATATAATTTTAGATATTTTTCTTTTAATTCATTTATTAAAACACATATTATAACTAATAAGTTATTTTTTTTGTTTATATTAGTTTTGTTTTGTTTTTTACCATGTTTACCATTATATAACTTATATATTAATTGATTTTTGTAAAAATATTTTAAATTTAATGTGTCAAATAAATAAAATATTTCATCGGATTAAAATCAAAAAATATTCTTTCTAGTGTAAAAAATGATTTATTAGGTTGAAGCATTGTTACTATTCACACAACATTTTTGGATTTATTCTCATTAGTTTATAAGTCATTTCATATCTCATTAATGTTGTCAATATTTTAGTAAACTATAAAAAATATGAATAATAAAGTGCTAAGTTAATTTAGTTTACCTTTTTTGATTATTTTTTATTTTTTATTTACATTACTATATAATAGTTAAAATTTTATATTTATATACTAATAGTTTGTTGATTTGATTTGTAGGATAATAATAGTTCATTAAAATGACCCAACACATACTTACAGAGATAATCATACTCATACATTACACATTCTCTTTTTTATGAGCCTCATCCTTTTTTAGAAGATACTTATACTCTGACATGGCTAAATAAGAGTTCGAGGGTTAATAAATGTGGCAAAACATGTTTACCAAAATTATTAGTTTCCCCTAGCTATGACCAGAGTATAATGGTATAATTTGATGATAATGATATTCAAAGAAGCCGAAATGAAAAAAAATTCAATACTTTTATATCAGTGTAGGATAAAAGAAAATTTATTATTTTGATTGATGATTGGTAAAGTGTTAAAATATTGATAATATCTCACTTGTTAAAGATATTTTTAGTTAGATATTCTATTATATTTTATTTATCTTCAAATGGTTATAGTAATATATTTTTTCCCTTTTTTTATCTGATAACATATGATATACAAGACACTGGAGGATTGAGGAGAAACTTTTTATCATTATACACTTAGAGATGGAGGGATTTTAAATCAAACCTCACATCATATTTAATTTTTGGGCATAAGAAACATCATATTACATGTTATATGTATCACTATATAGATGAAGATACATGGGAGTTTTTTTTTAAAGTAGAATATGATAATCATTTTTACTAAGTTTAATGTTATGTTTTAGAAGTTTTTTATATTAAAAATCTTATTAATGATTTATTTTTTGTTTATTTATTCTTAATTTATAGAAATCATGGACACCTCATCAGGATATCCAATCTAGAAATATATACCATCATAAATTATCTCTGAGTGGGTATACTTTATTGGAATAACAAATAATGGTTAAAAAATTTCAAAAATTGAGAGGTGAGTCCTCAGGCTGTGTAAATGTTTCCCCTCCATCCCCCCATCTAGAATTAAAAAATATAAGAGGGATTGAATGATAAAAAAGGAAAATATCTTATGTAAGAGTTGAGGGTTGTAGGTGAGAGGATTATAAGATTTTTAAATTATTTATTAATTTAATTTAATTTAATTATTTATTTATTATGATTTATTACAGATTTCTTCAAATATCTAATATCAGATTCACTTAATGAGAAGAGCACATTTGAGGTGTTTATGTATGAGGGTAAGAAGGATATTTTAGCAACAACATTGGAAAATCCTAAACACCAGGGTTGTGTATAAGGATACCCAATAGGTGTATCAGTGAAAAAGAATTTCCACATTCTATAGCTTCTTCAATAGAGGATGTTTATATGAAAAAAATAGAATCTTGGGAATCTAAAGTTCAATATATTCATTTGACGATGGTGGATAGGATAAAAGATTTACATTTTGTGTTTATAGGCATACAAAGACAATTTCATATTGTAGATCTAACTCCCCCACTTTCTCTAGAAACTCCCACTCCTCCACCTCCTCTTACTGACCCCACTGCATTTAATCCTAATCCTACACCCCATCCTCTACGGCTTCACAATTATTGAAAGTTATATTTTTATTATACCAAGTATAATATTATTTGATATGGGATGATATTTTATATTGAAGATACCATTAATCATAAATCAATAAAAAAGAGTGAATCACAGGTTCACTGTACATGAAATTATAGATATATCAGTAGGAGTGACATTACATAGAGATGAGGTGAGTATAGTCAGAAAAGATATCAACCCATTTTTTTATCCCATCTATAATTGTTTGACATATTACCAAAGTGTTATGTGTATACTTTATCTTTTATTTTATTTTGGTATTGAATTTGTTTTAACATTTTGGATTTTTTATATTTATCTATTTTCTATAGGAATAATTTAAAGGTAAAGAAATATTATATAGATAATAAAAAATACTAAGTACTGTGACTTGAGATACAAATTCTAGTTTTCTTGATAGATTTCAACATATTCTAATTTATTGATGTATGTTTACGAGATTCTAATTGTAGATGCTGTTTTTTGTCATAAAATGTCTATAGAAATTTTTAAAAATTATATCATGGAGCTTGTAGCCAGAAATCAGTTGGACATTAACATAATATATTTTTATCCCACGTAAGTCTTAACATAAATCATTCCATACATTTAATTAATTGAAAACTTATAGTTATTTTTTTTAATATGTATATTTATAAAATTTATAAAGAGCATTAAAATACATATGTATATAGACTTATGGACCAATAGTTTATTTCACCTATAGTGAGGAAAATGACTGGATCTGAAAGAAAAGTTTATATTGCTGAAATATTTCAAATGATTGCAATTATTCAGTGTTGTATGTTTCATTATCTTCAAGAGTAAAAAAGATATACCTCACATAGTGTTATATATATTTTTAACATAATAACTAAAAACATTAAGTTTTATTTTATATCAGTGGACATTGGATGTTAGGTGTTTTTTAGAAGGGATAATGCACTTTACTAGTTATTCTCTATCCATGGTAAAGTGAGAAACGTTTTTAATAATGTATTACAAACATAATACTTCATTTTTAATATTTGTTTACATTAAAATAACTTTTTAATTAACTTCAATTATATTAGTTTCAAAACATACTTGAAATTTATTTCCTAAGACCATAAGAAAGATGAGAGTAATGATCAAATATGTAAAAGAAAAGGTAAATTTCCATTTATAATTAGTATATTTGAGGTATATTACATTATAATGTTTTTTTTGAATTGAAATACTCTGTTAAATATAATTTTAATAAAAAAAGATGGGGTAAAAGAATTTGGATATTTTGTTTTAAGAATTATGTATGAAATGATTTCAACTGGGTTAGTTAAGACGTTTCACAAGGTTAGATTTATTTATAAACACTTCATTAATATTTCATTAATTTTATTCATAATACTTGTTATATGTTTTCGTTTTAATTTGTAACATTTTTATTACCATTGTTGTTATAGTAAAAAGGAGGTAATACACTTTCACATTGAATGTGAAAATCATTATTCATGTGTGATTGTTGTTTAGTTTATTTATACTATATATTGTAATCTTGAATGTTTTAATTGTAAATCTGTTCTTCTATTATTTATTCTTATTCTATACTCAATTTCTTCTTATTTTCACTTCTTATCTGCTTTGGAGAAGAGGGTTTAAAAGAAAATTATAATAAAAAATTTGTTTTTCACACTAGTTATTTTATAACCAACAAGAAAAACCCATTAATATTGGGTTTTAACGTCGTTTATAAAATAAACGATTATGAAAACCCTTTATCACACCAGTTTTTCACATTGATTATTTGATAAACACCATTAAAATACCATTAATATTAATTTTTCATGTCTATTATAAGAAAAATGGTGTCAAAAACCAATCCAATAATTTATTTAAAGTATAATATTTTTAATGGATGTTAAAATATTATTTATAATTTTTCCCGTAATAATGTCATGTACTAACCAATACTAAAAGGGAAAAAAACTGACTTGAAAAAACATTTTATACACTAGTGTATTCTTATTTATATCATATTAATTCTCTCTATAATTTCTCTAAATTTCAATCATAAAACATTCAATAACATTCTAGGGAAAGGAAACATAACAACGGGGTGATCTCTAATGCTCATTAAGGGTATGAAAACAATTTAAGCTATCATGAATAAATAGTACATAATAAATATGGAAAAAATAACTAAAAAAATGTCATTTAATCTATAACCCCAATATAATGAATAATATGTCAGGAATAAATGATGATCAAATAATTCCATATAAATAATATCACAAGATAGAAACTCATCGATGGATATCATAATAAATAAAATAATAATATCGAAAAAATAAATGAATTCATAATGATAGAATGAAACATTTTACACATATAAATTATATTTTTGAGGCCTTATGATAGGACATCTGAAATACTATCGAGGCCCTATGACAAGACATCAATATAAATTGGTAAGCCTCAGCTAAAACCGTATTTAGTTTCTCTCAAGATACCTACTGATTCATCAACGGGTATAAAGGATCATGCCCATCACATATTAAGTCCAATGCATTCCCCAAATTAAATGGGAGAAATGTAATCAATGTAAACATTCATATTGAAAAACATTCCAATGAAATGTTAATAATTTCCCCAATTAATAAACATAATCCTAAACTATCTAGAGTACTTTGAAGAATGGTATCAAAATTACACATTCCAGTCAAACTAATCATAAAATATTTTTATAAATATTATTAATGGTATAATTAAAATATATTATCATTGGAGTATAAGTTAAAATTTTGGATTTTATGTTAGATTAACATAAATACCCTAAAATTTCCATTAAAATCATTATTAAGGAAAATATACCATTCATTTTGAAAACCACATTAAAAAAAGTAATACCTTCTAAAATTTATAATTTTTTTTCACTAAAAGGGACTTTTTATTATTTTAAAGTAATATTTAAATCAATGAGCATTAATAATAGTGGTAAATTCTATATATTCTAAGTATGTTAAAAACAGATTCTTTTAATATTTTTTTAAGAAAATTAAAAAAACTGTATTTAGAAAACAACTAGAATAATCCTTTTAAATTTTTTTATAAAATACAATCATGGTTATAAATTTCATAATAAATAATTTTGATAATGTAAAAAATATTATTGATAGCATTTTTAGAAAACATGTGCATTGAAGGGAAATAAATTTTGATCGAAAATGGATATAAAGTTTCACTTTATTAAAAAAATTCTCAATTATATTATGTACCAAAGATAATAAAATTGTTATATTACTTGAAAATTTCATGAATGTCTAGAGTAGAAAAAATATATTTGTTTTAAGATATAAATATCAAATAATTCCCTCAATAAATACTTGAACATAATCAATCTCGAATGATGATGAGATTGTGAAATAAACCCTTTGAACTTTGGAATCTTTTGGATTGTAATCCCTATGAAAGAAATTAATTAAAATTAATTTTGGAGTACCATAAGTATAAACCTATTAAATATATATCATATCCAATTTTATGTATATACACCACAAAATATAAATAAGTGGTGAATATGACATATGTATCAGAGAAGTAAAAGAGATACAAGAAACCCATATATCCTATCCGATTTCCTTCATGTGTGTTTGAAAAACATATGTAATAAATATATATTTATTATAAATATATTATAGAATCATACTAATATATTTCATACAATATATTATTAACTTATAGTCCTTTATTCCCTATTTATTAACAATTATTTGTTAACATCTTTGTTTTGGGAGATAATTACTTTGTTTTCATGTATGTTTTGGTTCAGTAATTTTGATCCTTTTACTTTGATCATTGATAAAGAATATAAATAAATTTATCAATGATTGAAATATCATATATATTCTGTATATATTTATTTACAGTAATACATAAAATTTATATATAGAAAATTAATTACACCATTCAGGGAGATGGTAGGCCATACTTATACATAAATGTTGTTTCCATTTAAATGAACATTGGAATGAAAGGAAGGTATCTAATATTTAAACTTTATATACTCATTACTATTTCATATTTTTCACATATATTTATTAAATTTATCATTATTACCATCCATGTTAAAATAAAATGAAAAACACTTTGTGTCACTACAAGGAGGTGATAGTCCTCACACACGAATGAGAGACATTATTATTTTCCAACAAATTGGATAATAATAGGGTATAAGTGATATTATAATTAATAAAGTATATAAATGTTATAAATATTATATAAATAAGTTAAATCCATCAATATATCTATTCGTGAGGAGTGGTGATGTAAAACAAATGACATCGGTTTGCGAGGCCATAGTTTTTCATACACACGATCGACAATTTTGTGTCCCTTTTGATGGAAGAGGAGATGGATATAGGTTATTCCATTAAAATAATAAAATAATAGTACATTTTATATAATTTTTTATTATATATGAATTATTAATACATAAATGATATTTTTAAAATAAGAAATAAAAAAGAAAATCAATGTTAAGTTGATTACCATCTCTTAGAGAAACCTCTGTTGGATATCTTCTTAAGGACCTTAGGGTTGGTATTTTGAAAATACCATAAGATATATAACATGACTAAGGATTTTTGTGAGATATTTTTCAGGTTTTGGTCATGCCAAAGTGCGTAAGAGGTGTGAATAAATGAGGGTTGGAAGTTTCCTTTTATAGTTGAAGAGGAATGACATTTTTGTATATACTAACAATTATTTAATAATACGAATTCAATCTCATCAAAAGATCATAAAAATTTAATAACTAATATAATGTATGGATTATATGGTCAATTAATACTTCAACCCAAAAAAATAAAATATGTTTTAAACATTATGTTCCTTCTCTTCTAAGTTTCTTTACTTCAACCATTTTTGTTTTCACTATGGTAAATAGTCTTTTTACCAAGGTAATTTTTCATTGAAGACTAAATAAATGATCCTAATAAGATATATTTAAAAAAATATTAATAAATATGATATACAATTTATATAAAAAAATACCTTATGATTGGAAAATTAATTTTAACAGAAGTGCATGTAACGCACAAAATCTTCATTTTACCATTCATCGTGGTAATAATATTATTACTATTTAGGGGTCAACATAATTATTATAAAAGTATGATTAGTATGTGAATAACCTATGATTGATATATTTAAATATATACCATTATGTTGGTTTAGGATATAATTTTGAGAAATTTTAAACAATTTCATTAAAAATTAATTATTATGAAATAATATTAATGTAAATGTTTACACTACTCGTATAATTTGGCTTAAAATATTCAATAAAAAGTTTGATTTAGAGTATATTATTTTAACACTTGTATATAAATTTAAATTTATCTAATAATTTCAAGGAATAAAATATTTAATTAAATTTAAATTACTTTTAATATTTTTTGTATCATTTATTTTCTTTTTCTATTAATTTAATAATTAATGTATCAGCGTTTCTTAAGCATTTAAAATAATTATATAATTATTGGAAATTAAAAATAGACTACCCAAATGACATTAATATAATTATTCTCAAAATTACCATCAATATTTTTTCAATATTTTTTTCTTAAGCATTAATATAATTTTTTTTGTTCTTTTTCATTACATAAATTATTATATTGTTCAGTTTCATGAAAAATTATCCCAAAACCACTTAAAAATATATAATAATGTAATAAGTATCTATATATTATCACCCTATATAATTTAGACAAGTATTTAGAACATTTTAAACATTATCTTTCTAGTTTAACCCCATGGTAAACTCCATTTATCCTTAACTGTGGTAATCAACTTTTACTGTTTTCACTATTAAATAAGGAAAAAAATTTGAACTTAATATATATTATCAATTATTCTGATTCTAAATATGGAATCCATTTTTTACAATTATATTCAAATAATAGATAAAATTTTATTTAAAATAAAACCCACAGACACAACATAAAATTGGTTTTCTTATGAGAAAATTCTCATAAGTATAGAAGGTTTTAATATAAAAATTAAAAATTAAAATGATTAAAATGACCTAAATTATGTTTATTATAATATTATTTTGAGAATTTTTAAAATAATTTAAAATAAAATTTAACTTTGTAAATTCATTAAATGAAAAATATTTTCTCAATAAAAAACTCATATTTTTCATCATTCACCAAAAAATTAACAATTTTATAAAATTATCATAAATTAACTCTAAGAAAATTTTTACATGGAGATTTAAATTTTTTTTTCCATTTTTTGAAATTATATTTTCTGAAATTAGTAACTGCTAATTTTAAAGTACGTGTACAATGCACTAAGAATTACTTTTTAGAAAAATATTGTTTTTTCTGAAGCCATTTCTTTTTTTTTCAAATGATTATTATTTTATTTATAATTAATACATATCCATTGAATTTATTTTATAAATGTGTAAACCGTATAGTTTTCATAATGTAGTTTTTCATACTCATACCCATCCATTTAACAGCTAGGTTATATCAGTCATATTAACTAATAATAAAATTTTAATAGTATATTGTGGTTCATTTGAACTCTATGTTGCTTTTAAAACATTCTATAAATGTAATTAAATTTAAATAAATATATTTTTTGGGATATTTAATGTTAGTTTTTAATGTCACGTACACTATAAAAAAGTCATTATTTTTTTATATATTTGGTGTTACATTATACCCCTTAAATAAATTTCATTCTTATAATTTTGATCATATGATTATTTTATCATTTGAAAATTACATTGTGGTAAACCCACATCATAAAAAGGTTTTATAAAACATAATCTTACAATAGGTAAAGGGAAGAAAAAAGGTCATATAAAATAACAAAAAACTATGTTTCCAAGTAGTATAACATTGTTGGGAAGTGAAAATATAGGTATATAATAAATGAATAAATAATTCTAGAGGGTGATAAAGATCATTGATAAAATGAAAGTTATTAATAAATAGAATGTTAATGACCAAAAAACCTTAAATCTATGATTATATGAAGGTAAGACAATAAGTTTTTTCAACGTTTTTTTCATTGTGTTGAGGATTTTCTATTTTATCTAGATTAATAACATAAAGAAATATATAGACTTAATATCCTTCTATTTAATAGACACAATTTTAATATGTTTCTGTTCTTTGATCAATTCAAAATTCACGTCTTACTCCAAAAATTGACTATTTAGTATGAATATTTTATGAGTAAAGCACACAATTTATATGAGAAGTAATTATTCCTATCTCAATATATTATTCAAAATCAAAATGGTTAATAACAGTTATACACTAATCTCTAAAACCACAACAATAAACCAAAATTTTAAATAAATCCATTTAAAAAATATTTATCCTTATGAATAGTTCAAAATATGTCTTACCAAATTAGAAGTCCAAACAATTAGAAGGAAGGTCACTTAATTTCCAAAATAAACATAACATTAGATTCTTAAACAACATAATGTAGTACTTAATGTCACATACAAAATATGTGAATACCTTGATCACTATAAAAACTTAATGAATACATGTATTATTCTACAAATTAACTCTCCCCTTATTCCTCAAATAAAAAAATAGATTATTGAATTTTTTCCATAAACTCAAAATGATGTAAGCTCCATCAAAGATTAAAAAACACTTATTCATCAAATCCCTAATCAGTTATAAAGTCTTCAACACTATCTCATTTACATTATCATAATCAAACTCCAATTTATCTAATTATTTTATTAATATGATTCACATATCAATGATTATATTTACCTTATTCATGTGTTCTAAAAAAATATTATCATATCGCTCAATAAATTTTCTTGTTTATCAATAAAATTTAACATATTCTTTAAAATCCTAAAATAAAATCCACTAGAAAACAATCCTTAGTTTTTTCATGATTCTTAAAACTAGAATTACTTTGATAAAAATACATCATCCAAATAATTATTGAATCCCAATAAATAAATACTATAATCCTTTTACTTCAATAATGGGTATAAAATAAGTCCTTCATTAGGATAGGAGTTTATAATTAGATTAGTGAATTTAATCATATAATTCCTATGTTCCCCACACATTATACGTTGAACTCATTGAAAATTCATTGTTATATGACCATCATTTCCACATAAAAAAACATATTCTTGTTCCTTTTTGAAATTATCATGGGTGTATCTCTCCATATTCCTGACATGATAAAAATTAATCCTTATTTATTCCATAATCATTATTTATTCAAATCGTTCATCATGATTCATTCAGAGAATATGAATTTTCAAAAGAAAATTTTCTAGGAGTGTCAAACCAGTTGTGTAGAAAGTCCTATTATCTTACACCAGGTGATTATTGAGTCAAGACTAATTCTCCCTTTTCAAATTTATTACCCCTAGGTACAACCTTTTGAGAACCAAATACACTTTTTGAATCAAAACAGTGATGCATCTCTAGGGAAAGCACATAATCTCTACATTAGCAAAACATTAGGATGTTATCATATATTTAGACTTACCCTTAAAGTTATTAATATATTTTTATCCCTTGCTTATGTTTCCCTAAATCTAATTCACAAAGATTATACTAAACTTACTCTAATACCAATAGTGAATACCCTGAACCAAGTATCCCAGAGTCCGTGGTAACATTATTACATTGGAACTAGATACAAGTGATCACACCCCAAAAGACTAAATAGTTTAGTAGTCTTGGTAAACTATATACTTATATGAATTTCACATACATTTGAAAATATAAAATATTTAAAATTACCCTCTTTGAGATCATATTTACTCTATCTAGCATGTCCCTACCTATCAATCATAAAACATTTATTAGCATCATTGGGAAAGTAAATATAAGGAAAGGGTGAGCCCTAATGCTTAGTAAGGGAATGCATACAATATAATCTATCATGAATACATAATTTAGAATATATATGTAAAGTTAAATAATTGAGACACATTTCATTAAATCAATAAATTTAACATGAAGAATAATATCGTATGAATAAATGATGATCAAGTAATTATATATAAATAATCCCATGAGATAAAATCTCATCAATGGATATCATAAAAAAAATAATCACATGGAAAACAATAACAGAATTCATAATGATGAAATGCATAATTTAAAACATTTAAAACATGTCATAAAGACCTTTTTATAAGAGATAAGATATACCATTGAGTCATTATGCCAAGACATATATATAAATGGGTATGACCTCATCCGAAGCCCAATATAGTTTTTATCATTAGACTTATCGATTCATAGAGGGGAAATAGTAGGCCCCACCCATCACTTACTAACTCTAATTCATTCCTCTTATTATTGGGGAGAAAAATAATCAATGTAAATATTAATATTGAAAAAATAGATTATGAAATGTTAACAATTTTCCCAGCCAATAGACTTAATCATAAACCGTCCAAAGTACTATGAAAAATGGAATCAAAATAATAATACCAGTAAAAATGATTGTAAGCCATCCAATGAAATTATAATGATGCTATCATTTCAAAAAATTCCCAATTTTCCCTAAGGTAAAATTAGGGTTTTTATCCCCGATGAATGAAAATACCATAAAAGTTGCGTTAAAAACATTCTTAACAAAAATATCCCATTCACATTGAAAATTAATTTTTTTAAAAACTAATAATTTCTAGAATATTTAGAGAACATTTTCATGTGAAAATCAACTTTTAAACTTGTAATGTAATTTTCATAGAAGTTATTGTTCATGATGGTAAGAAATTCAATACTTATCGAGCACATTAAAACAAAGATTCATTTTATTTCATTTTTAAAAAATTATAGAGTACAGTGTGTGGAAAAAAATAGGAATAATACCTTTAAAAGTTTTACTAAAAATACAATCATGGGTAAAAATTTATTTACTCAATAATTTTTATAAATTTAAAATTTATATTTGTATTTTCTTAGTACACATGGACATAAAAGAGAAATAATATTTGATTGAAAAGAGAAATAATGTTGCATTTTATTAAAAAGATTTCCCATTTAAAGTTCTAAAGATAAGAAATTTATATTATTTGAATCTTATATGAATAACAAGATAATAATAAAATATATTTGGTTTAATATAGAAATATAAAATAATTCTTCAAGGGATATTTATACATAAATAATCATTATTGATGATGAGATTGTAAAATAATCCCTTACCACTTTGGTAACATTTGGATCATAAGACGAATAAAAGAAATAAAATCAAAAGAAACTTTAAAATACTTAAATATAAATATATTAATTATATAAAAAATAAAAGGGTAATTACATACAACACACATAATATATAAGTGGTGAGTATGGCATATGTCCTATGAAAGAAAAAGTGAGAGGAGAAACCCATTAACTATGGACTAATTTCCATCAAAAGTGTTCGGATATCCAATATAATAAATATATATTTATCATAAATTTTTTTTATATGAATAAAAAAATATTTAATACCATATATTATTTACTTATAGTCTTTTAGGACCCATTTATTAAAAATGATTTGCTAAAATAATTGTTTCAGGTTATAAATGCTTCATTTTCCATGTATGTTTTGGTTTAGTAATTTCAGTCCTTTTACATTGATATGGTTAAATAATATCTGGAATGATAATAATTATATAAATATCATACATATTCATTGTATATTTATTTATAGAAATCTATAAATGTTATAGATAAAAAATGTACTCCATAGTTCATAGAGACAGTAGGCCATATGTACACATGATCATTTTATACATTTCCTTGAAAGATAGAAAGAAGTGAAGGTAAATGATATATCACCTTAATATATTAATTATGATGTTATATATGAAAAATTTATTCATTAAATTTATTATTATTTCCATCCATTTAAAAATAAAATGAAAAACATATCACATTGCTACGCGGAGGCAGTAGTTCGTACGTACAAATGAGCGACATTATTATTTTTCAATGGATCCGATTGTAAGAAGTTAAAAGTGATATTATAATTTAAAAATTATATAAATTATATAAATATCATATACATATGTTAAATAAGACATTATATCCTACCGTGAGGGGAAGTGATGGAACACAATTTCTATCAGTTCACGAGGTGGTAGTCCACCAAATGCACGATCGAAGATTTCATTTCCCATTTGGTGGGAGATGAGATATATATAGGTTATTAAATTTGAATAATAAAATATTATTATATGGTTGATAGTGGTGTAATTATATTTTTATTATTAAGACACTAATTAAGTTTTTAAAATAAGAAATAAAAAGTAAAATCTTCATTAACGTGATTACCTTATCTTAGAGAAACCTCCTTTGGATATATTTTTAAGGACCCAAGGGTTTTTATTTTGGGTATAAAAATATATCTATAAAATGGATAAATATTTTGGGGAGATATTTCTTCAAAGTTAGGTTGAGAAAAAGTTCTTAACATTTGTGATGAAGTATGGGGAGGATGTTCCCTTTTATAAATTATGAGTAGTGACAATTTTTAAATACTATGAACTATTCAATAACAAGAAGTAAATCCCACGTCAAGATCTTCAAAAATTGATAATTAGGGTATTGGTGGGATTATATGGTTTATAGAGACCTGTATTAGAATTAAACATGATTTAACATTTTTAACATAACATCTATGTTTCCTTACTTCTACCATTTTAGTTTTTATAATGATAACTAATATTTTTTCCTTGGTAATTTATCATTTCAAGATAAATTAATTAGAATAATTAGAGAATTTCTAATCAATGGTTCTAGATATGAATTATAATTTATAAAATATAAATCCCATGTCTGTGTAAAATTAATTTTAACACAAGTCCAGGTGACATGTAAAACTCTGTTTCACTCATTAACTTGTCAACATAGTTTTTATTATTTAGTGGTAAATATAATTATTAGAAAAGGACCATTGGAAATATAATGTAATATGTTAGATATATTTAAACATATACAAATAAATAGGTATATGATAGTTTTTTTATGAATTTTAAATTATTTAATAAAATAAAATTGATTATAAAATAATAATAATGTAAATTTTGACACTATTCATTCAATCTGAATTCAAAAACATCAAGACAATGGTCGAATTTGAATATTTAATTTTCAAAATTTTTTATAATTTAATATTTATATAAAAAATTCATTTAATAGAATAATTCATTAAATTTATATTACATTTATTATTATTTTTGGTCATTTGTTTTTATTTTTATATTAATTAAATAATTATTGTGTTGGCATTGCTTAAACATTTAAATTAATTATATAATTACTAAAAATTAAAAGTAAATTAACCTTATTAAATTAGATTCATTATACTCAAAATGAAAACCAATATTTGTTCCCATATTACATTTTTCCATACACGAGAACATAATTGAAATTTAAAGGAAAGAGGGTGACATTTAGTACTTTTCTTTATATAAATTATTATATTGGTAAATTTTAGGAAACAATGTATCAAAAGAATAAAAAAAATCATTAATACGATAAAAAGTGTATAAATATTTCCACTAAATAGAATTTATACAAGTATTTTGGCCATTGTAACTACTACCTTTTTATTTTAACCCCAGAGTAAATTTATTTTAACCTTAACCGTGGTAATTAATTTTTATTATATTTACTATTCATTAAGAAAAAAATAAATTAACATTATTATATAATATTAATTATGAAGATTCCAAATATGGAACCCATTTTCAAAATTTTCATTCATATAATTGACCAAATTTATTTTAAAATAAATTTTGCAGACACGTTGAAAAAATGGTTTTCAATTGATAAAATTATCATAAGTGTAGAATGGTTTAATATAAAAATCCAAATAAAATTTATTCCAATAAAATAAAATGTATTGTTTATAATTTAATTTTTATAATCTTAATTTCAAAAAAAAAATGTAACTTTTTAGATGCTTTAAATGAAAAGTCAATTTTAAATAAAATAGAGTATTTTCCACTGTTCATCAAAAAATTAATTTTTTTAGAAAATTATGAAAAATTAACTCTAAGATAATTTTGAAATGATTATTTAAAAAATTAAGTCAATTATTTAAAATACATTTTATAATTTTTTAAAAATACAAATTTTAGATTATTTTATAAAAGCATAATGAAATTTCTTTTTAGAAAAATAGTGTATTTTAGAAAATATTTCTTTTTTATTTAAAATGATTCTTATTTTATTTCTAATAAATAAATAACGACTTACTTTATTTTATACAGGTGTAAACCATATAAGTTTCATAATTTAGTTAGTTTTATTCTTACTCTCCAATTCAACTACTGGGTTATATCCATCATAGTAAATAATATTATTTTAATGTTAGATTATGGTTTGTTTAATGTGAGTGTTTCATGTAACACTAGGTATCAAAGAGATTAAACATAAAGAAATATATTTTGTGGGTCGTTAAATATTGGTGTCTCATGTCAAATACACTATCATACACAATGTTATTCTTTTAAAATCACAGGGTGCTATAGAAGGCCTCATACAAGCCTCCCCACAACAGTGACATCTACTGAGCATCGTGGTTTGAGATGATCATTAAGGGTACCCCATTAATCTAAGTGATCTCTCACACATATAATTTTCCCATACTCTAAACTGATATATAATACATAATTTAAATTAATGGTTTAAAATTAGTGATTCAGAAAAAAACGATCAAAATTGAATCAGGACCTCTCATAGTCTGTGGAAGACTCTTTATAAAATTGATGGATAAAACATCCCATTTCCACTCAAAGATCTCAAGAATCTAATTAAGAATTACTATATTGCAATGTTCATCATTTA
Source organism: Viscum album (assembly GCA_963277665.1). NCBI lineage: Eukaryota > Viridiplantae > Streptophyta > Magnoliopsida > Santalales > Viscaceae > Viscum > Viscum album. The sequence goes on from OY728157.1 coordinate 1,715,490,764, forward strand.
CTTACTAACATGCGAGACATCAAGAGAAAAACTTAATGAAAATCTGCCTCATAACCGTCCTTAAACACTGATGATAGAGGTCCCCATACATATTTAAGACACTATGATGTACAACTAGGGGGGATGTGTGAAAATCCCTCATGACCTCCTCACAAAATGTTAATGGAACCACCATCTATCCCTAGAGAAGGATGAAATTATCCCCTCATTTTGAAAACTAATTCGGTGTATATCATGAGGATATATGGTGATTTATAACCTTATTTTTGATTCCTCCTAACTAATACTCTCTGACACTCTATTTAAGAGAAGGAGTCACTTCCATAGTCTTAAGAAGAATGAAACCCCTATCATTTATCACAATTAGCTGCAATAAATATAACTTCTAAGATGCTTCCTCCTCAAAGAGAGAATGAGAATTCTAACCTACGAGAATCAACCTGAATGTTTCTATTCCTAGTTGTATAGACTTTCTCAAATTCATAGTCACATCAGAACACCAACACAAGCCAATTCCTCATATTAACATCTCTTTTATTAAATATATACCTGAGACTCTGATGGTATGAGGAAAAAAATCTCAACCCGAAGATAGCTCCTCCACATATTTAGATAGAAGACTACCATCACCAACACTTGGTCATGAGTCTCATAGTTATACTCATGGATACTTAAATTACTCAACCTATATGAAATAATTTCCTTCATTTTCATAAATGCACAATCGATACCAACTATATTGACATAAAATAAAACTACGTACTCTATTCCCTCCTTTTATAGTCTCAACACCGAAGCTCTGGTCAACCTCATCCTCAACCCCTAAAAGGATCTTCAAAAAATGATCTGTCTAGGTAAATGGATAGCCATTTTATGTAATAGAATTAAAAGGGGCTTTAATCCTAGATAATTTTTCCACAATACTCATTTAGTATCCTCATAGTCCAAAAAAGTTACTCACGACAAACATGTTCTTGGGTGGATCACAATCAAGAAATGCACCAATCTTCTTCGTGTCTATAGTTTAACCATGATCAGATATGACATTCTCATAGAAGTGTTCCTCATATATCCAAAACTATAACTTCAAGATAATAACATAAAGATTCTCCTCTAAGAATTAGTCTAGGACCATCCTTAATTTCTCTGTATTCCCCTCCTTTGACATGGAGTAAATGATCATACCATTAATGAAGACAACCAAAAACCAGTCAAAGTATTTCTATAATGTCACAACCAACCCAAAGAATCTCATTTATTTTATTTAATTTTGTTATTTTGGTCATTTTATATATTTTAGAAGTGTTTTATAGGAAGAATGATAGTTTTCGACTGGACTTCAGAGGGAGGAAACTTGGGGCATGGTTATGAAAAACTATGCACTGACCTAGTGAAAATCGTGCAACCTAGATAATGGATATATCTTGGGTTTTAAGGCATGCACCCATCCTTAGTATCTCATGTGTTTCCTCCATATTGATAAAGAGGGAACCACATGGCTGGCACATAGTCTATAAGGCCATGCAGCCAAACCATCTGTTTTTACTAGGGTTTAAAAAAATAAAATAAAGGAAAAATAATTTTAATAATAATAATAACAATAATAATATTATTATTATTAAGTTTTTATTTAAAAATCCCTAAAAGAGGGTTTTCTTATCATTCAATAACTCATTAGACATGCCCACAGGGGGGCTTCTAGCACAAAACCTCCTCCCTCCCCCCTCTTTTGTCGGTTAAATATCCTCTCGGTTTATGGTGAGATCTCCCTAGGATAGGATTTACCTCTATTTATCACCTCCTTTTCACCATTTATTTCTCTATTTCTTTGTTTTATTTTAATTATGTGTTTTTCATGCATCTGGGTAAAACCATATATCAATTTTTGGGTATTGTTTTTGTTGATTCTTGATGTTTAGGGTTTGTTGGTCCCATTGTGGCTGATTTTATATAAGGCCACTGAAGGGATTGGGTCTTCCAATGGTTTTAGGTAAGTGTTATTTCATTCTTATTTTTTTTCATAATATGAATTATGGGGTTTATGTTTTATTAGTTATTGGTTTTTTATCTAGTGAGTTTTAGACCGCTACTTGTGAGATTGACCTACACCCACATAACTGGGTAAGGTGTATATATATACACCCTCCTTATAGATATTCCCTCATAGAGAGGGGGATATCTACATTAAACCTAATGGGTATATATATGTATAAATTAATGGGTGTATAAGCTCAAGGATTGGTTTAAGATTATACTAATTCAAATAATGCATGTTTTGAAGTAGGTTCCCTAAACCTAACACTTTAATTTGAGTTCCATAATTCATTTTTTTCTCATAAAAATGGTTCCACTGGTATATAGAAACTATATTGTCTTCAAATATACTTTTAATTATTAGAAATTAAATTTCACTCACTACTCATGTTTTACCTAACCTTTAAATAGAGAGTTCCTTTGTTTGAGCATGTCTTTAAGATTGTTTCAAAATATTCAGTGCCTTAATTATTCAATTAGTCTTATCAATGGTTTTGGAAATCAAAATCTTTGAAAGGTAGAGTTTTCCAAAGTGAAAGTATTCCATTTAAAATTATAAGTCTTGATTGGATCATTTAAAATGTTTTGAGTAAGTGGAAAACCCATCTGGATGATTTCCCCTTGATTTAAAAATTTAATTTATGTGTTAAATGTGTGATTTTAGTTATGTACATAGTGTAGAGGCTTCTTCATTTTTGTGTGAATTGGAAAAATATGTGAGTTTCTTAAGTAGGGAGATTGGTGGTGAGAAGTTAGTTGGTGTTTGGGTAATGAATATGATATATATATATATATTCAATCTTGATAAAAATAAGCAGAATTTGTAATAGAGAACATGGGAACCTGGGTACCTTGGTGGGTAGACTAGGTATAGTATGATAGAAAGACAATTAAGATCATGGACCAGTTCCCCTAGTATTTTGAAATTACCGAAATAACTAAACAAGTGATGAGGATGGCTAGACACTACTAGACCTTAGGATGTGAATCCCATCTTGTAGCTCATGCATGAGGATTCTTGTGGGTTTATTTTGTATTGTTCATCGAGAGTATGAGGATCCTTGGACCCCACTAACCCAAGATATATAGGGATTGATCATGGTGATTTCAAACATTTACCATTATTTTTATATGGTATTGTTTTATAAACTCATTCTTTAGTTTCATTTACATGTTCGAAATAAAAAAAGAATTTACTTTACTCTATTTTGGGGCATCTGATGATTTTTATTTCTTATTGATACTCTTGTTTTAGTAGCTTTATCCCTCTTGGAAATGATTTATTAGAAATATCTCATTATTTGGAATGTATTCTAGAAGTGCAATGGAATGTTTTTTTAAAAAAATGGAATCATGTTACTTTTTTATAAAAAGAATGAAAAACCCTATTTTCATATGTCTTGTTTTCAAACTACACTAACCTAGATTTATTTATAAAGGAAAGGCAAATGTAATAGTTTTTTCAGTCATTCCTAATGATTTTTAATACTGACACCTATAGCTCTATTTTTGTTTTTAGCATTGGGGCGGGTTCATGCTCAGATGTGGTCACTGTGGAGTGACATTGGTTCAATGTTTAATGGTGAACTGTGGGGTCACATGGAGGTATGAATGGTTTAATTAATTTCCCGCTTCCAGTTCAGTATTTCTTATCATCTATTAATTTATTTTTATCTATTTTTCATGGGATAAATCCTTTCCAACTCAGTATTCTTATTTCTCAACACTAGTTTCCATATCACGGGGATCATGAATGCATCTTAGACCTTATCACGAGATAGACCAGGTGACAGATTTAGGGTTGACCCAGGTTGGTTCATGAACAAATGGTATCAGAGAAGTCCTTTTTATTTTCGGAGTCAGGCAGAATTAATATAGGACTATCATGATTCAAGAGGTAAGGGTAACAATAGAATTATGAAATCTTACTTTTTTTGATCCTTAAGTTTCTATAGGTTGTTGGTTTGGGTTCTTAATTTTTATTTTTGGATTATGCTATTGGTATCATGCTTGGATTGTTGGGATAGTGATTTGGGAAATGTAAATGGATGGGAACTAGTGCTACATGGTTAGCTTGCATGATGTAAAGACCAATGTGGAGTGCAAGTGTACTGTTCAGGATACTTCCAGTGATTCATCTCTGCTTATTACATGGCCTACTAAAACACGTGGCCAGGTTAGGCATGATCGCTAGCTTCATGCATGAAATTTTTTGATGCAGGTTAGGTTTTGGATTAATTTTTCTTAGAATTAGTAGATTTTATAAAGATAATGATTTCTAAAAAATGGTTTATAGTGGGACGAAATGGTTTTTGGAATTTTAAATTTGATGGAATTTTGTTCTTTCTATTGAAATTGTGGTCTTAAAAGGAAAGTTGTAAGTGGTATTTTTTTAAAGTGGATATGCTAGAATGGATTTAATTTTTAAAAGGGAATTTATTTTTTAGAAATGGTTGAATTTAGAAAATTATGGTTTTTGGAAGTGGATTTTTGTTTTTTTTTGTATTATTTTTGGATTATGGGATTGGTGTTTTGGATTGAGAATTTTTTTTGGTTGAGATATTTTTATTTTGGTCTAGTTTTGTGTTTCATGTTATTTAATTCATGCCACCCAAAAAAATAGAAGAGTTTTAATGAGCCTTTTACAATCATGGCCCTTCCGATACTTCTAGTGGAGTGGTGGAGTTGAGCTATTCTCAATAATTGTCTATCGACCATAGTAATAGTGTTCTATAAGAATACGTGGTGTTGTTTGAGGATACTAATAGTGTCTTTAGGTTTTTCGGAACAATAGATGCCATGAGGGTGAATGTTTTATTTGGTATGTTTTAAGGACTAGGAATGGAAAAGTGGAATGTTATCGTTCCTTCCTTGTTTTGAGTTGAGATATCTCGGTAAATCTTTAAAACCATTTTCATCCAGTGGTTTATTCTTGAGAAAGTGAAGGAGAAGAGACTGAATGAGATTTTGGATGCTTGAAAAGGACAATAGACACAAAAGTGGAATATTGAACATTTTCATTAAATGGTTTCCTTTTCTCAAGGGATAATGTTGAGTGATTAGTTGGATGATTCTATTTCATGTGGGTTCTCCCTTCAGGGATCAAAGATAATGTTATCTCATCTAGGAAATTCTCCCTGGGTAGACCATTTCAGTTTATCATCAAGTTTCTTTTATTGTTCATATATATTCCCCATCTGGTTAGGAGTATGAATAGGAGGAACATATTATAGAAAATTGTCCTTTGTTAGTTCCTACCATTAATTTATCAGACCACTTACTTTTTTGATTCTAGTGTGGTCAGTCTGATCACTCTGACACATGTTTCCATAATCATATGAAGACTTTCCATCGATGTGGATGCTTGTGATTCCTGAAGATATTTGTTAAGTTTCATAACAAAAATGAATTTCATATAGGTGTTATCAGCTCCTGACTGTGGTGTAGTAGATGCTTCAAGACATTGGGGCTTCAACTATAAGTATTTTAGTGAATCTTTTTATATAGTGCATAGATTTTTAGGTGTGGTAGGATGTACATCCAATTTATTTTGTCTGACATCCGAGTGGTGACCATTAATTTTTCCCCAAATATGGATTTATGTCCTTGGGAACCCTTGGTTTTGATGTTCTTAGTGGAATATTTTTTGTAATTTTTATGGTTGTGAATTTTGGAATATGAACTCTTAAGCGGATAATATCCCTTCAGATTATTTTTATTTTTCAGGTAGCCCTCATTTGGAGATTTGTGTGCCTTGGGACATTATGAATTGTGGCTTGAAAAAGTTCCCTATTTGAGTCTTTTATGTTATACCCATGTTGTGTTAGTGGGTGGTTTCATTAATAATTCCTTTTTCTAAAACCATATTAACAATCAATTCTATAATGGTGGAAAGAACCACCACGTGTCTTGATGATGTATTCTCTTAAGTTGGTCATGTGTGACACGAGATGTTAAAGTGTAAACTCAGTGTTAGATGGTTCGTATAGATTTGGGAGTTATTTCATCTTGGGAAATTATTTATTGTCTAGAAACCAAAAATGGTGGGGAGACCACTATGAGAAAATATATGGTGAACCTAGTATTGTAGTTCTTGTATCTACTCCTTGAGAACATTAAATTTTTTCTCCATCGTGCCTATTTTTCTCACCCCTCCTGACCTCGATCATAGTAGTAGGGTGGCCTAGATAATGTGTTATGTGATGAATTCTCATGGGGATCCTGAATAAACCAAGATGGGTTCTTTGGTAAATTCTATGTTAGGGGTCAGGGTGTTCCTTATATTGGGGTTATGTTAGGAAATATGAGTTCTTAGTTTTTTGATATTTCATAGGAGGGTTAATTATTTAGATCTATTTAGTTGTTTCTTTGGATGTAGAGATGGATTCTTTAGGATTTTATTACCAGCTTCTTTGGATCCTGGAGTTTGTATTTCTGATGGAAATTGAGTTTTTGGTTCTTTTTATTCTGGTAGTTTAGGTTTCTCTTTGGATTTTCCTTGTTCCTTTCTTGCTTAGTCATGAATTTTGGGACTTTTTAACAGAATATAGTGTTAATTGTGGGGATAATTGACACACCTTGACCCAAAAAATATCTTTTATTTTATTAATTATCGGTATTGGGGTAATTTTATATCCTTTTTGGGTGTTTTTTTTGGAAAAAATGATATTTTTGGACTTAATTTAGAAGTCACACAATTGGTGCATAGTTAGGAGAAACTGTACACTGACCTAGTGAAAACCATGAGGCCTAGACATTAGCTCTTTCAAGGGAACATGACTAGGTGCACATGTAATCCCCTCTCCCTAGTATCATGTGTGCCTGCCCCCCAATTTAGGATAGAAGCAAAAATACATTTGGTGCTTGGTCTGGTAGGCCATGAGGCCAAACCATATGGTCTTCCCTGGGTTTTAAAAAAATAAAAGAAGAGAAAAATAAAACATACTAAAATAAAATAATTTTTTTAATAAAAATAATATTATTAAATTTTTCTTTCATAATACCCCAAAGGGGGTATTCCTCTCCCTCCATAACTTTCTTGAAATACTCATAGGGGTATACCTGAGGCATGAATTCCTCCCATCCTCCTCCTTTTTTAGCCAAATATCCTCCCAGTTTGTGGGTAAATTACACCATGTATGAATTTTTCCCTCTCCATCAACTCACTCTCCCTATTTCTTCGCATATTTATTGGGTTTTTATCCTCTATGTGGTGTGAAAGCCTAGGGAGAACCCTAAATCGATATTTGGTTTTTTTGGTCAATTGTTGTTGTTTAGGGTTTGTTGGTCAAATTAAGGAATGCTTTTTCCACATCCATAAAATAGAATGGATTTTCCATTAATTTTGGTTAAGGGTTCTTGAGTAATTCAATTTTTAAAAAATCATAATTAGGGTTTTGTAATTTTTGAGTTCCTGGTATTTTTCTCTAGTGCATTACATACTGACACTCATGAGGGTGACCTACACACACATTCCTAGGTAAGGCATATATATAAACTATTTTTATATATTACCTCATTTAAAGAGGAATATATAAATTTTATCCATCTGTGTATATATATATATATAAATGCATGTGTGTGTAAGTGAATAGAGTGGTTTCATATTACCATTATCAAGAGGCCATGTGTTTTGTGGTAGGTTCCCTATACCAAACCCTTTAATTTGAATTGCACAATTGTGTTATTATATTAAAAATATGATTCCATTGTTATATAGTAATTATATGATTTTAAAGTGAATTATTTTTTTTAGAAATTAATTTTTACTCACTTATCATGTTTTACCTAAGTTATCAATGCAGTCTTCCTTTTTTATGTATGTTTAGAATACTATTTCTAAATTTATGGGTCTTTAATTGTTCAATTGGTATTATCAATGTTTTTCTAAATCAATGTAATTTTCTAATAGTTTTTTCTAAAGAAAAATTATTTCATTAAAAATTATGGGGCATAATTATATCATTGAAAGTGTTCTGATAATTTAAATAAATCCTCTTGAGGCATGACTCTTGAGTTAGAAACATGATGTATATATAAATTGTGTGATTTGTGATATGTTTCGAGAGTGGAGGGTTGTTTATTATTCTGTGACATGGACAAAGAGGGGATTCACATAAGGATGGATATTTTTTTCGAGAATTTGGTTTGGGTATGGTTAAAGAATATGATATATATATCTATTCTATATTGATTAAAACTCACCAAAATTTATAATAGAGGACATGGGAACCCTAGTACCGAAGGGGGCAGACAATGAATTGTATGCTAGGTGGATCAGTAGGGTCAAGTCCTAGTTCCCCTAGAAGTATTAATGTTACATGACTAACTAAAAAAATTATGATGATGGTTGGAGACATCTAGAACATTGAATTTGAATCACCTCTAGTGGCTCGTGCAAGAGAACACTCATGGGTTTTGTATGTATTGATCACTGAGAGGATAAGGATACTAGGATCCCACTAAACTCAGCTACATTGGGATATCCCATGGTGCATAATAATGTTTACCCCAATTTTTATATGGTATTATTTTAGAAATCATCTCATAGTTTTCATTATTTGTTTGAAATAACCAAAATTACATTTCCATTCCTCTATTTTTATGGAACCCGATGATTTGGTTTCTTACTATGACTCTTATTTTATTAGGCTGCTACCTATTATAAATGATTTATTGGAAATCTACCATTCTTAGAAAACTATTTACGAAATGTAATGGGATGTTTTCTTTCTTAAAAATAGAATCTTGTTACTTTTTTGTGAATGGAATTATGAAATTATTTTTTATATATCTTATTTTCAAACTAGAATAAATTGGTTTTCATTTTAAGGGTAACAAATATGGAAAAGTTTATTCAGGGACATATATTTAGTTTTAATACTCACACATATAGATTAATATGTTTTATGTTCTATTGTGGTTTCTTTCTTAGACCTTGTCACCATTGAGTGTGTAAGAACCCGGTTTTTTCAATGAAAAACTTTGGAATATTATTGATGATATTGCAGAGCAGCGCCTTCAGACGGCGTGCGCTTCCGAGCCTCGGAGTGGCCGAAATTAAATTTTTAGTGCGTTCACACTGAAAATGCCAAATAAATGGGATAACTCCTAAACGGTGCTTCAGATCAAGGATCCGAGTGTATGAATGAGTCTGGAATGGGGTGCTTACCCTAGGAACGACATAAAGCGTGTCGGCGCAGGACGTTTGGACCCCTCGGCCGCTTCTGGAACGTTAAACGAATTAAATAAATAAATTAATTTGTTTAATGTTGAAATGCATGTATCTCTTAAACGGTGGCTCAGATTGGGAAACTGAGGGAACTGTTCAGTTCGGAGCGTGCCGTTTACCCTAGGAGAGGTGTAAGTTTCATGGGTGCAGCCCGTTTGTGAAAAATGGCTTCAGGGGCATTTTCATAATTTGACGCCCTCGGGCATTGAGTTTTATAACTTTTAAACGGGGTCTCAGATTAAAATTCTGAGACCGCCTTTTTGCTCGATAGGTCGTTCTTACCCCAGGGGCACCCTCATTTTTGTCTGCATTGGCACCGTAGTCGGGGGTGTGTCAGGCGGGGGGGGGGGGGGGGGTTAGTGTTTTCTACTTAAACGCACCCCCACCCTCTTCTTCTCATCCTTCTTCATCTGGATAGTGGCAGGTGGCAGCACCCTCCCTCTCTTCCTCCACTCTGGTGAGGCAGCTCCGGTGAGGCATGACAACGCCGACGAACCACCCGCGAAGCTCCAGGCATCGCCCAAGAGGTAGGGGTTCGTGTTTTTCTTCGTTTTCATATTCACAACTCCCTTGGATTGTTTTATTTGCATATAATCACTATTTTTCCTATTGAGATAAGCCCGTAGTTGCGTAGGATTCGATCAGGGGTTTCCGTCGCACTTTTCGGATCAAAATTCCGAGTCCGGAGGTGATCGCAGGGATCCGATGAAGCTCCGAGAGGTTGTTGGGGGTTTTTTGGCCGTCCGATGACCCCTGGCACGGCAGCGGCTCGGCATTCAGTGAAGGAAGTGGCCGCGGGGCATCACGGTGGGGCGGTGGCCAGGTGGAGCGACTTCGGTAGGCAGTCGACGTGGACGGCGGCGAGGCGGGATCCCGGTCGGCGGCTCCGGCGTAGGGCAAGGGGAAGGGGGGCCGCGAAGCGCGCGGCGCGACCGCGACCCGCGTATTGTGGGTCGCTGCGGGAAAAGGGACCGGCCGTGATGGTCGGTCGGTGGCGATAGGCCGCGGCCAGCTGGCCGCGGTGGAGCGAACCGGACCCGCGGCCGGGCCCTGGGCTAGTCTGGCCCAAGGGGGTTTCCCCCTTTGGAATTTCTGACGCCCGTAGCATTCGCTACGGGCGTCCGTTTTGCGCGCCGTCAGCGGCAGCGCAGACCTTGCATCGAGGGGAACGTTTTGAGATAGTTTTGAGAATTTTTAATTCCCGAAACGAGGGGCCTCGGAGGCGCGACACAACTTTAAGTGGACGAGCGTTTTTCCTGAGATTCTTGTTTTGGATGGCGTGGACGCGTCCGACGTCCGTTTTGAGCGCCGTCAGTGGTGTTGCGACCCTGACACTGAGGAGGAGCTTTCTAGTGTGGTTTTGGGCATTGTGACTGGATTTGATGCGTGGTCCCCACGATCCGTCTTTCGAGCTGCGTGCAACGTTTCATGCTTTTCTCACCAGGCATCCGTTCGGGGCGTGCAAACAGTCAATTCTGGATGTTTTTCCAAGGGGATTGCAATGGTGCAATCCGCTCGCTCTAATTCGGCACGATGGTGTGGGGCCCATGATGGCCGTCTGAGCGTCGACGATGATTTTCCATCTTTATCACCGGGAGACCGTTTTGGACAAGTGAATAGTCCATCTTGTGTACTTTTTCGAGAGGATCGCAATGGTGCACTCCGTTCGTTGAGTTTCGGGACCGGCATTCGGGTCCCAGAAAGCACCGCTCATGTGCGGTGCGCCGGAACGTATCTTTTTCTCTAAATATCCGTTGTACTCAAGTGAGTAGTGCTTTTGACGTGTTTTCCCGAGGGGATCACAATGGTGCGATGCACCCGACTGTTTTCGAGGCTGAAGCTCAAGATCACGGGACGCTGTTCGGGTGTGAGGCGGTGTTGGTGACTCTTCCGTCGGATATCTGATGGGGGAGAGTAAGTATTCGATCTTGCGTGTTTTTCCATGAGGATTACAGCGGTGCAATCCGTTTGGTTGTGCAGAGCCTCTTACGTGATCTTGTGATATGTGGAAATGTGAAGGTGCCCCAGGGGGGTGGGGTTCTTATACTGTGGATTTCCGTGCCCCAGTCATTGAGGTGGAAAGTATGAAATGTTACGTCATGCCTTCACGTTGACGTTGGGTTCCATGTGCATGATAGCCCTTTGGCTGGCACGTGGTATACTCTGGGATTATACGGGAGCGCTTGGAGGTACATGTGGTTGTTTGTACCTGAAAACATTTGTGCGTTCGGTTGGGGTTGACTTGGGGCCACATGTCGTGTGGGCCCCATGTGTGTTCTATGCTCTGCTTTGCATACATTGACCTCTCGCGACGTAGAGGGTCCCTCAGTTCTCGTTTGTTGACCAGCAGGGTTGAGTGGTCTCCCCCTGGTTTTGTTCTCACTGGATCGGCCGATAGCGGTGCTAGTGACACCCAGTGATGGAACAGGTGCAAAACCTCTATTGGATGAGTTGTTCTGGAGTTGCGTGGTTGCACATTACCCACTACGTGTTCATTTGGCTAGTGGTGTACCCTTCAGTAGAGATGGATAGAGCAGTTCTATGTTTTACCCTCCAGTGGGGCTGGAAAGTGTGTTACTCATCTACTTCTTCGGGTTTACCCTCCAGCGGGGCTGGGCAGTGGGTTACTCATCGACTTCTTCGGGTTTACCTTCCATCAGGGCTGGGCAGTGGGTTGCTCACTGACTTCTTCAGGTTTACCCTCCAGTAGGGCTGGGCAATGAGTTGCTCAATGACTTCTTCGGGTTTACCCTCCAGCAGGGCTGGGTAGTGGGTTGCTCACTGACTTCTAGGGATTACCCTCCAGCAGAGACTGGGAAGTGGGTCACCTGACGCTCTTAGGGTCTACCCTCCAGCAGAGACTGGGCAGTGGGTCACCCGATGCACTTAGGGTCTACCCTCCAGCAGAGACTGGACAGTGGGTCACCGGACAACCTCTTAGGGTCTACCCTCCAGCAGGGCTGGGTAGTGGGTCGCCTGTCATCTAGTTACATGTCTACCCTCTAGCAAGGCTGGGAAGTGGGTCTCCTGGTGATGTGTGAAGCTCTACCCTCCGGCGGGGCTGGGTAGTGGGTGTCCTGATGATGTATTAGGGTTACCCTCCAGTAGGACTAGGCAGTGGGTCACCTGATATCTGGTTATGGTTTACCCTCCAGGAAGGCTGGGCAGTGGGTCACCCGATATATTATTATGAATTACCCTCCAGTAGGGCTGGGCAGTGTGATACCGGTTGGCATTCCAGACTCAGTCCTTACTACTAGGCTAGTCTGTGGCATTCCTCTGTGACCACCGGAGCAGGACCCTTGGTTGTACGTGTCGATGATGGAATGACTTTGACTTTGAGAAGACCGCTTGACTGCAGGGCAGTGACGAGGAGTGGATTGAATTTCCCTATAACTCTCAAGTTTTAGGGGCACTTTCCCCACCGAGACGCGTCCTCATGATGCGATCTAAAACCGTGCGGGCGAGTCAGTGCCGCCCAAAGTGGATAGTGTTGAGGTGCAGTGATTGAGCCCTTGAATTGCGGTTCGGGGCAGACGTACGGGATGCTGGGCATCGATGGTTTACTTCTGGGACTCTTGGCTACTCATTTCTTGGGCTGAGCAACGGGATGGAGATCCCCTTACAATGTTGTTCGGGCTTCTTGAAAGAGCATATGGATTTGTATATACCATGTTCCAGTACCCACTTCTTGGGTTTGGTTGCTCTCCTTCCAGGAGAGGCGAAGATGCGCAAGGTATGCCACGTGATTTCCTCATCTAGCTTCTCGTGGTTGGATGAGTCTACTCTCCTACTATAGGAAACGAAAGCTCGACGAGAAGTGCATCTTCTCACCGTTACTAGCTCCTTGTATTAGGACGAGTCTTCTTCCTTTCTCTTGTTGGGTTGAGCTGGACTTCTTACTGCACTCTATGTTGTACTCCTTTAATTTTCTTGTTCTCTTTATTGCTCACCCTTCGGTACCTCTTTTGTTGCTCCCTCGAGCCTTTGGGGTATCCTACTGAGTATTTTTATACTCACCCCTGCTTGGGCTTTGCCCGCACTTGGTGTGCCCTTGCAGACGATGGACAGGTGGAGCATGACATCAGAGGAGCTTAAGAGTTCAGGAGCTTGGACCACGTGCGGTGGTCGTAGCCGGGTTCCTATTGGGAGACCCGTCAGCTGTTTCCTTTGTTTACCTGTTGCTGGGTTGTGGCACTTTTCTGGTCGGGCCCGTGTTTTTCCCCGTTTTCCTTTTTAGCACTTTACTTGTGCTGTATAGAGGTCGATGCACATCTATGGTTTATTTATAGCAGTTTCCCTTTACTTTACATGGCTTTTATTTTTTACTCTGCACTATTGCATTGAGTGTGCTGCGTGTGTGTGTACAGGTTCTTAGGCAAAGGCCTCCCCGAGTTATTGTGCCTTCGGCGCTGGTCACCAGCCCCCGGCCTATGGAGGCGGGCTTGGGGTAGTTGCGGCTCGAGCCCAGGTAGGGTCGGGTCGTGACAGAGTGACATTAGTTCAGTGGTTGATAGTGACCAATGGGATCATAATGAGCTATGTGTGATTTTATTAATTTTCAGTTACTAGTATATTTTTTTCATTGAATTTATTTATTTATTGTTAATGGGTAAAAGCATTCCCAGCTATGTATTATTTATGCCTAATAATAGTTTCCAGCCTAGAAGGATTGTAAATGCCTCTTGAGGATTGTCACGGGCCGACTCAGGTGACTGTTTTGAGGTTAACCCAAGATGGTTCATGAGATGGAAGACTTGGTTCATATGATCCATAAACACTTTGAGGATATACATCACACTGAATGTCATCCTCATGAACTCATAGTGTCCATAACAATATTGGAATACCATTTTTAGAATATCATCCTCAGGAACCCTCATCTTGTGGTAGCTATACTTTAGATCAATATTTAAGAACCAGGTTGTGCCGCTGAATTGGTCGAAGAGGTAATCTATTATAGGAAAATTGTAATTTTACATTATTATTACCTGATGCATGTGATGATAATCAACAAAAAGAGTCACGATCCCATTCTACCTTTTTATGAACAAGACTGGAGCTTCCCATGGGGACACATATATCCTAATGAAAACCTTATCTCAAAGGTCCTCCAACTACACCCTTAACTCAGGGAGTTTGGTAGGGGAAATATTATATATTGTAGAAGATATTAGTATAGTCATGGGGTTCAGGTAGATACAAAAGTCCCTCTCCCACCTCATTGGTAGTCCCAGAACATCCTCATGGATGATGCCAATAAATTCTTCCACTCTAATGGAAACATGACGCCAGAAGAGCCAGCTTCACCAAGGGGTAAACTCACCAACTAATGGGTGATGGGTTGTATCTTATTTATCAAAAGCCCCACAAGGGAATTCATGAGATCTATCTTGGCCGCAAAGGTGAATCTCATCCCATATGTTATAAGGAATCTAACTAATCTATGATGATAGTAAATCTAGGCCCGAACTATGGAAAACCAGTCCAAACAAAAGATGAAATCATAAGATTTCATCATCATGAACCAGAAGTCCCATGAGAAACTCTCTCCACAATGTACTAAATCTCACAACATGAATATAAGATATATTAAAGAATCACACCCATTAGAAACATTTAGTAAAAGATACTATCATAATGCACCAACCTGGATCTCTAGATCTCACACGACAGATACAAAGAAAAATTAATTAATTTAAATTGTGGATAAAAGTACCAGAACAAGAGTAAAAATACATAGATCTTAGCTCGAATCATCTTGTTAGTAGACTATTCATATCCCTCTATAGCATGTATCTATTTGTGACCTTGATTGCTATCTTCCCATGCCTCATGTGAGACACATAGTGGTGGTTATGGGAGTAACAGATAGTATCGAACGAAACCAATTTATCCTCCCTTCGAATCTATTCATTCTTCTCTACCAGTATCGCCTCCCTGTGGGCTGCTCTGGCCACGCCTGAGAGATCCTTGATCAATGTACGACCTCTTCAATGGTAGTCTATCCGCTTCATGTCTTCCCTCCCTAGAACACTAGGTTTGGTAACCATGTTCCATGTTACCACACCCTTCATAATAATAACACCGCCCATATCCTAGATGAATGAATCCTCTATGAAAACCACGAGCCACAAATCATTGTTCATGATTCCTTCCATGGGGTAGTCTCTTTCATCGACCCCATGATGACTGGATCCCACTAGCTACTACAGATGAGTCAGCCCTGTGATTTCTAATACTAGATCCATCTAACTGACCCCCTCTTCTAGGAAGATTTTGGTAAATATAGATCTCTCTATCACACTAGCATAAGTAGGTATGAATAGGAAGACTATGTTGGATGAAATGTCTATATAGAGGACCTAATAAAATTTCCACACATGGAAGAAACCAACCCACACCATGAAGATGGTGTATCACATGAGGTCATTAAACCACACGATTTACTCAAAAATAATCATATCACTCTGTAGCAGATGTAGAATCTCTTGAATCCACAATGAAAAAAATAAGAAAGGGTAGTATTCACTGTGAAATAGCTGTAAGAAGTATGACCATGTGAATATCCTCTCGTCATGATTCTGTGTTACTAGACTCCACAAGTACCCTACTTATCCATGGAAAAGAATGTATTCTAGTGAAACCATCAAATTGGTTAGGGTCCGAACTAGCCTAATGACTATGATTATTGACTCAAGGAAATCCTCTATTACTTGAATATATACATCTTAAAGTAACCTCAATATTATCTAATGTTGAAACTCACATAGTGCACTAATCCAATGAAAATAAGCATCCTAAATTGTTGTTACCATCTACTACTCAATAAGTGGGGGTGCTGCTCCCAGCCTTCCTAGATGAAACTCGTCAAGAGAAAAGTAGGTAATCAGAGTGATAGTGAATGTATACATCATATGATGCACCAAAAATGGATTCCCTAATCTAAAATCCATATTTTAGACACTACAAAACTATTTCCCAAAGTTCCCAGACAAATCCTCACCACGGGTACCACTCCAACACTCCAACATGAGGATGAAATTCTCTGATACCACTCTATCATGACCCGAACCATTGGGGAACTCATGTACTATATAAATAAAATTGATAAACCCTAATCACACCTTTTATATTCTAGGGTTTGGGAATAATAACTAAGAAGAAGTAAATTGAAATGGGAATCCTTAGTCTAATGAACCGGTACACACACACATGTATCCATGAAAAAGTGAATATTATTAAATAAACACTCCAATATATCAAGTATAACCATTCATGAAAAAAATTAGGAATATATCTACGTATAATAATATAAACCAAATTGTAAAGGGGAAAGACACACCCCAAACCATAAATAAAGTCCCAACCTGACAAAAATTGGAAATAAAGAAATCTGTAGAGAGCCTGACTCCTGATCTCTAAGTCCAACCACTGAACATGGTTATTGCATCCAAGAATCACTATTCCCCACTAATTTCATTTCCAATTTTCATACTGTCTATATAACACATGACATGTGTAGGAAGACACAATGTAAAATCGAGTATATGCTTACATAATAGGATTCATTGAAAATCAAAAATGGGGAAATTGAATGATAAAAAATAGTTTTCTCAATCCATAAAGAGTGGGAAACTCAACCCAAGATATATATGTTCATAAAGAAACCCATACGAGAGATAAAGGATGTCTCCATCTCTACAACCCATCTAAGTTCAATGAGTATACATTCATCTCAATAGGTCTCTTAATGATGCCCGATATCTCACATGTTTATTCAAGAAAGTCACGTAGAGGACATGTACCTCACTAATGCTCCACACATAAAGGGGTAATAATATCCAATATTGGACACTATCCTAAGAGAAATAAGTGGTTTTCACTATGTATATAGAGGATCTGTGCCCTGGTGCATCATGGGGGTGTCACCTGGTAGATAGAGGATCTACACGCTGGTATGACAGGGGGTTCCACTACGTAGGTAGAGGACCCGCACCATAGTACATGGAGGGGGACTCAGTGGATAGAGGACCTATTCCATACTACATTAGGGGCATTTCACATAGAATATACATTTTCCACCCCCTATTATGGAAGGTAATTTCTACTCATTAGATAGAGAATATAGGGGATCCATGCCCACGTGTGATATGGGGTTTCCAACTCCCAAACCCCTCTTATTATCCTACCTATACACTACTATCAGTAAATCACAACCAAAAGAATAGTCATTATTGAAACACCTATCATAACGTATTACATTCTAAAATGAAGGATACCATCTCATTCTATATGAAAAAACACTCATTACAAGCTACTCATGGTCCAAAATCAGAGTTATGAAAAAGGTGATACGAAAGGAATAAATTATTTAGAGAACTACAAAACATTTACGTGGGGTCACAAAGAATTTTTACATCCCATAAATTCTAGTCATCGTCTCCCTCAGACACATATTGGTAATCCATTTCACTCTACACGAAATATACTACTGGTTAGTGCCATGTATCTTCCACCTGAGGCCTACCTGTGCTCTTCCATCTTGTGACCATGTACATCAGCTCGTTCTTGTGTGAATGGTTGTGTCTGCGTATCATTGACCTATATAATTATATGGATGTGTCTATTTACATTGGAGGTTCCCATGTTTCTGGATGTGTTTGTTCCTATTTACTCCTAGACTACACATCAAACCGTCAGCATAGTGTCACACGGTGCGTGGGGGGGTCTATACAGATTGTTATATTTATCTCCACATAAAACCCTATCTACTATATCCAAGGGAATAGAAAACATGTGTTCCTCTAGAATAAAATATTTATAGTTATGTTTTTTATAGAAACCAAATTTCTACCCATGGATCCAAAATTATCTATTTCTACCATCATTCGCTCTTGTTTGACCACTCAAATCAACTAAAATTTAAAGAACCTATACTACTATGGATCTTGATTCCATGAAGAATCAAATTTATCAGGTATCTAACCTTAATCCAAATTTAAATTGTCAATCCATTTAGATATTTTGAAACAACAACAAATCTGGGGGATCGATCATCCTCAAACCCTCCACTACAATGTCAAACCATAACCCCATGGGATAATAGTGAAGAAAAGAAAGTATGATTGTGAAAAAGTATAATAATGTGGTGAATACATCATTGGATGATGAAATCATGGACAATGATTATAAGCTGGGGAAAATATGTGTAAAGAATCAAACATTGAAAAAAAATTCTAAATTGTCTCTTGCAAATAATGATAGTCGATGAAAAATGAAATCACAAAAAAAATTAAATAATAGTCTTAATTCAAAAGGGAGGAAATCAAAAATAACTATTCCTAACTTAATTAAGGATAAATCATTGGCTAATAGTTAATTTTATTGTGATAAATAATATCCATTGCATTCGCATCCTGTCTTTAAATCCACCTCAATCTGATCTTCGATCAACATATTTGGGTTTGTTAATTCTAATGAAAAATGTTATTCCCCTCAAACCCTCTCAGGGATTTGTGGAACCCCTAAATATTATCTATAATAGGTTATTTATAGAGGGAGGATTTGGTTAGATTATTTAATTAAAATAAATAAATAAAATAAATTATTGATTTTATTAAACACAACTTCCTATAAGTGCCTTCATTGAAACAACTACGGCTGACCAACCATAGGTCACACCTAGGGTAAACCCTACGTTATAGAATCAAACATGGTCTTTAATTTAAAATCTAAGGTCCAAGAAAAGGGAAACCTATTAATATGAAACATAAAGTATGAACACGTATTAATACAAATTAATACTTTAAATTTATTAATTTTGGGGTCTCAAGACACCAAAACACAACACTAACTCTACCAAAAAACCACATATATAAATATAAATATTGAAGGAATTAATCTAGAAAAACCTAAGTCATTACAATTCATGAGTGGTTTTATGGTCTAGATTTTCTTATAATGAGTTTTTACTTTACAAAGCGATCAATATTTATTTCTAAGAATCCATTTACCTACCTAATGTGGAATACAAGTTATTATATCCTAAAATTATATGTGTGTTCTATAGAACTATTTGATATGGTGAAATATATCCCAGGAAAGGAATTTTATTTTCTCATTTCGAAAAATAGTTTAGTATTTCTTTAAGAACGTTTGATGAGTTTTTAGATTTACAACTAGATGGAGAATCTATTTTTGTGACTCATAAATTACTATAATTTTTTTGTTCATTTTCAATGGTAAAGAGGAAGTTTTTTTTCTAAAAAGGATGATGTTCATAACAAAAAAATTTTTACTTGAAGATAATATTTTTTTTCCAATGGGTCTAATATATATTATTCCTAATAAAATGGGATAAGGACAACATAAAAATTGAAGATGACTATATTTTATATTCCCTAGTGAATATATAGAGGGTTAATATCATGAAGGTCATATGGACCTACATTGAAGAAATCTGTTCCATAATTTTTATGTTTAAGATTTTGTTATATCCCTAGATGTTAAACTAGATTATCATGAATATTTTGTATGTTTAATGTATTAATAATGGATTTAATATTAAGAGGGTGAAGTAAACCCTAATAAATTCTAAAACCATATTTATAATGTAATTGGATTATGATTCTATTGAAAACATTTCATTGAAAAATATTAAATTTTAGATTCAATGGGAGTTTATAAATCTATTAAGAAGAAGAATGTTCCAAAAATTAAAGAATTAATAGTTTATTTAGCTATAAGATCACCCCAAAATAAGAATAATAAGATTTTATTAGGTGGGGTTTAAAAGATAAGTATAAATTTAGGAGATACATTTTATAATTTTTTTGAATGATACTGTGTTTTTGGGAAGGAGAAATTCATGGATATTAAAAATAAGAAGGTAGAAAGAAATTTTGATAAAATTTAAATATGTTTAGAAGAGGTAAAAGAAAAATGTTTAAAAGAATATATTACTCACAAGTAGTATGTGGAGATTTTGAAAATAAATATTCTTATAAGTTGAAATAGTATCAAATTTCTAGATCTAATATATATTCTATTTATATTATAGAATGAATTATCAAAGAGCAGGATATCAATATAAAACATGAATTTATTAGAAAATGGAAATAGATAGTGATTGGAGAACCAAGAAAATATTTATTTTATTTCTATACTCACCATGAAGTAGGAGAATATTTTGATATAGTTCAATATTTCTTTTCACTAGAAGTTCATGTTCAAAATATATTAGAAGCTCCAACAACTACTACTGAGGATGTTGTAGTAGTAAGAGTTCATATTCAGATGAATGAAATTGAAAAACATACTTAACCAACGGATTTTTATGTTAAAACTTTTTTTTGCAATGAATTAATCACCATTTTTGAGTATTTTAATATATATAAGATAATTGAAAGAACATTATAGTTCAATTTATTCATAGAGTTCTGAAAAAAATAAAAAAAGGGATTAGTGGATGAAAGTGATTGAAATTAAATTAATTTTGAAAAAATTAATGAAACTATAATGTCATTGATATAGCTTTTGGAAAAGGTAATATTATAAAAATTTATATAGAAGGACTAATAAGAAATAAATAATGATTTGGTAGTTCATTAGAATATACTAAAATGTCCAGATCTCCAAGAATTGACCAGAAATTATATTTTCAAAAATATATTGATTATGAAACATGATAGTCTGTCTAAAATTATTTTAAAATTAAATTCTAGACTTAATGTGATAGAAGAGTATATGATTAATTTTCAAACGACGAAATAGAAAAATTATTCGATATAATTAGTTACCGAAGTAAAAGATGTATAATAAATCTTATGTAAGAATGAAAATTTCATTCTTAAAAGATGAACAAATTTTATAACTATTTTAAATCATGGGATAAAGATAAAAATATCATTAATGATAAAAAAATTTCTTTACAAAATTTCTTGTAACAAATACATAAAAAGTTAGAAAAAATTGAATTTTTTTTTCTGATATTAGTATGAAAAGATCGATCAATAGTTTAACTTGATCAAATAATTAAAGAATATAGTTATTCCCCATAAGGAAATGATGAAAGAAAGGAAATAAATGATTTAATATCAGGATGTGTAGTGTTTGTATGAATAAGAAAAATATCAATAATCATAACCGTTTGATCAGAATGAATCAATGAATGATCTTATTTTTTTATTTTTTTAAAATTTACAATGAATGTAATCATTGATGTTCAATTGATGTTATATTCCCAAAGATAACTATGAATATTTTTTTAAAGGGGAGAACATTCTTATTTTTCCTAGTTGAGTGCATGAATTATTTTTCTTCATAATGATTTTTTTATTTAATGAATGAAGTTTTTTATATTTTCTTTTCATGTGAATAATATTATTTATCTAGATGGAAAATGATGGTTTTTTTGCTTCTAATTTCTTAAAAAATCATTGAAATATTATGGGGTAAGTTATCTAAATAATTAATTTACTGTCATGATTTATTTTTGAATATATCAATGAGGAAGAATGTAAGGAAATGATATTTTTATTATTCCATATATAGAGGATTTTAATAAAGGGGTGAAATTGTCATTATAAATAAATTTATTTTAGTGAAACTATAAAATTTATGATACAAATTATATTTAAATGAATGTTTAGTTCCTCATATGTTTTAGTATTTTCAAAAAAGGTGAAGTTATTTAGGTTAAATAACTCTCTCATGTAGTTGTTTTGAAAATATGAATACACTTTACATTGAAGAAAATTTAACCTAGAGTTTTTTTTACTTTACTACATAATGAAGGATGAAAATATTATAACCTAAACATTAGAGAATCAAGGATGTGATTAAGTGTGTAAAAATATAAAAAATTGATAGTTCATGATAGATATAATTTAATAGATTTAGGAGAACTGTAGTGACATATAATGATTTCATTGAAAGATTTTGTGTGATGCGGAATATATAATAAGGTGAAGTAGCTTCTTCTGATTCCTCTGTAAATAAACTTGTTGTTTGAAAAATATAACCATTTGAGGTCCGTATATAAATAGAGTTTTTTCTTTATAAAAATGAGTAATGTTATGTTAAGAGATACCATTGAAATATTACAATCACTTTATGTATAAAATAGATTATTTACATGAATCCTTTAAGTTGTTCTATGATTTTAGATTTTTTCTATTAAGATATCAGTCTAAATTTTTATTTCATTGTAAAGATATTATTTTTTCCCAATAGTAATATTTGGGTTTATGAACACAGTTTCTAGGATATCACTATTTGTGAAAGAATACTACTCCCAATCTATTTTGATCAAGAGATTATAGTTATGAAGGCTGA
This sequence comes from Viscum album, assembly GCA_963277665.1. Taxonomy (NCBI): domain Eukaryota; kingdom Viridiplantae; phylum Streptophyta; class Magnoliopsida; order Santalales; family Viscaceae; genus Viscum; species Viscum album. Next base: position 1,715,513,367 of record OY728157.1, read on the forward strand.
GTTTCTACTTATTAGTGTGATCAAGGGCTTCCAGTGAGGAATTAAGAGTTGTTACTAATCAGTGTGATCGAGGGATTCCATGTGTGGAAGACAATGTAAATTCTGAAGGGTACACAACCATGAAATTAATTGGCTTAAAATACAATATACCATCAAATAGGTTTAACGTCGATGAAATTATGAATTAGAAGTAGTATACCTTAAACTAGGTTTATCAATCCTTTTTTTTCTTAGGATTAAAAGTATGGTTTGAATGATATCTATTAAAGTATTATTTGGTTTGTTAACCAGTACTCCATGTTTGTTTTTAATTTTTATATGATTACTTTTTTATGTTATTTATATTATTCTCATATCAATCTCTCTGATATATTTATTCTAATGTAATATGGTTGATAAAAAATTCATAAATCTAACATGTTTACACTTGAGGTGCATGAAACCTTATGAGTTGTTATTAAACTAAATTCACCCGTTTTGTACTTTACTAACCTTGTTTATCTAAGAAAACAATATTCTAAGTCTTCTTCAGATATTTAGGGTATATAAAAAAATATATCAATATATAATTCGATTTCTTACCATACATAGTATAACATGATGTGTTTTTTTAAATGAAACACTGTTTTAAATATCATAGAAGATACGCCACACCGAAATTAAAAAAATAAATAAATATTATTGTTATCACATTGACATTGGAATTGTAGAATCAATGAGATTAACTAAATTATGAATATATAGTTTCCACATGTTTTTGAAATGAATTTAATGATTATCAATTAATTATAAATGAAAATAAAAACCAATTGAATATAAGGGAAGTGTTTTTATAAAGAACTATTTTTATTCACACAATAGAATTATATCTTAATAAATTAAATTAATGAATATTAGTGAAATGTTATAATAAAATTTATATGTTATATATATAATAATTTTATTAAATTCATCGAACAAGATTTATAGGCTTAATATAATAATATATAGAATATTAAACATAAAAAAATATATTTTTCTAGAAGGTAATTGTTCCCCCTTTAAACGTCTCACTAATTTTAAATATAAATTTTCAAAATTCTATAATATTTATTTGAAAAAATAAACTTAATTTTTTAAATTGGAATATAAAAATTATCTTAGGGTAAAATTTTGATATTTTTTAAAGAAGTTTGATTTTTTGATGAATACTGAAAAATATTGAATTTTAATTGATAATTTCTTTTTTTTTTCTAATTTATTTATATCGTTAAATTATATTATAAATTGGTTTTAGGGTTTATTTAGTTAAATTATACATAAATAAATCCATTTTATCTCATTCAAATTGATTTTACATAGATATTGTATATGAAAACATTTCAATCTTTTGAACCTTTCGAGTTTAAAAAACCATTTTCCCATTGCATATATGGGATTAATTTTAAATCTAATATTGAAAATTATGTGAATTTAATTGGGTAAATTGGATTTCATATTTTTAATTATAATTTATAAATTAGGTTAAATGTAATTTTAATTTTTGTGTCATATAAAAGTTACCGTGTTTAAAAAATATTTACCATAGTACGTGTAAAATAATGAAATATGTTAATATTAAGAGATAAAAGCTTAAAATACCCAAAAACTACAAATTTTATTGGGGTTTTGAGGTTTTTATCAAAACTAAATGTAACATAAAACATTAATTATCATCCAAATTCATAGAAACTAATTCCACCTCAATATGGTTGTCTTTAAATATAAAATAATCATTATTTAATCATTTAAAACCACTCCACCTCAAGTATAAATACCACTGACCAGCACTCAATTTCTCCTCATTAGAATTTACGCTCATAGAATATATGGAAAACAATATCCTCCTCCCTATACCTATATAAAAGTGCTTTTAGTCTCACCAAATGACCAATTCCAAGATCCTCAAGGGGTCATTTAAGGATTTGAGATTCTAGTGGTAACTTTCTCAAAGCACCTCACTTATTTTCTTTTCTTCTTATATATTTCTCCTCAAATAATTCATTAATCAAGACATTATAACTCCAAAATCATTTATAAACTATATTTATATGTTTAAAATTGAATGTATCATATCTATTCCATTTATCATCTCCTCATATTCATAGAAATTAAACCATTTTCCAAATTATGTCAGTTAGCTCTCTCTATGAATAATTTTTTTTGTTTTCTATTATCTTGTTCATGGATAGTCAGGAAAGTATCATTATATTTAAATAATACACCAATAAGTATATTATAAAATATTTAATTTTCTAAAACTAATATATACTCATAATATTATATAAAACTAAACTAGTTTGTTGTGTTCTGAAAAACCACCATTTATCACTTATATTTTGTCAAATGAATAATCCTCATACGAGATATTAAAATGATATATGGGAAAATTAATACCTATATAATATCATTAATACTATTTTATTCTACATATACATTAATAATATAGTTTTAAAAGAATATCCATATTATTACAAAGGTGAACTGACCATGAAAACAAGAAATGAAAGAACCCCAAATAATGAAAATAATGAAATATTATTAATGAAAAACTAGTAACATGAAAGTAAAATGTATTATAAGGTATTATAAATATGAATATAATGATTTAATAAAATAATAACAATATTTATACCATTATTCATGATATTTTAACAAGTTTAAAGGAAGCCTAATGCAATGTAAGGTATTTCCTAACACAATTTCAATTCATTGGGTTCGAATAATACTTCTAGATTCCGTCATTCTAATATTATTTGTGGAATGAATTTTGAATATATTATGTTTCATTTCCAATTTTTATGTGTATTTATAGTGAATACTCAAATTATATTCATTTGATTAATTCTCGCTTCCACAATATCATATTTATAAGGGTCTTTATTTTAAAAATTATCCTTTTACAGTTACCCATGAAACTCTCTTTTATTGCATGTATATGTTTTATAAAATTATATAAATTGTTTAATATTTTTTATGGGATTTTAATGTCATTTTTACTCATGTTTTGATTTTTACAATTTTTATGAAATTATTATTTTTTTAATTTTCTAAAAGTGGTTACAAAAAAATAAAGAAAGAATGTTTTTTAACATATAATACATGAGTTGATTTTCCAACAATCACGATTCTTTAATCATTTTATGCTTATTTTATAATTTTTAATGGTAATTTTAAAAGAAAATTATTTCTTTATGATATGCAACATTTTTTGATTTTAAAAGTAATTTTGAAAAAGGAAAGTGTATTTTTCGATCCAAAATTGATTTTCTTATGATTTTAAAAGAGATATGTAAATTCTTTATGATGAAAAATTCAAATAATAAAAAAATTATTCATTATATGGTAGATGATAATTAAAAATTGGGTGGCCCTGATAGAACAGGAAAATTTTGTTACAACTTAACATGTGGTGGACTAGATAGGCATTGAGAATTCCCATTATATCTTAACATGGGGTTCCCAGATAGCATTGGTAAATACAATTAATCTTAACATAGTGTGGCGCAAATAGAACTGGGAAATCAAATTACTGCTTAATATGGGGTGAACCATATAACAAATAATAATCCCATAATATATTTTGTATGTGTGATATGTAAAATGTTGTCCCATGTTTCATAATAATATTTTAGAATTTTTACTAATGAGTTTTTATGAAAATTTAATGATATTAAAAAGGAAAAATATATTTTTTTAAAATATGATTCATTTTTCAGAATAAAAGGTATGATTTTATGAAATATTTTTATATATTATCATTTGGCTAATGTTTTCCCTTTCTTTATATACCTTAATTATATTTTTATTCGCATCCCACATTTTTAATTATTTTTCATAGGGTAAAGGATGACTATGGTTGAGTATGAGGACTCAATTAGAATTTTGAAGATGAGTTATGTAAGGAAAACAAGTATTCTTTTAAAAGGGTTTCCCATGGTGGAAAAAAGACACTATGTATAAGTTTCCACTTGTAATGTATGGGTTTAATTTGTAAGAGTATGTCCTAATTCTAAATAACCCTTAACCAAAAATATATTTTTTGAAATGAAAGTGATTTTTAGATTTAAAATAACTAGAATTTGTATTATTTATGGATAGGACCATACAGTTGGTATCATAGGATTGTGTAGAATACATTGGAGATTTGGATGTTCCCTTGTATATTTTTATTAAGAGATATATACATCATCATAGGTTTACATGTTTAAGGATAACTAAAATTTCTAATTCTTAGACACCATATTAGTGGTTTATAGTGATGTATTTCGAGGATATTAATGATATTTTTAGTGATTGGATTTATAAAAGTAATCAATTTTGCTATAAAGGCTTTCCGTGTGAAACTATTATTGAGTTTCAATGGGTTTCATCTTTAAAATTACTATTTCCATTTCCACATGTAATAATTCACTTCATTTATTAATGATGTTATTTTCTATAGATCAAGGATAATTTATCAAGATGGAAGGAAAATGATACTTCAAAACTATCTTATCACTTTCGGATGATTATATTATAATTATTATTACAAAATCTTGTTCAAATGATTTTTAAATCTTTCTATGTATTCAAATCACCTATGAGAAACTAATTTACTTATCGAAATCCTTTTTCCTGAAATGTATTATGGGTCATGGTAAATTTTTTATTTTATATCAAAATTTCATCTTTACCAACTCCCTCAAAAAATGAAATTCCAAAAAGGACAAGAATATTTACTGTCTAGAAGTTGGGAATCTTGTCATAAGATAAAGTGGATATCAGAAAAATACTAATGTATGGATTTAAGGTATTATGTTTTTATATTCAAATTATGCATCATTTTCAAGTTGAACGTGATGAATTATATTGATATAATTCTCAACTTTGATTATAGGAATGGATAATTAACGAATAAGATGAAGAAACATGGTTAATGGTTTAAGAAGGCAAGAAAATGAAGGATGTGTTTATATATTTTTTTTCTAATTTATGACACAATGGTATTTTATAAATATTATAGGAATCATGGAATGCCTATGGATATTTCGATATTTGGTTTTTCTTTTATAAATTTTGAAACATATGATAGATGGAATCGATTCATTTGATAATTGGGGAAAAGTTTATACAGTTTAGAAGATAATTATTGAGTTTTTATAAAAGTTTATGGACATGTATCCCTTATGTTCCGAATATTATGAAGGTTATTTGAGGAAAAATTCCTTCAATTTTTTGGAAATATGCTTAAAGGTATAAGTTGTCATTTTGGTTTATATGATATTTGATTTTGAGGGAATTATGGGTTTTTTGGGTTGAAAAATAAAAGGTGTGAGATAACCTTAGTGAAAAAAAATTCTTTATTGATGATTGTATTAAAGATAATTTTGATGATATTTTTGACATCTCTATAATTTTATAAGGATTATATTAATATAGTTTTAGAAAAGGAAAATGTAGAAGGTGGGTGATAACCCATCACATATGGCAAGGATGTGGGGATTAAACCCACAACCGAAGGGTGAAAAGGGTGTATCACCTAACGTTGGACTTTGATATTTCATGGTCGGTATGGAATTTATTTTATTAAAATATTCGATTGATAAAGGTTAAATTTATTTTTTGATCAAATGTTTTATCAAATCGATAACAATGTTTTTGGAAATTGATTTGGGTATTAAGTGATTAATGTTATTTCGGAAGATGTTCAATATTTTTGGAGTCTTATATGATTTATGTAAACATAAGGTTACACTTCTTTTTTTAGGAATAAAGGTTGAATTATATTTTGGAAAAAATATTGGATCATAATGTGGTTCCATGATGAGTTATGTGATTTGTAGAAATTATTACCTTATCTTGAAGGTTATGTGATTTGGGAAATTAAATTTTTGAAATGATATTTAAAGAGTGATTAATTTTATTTGATGATAAATATTAAAATTATCTTAGAAGAGTATGTAATTATTTATTTCTTATTTTTGTGTTTAAAACGAAAGATGTAATATTTTTTATGATGATTAAGGATACTTATTTTATGAATAATATATTTTTAAATTTGTGTATTACCATTGAAAATTGGAGATTAATGTAGTTTTTGTTCATAAAAAGGTTAATTAATTTTGGAAGATTATATATTTTACAAACAATTTTTGTTTTAATTAATCCTTAATATATGAGGAATAAGTTGTTATAATTTTGTCAATTTCTTTTGATCAATAGATTCTTATGCTTCAGGTATGAAAGTTAATCTTGAATAATCATCATTTTGAGAAAAGATTATATTGTGGTGAAAATTGATTAATGGAATAAATTATATATTTCAAGTAAGAATTTTTCTTTATCTTTTTAGTCTAGGTTGTAAAAAATTCTTCAATTTTAGGAAAAGTATTCTGAAAAAATGTTATCCATCTAATTTTTATATAGATACATTAATGGCATTTAAACCCATCACATATTTGTGGTTTGGATGGGGGGGGGGGTAGAATTCTCATTAACATGTAATATATCACTCTCTATTAGTACTTGAACATTATCTTTTCTCTTCCTTGTCTATGTTTTCCTACATTAAAACCTAGTATGTTTCATCTTAGGTGACCTTTATAATTGTTTTTCTCACTTTTCAAAAGGAAGTTATATTTTTTGTTTTTATATTCATGGATTGTATAAAAGGTATTTTAAAAAGTAAAAAACCTTGTTTTTGATCCATAGTTCAAATTATGAGGAAGAAATTTATTAAAGGAGGGAGAATGTAACATCCTGGTATTTTAAAAAATGAACATTATGTTCAATATCATATAAGATATGCCACATCATACTTAAAAAAATGTCATAATATTATAGTTACCACCTAGACATTGGAATGGTTGGAATGAATGATATTAAATAAATTATGAAAATATAGCATAATTTTTTTTAAAAAATAATTGGCGACTGATTAATTAAAATTTAGAATAAAAACCAATTGAATATAAAGGATGTGATTTTGTAAAAAATTATTTTTATTCCCATAATGTAAATCTATATTAATAAATTAAATAAATTACTATTATTGAATGATATTAATGAAATTTATATATTATATATTCAATAATTTTTTTAAATTAATCCAATAAGTCTTATAGTCTTAATATAAGAATAAATTTAATTTAAAAAATAAAAAACTATACTTTTTTAAAAGCCAATATTGCTTCCATTTAACTATGCAAAAATTTAAAAACAATATTTTGAAAATTAAATAAATATTATTTGAAAAAATAAATTTTATTTTATAAATAGGAATATCAAAATTATTTTCGGTTGAAATTATTATATTTTTCTAATAACTTTCATTTTTAATGAATAGTGAAAATACTGAATTTTAATTTAAAACTATGTTTTTTATAAATTATTTATATATTTTAAATATAAATTAAATGGGTTTTAAAGTTATTTTTTTTCAATTATACATCAATAAATCCAATTTAGGTCTTTCTAATCAATTTATCAATGAAATTGCATATGAAATATTTTTAAACTTTTCACTTTTTTACTATAAAAACCTATCTTCCCATTGCCTCTTTAGGATTCATTTTGAATATAATATTAAAAATTTTGTGAATTGAATTTGGTATAATTAATTAAATATTTTGAATTAGATGGAACAAAATAGGGGTTATTGTCATTTTAATTTTTTATTTATAAGAATGTTACCATGGTAAAAGAAACTATTTTTCCACGGTTTAGGTAAAATAATAAAAAAGGTTAATGTTAAAAGCTAAAATATTTGAATAACTAAAAAATAAAAATTTTAAGGGGGGTTTTTGAGTATTTACTGACCCTAAAAATACATTACAACATTAGTTATCAGAAATATTATGGTAAACTTATTCCCCTACAATGTGGTTGGCTTTAAATTTAAAATAATCAATATTTAATCACTTAAAACCACCACTACCCAAGTATAAATACCACTCCTAATCCCTAAATTAATCCAAAAAGAATTAAAGATCCTAAAATATATTACAATACCTCTCTTACTGACTCTCCCCATGTTCATGTACTTCTAGTCTCAAAAAGACAAAATCCATGAACCTTATGGGGTCCTTCAATAAGGTGATATTCAAGAGGTAATTTTCTCAAAGAACCTGGGTTCTTTTATTTTCTTCTTTTATTTTATCCTCACCTTCTTCATCCATCACAGAATTATAATTGAAGAAATATTTTTAGTTTTATGTTTAAAATTTAATATCTCATATCCATTTCATTTCTCATCTTCTATTATTCAAATATATTAAACCATTGTCCAAATTATGGCGGTTAACTGTCTTTATGAATAATGATTTTTCATTTTCCATTACCACCTTCATGGCTGGTCATAAAAGTATCATAATAGTTAAATTAAATTTTATGAATTATGTTATACCCTAATTCTTGTTCTTTAACTATTATATAATCATAATATTAAGTATAAAACGAAACTTGTTCTTGGTGTTTGGCAAAACCACGGAAAATAAACTACAAATTTATCTTTAATATTTTATCTAATGACTCATAGTGAAACAATAAATAAAAATGATATAATGTATACTTAATAATTATCAAATTTTATTAATTCTATTTCATTCCACTTTGATAGTTGTATTCCCATTTTATAAGAAAAACCATAATATTACACAAGTGAACCGACCATGAAACCATGAAACAAAACCACACAAAATAGATAATATAATGAAATATTATTAATTAAAATGTAGTAATATGTTATAAAAAGGTATTATAGGGTATTATAAATATGAATATAGTTATATAAATAATAATATCATTATTTAAACCATTATATATGATATTTTAAAATGTTTGAAGGAATTCGAACATCGGGTAAGGGATTTCTTAACCCAATTTCCATTCATTGGGTTAAAATTATACTTCTTGATTATATCATTCTATGATTATATGTGAAATTAATTTTTAATATCTTATGTTTTATTTTCAATTGTTTTATGTAGTTTTATATTGGATATATGTTAGAACCCGTGTTTTTTCAGACTATCATTTTGAGCAGAGATTTGAATTTTTATTGTTGGATTCTCATGAGGGTAAAAATGATATTTTTTCCATACTATATGATCTAGAATAATTTTTCTAAAAACTCTGATGGTCTAGGAATAGGGTGTTTAACCTAGAAAAAGAGTTTGGGGGAAATCTGAGCTGTTCGAATTTTAGCAGAATATTTAATATTTAATATTATTAAATAATTCATGCAGTTTCATTCGGTGATGGATTTTAAGCGGAGTGTTGGATTTAAATTCCATTTGAACCATTGAGTTTGGAATTGGGAGTTTTTCCTAAGAGAGGAATAAACTCGAGTGAGTCTTTGGGGCTGGCCTGGGCCCCTTTTTTTTCTTTTTCTTTTTCTTTTCTTTTCATCCTTCTATTATTTCCTAATCCTCCTTGTGCACATCTCCTAAACCTCCTCCTTGGATGATTAAATTGTGGAGAAATGGATGATTAGAAAGGGTGAGAGTTCAGAGGCAAGAGGGGTACCAATTCAAAGCTCTCGGCGTGCTGAGTCGGCGTGCGACATCTCTGGATTGTAAAATAAAGCAAAGCTTCAGCAGTTTCCACACGAAGGTAGGGACATTTTTGTTTTCAGCATAAATCCCATTTAAAAATTTTGTTTTATGTTTTTAGGGACTTATTTTTCTTGCTTATGGCCCCTTAATCCATATCTATTCCTTTGGGTGTGAAAATGGGTGTTTCGGGTGTTTGAAGATTTTCTCGTCTGAAAACCAATGTTACATAGCTTGTGTTCCAGGGGAACACACCATATGTTCTTCCTATTCGTGGTAGAAGACGTTTTATTAAGTACACACTATGTACTTGAGTACACTCCATGTAGTGGATGGTAGTGTGACTGGACATGTGAAATAAAACAAGAAATAGTGGTTTTTAAGGAGTACACGCTGTGTACAAGGAGCACATGCCATATAGTGGCACAAGGGCATGTTTTTGAGTGAAAATGCACATGGGGTGATGTTTTATGAACAATACATGCCATGTACAGTAAAGTACTTTCCCTGTACTACTATACAGGTAGACCCCATGTGTTCTGGCCATGTGTTCTAGCCATGTACTTCTCTATCTTAGTGGTTTTGGGGTAACCTACGATCTGGATGTCAGAATTGGGCATGTGAGTAGTCCATTCTGAGTGTTTTCCATGTAGATCGCAATGGTGAAATAATTCTGAAATTTGGAGGTCATGTAAATGGAGTTTTGGGGTTTCTATTTATATGGAGGGGGTCTTCCTCTGGTTATCAGGTTCAGTTGTCACATGATAGTGAGACTTGGTGTTGATAATAGGTCGGGTGTTCAGACAAACATAGTTGAGGAATTTTATCTAAGATGAGATATGAGATATCTCCCCTGAAATATGATTTTGAGTACATTTCCCTTGTGGGATGTACCCTTTTGGACTACGAGGTTATGATACAATATGTTTACAAGGATCCCCCGAGGGAGACCATTACTTGTGTGCTGGCATAGGGATTCCCTTGTAGGATCTCTCTCCTATTTTATTTTGAGAAGATACCTATTGATGGATTTATTTATTTTTCTTCATTCTAGGATCCTATTTAGCATTAATCCCTTACTCTCTACTAAGGATCCCATGTAGGATTCCTTCATTGTGTTTACCTGGAGGATCCCTAGTAAGATGCCTACGCATTGTTTGACAAGATGGACCCAGAAGGTGCCCGTTGTTTGACCAAACCTAATTTGTTACATTGATTTTGGAGAGATATAGTTTTTTGGTGTCACCTAAAACCCATGCCAAACTGGTAAGCCCATGGAGTTGATGCTGTAGTTTTGGGTTGGGTGTTCTAGCCACCCTTACACATTTGTTTTATCTGACTTGGTTTTGATGATGTTGTAGTGGTCATCAGAGGTGAATTCTGGTTGGTGGTTGTTAAGACTGATGCGAGGCATCTTTCTTTTTTTTGTAATGCACAAATGTTTTTCATAGGATCTGTAGTGGTTATAGGGATGATCAGACGTGCTTACCTAAGATCGGGCTTCTAAGCCATGTTATTTCTCATATTTTTTGTATACCAAGAGGTACTACCTAGGATATGGCTGTTGGTCTTGAATGTGTACATGTATTTATAGTGATGGATATGTTATTGGGATGACCACAGATAATCCCTAGTATTTGTATTTTGAGCCTTTCTTGATTGTTTCCATAGGGCAGTGAGATCCTTGGACCAGGAAGACTATGGGAGAATCTAGAGTACCTACAGAGGACCGTGAGAGACATGGTGTAGTTGAATAACCAGAGGGGTTCAGACCAAGAGAGCTACCTAGGAGATCATATACAATGTTGGAACAAGGGGTATTTACTATGAGAGCTACCTAGAGGACATTTATAATTTATATAATGCTATGTTAGACCCAGTGGGTATTGACTACGAGAGATACCTGGAGGTCGTTATGTTTTACTTGGTACTATATTGGACCCAGGCTGTATTGACAATGAGAGATACCCGGAGGTCATTACTAATTATTCATGTGCTATGTTAGACCCGAGGGGTTTAGACCGTGATTACATCCCGGGTGGTGATGAGTGGTGGGGATGATTACACTATCCTCGTCCTATGATTGGATTGTTTACGCTCTTTGAGTTTTTTCAGGACTGATCGTTGGTATACTGTATCCTACTACATAGGATTGAACGTCGGTATACAGTATCCTTATTTATATGGTTCAATATCATTATATAGAAATCTAGTTGTTATTGGAGGTGAGTACGGGTGAACCAAGGTGTAGGATCAGTTTCATCTTGTGGTGACGTAGCTTGCTCAGATATATAATTCTGGAATTGGATGAAGCATGTAAAATTCAATGGGATTACGGACCTAGAGATTAACTTAATGATACATGGATTGAGTGGCACGTCATCTAGCTCAATTTATTTTCCTAGTATGTCTAGGAGATCGGGCTTATAGACCCATGGATCGACTGGTGATTGGGTTTCTTGTATTTTGACTCATGTACTCATGAATATTCATATTTATGTATATGTGTATAGGTATGGGACTATACATGTATACATGTATAGAAATAAACATCCATGGTGGAAGTTTCCCAACTAACAGGGATTACAGACCCTGAGATAGACTGTGGTTTCATGTTTGGATTACCTAATTTTGTTGTGTTCTAGCTAGGCGGAGCATGTTGCTGTTGTATACACATTTAACAGCCCAATTATAGGTTTCATGTTGGGGTAACCTTCTGAGATTATTTCTCACCCCTGCACGTGCACATCGGTGTACGTGTAGACCTTATGTCTACTTTTTTAGGTTGATCCTGAGTTGCATGGTGGATAGGGAAGAGGCCCTATGTTGCATGATCGAGCAGAGCTTCTCGAGTGGTTCTACTGATCGGGATATTCCATTTCGACAGGGTTTGGAGATTGTGTATGTGGTTTGGATCGAAGTTAATAGTTGAACCCTGTAATTTTACTTTCAGTTTCTTTTGAACTTGTATCTGTATGGTTGGCCCAGTGGGTGACCAATGTTATATAGTATTACATATATGTTTAGGATTTTATATAATTTCAGTATTACAACTTGTTTTATTTTAGTTGTTTATTACTTCTGAACTCTGTTTACTTTTCTCAATGTATGATATATAGTTATTTCTATTGTTTTCATACTCTATTATGAGGGTATAATATCCCCACAATCACACTTGAGGACCTCACTGCTAGTCGGCAGCCTCTGGCATACGGGGAGGCATGCTTGGGGCCTTGCGGTGAAGTAGATTGGAGCACCAGTTTTGTGGCTTCTGGGTCAGTACATTACAATACACACATTCTATTAATTTTATTAATTCCTAATTCAATGATATGAAATCCATAAGGTAATTTCTTATAAAAATACCATTTTAAATTTACCCTTAAACTATATGTTTATTTCATTTCCATGTTTTCTAAAATTATTTCCAAAAATGTTTTTACTATTATTCTATGATTGTTTAATGTCATTTCTACATAGGTTTTAATTTTTAGAAAATGTTTTGAAAGTATTCTGTTTGTCATTTTCTAAAAGGGGTTATTTGTGAATTTTCTATCTAAAATATAGTAGGTACATTTTTGTGAACTTATACTGCACGAGAATCTTTTCTCATCATTATTAAGCTTTAATTAATTAATGACTATTTTATAAAATTTCATTGGTATTTTCAATGAAAATGGTTTTTTATGATATACACAATATTAATATTTTAAAAGAAATTTTTAAAATGGAAAAGGTATGTTGATATCCAAAAGTGTTGTTATTTTGAGTTTGAAATAGTTTATGAAATTATTTATGAAAAGAAACGAAAATCCTAATTATTTTTATTCATTATATGGTAATTTTTCATTCAACAAGCGGTGGACCATATAGAATCAGTAAATACCAATACATCTTAACATGGGGTGGCCTAGATAGCATATGGAATTCCTGTTATAGAATAACATGGGGTATCCTAGATAACACTGGGAATTTCCATCACAACCTAACATGGGGTGGCCCATATAGCTCTAGGTAAACTTGTTACATCATAACATGGGGTGTCCTAGATAACATTGGGTAAGACAGAAATAGATTTTGTATGTGTGGGATGTTGAATGATATACAAAGTTACCTATAAATATTTTAAATACTTGATAATTTGTTTTCATGAAAATTGATTGATTTTCAAAAGTTTAGATATTTATCTTTTTGAAAATTCAATTCCTTTTTATGAACAAAAGGTATGTTTTTATGATTTGTATGTATTTTCAATAGACTAATATTTTCCCATTCATTATGTTCCATACTAATTTTTTATTCTGATCCCATGTTTTTAAAAGTTTTCATAGTGTTAAGGATGAGTAGGGACAAGGATGAGGATGATATGAGAATTGTGAAGAGATTTCATGTAGAGAAAATGTGTTTCATTTTAAAATGTGCTCTTTTAGTGGAAAATGCATATTGAGTAAAATTTTCCACCAGTAATGATTAGTTTTACTTTGTAAGAGTATTGATAATTATCCAAAACTCTAAACCTAATATATATTTGGGAAATGAATGTGATTTATATATTCAAAATAACAGGAATATGTATTGTTTATAGTCAAATCCTTATACATACATCCTAAATAATCACTAGGTTTTAATATCTAAGACTCCGTGACTCCACTCACCATGTATACCAAATTTATCCTCAATGTTATATACAAATTAATGATAATAATCATGGTCTTACATCAATTTTATTGATATAATTTATCTCTCCAATTTAAAAGACAATGTTCCACATATTTTTTGATTTCCTCAATTTATTTTCCTTTGAAAATAAACTCAAAGGGAAACATCATGTCAAACAAAAGTAGAGAGATTAATCATGAAATGAATTTTGGAAGATGGGAAAATCTTAATCTCATCAAGATGAGGTATTATTTTGACTACCAAGTTTTAATTGATTCTTTTAAAATAGTAGTGTGACAAATTGTTTTGTGATAATTTATTCGATGTGTGTGTTCATTTCAACATACTAAATCTTGATCACCAATTACTCTGTAACTTCATTGACAATGTTATACTAAATTTGAATGTGTTTTTATGAGATTATTTTTTTTGTATTTTTTATCAATTCATTGGAACTAAAAAAATACCAAAAATTGAATACCATATGGATTTCTCTCACACACCATGCTCTAGTTTCCCATGGTGGTAAAATTCATTCCCTTATAATCTCTTTTCCCATACATTACTATTCCTATAATCTCCCATGCCTCTGGTGATAGTGATTCATATTATTTCTTTTGGAATTGATTTTCTAGATCATCACTAATGTTTATGGAACATTTCTAGTTCTTTAAGTGTTATTGTTGGAAGAGGAGTATTGGTGTTAAGGTGGAAATTCGGATGCAAGTGTTAACATGAGGTGTTTGAATTTAGAAACATAGTGGGGTTGGTATATGTTTTAATGGAAATATTTTTTGTGATTTTTATTGTGAAAAAACAAAATAATGTTGAAGAAGATAATAAATTATGAATATTTACATGTGAATGAAGTTCAGCTTCCAAAGGGGGTTGATCCACTCCCACTTGTTGGCATATATTTCATGGTTGAAATTTACCATGATGATTTCAGAAATATTTTAGGAGTGCCATACACAAATATTTGATAGTCCCACAATGATGATGTTGGGAGAATATAATTGGAGAAGTTTACATTTAAGAGATCAAATGGACCATCTCATAATCCCTTTATTTATCGATAAAAATCGATTTTAATCACAAAAATTTGATCCCACCATTTCGATTAAAATATTCATTGTTTTAATATTTTGTTAATATTTTTTAATTAAACCTTAATTAATAATGAATTATATTGATACCATGTATTTTGGGTTATAATTGACAATATCAATAATCATATTTGTAAATTATTTACTAATTAAACACTTTTATTAGGATCAACTTAAATAAAGTATTATATTTACATTAAAAAAATAGTTTATTCTATTTGTTTTAACCTCATATATTTTTTAGTTGTGTGAATGATATCTCTAAGAAGATATTTTTTAAATGGATCAACATGTTTTTACATGATCACAAATAGACACATGTTATGGTAAAATCTTGTATTAATTGACTCGCATAATCATGTCTCAAACTTATATATATAGACATTAAATAGTACAAGAAACTATATTAGTTTGAAAAATTGTATTCACTATCACAATTGAGAGATATATGAGACATTATACTAGGAAATAATCTAATATCAAATTTTTTTTCATAATCCATTCATCTTCCTTTCCACATGCCGCTAATGTGATAAACTTTGACTACTTGGTCAATTGTGAAATACATGTATGTTTCTTTATCACTGAAGGAATAAAACTACCTAAAAGAGAAAAAAACATCCATCTATGAATTTACTATCCCCAATATTGAAAATCTTACCCACATTAGTGTATCCTAATAATATATCTAGAAAATAATTGTAGTTTAAAATTAAATCTTTGTTCATTCTTTGGTATCAAAATATTCATGTTATATATTTCTAATTATCCAAAAAAGGATTAATAGTATATCTTCTCATTTTACATATCATAAAATCAAAATTAGGTCTTCTGAAATGTAATTTATATACTAAATAACCAAATAAACAAGCATACTCAAGATGTTAAATGGATCTTCCCATATTTTTAAAAATATTAACTCCATAATAAAATAGATTATATCATCCATGAAACCAAGATGATCAAATTTATTTTAATTTTTTTTGTATTTAATGAGAATGACTTAAAGAATAACCCCCAATATGTTTTCTAAAATTAATAACTATAATCATATCAACTATTCCAATATCCATAATTATTGACATAGAGGATAAATAATTATTTGTTTCATTTATACCAATCATATTTGTTCCAAACAATTAACATACCATCTAAAGATAGACACAAAATAACTCCCTATTATTTTGTAAACATTTAATAACCACATTCATCAAAAATTTTATGAGTAAATAAATTAGATATAATAATGGAATAAAATGTATCATGACATTACATTGGACCTTTTTATGTCTATAAATATATTTAACTAGTGTATATACTTTCTTTTCATTACATTGTAAAACAAAAACCTTATGGGTTTTCCATGTAAATATATTTTTTTATGTACGCATTTAAAAAATCAGTGTTATCATAAATTTGATGGACAAACAAATGATTAATTGAATATAGTGAAAAAAATCCTTATCAAAGTAATTCGAGATATGAGAGAATAAGTATCAAAATAATCAATGCTATTTTTGTTTGAAACTCTTAAAACCCGATCTAACATTAAAAGATTGAATTTTAGCATCAGAATCTTAAATCTTTCTGAAAAACCATTTATATACAATTGGTTTTGAGCATAATAGCAAATCCATAATGGCCTAAGTATTATTACCCATAATAGAATCCATTTCATCATTAATTGTTTCTTTAAAAAAATAAATATCTCTAGAAGTCATAGATTCACTATATGTCTTTGGGTGGTCTTATACAATAAATACCAATGGATACTTATTCAGAAGATGATTATTTTGATCTCAATTAACAAGTAAAACTATGTAATTAGGATAAATAAAATAAAAATGTAGATGTTTCTCCTTCCCAAGTGTTGTACTCTATATAGGTTCAACTTTAGAATAATCATTATTCTCTACAATTATATTTGAACTAGATGGATTATAAGAGATAGGGATATGAAAAATAACCTCCTACAAATCATATTTATAAAATTTATTTTTAAATAAATCTATATCTCTTTATTCAGAAATTACATTAGCTTTCGAATCCATAATTATATTTTTTTTTTACTTTTTACATATCTAATAAAAAACTATCAGTTGAACAAATATCATATTAAGTTCATTTAGGATCATGAAGTGTATAATAATCTAAAAATTCATACACTTAAAAATAAAAAATATTAGGTCGTCTATCATTCCATATTTCATAATGGATAACTTAGTTTTCTATGAATCAATCCAATTTTGCATATTAAATGCATCCAATAAATCTTCAACCCATTAATTTAATGGTAACATAGATTTATTAGTTATTCAATTTACTATTTATACTAAATTTTAATATTTTGATTTGAGATAATCAATCTTTTTTAGGAGTTTAAGGCATAGTACATTGATTAATTATACCATTTTATTCAAATAACTCATTAAATTCATTCATAATATATTAACCACCTCTATTTGACCGTAATACTTTGATTCTTTTTTTCAATTGATTTTCAACTTCATATTCATACTTATCAAACATATTAAAGGATTTATCCTTTATTTTAGGAATATATATATATATATATTATATTCAATTATCAACAAAAGTAATAAAATACCTTTTCCCTACATGATAGAATAAACCATTCAAATAAAAAATATCACATTACACTAATTCTAATACAACATATTTCATCTCAAAAAATTGAAATGGTTTTTTTAAATATATTAGATTCTACACATCTTTGAATTTTGTTAAAATCATTTATAATGTTTTTTACATTTAAATTATTTATTCATTTTAATGAATTATAATTAACTTGTTCAAAATGATCATGCCATAAATTAGAGGACTCAATTGAGTAAGAAAAATATTCAAGCATATTTTTAATAGATAACCAATACATTTCATCATATGAGTATCCCTTATAACGACCCATGATTTTATTACATAGATGTTTAATATTTTTAGATGAACGATCTTTCTATTACACAAACACAAACCTAATGACCATAAAATTTTAGTGCCTTTGGAAACTTGGAAACATAAACAACTGTTTCGTAAGTGAATGACATCATCTCCCACTAAATATTTTATTATAAGAAACCTTCTTATAAAAATCATACATAATAAATATAACCATTTCCTAGGGATATAAAACATAATAAAAGGTGAGATCCGATGATTTTCAAGGCTAATGAACGGAGATATGTAAGTATAATATGAATATAAGTGCATTAGAACATGAGAATAATATTTAAAATCCATACCCTACATAACACAGATCATAATGATGAGAAATAGAATAAATATTGGATGTTTATAAGACATTAATAATATGGGAATAAAATAACATTATCTAGGGAAGCATAACATTGGCATAATACATAGATTTTTCGCATAAAAAATAATATAAAGACTTATGTCAATGATACCAACCAAAACATTCATAACATGTAAGGCTTGGGATAACCACTAATGTACCTACATCAGCTTGGAATAACCTCCAATGTATACATTTTCGGGCTTGAGATAACTTCTTGTGTACCCTTTGATCTCAGATAACATTATTCATTACCCAATGTATTCGAGGGAGACATAGGTTCCACCTGTAACATAATAAAAATCATATATATGTGTGCCACAAGATCATAAAACATTCATTATGTCAAAACCCATGAAATAAAATGAGTTTAATAAAGAAAATCACCATATAATAAAATATAAAAACGATATAGGTTTCATAATTATTTCATCATTTCATCATAGAGTAATCCTTAAAAAATAATAAGGATTCATAATAATTCTATGATAGTATAACCCATGGAAGAGAAAAGAGTTTCATAAAAATTTCGTAATAATAAACCATTCAGAGAATGAATAAGACTGGAATACTTAGTTTATAACACCAGTAAAGAGTAGGTAACCTCAATGAATGTCATCTTATATGGATAATTATTTTGAAATAATATTTACATTTTTTTCATGAAAATATTGATTCATCTTTGAAAAAAATCCTTTTAAAACATAAAACCATTTCAAAATCCTTTTCAATTTGAAATAATTTATTTAAAATATAAATATTTCCCAAATAATATAAATTTTATTTTCATTTAAATAAACTTTGAAAACATTTAACCATTGTTTTAAATCTTTGAGCAATCATGGTAGTGGTAAATAATGTTCCTTCCATGCATGTTAAAAGAAAAGTTCTTTTAACAATTTTGGTAAAAGAAAAATAAGAATTGTTGGGAAAACTACATGAAAGATAATTTTAATATTATTTTGTAATATTTTTCAAATGGAAAAAAATTAATTTTATAAATCATTTTATAAATGTAAAAAACGTTTTTAAATACTTTTTTCAGAAAACTTTTTTTGGAACAAAGGGAGGTTTCGACCGAAAAAGAAGGTTTTTATTAAAAAACATAATTTTGATCTATTGAGTAAAATAAGAGAGAAAAATTAAGGGTTATAATTTATTATCTAAAATAAAC
This sequence comes from Viscum album, assembly GCA_963277665.1. Classification (NCBI taxonomy): domain Eukaryota; kingdom Viridiplantae; phylum Streptophyta; class Magnoliopsida; order Santalales; family Viscaceae; genus Viscum; species Viscum album. The sequence continues at coordinate 1,715,533,170 of OY728157.1, forward strand.
AAAGGATAAGTAAATTAATTAGTTTCTCGAGATATGGATCATAATATTTTATCATCATAAACATAGTTATAAGCATTCCTCATAAATGATGATATTGTAACATAAAATCTTTACCACTTTGGTAAATTTAAAATGTAATCCCCATGAAGGAATATCATTGAAAGTAACATAGAATATCATTATTATAAATAAATTCATTGTATTATATGTAAAAGGGGTTGTATATACCCTTGAAAAAGAAAATTAGTGTATAACATGACATAAATCTCAATGAAGGAAAATTAAGACCAAAATCCATTACAACTTCAGTAATCCTTTGATTGGTAATCCCCAAAAATAATAATAACAACAAATAAATCTTTAAATATCATGAAATTAATTTAATTTATGATATAATATTTCAATGGGAAGAACATACAGTGCAAAAACGAAATGTGTGGTGAATTTTCATATGTCTCCCAAAAATAAAAGAGACTAGAAATCCCTTACCTTAAGTCTCAACTTCTTTCATACACATTAAAAAATCTTGTATAATAAATAAATTTATTATAAATATATTATTGAAACATAATTGTATATATAATTATGTATATTATCTACTTATGACCTTTTATTACCAGTTTATTTACAATTTCTTGCTAAAATCATGTTTCGGGCGATAACTATGTTTTTCATGTATGTTTTAAATTTTAATTTTTTTCCTCTTAATTTGATCATGGTTCAATTATTTAAATAATAACAACCAAGATATAATTTACATATTTATTCATCATTTATAATCTTATGTCCAATTATGAAATCACTTTTTGGGAAATGAAGTATATTACGAACATGGAGACTATAGGTCAGAGATACGCATGAGTAACATTTCCATTTTTCAATGATCATTTTGGAAAGGATTTAAGTAATATATTATATATAAATAATGATAATAATATAATAAATACAGCATTATTTCTTTATATATACATATAAATACCATTCATGCAGTGTAGTTATGAAAATGGAGTCACATCACTTTTTGAAGGCATAGTTTACACGTACAAGAACAATGTTATCATTTTTAAATGAGTTAAATGGTAAGAAATAAAATGATATACTATTTTTTAGGATTGATAAATATTTAATTAATATAATAGTTATTTCATGTATATCACATGTTTTTACATTCATTATCATCCACGTGAAGCGTTACTGAAAAATAATTCACATCCCTTTGTGAGGCGGTTGTCCGCCATATACATGAGTGACGTTATCGTATACCCCATTGAATATAACATAAAAAAGTTATATATGATATAATGATTAAAAAGATATAATTATTCTATAAATATCATATATATAATTTATATCCATCATCATACCTAACCCTAATAGGTGGTAATTGAAAAATGAATTACATCAGTTCGTGAGGTGGTAGTCCACCATACACAAGAATGATGATTTCAAAACCCATTTGATGTAATTGGAGATAGTTTTAGGTACTTAAATTAACATATAAACATATAATTATATGTAATAAATTTATATAATTATATTTTCATGTTTTAGTAACAATTGACAGATGTGGAGGAAGAAATAAAATAAAAATTCTTGTTGGAGAGTGTTATATCTTCTTAGTGTAACCTCCTTAGGATTGCACCAAAATCATTCCTAGGTTGTATTTATGATAAAAATAAGTCATATAGGATTTGATGATTGAATTTTTAAAGTAATTTTGGAAGGTATTGGATGATTTTTTCTAATGTGTGAACAAGAGAGGAGATGGTGTGGTGTTTTATAAGTGCGGGAGAGGACACACATGGTTTTTTTGAAAAGAATTAAGTTATCCCACAATTTTCACATTTCAAAATGGTGAAAAAATGGTCCATTATAAAAAAATAGATGTCTATTGATATAAATACTTTCATAAAATAGTTTTTAGATAAGTTTATAGGTCATTTTAACCTTTATATTTTTAGTTTAATCACTAGTAAACCCATTTTTACCTTAATCGATGTAATTATGTTTTTTTTTCTATTTTCAATATTAAATTTGATAAATAATAAAAATGATATTATTAGATAATTTTTTTTAAAATATAGAATTCATTTTTTAAAATTCCATTCATAGAAGTGGAAATTTTTAATTTAAAATTAATCTCGCACACGTGACGATAAAGCTGGTTTTCAAAGAGGAAATTTTAGATGTTTATAAAGTTTGTAGTCATAATTCAATATGAAAATTATTCTATTGAAATTAATTGGATTATAAAATATATATTTTAACAAAAATTTCATTTATACTGATTAAAAATTTAATTTTAATTTACTAATAATATTAATTAAAATGAGTTTTCAAATAAAAACTTAGTGTATTTCACTATTCATAAAAAAATTAATCTTGTTAAAAAATTATAAAAAAATTTACCATAATATAATTTTGAAAATAGGATTTAAAAAATAATTTTTTTAAATAAAAATAATTTAATTTTAAAAAATTAAATTTAAAACAAATCCCATAAACACAAAGAAAAAGAGGGTTTTTGAGAAGTGTATTTTTTTCAAGCACAATATGCTTTTATATTAACCCTATGTAAAATAATTATTCTATAAATTTATATTAAAATTTATTGAAATTAATTTTAAGCATTATTCAGTACGGATTATTTTAGTTAATTAAAATGGAGAAATATTATGCGCGTAAAAACTGTTTTCAAAGAAGACCCCTTTTTAAACAAAAAAAATAAACTTATAAAAAAATCCAATATAATATTGTTTGAAAAGTTATTAAGTGGATTAACTAATAATAAATAATAATTATGCTACTTCAAAAGAATAATTGGGCATTTAAATTTATTAATTTATTAAAATTAAATTATAGTTTTACAAAAATAGGTATTTGTCACTATTTAGTGAAAAATCAATAATTTCTAAAAAAATCCCAAACTTTCACCGTAAGTCAATTTAGAGATGATGGTCCAATTTTTTTTTAATTTTATCAAATAAATTTTCTTAAATCTATATAAATTAATTATAGTATTTTTATCATAAAGGAAATTAAAATTCTATTTGATGATAACATAATTTTGATGAATATAATTACATTACTAAAAATTCATTGATTATTTTCAAAGATTCTATAAATAAATTTAAATTATTAGGAAATTTATAGGTATATTTAATATAGTAATTATTAATATTCACACATTGATATTTAATAGTAAGGTTATAACAAGAATATTTAAAATAATATAATTTCATGGTTTATTGAAGCTCGGTGTTTCATGTCATGCATGATTTTGAATAAACTCATTTTTGTATGTAATGAAAGATAAAAATAGTGTTTAACATAAGAAAATATATTGTAAATGATGGATGTACCATAAAATATCTAAAAGATAAAATTCAATTATATTTTTTCCAAAAACCCATGGGGAGTTACATTATACCCTATTAAAATGAATTTCGCCTTCAAAATTCAACTCTGTTACAAAAGCTTTGACATTGGAAAATCACTTCATAGAAACCCAAAAAATAAAAATGGTTAATAAAAAATAATGTTGAAAATGATAAAGGGACATGTGAAAGTCATCTCTAATAACACATAGTAGGATTTTATATAAGATAACACATGTGGGAAGTCAAAACATAGACATATAAGAGAAAAATGACCCCCAATAATGACGGAGAGTGATCGAGAAAATAATTAAAATAATTTTAATAACTAAAAATCCATAAAATAATTGTCATTAAAAGGTCATTGATATTATTAAAATTGGTTACAACAAGACAAAATATTATTTAAATGATCCTTTTACTAATGTTGAAGAATTTTCATGAGAGAATATACTTACTTGATTTAATTCCTTTTCATTAGTAGAATCTCACCATTTTGATGTTCCTTGATCAATTTACACTTCATATATTACTTTAAGAGATGAAATGTTAATCTATAAATCACTAAATAAGATTCATAAAAGAATCATAAGTCATTCTTTCTCTCTTCAGTTAAAAAAAGTTAACACTGGTTATCCAATATGGATAAATCTTCATATGGTGAAGTAATATGTTAATATATAAATCCTCATCCAAAGTTCAAATTAAACCACTCCATAAATGGTTAAACATAAGACACTTCCAAAAGAAAAAAAATCCAAAATATTATATAAAATTTCACTAAATTTATCAAAAACAACTTAACATTGATCGCCTATATTTCATAAAGTTGCTCTTGATTATCCCATCCCAAACATTTAAATAACTTCGTCATGTATTCAATTAAAACATTGTAATAACCTAAATTACCATAAATAATTGTTTAAAAAATATATTATTCTTAATTCCTTACATAAAACACATATTATTAGATATATTCCTTAAATTATAAAATGTTATAAACTCCATCAATAAGAGCATAAACCACTTTGTCAAAAAAATACTTAATTAGTTCCGAGGTATTTAATTATATCTATTTTTTTCCATCCATATAAATAATATATTTATCCCAAGATCATTATCACAACACTGGGAATATATTAAGCATTATATTTCCCTTAATCATATGTTTTCCATGAAATGTCACATTTACATTAAATCACATTTCTAGGTCATAAACATCATTCAATATATTCTTAAAATTCCTTAATGAAATTTTTTTACTGAAAAATAATTATAAATATCATGACCAATATAATACATTCCTTGAATTTCAATAAATTAATACTTTAATCATACCACGTCCTTCTCAAACCAATAACTTGGATTCACAATTTTATTCCTTAATATCTCCTTCCATTTATATGTTATTCTTAGTATCTTCATTTTCATGATAAATCCATTAATCCTACAACCATGATAATCATCTTAATTAAATTAATCCTTTGGAAATAAATATTTATAATTCCCATACATTACATATTTAAAACATTCAATAGTCAATGATACCTTACGAGGACCATTATTTTCATCTATTTTGTTAACTGAACCTTTCATTTTTCCTTAGTAGTTACTGGATTTGTGTCAATATTTTCTACACTAGAAACATATTCTTGTCCCTATAAGACATTTCTTTGAGTTATTATTCTCACATTATTGAAATATTGGAAACTAAATATTCTTTACTCCATGGTTTACACTTCCTAAAATCTAAAAAAAATCTATCCCTCTTTTCCTTAGTGAGATCAAGAGTTAGTTAAGGTGCACATTATAAATCATGTTCCAGGATAACCGATTGTTAATAATCACAATATCATTCAATAAATTCATAATCCCATTAGTCTACTTATCAAAAAAATTCCCATCACATTCAATGTTTACCCAGTTCCTTTGGGCTCCCTCTATTTACTAAAACCAAAAATCATAGTGTGATAAACACTAATAAAAAATTGAAACATAATAACCATTAAAAATCAATTATATGATGCATAAATCATGACAAATAATTTTTAACCTGTGAGATTATATTTTTATTCAAGGACATTCATAGTCATCATGTATTTAAATACATCATATGGACCATAAAGAGTTTGCGAACATCCAATGCATATAACATGAGAGTGTCAAACTAGGTGTGCAGTAAGGCCCATTGTTGTAACACACTGAGAATTTACAATATTTTAATTTTTTAATAATTTAAATTTTGTTTATATATTTATTTATAAGAAATACCATGATAAGATTACTCTACACAGAATAATTAGTTGTTCTGCATTACAAAAAAGGAAATGTTTTACCAAACAATAATATATTTTGAAAATATAATTATTTAATATAATAATATATAACCTAGATGTTAAGTTGGATATTATTACTATTATTAAATAACTTATGAAAATATTTGATTTAATTCTTTTGTTACAATTTAATTATAAATTAATATAACAACCAATTGAATATAATGAGTATATTTTTATAAAAACTATTTTTATGCTCAAAAAAGCATTTTATCCTAAATATTAAATTAATTACTATTGATGAATGATATTAATGAAATATATATTTTAAATATTCATGAAAATAATTTTTTTAATTCATCGAATATATTTGATAGGAATGACATACGAACAAACCCAATATTACACATAAAAATCTATATTTTTATAAATGAATTTTTACCGCCTTTTCATGGGGATCCTATTTTAAATCCAATTTTGAAACCTTTATATATAATATTTGAAAAAATGAACTAATTATTTTAAATACTAATTTAAAAATTTATAATGATTGAATTTTTAATATTTTTCTAATAAGTTTAATTCTTTGATAAGTAATAATAAAATATTGCGTTTTAATTGGAAAATACTTTTTCGTCTAAATAATTTATAGTGTTAGATAATATTTTTAATTGGTTTATAAGTATAATTTGAAAAATAATTATCAGCTAATATAATTTATGACATTTTAATAATTTTCTCCTTGAATTTTGATATAAAAAAATTTCAATCTTTTGAACGTTTTCACTTTAAAAATATGTTTTCTTATCCTTTCAAGTGTATTATTTTTAAATTAATTAATAAAACTTCTATGCATTAGATTTTGAAAAATGGAATACATATTTTTAATTAGTGGGTCCAAATTATATGAATAGTATTATTTTATTTTTTTCATATGAATAGTAACTTTACTAATATTTTAATTACCACTATTAAAGGTAAATCAAGTATCACATGAGCAACATCCTAGTTGGTGAGGATTCAGAAAGTGCATCCAAGAGACCTGAGATCAAATCTGGGTGGAAAACAATTTCCAGGTTACTAAAGCAGTACTGTAGTAGGCACTATAGCATGAATTGTTCAGTACAGTAGCAAAAAGAACTATTTATCCATTTGGGCCTTTAGGCCACCGGTTTGGTCCTCGTGTCCTGCATGGCTTTCGGGCCACCGAAGGCCTTTGGGCCAGTTGTATCTCAAGGCCTTCTAGCCACCCCATGTTCTTCAGGCCACAAGAATATGTAGATGTACCGGTCAGACTACATGGAATGAGGCTTCAGTTCATGATTCTGAGTAGGTGCATTCACTACAGCTGATCTAACCGAAATTGGAAGAACGAGAGGGTAGATAATTTGCATCGGCCCTAGGCCTGTGGAACTCTACACAGGAAAAATTGCTGACTAGCCTTGTGAATGTGGAGTGTTGATATCATGACATGTGCTGGGGAGGATCTGTTCCAAGTTGTCTTGTTTTGTTCATTTACTTTAAGACCTATGGTTCATGTAATTTTCTATAAGCCTTTGGGCCTTGTAAGGGTTCCACCTCACCCCTTGAATGGTGGATTATCAAAATAAAAAAAATGAAGGCCTATGGGCCATTCAGTTAAAAGAAAATCAAGTAATTTAGGGTACAAATAATATTATAAATACTACAAAATTTTATTAAACCTTGTAGTAATTTTATTGGAAGATCTATTATTGACTAAAAGAAACCTTTTTCTAATTTTATTCTTCATTTGAGCCATATGTATATCTATTATACTTTTATAGTATTTTATTCTAAGGGAAGTCTAGTATGTCATACTCTTGTTTTTAATAAGTATTATATTTTTTATAGATGATTATTTTGAGGATATATTTGACTATAAATATTTATTTTAAATATAAAATATTTATATTTATTATGATAATTTACTTTTAAATTTCATATAACAAATAATTAAAATAAAGGCATTCCCAATGATGGGGCACTAATTGTTTAATTAATGGACATATCAAAAAAATGTAACATAAAAATATTAAAATAAAAATAATATGATATAATTTATTTCATACATTTATTTTATAGATTAACTAGACATATTGGGGATGTATTATAGGTTTTTTAATGTTATCTTATTTATTGATATTTTCTAAATAGTAAAGAAATAAATATTTTCAAAATTTTCATTAATGATATTTTAAAATAAATAATATTTTATTAAATTCAATAAAAATAATAAAAATATAAAAATTCACCAAATGATTGGTATAAAGTTGAAAATATCATCCATGACTTATTTATAATTATTTTTTCAATTTAGAGTTACTATATCATCCCTTATTGAGAAAAAACAATGTTGTCACAGTAAGAGTTAAAGGGTTTAACTAGGGGGTTAAGCTCAAATATAAGGGTAGTAATGTGACACAATTTTTTTAAAAAATTATCGGTTGAGAGTATATAGACCAATAATAATATTATATTATAAATAAATCAATTTGGATCCATTTTTAAGATAAAATGAATTTATATTAATTTAATAGTTTTAGTGTTTTTAAAAGTACCCCTCACCTCAATTATTACAGGGAACCCCATCCCTCACTTACTCAAACCACTTTGAGCATTATATATCCACCAAAAACATCCAAAATAATCAAAAAAAAATCCATAACCTTATCCTATAATCCTTAATTTTTTGATAAAGAAAAACAATAAAGTATTTTGGTATAAACCAAAATGAGTTACCCAAATAAGAGGCAATAGTCTTCTATGATAACTTTAGTTTTACTTATTCCACAAATCCTTAATTTATTATTAATAAATTATTATATAATAACCAAATTATTTTCAATATAGTTATATGTCATTATGTTAATTTTTAGACCTACACCTAAACATAATTCCATCAAATGGTTAATGCATTTTCTAATCATGTAAAATAAACTATTGTCTCATGAAACGATGTCGTTCTTTTCTCCTTCACAACATCTCATGGTTGGTCAATTTTATGGAAACAATATTTTCATATGATATATTTTATATTTATGTTTTCTTATAATTTCTTTAAATTTTGTATAACACATACCTTCATCCCTACCATTATTTTTCAATATGATAACACCATTGGGGGAAGTGTGGACCACTGCCTCCTCAAAATGATGTGATCTGTTCACACTATACATGGAACATATATATAGTTAGTTTTAATAAAAATATTTTTCATATATAAAATATATATTATACTAGAATTATAATATACATATATTACATTTAATTATTATTATTTTAATATGAAAAAATGAATGTTGTGTTCATGTGTACATACGACCGACTATCTTCATGAACATTGAATTTCATTTGATATCTCCAAATTTTATGGATTATATATATATATGAAATATATATTATATTTAAATGATGGTTTAAATTCTATATATTATTTAATTATGATATATGTAATTGGGATAACAAATAACAAGTTAAAACATAACTGAGAAACTAGGAAATTAACACCCTAGATAGTGAAAATGATGACAAATTATTAAAAAATAGGCAATAAGATATTATAATAAGATCATATATGATGTAAAAAACACTATTAAAGATAATAAATAAATTATTAACATAATTTAAGCCATTATACATGACGCCTAACCACATAAAACTAAAAAGGAAGTGTGAGGTAAAGTATTTTCATTTCACATTTTACTTCTGTGAGATAAATGTCACATTCACCACTTACTTATTTTGTGTGGTATATCTACTTCCCCGTTTGATATATCATATCATTAATCCATTTATCTCCCTTGTATTAAATGTTAATCTTGATAAATATTTACTTTTATGGGGGTTATGATTCAAATATTTCAAATTGCTATGAGACGCTTTGATTTAAAAATATCATTTTGAATCGATTATTCAATATATGAGGAGTTCTTTGGAAATGTATGATACCAGTTTTGGATTGGTTAGTGAAATCACCTAGATGAATCAGTAGTCACATGAGATGAAATCAGTATCTTACAAACCCTTCGAGTTTGTTTCCATGAAAAATAGACTGCTTTCTACCCATAGACAAAAAACATCTTATGAAAGATATTAATGGTTGTGGTTGATGTGCCAGATATACTGTGCCCAATAATTAAGCACTAAATTCATTTCAATTTTTATTTATCCATGATATTTTTCATCCACATATCTAGCGATGTATTTCATCCCCAGTTTATTTATTAAATTGCATGTCTTTTAGTTATTTTCGTTCCCATATTTGTTATGCCTTTTTCAATTATTTGATTGGAACATGCTATCAGTTATTTACCTTGCCATGTTGATTTATAATTTCATTATTTATTCCACTTTACATACCCTTAATGTGAATTTAATGTGACCCTTTTTATATTTCCCTTCTCTAGGTTATCACAAAGATTACTTTTAATTAGTTTCAAGGATTATGGTTATTTTATTTTACTATGCATCATATTTTTATTCTCTTTTCCCAAAGTATTATGGGTATCATGTATGTAATATAGTTTTCCAAAACTAAAAAAATATACAGTACCTTTAGTTTTAAAGCTTATATATATTCCAATTCAAAAAAATAATGCACCATATTTAGGCTTCTAGGGTCGAGGTGTTGTAGTCGGTATCTAAGAATGTTTTACAGCAACCTTGGAAACCAGATTTAGAGAACAAAGAATAGGGAACATAACCCAATGATATATTTTGATGATAAGTATAGAAGATCATGCAATAATATTTTTAAGGAATATATTATGTGGTTATTCCTATAAATACATATTCTCTAGATGTTATAAGTCTAAATGGTTCTAGTACACATGTACTTAGGGGAAACAATTCCGACAAGGTGCATCCAGCCTGACTCGGTGTAACCTGGTACACAACAATGAGCCTTACAACGCATTTGATTTGAAACTCTGTGAGAATATTATTTGGATAATTCATATTTTATTTACAAAAAATTATGAATTATTTGAAAGTAAATATATACCCAAAGAAACCATGCTTATGATTAAGATATTAGCTTCACTTTAATATTTTAATTTATGTTATGTATTTGACTATTTGTTGGATTATATATTATGTTCCTCAATGATATGATCAGATCTGGTGAATTAAATTTTTTAGAAATGGTACCTAGAAGTAAGAATAGTATCAATACTCATGGAAAATGTAGAGATTTATCTTCCAAGAAACCAATACAACTGGTTGGGAATGGAGTAGATTATGACCATACTAGGGTAGCATAATCAGGTTATGGAAAATAACATTGCCTGAATAGATAAAATTATTACATAAAGATATTATATGATATTGGATCTCTTTACTACACATAATCTATCATCATTTAGTGGCACTACTAACCCAATGATAGATGAGAAGTGTATTAAGTCTTTCGAGAAGATATTTATGGTATTGAAATTTGGTGAAAACGAAAAGGATACACACACGATATATTGTCTCAATAGATATGCAGATCAATGGTACTCATTGATCTAAAATAATTGGGAGGAAAATGAAGTAGAAGAAATGGAATTTAGGAATTGTAATGAGAAATTATTCGTTGAATAATTCCATCCTCATCAACAAAATTGAGATTAAGATTATGTTTCTTCTTTTGAAGTGAAAGGAGGAAAAATGTATTTCAGAGTATAAAGCAGCCTTTACTAGGTTAGAAAGGTTTTCTATTGATTTCATATGAAATAAATAATTTATTATTAATAATTTAAATGAATGACATAAAAAAGTCATCAAAAGGTGATTGTGCATCAAACCTTTTCTTATGATGATATATTTTTATTTTTTATCAAGACTGGGAAATATTTATCCAAGTCAGATAGATTAAAAGAGAAGCAAGAAAAGAAGAGAAATGAAGATCAAATAAAAAATAAAGGGAATAGGGGAAAGAAGTATTTTACCACTGGTGATTATTATGGAAGGAATCACTCTAGAAAATTCTTGAAAATATTGGGAGTGTGTTATACGTGTTGAGAGAAAGGTCTCTATGAAAAAAATGCCATGGGAAGAAATAAAATGCTGCTATTTAGTTTCACAACTGCAAGGAGATAGTGCACCGTGCAAATGAATTCCCCGCATTCTAGGAAAAGAAGTATAAATAGTTCAAGGAACAATCATAATATTGTTCTTATAGTAACCTATAAAATATAAATATTTACTTATATAATCATAGAGTGAAAGAATTTCTCAACTCTAGTAAAGGGGTCTTAATTTTTTTTCCTATTATCATTATTTTTTATGATATTAATTATATTTATTCACAACTCTTATTTATTGTTTTGTGGTCAACAACCTTCTCATGAACATGTTCTCTATCACTCTCCATCAGAAAATGATGGTTATATTTCTCTTACATATCCATGTTTTCAATAATTCACTTTTATTTGAAATCTTAGTTTTGTGGTAACGTTAACATTTCATTTTACCACTTATTATGAATATCAATTATTAACCCTATTTATAATGTGGTTTTTTCAACAATTTTTTATTTTCAAATATCAAACCATAGACTACCAAGATCAATTTTAAATTGAAAGGATTCAATTTAATTAAGTTGTTTAGAATTTAACACCGCAAGACATTATAATATTTTCATTTTGGAATAAATTTAATTTTGTTTTGAGCTTTCTTTGTTTGAAACACCATTATAGTATTACTCTATACACAAAAACGTGTTGGATTTCATTACACATAATGATAAATTTTACCTAAGAATAATATATTATTAAAATATTGTTATTTATTATAATGAGATATAACTTATTGTTATGTTTGATATTATGAATATTATTATCTAAATTATAAAAATATATGGTTTAATTAATTGGTTTACAATTAAATATATATTAATATAGAAATAAATTGAATATAACGGGAATGTTTTTAAAAGAACTATTTTTATGCTCATAAAGTAATTTTTTCCTAATAAATTAAATTAATTAATATTAGTGAATGATATTAATGAAATATATATTTTATATATTCTATAATTTTTTTGACATTATTCAAATATATTTTATAGGAGTAAAATAAGAACATACCCAATATGACACCAAAAAACCTATATTTTAATAAAGAAATTTTTACCATCTTTTTAGTGGGAACCTATTTAAAATTCAATTTTTGACAATTTTTTATATAATATTTGAAAAAATAAACCACCACATTGAAATTAGAATACAAAAATTTACATTGGTTGAATTTTTTAATTTTTCTAATAAGTTTCATGTTTTGATAAATTATGATAAAATATTGCATTTTAATTGAAAACAAATTTTTTCATCTAAATAATTTATAGTGTTAAATTATATTTTTATTTGGTTTAAAATTATAATTAGATTAGTAATTATTAGTTAATGTAATTTATTCTATTGGAATAAATTTCAGTATGAAGTTATATATAAAAACATTTCTATTTTTTGAACATTTCACTTTAAAAGTTGATTTTCTCATTCAATCAATGAGTTAAATTTTAAATTAATTACTGAAACTTATATTTTTTGAATTTTTGAATATATATTTCATATGTGGAATTATTTGGTCCAAATTATGTAAATACATTTATTTTTTATTTTTGGGCTTATGAATATTAAATTTGGAAATATTTTAATTACCACAGTTAATAGTAAATCATGTAATTATGGGTACAAATAATATTATATAGACTATTAAATTACCCTAAAACGTTTAATAATATTATTAAACGAAATTTTTTCGATCAAAATCATCCTTGGGGTGATTTTATAGCCTCTTGGATCCACATGGATGACTTTAAATAGTATTTTATTATAAGGGAATTTCAATATGTCACACTCATTTTTTCAATAAGTATTAAATTTTTTATATATATTTATATAATTTTAAATATATATATTTTTTTCTTCATTATGATAAATTATTTTAAATTTTTAGAAAACAAATAATGAAAATAAAGTCTTGCACAATGATTATGCAATAACTGTTTAATTAAGGAACATATCACATAGATGTTAATTAAAATATTACAAATATAATAATTTTATATAATTGATGTCATCCAATAATTTTATTGATTTCCTAGACATATTAATGTTTTTTATAAGTTATAATGTGTATTGATATTTTTTAAAATTCCATGAAATGAATAGTGTCAAATTGTCATTAAAGTTATCTTAAAATAAATATTATTTTATTAAATGATTTAAAAATCATAAAATTATAAAAACAAACTCAATTATTAGGATACAGTTTAAAATGATATCAATTACTCATTTGCGGTTCGTTTGGAAATATATGGTAACTATACTAATCCTTAAGTAGTAAAAACCCATGTTGTCACGGTAAGAGTTAAAAGGGTTTAATTAAGTGTTAAAGCAAAATGTTAAGGGTAATAATTTGACCTAAACATTTATAAAAATTCCTTTTTGAGATGATTTCAACCCATCCTAATATTATATTTTAAATAAATAACTTTTGTTCTATTTTTAAAATAAAATTAATTTATTTTAATTTAATACATTGGGAGTTTCCAAAAGTACCCCTCATCTCAATTATAAAGGGGAACCTTATCCATTGTTTTTTTACCGAACATTGAGCCTTAGAGCTCTACCAAACCCTACCTTAATTAGTTCCATACATCCATGACCCCATTATATAAGACTAATTTTTTTTAGAAAGAAAAAAAAGGAATGATTTTGGTATAAACCAAAAGAAGTTACCCAAATAACAGGTAACATTCTCCAATAATCACTTTAGTTTTATTTCATTACTGAAAACTTCATTTCATATTATTCAATCATTATATAATATAATAGTATTCAAAATATAATGATATTTTTTATGTTAATGGTTATACCTACACCTAGAAACACATCCATCAAATGGGTAATGAATTTGTCGTTCGTGTATGGTGAACTTCCGCCTCACAAAACAATATCCTTATTTTATCCTTACCACCTTACATGGTTGGTCCTTATGATAGAAAAAAAGTTTTCATATGATATATATGATATTTAGGTTGTATTAATACTTATTTAATTTTTATATAACACACACTTTCATTCTTTCCAATTTGGGTAAATACGATAACATCATTTGTCGAACTCTAGACTATCGCCTCTTCAGAGAAATGTGATTCACTCACACTATACATGGAATATATAAGGGATTATTTTAATAAAAATATGTTATATATATGAAATATATGTGAAAATGGAATTATAATATACATATATATAATTTATTTTCATTATTTTAAAACTAAAAGAAAATTTAAGTTGCGTTATTGTGTACGTACGGTCTACTGTGCACATAAATTGTTCATTTAATTTCCTATATGTAAATTGAAAAAAATCACACTTATATATACATAATATAAATGATATTTATATAATTATTTACATCTATAGAGATTATTAAATCATAATCTATGTAATTTGGACAACAAAAAACAAATCCAAACATACTTGAGAAACTAGGCAATTAACATCCAAAATAGGGAAAATGATCAACGATTATTAATAAAATGGTGATAAAATAATATAATAAGATCATATATGATATCATAAATATGATAAATTTTATTAAATAAATTAATAAAATGCTTTAAAATATTATACAATACATTAAATATCTTACAACTAAAAAGGAAGGGTGAGGTAAGCGACTTTCACCTCAATTTTTACATATGTGAGTTAAATGCCATATTCCCCACATAAGTCTTTATTGTGGTGTTTCTACTACCCCATTTGATATATAATATCATAAATATCTTTATCTTCATGATATTAAATGTTTAATTTGATAATTATATACTTATATGGGAGCTTATGATTCAAATATTTCAAAGGGCTGTAGGACACTTTGATTTAGAAATATCATTTTAAAACAATTATTCAATATATAAAGAATGATTTGGACATGTAAGACATGGGTTAGGGAATAGTTAATGGAATAACATCAATGCATTGACAGTCTCATGAGAGGAAATTAGTTGGCGAAGAACCCTTTACATTTGTTTCCAAACAAAATAGATGGGTTTCTACCCACAGACATAAACAATCTTATGAAAGGTCTTGATTATAGTGGTTCATGTTCTAGATACATGACATCCAATAATTTATAACTACCTTACTTTTAGTTTATACTTATCCATGATATTTTTCATTTATATATCTATGGATTCATTTAATTTAGAGTTCATTGATTAAATGGAATGTGTTTCAGTTATATTCCTTTCCATATTAGTTAGGCCTTATACAATTATTTTAATGGCACATGTTATTAGTTATTTACCTTGCCAAATTGATATTTAAATTAATTATTTATTCCCTTTAAATACCCTTACTTATCACATGATCTCACCTTTGTTATGTTCCCTTTAAATAGGCTATGATGAATATTCCTTTGATTGAGTTTGAAGGATATTTTCTATTTCATTTTATTATGTGTCATGTTTTTATTATATTTTCATAATGTATTATGGGTATCATATATATAATCTAGTTTTATAGAACTAATAAACTATTAAATACATTGGGATTTTAAACTTCTTTCTATTCCAATATAATAAAACAATGCACCAGCTCCAAGCTTATGGGATTGGAACATTACAGTTTTCATGCACCTGGTGACAATCAAGTCTATATCAGTGCACCCTTTTCGGTGTTATTACCCCAAGTTACATCTGTTCCTTAAAAATATCCACTTATAGTTTTCATACAAGGTTTTAATTTCTTGTAAACCACTTTCTCTATCCTTTATAAAAATTCTTGTACTTTTCCTCTTATTTAACTAATCCATAGACTTCTCCTTACTCATATCCCTAGACACATCCTTATAAATATCCCAAGGGATCTCACTAACGTTTTGTCATCAAAGTTTTGAAAGGTCAACTAAACATTCCCTCTGATACCAAATATCGTGACC
Organism: Viscum album; assembly: GCA_963277665.1. Classification (NCBI taxonomy): domain Eukaryota; kingdom Viridiplantae; phylum Streptophyta; class Magnoliopsida; order Santalales; family Viscaceae; genus Viscum; species Viscum album. The sequence continues at coordinate 1,715,549,779 of OY728157.1, forward strand.
TAATATTTTCATGAATATATTTTACATATTTTTAGATGAAAAATCATTACAATACCAAAACACATGCTTGAAGACCATAATCTTTTCATGCTTATAAAAACAAGGAAAAATACAAAATTGGTCCATAAGTGATAAAAATTATCTCCCACTATATTATTAATAACTAGAACCATCATTTTACATATCATAGATAATATATTTATTCATATCCTAGGGAAAGGAAACATAAGAAAGGGTGGGCTCAGATTCTCAATATGGGTGAACAAGGGAGATACATAAGAATAACATGAACATAAGTGTATGAAAACATGATAATAACAATTGAAAACCATACCCTACAAATCGAAGATCATAATCTTGAGTCATGAAATATATATTAGTAGTCCATAAAAATTAAATCATAAGGTAATCAAATAACATGATCCATGAGAGAATAAAATTGTCATAAGAAATATATTTTTGGAATACACATAAGCAAATTGAATATTATTTGAACGCTACCCCCAATACATTCATAACATGTTAGGATTGGGATAACCACCTGTGTACCTGCTTTGGTCATCTTTGGATGACCTCATGTATACCCATTTTTGGGCTTTTGATATCCTCCTATATACCTTTTGATCTCATATAATATTAATAATTACCCAATTCATTGGAGGGAGATATAGGTCTCCCACATCACATAATTAAAATTATATTTATGTGTTCCAAAAGATCATAAAACATTCCTCAAGCCATAACCCATGAAATAAAATGGGTTTAATATAAATGTCATCATATCATAACCTATGTAAAATAGACATGTTTGATAATCATTTTATTTTTTAATCATAGAATAACTGGTGAAAAAATTAGGTTTCCTAAGAATTATATCATGGTATAACCCATGGAAGAAAAATGAGTTCCATAATATTCTTATCACATTAAACAATTCAAAGAAATAATGAGAATGATATCCTTGGTTCATAAACCCAATAAATAATAAGTTATATCAACAAATTATTTCTTATATATATAACTATTTTGAAATATACTTTAAAACATTTTATAAAGTGAATAAAATTTCTACTTTGAAAAAAAAAATTTAAACATGAAACACTATTATAATTTTTTTTTCACTTTAAAATAATTTATTTTAAAGATAATTATTTCACAAATATTAATGAAAAAATTTTCTTTTGAAATATATTTTAAAAAATATATTATAATATTGACATAGTTTAGTAGTAATGAAAGCAATAAATACCGTTCATGTCATGCATGATAAAAATAATGATTCTTTTCACATTTTTGGTAAAAGAAAAACTGATATTGTTTGGAAAATGAAATTAATATTCATTTAAAATTTTTTTGAATTAAGTAATACATGGGTTAAAATTTCATTATTAAATTATTTTTAAAATTTGAAATAAATTTTTAGAAAACATAGTTTTGGAATAAAAAGTGTTTTCGATCCAAAAGATGATTTTTCATAAATTTTTTTGAACACTTATTTACATGAAGATGGGATAATGAGATGAGCGTATTGATTGTCAAGAAATAAACATAGGAAAATAAAATTAAAGAGTTTCTTGAGATATGGATCATAATAAATGATGATCTAGAACATAGTCTTAAACAATTCTAATAAACGATGAGACTGTAACATAAAATATTTACCACTTTGGTAACTATGAATCGTAATCCGCATGAAGGAATATCATTAAAATAAATTGAAAATATAAACATGATACTAATATTCATTATATTACATGTTAAATAGGATTTATATACACTTCCTAAAATAATATTGCTGTATAACATGACATATCGTTAAAAGCAGACGAATTGAGACAAATATCCACCACCACTTTAGTAATATTTTGAATCATAATCCCCAATAAAGTATTTAATTAAATAAAAATTTAAATATTATAAAAGTAATTTTATTCATTATATATCCTAAAAAAGTGGTCTTATATACACCACACAAATAAAACGTGTGGTGAATTTGTATATGTCTTCTAGAAATAAAAGAGAAACTATAAATCCCTTACCATAAGTCTAGAATTCCTTCGCACATGTTCAAAACATATGAATAATAAATATAAGTTTATAAGAAATTTTTTAAGAATAATAATTATATATATAATAACATATGTGATTTATTTATGAAATTTTATTACAATTTTATTAAAATTTACTCGTTAAAATTAGGTTTCGGGTAATAATTGCTTTGTTTTTCATGTCAATTTTGATATATTGTTCTTGGATATATTACTTTGATAATGGTTATATTATACCAATAATAATAATAATAATTAAATAATTATCATATATATACATAAATTATAATCTAAATAGAAATCATGAAAAATGGTTTTAAGAAATGAAGATTGTTATGATCATGGAGACTGTAGGCTGTATGTACGCACAAGAAACATTTCTTTTTTTCAAAGATCATTATGGAAAGGAGGTTAGTAATATATTATCTCTATATAATTATAATAATATCATATATAACATACTATTTCATTAAATATACATATAAATATCATCCATGTGCTGTGGTGTTCGAAAGAGAGTCACATTGTTTCGTGAAGGCGGTAGTCCATACAGAAACGAACGATGTAATAATCTTCTAGTTGGAGAAAAGGTACTAGATAAAAAACATATATTATATTTTAAGAATTATACATATGTTATTAATATCATAATTATATCATGTACATGAAATATATTTATCATTATCATCTTCCATGTAATGTGTTGGTGAAAAATTAGTCACATCGCTTCGTGAGGTTGAAGTCCTCCGTACACACAAGGGGAGTTATCTTATACCCTATGTAGTTGAATGTAAAAACATTATACATGATATAATTAATACATAGATATGATTATGTTATAAATATAATATATTTATATATAACCATAATCATTCCCAATTGTGATATGTGGTAATGGAAAAACGAATGACATTGGTTAGTGAGGTGGTACTCCAATGTATAGAAAAATGATGATTTCGTAACCCATTTGATGGAAGTGTAGATAGTTTTAGGTAAATAAATTAACATAAAAAAACACACACATATATATAGAATAAAATTTAGTTATTATATCATCAAAGATTAATAAGAATTGAAGTAGGTGAAAAAATAAATAAAATAAAAATACTTGTTGAAGAACATTACCTCTTATTCGGGTAACCTCTAGTTTTCACAGATATCCTTCCTAGGTTTTATTTCTACCAAATATTAGTCTTCTAAGACGAGACCAGGAATGTTTAGAATTTATTTGGTTTGGGTCTGAATACACCAAAAGGGAATAATTCTTTGAATAAGAGAGGACTGTGGTGACCTTTTATAAGTTTGGGAGTGGACACACTTGATATTATTTGAAAATAATTAAGTGCTCCATTGTTTTTCACATGTTACATGGGTCCAAAATGGACCATTATTGAACTTTATAGCTAGAAGGGTTAAAATATGTCCAAAAATTATTATATAAACATGTTTATATGTAATTTTAAATCTTATAACCTAAACTTAACTTTATAAATAATCGAAATGGAAAGGTAGTTTTCAATTATAATTCAATGTATTTCAGTATTCATAAAAAAATATTAAAATTATTAGAAAAATATTTAAAATTACCCATAATATAATTATGAAATTATAATATAAAAAATAAATTTTATTTTATAAAATAAATTTTCAAAATATGAGAAAAAATAAAATTTAAATCAAAGCATGAAAAAGTTATGAAAAATATGGTTTTCATGAAGTGTATTTTTTTTCAAGCCGAAGATGGTACTATTTTAACTATATTTATAATAATAATAATTTAATAAATATAAATTAAAATTTATAGATATATACTATATACATTTCCTTTAAAACATTTCTCATTATTGATTATTTCAATTAATGAAAATGGTGAAATACTAAGCATATTAAAACGGTTTTTAGAAAAGATCCATTTTTAAACCCAAAAGATAAAATTATAATAAAATCCAATATAAAGTTGTTTCAAAAGTAATTATGTTGATTAAATATTACTAAATAATACATATATTAATTTAAAATAGAGTTGGGAATTTAAATTTATAAATTATTAAAATGATTGATGGTTTTTCTAAAATTGTTAGTTTTCAAAATTTACTAAAATATCAATATTTTTATGAAAAAATATGAAACTTTCAACATAGGTCAATTTAGATATATTGGTCCAAAAATTAATTTCATTTTACAAAATAAATTTTCTAACAAATATATATAAATTAATTATAAGATTTTCCCATAAAAAAATGAAATCATTTTTGAGAAAAAAATATTTTTGATGAATATAATTACTTTTCTAAAAATTGATTGATTATTTAGAAATATCTTATCAGTAAATTTATATTGAGTAGGAAAATTATATGTATATTTTATATATTTGTTATTAATATTCATAACCACATATTTAATTCCAATGTTATAAGAGACATATTTAAAATATTATTATTTCACGGTTCACTGAAGCTCATTGTCACCTGTCATACATGCTTTCGATGAAACACATTATTTCATGTAAAAAAAATATCAACTCAGTATTTCCTATAATGAATACTTACTCAGTTTTTCATGTAACATAAAAAATCAATATTATAAAATTCATTTGAAAAAAATCAAAAAATACCCACGTGTTACACACCCTCCCAAAAGACATGTCTCCCTTCAAAAAGATAACCTTATCTGATTTGAATGAAACCCAAAATTCAATGTTACATAGAAGATAAAAATTGTAAAGTACCATCCTTAAAACATTATGTAATATTTTATTTTAGTCAAGAACTTAATCTATTTCACATTTAGGATATTTTAAGGTTTATATTTATATATAATTAGAACATAACACATACATAACATTCCACATTCAAAAAAGTATATACTACTAAAAGAGTTTCAATTTATTATAAAATATAAAACATAAAAAAATAAAACATGATTTATTTGACACAAATATTCATAACATTAATCATGAATTCCTTATTTATCTTTTCCGTATTTATTACTTTTGATTTTTTTTTAAAATTATAGGATGAGAACAAAAATATTAGTAAGGAATATAAAAAATGAAATCATTAGTCCAGTGAAAACATAAGAACCATTAATACCCTTTTAGAAAAAATAATTAGAATGAATAGAAACATCAAGAATTTTCCTTGAGTAATATTTACTATATCTCTCTTATATTCACCCTTACAAATGGAATAGCCTTTTGGCGGACTTCCATCTCTAGAGTACCCAATGCAATAGAGAGCTATAATGAGGATCACCCGTAATATCTTGAGCTATAATGGGATTAAACTAACATATATTGAGATATAAGGGGGCTAAACCCATCAAATATTGATAAATAATGGGATAAAACCAACATCAACAATTTACAAAGAACACATCCTGAATAAAACCCTTGATAACTAATTTAAACCCAGAAGAAAAACACATTCAGATACTTTAATACCATTTTTCACAGTTTTTTTAATATATAAAAACTATTCAAATAATAATGAAATAATATTATAAAATAATGAATTGAAAAATTTACAAAGGAAACATTATAGTAATAAAATTCAATGAAATCAGAGAAGCCGATCATGCCATATACAAATAAAAGGACAATCTTATTTAATTTCATAAAAGTGACATTTAAAATGATTTTAAAGGGAATATATCTTACTCAAATCATGAAAAGTATCCTTTAAAAAAGATAAATTTAGTCATTAAAAACCATATAGATTCATTAAAAAAACTATTTTGAAAACATGGACATAAAATTGAAATATATAGAAGAAAACATTTTTAAAACATTTAAAATAATTTTTTAGTTAAAGAGTCCCTTACCTCAGTTTCAACTTACTTGAAATTTGTTAAAACCTTGTATATAATGGGATTAATATTTTTATTAATATATTAAATAACTAAAATCAGGTTTATAATACCATAAATTATCTTCTTATATCATCTTCCTGCCATTTATTAACAACATTTTGTTATTTTCATTGTTTTAGGTGCATTCTTTTCATGGTTTTAATGGTCGGTTTAATTATGGTATTCCTTCTAAAATTGATATAACAGTACAAAAGTCATAAAATATATATATTTAGGTCATTTTTATTAATGATATGTGAATTTAAACTTACCATGATTTTTATAAAAAGGAAACAAAAAATCATCATCCACGAAGGCAGTGAATTAACGCACCATAGAAGATGATTTCATTATTTAAAAATAAAAGGAGAAGATAAGAGATTTTATGATAAATATAACCCAAACACATAAAACATACACTATATATTTTATACTTTATTTTTCATAGAACATTGGATAAGAGTTTTGGATAAGGTGTAACTCAGAAGGAAATTCAAAAGAGAAAAAATATTTTACCTCTTGAAAAATTGTCCTTGAGAACCTTCTTAAGGATCCTAAAAGTGGTTTTTTTGGGAGACCAAAAGAACAAGAATGTGGTAAGGTAAGAGGAGGGAATTAGGAATATTTTTACTGAACAATAAGGTCTATGTATATGAAATTTTTGATGAAAGGAGCCTATTTTTATAATTGAGGTGAGGGGTAACTTTGGAATTACACAAATTATTAAAATATAATAAATATGTAATAGGGATTAATACTTCAAAAAAGGCTTAAAAACTAAAAGGGTTTTACATTTTAGAGACAATATAATCCAATTTTGACTTATTAGATATTTTTTGTGATTTTTAAAATAATTGAATAAAATATTTTATTCATGAAAAATAATTTTGTCAAATTTAACACTATTCATATTTAAGATATTATGCACATAAAAAAGTTTCAAATTTGAATGAAATTTATTATTAAATGATGTACTTATCATATTAATATTTATAAAACACTAATTATCTTAAAAGACTCAAATTAAATTTTTTTTTTATTTTTAATATCATTAATTTAATTTATTCATTAATTAAATAATTACTAAATCATAATTATTCAAGAAATTAAGGTATTTATTAATTCCTTAAAAATTGAAACTATAATTCAATAATGAATATAAATTTTTTATATTTCAATAAAATATTTATGTTCATAAAAATCAACTCAAAAAACCACTATAAAATATTATAAAAACTAAAAACTATAACGTAACAACTTGACTTACTTTTAAATTAAAATATTAAAAAGGAATTAAAGTGATTCATGTGGGTCAAAAATGGTCCCAATTGAAATAAAAACATTATAATGGTCCAAAAATTATTACATAAAATTTTTTATCCATAATTTGGGTCATTTAATAATTCTTATAAATTTAATAAAAACATTATACTTATTTTTCCTATGCTTGCTCAAGCCCTGTATCCGCATTGAACAGACATTAATGTGAATTATTTAAAATATTAAAATTAAAAATAATTTTTTTAGTAAAAATAAGTTAATTGGGTTTTAAATAAAATTTTATATTCATTCGTTATGTATGATTAATAATATATATTCCAGGATAACTTCTTAAATTTGTCATTTTTTTTCTTGCCCTACAAAATTATCGTAAAGGCATTTGAATAAGATTAATGTTATAAAACTATGAAGTTATTAATTAATATCTAAATAAATAAATAATACATAATAATTAATATAAGTTTCCTGATAATAATTTTTATCACACAATTATTATTTTTAGTAAACAAAATATAACATTACCAATACAGCGCATGCATTGCGTCGACACTGACAATAATTTTTATACTTATCATGGATTGAATATAATTTTCATTGTATAAGTTATTTCTATACAACAATACTCTTATTGTATCATTGTTTATTTTTTCAATAAATTTAATATATTTTATATCACAATCATGTATTCATGACTTCATTATAAAATACTGAATTTTAACAAAACTATATTTTTTACTATTCACTAAAAAAATACTTTTTCAAAAAATTAAGAAAAATTCATACCAGGATAATTTAAACATGATAAATTCGAAATTTTATTTTTTTATCAAATTAAAATTCTATTATTTAAATATTGATGTTTTATTTAAATAACCATATAATAAATTATTTATTTTAATAATTACTATTTAATTCAAGAATTCTAATAAACAAATTATTCTATTAATACATTGGTTTTTACATTCTCCCACCCAAGTTTGAAATTATTTCTACAATGTTTTTATTTACTTATAGAAAAATGAGGATAATTTACCCTCACAGAATTTTCATATTCCTATGTTGCTTCTTCTACCATGTGGTTTCTGCACAAAACCTTAACTTGGTAAATTACCTTGTTTTTCAAAACTTGCTCTCTGTGATCAATAATTTGAACTGGATTCTATTTATACTAAAGGTTTTCTTCTAGTTTAACTACTTCTGGGATAAAAACATGATATTAATCTTCCACATACCTTCTTAACATAAAAATATTAAAAACATTGTGTACCTAGGATAAACTCAAAGGCAAGACTATTTGGTAGGCATCTGGTCCAACTTTTCCCCAGAATTTTTATAAGGTCGAGAAAAGGATGGGATTAACTTTTATTTCTTACCAAAATTCATAAGACTTTTACACGGAGAGATTTTAAGGAAAACATGATCACCTAACTCAAATAAAAAGTCTTTTATTCTGTTATCTACATAACATTTCTGCCTACTTTGAGCCATCCACACGTGTCGCAGAAAGAACTAAACTTTCTCTCCCACTTCCTCTACTAATTTTGTTCCCATAAATGTCATTTCCTTGAAATCATCCCAAAACTCTGGATCTTGACACCTATTTCAATATATTTCATAAAAAGGTATCATCTGTATACAAGAATTAAAACTATTGTTATAAAAAAACTAAACTGAAGAAAGATGTTAATCCTAAGTTCCATGATAATCCTTTAAAAAAGATGGTTTCATGCCCTCCATTTTCTGAATTGTTTGTTCTGAATTCCCATCTAATTAGGGGTAAAAAGATGTAGTAAAATATAATTTTTTCCTAAAGTCTTTTGAAGGCCCTTCAAGAAGTTATAATTGAATGTGTGATCATGATCTGACACAATGAAGATAAGAACTCCACGAAACCTGATAATTTATTTGAGGTATAGTTAATAAATATGATCTAGAGAAAGAGTATCTCGAATAGGATGTAAATGATAATCTTTAGTCCAAAAATAAACAATAACCCAAATTGCATTTTTACCTTGATATGTCTTTGGTAGTCCCACCACAAAGTCCATCAATATATTTTTTATATTTCTAACCTAGAACTAGAAAAGGACAATGAATTCCCTTTGGTAATTTCCACTCTTCATTAACATATTGAAATATCAAACATTTCACGGTAATTTATACAATATCTATTTTAATTCTATTTTACTAATAATAATCATTATGGTCTATATATATCTTCGTGCTTCCAAGATGAACTGAAAATGTAGAACTATGAGTTTCACATAATAATTATTTCTTTATATGAGAATGAAATGAAACACACAATCTATTCTCAAACCTCAAAACACAATCTTTATCAACATTAAATTTAGTCAACTTATCTTTCTTAAACAGTTCTACCTTTTTTACAGATTGCGATCTTCCTTTTGTGCTTTATTAATTCTGTTTGAGAGAAGTGATTTCACTAACACCTGAAAAAAGAGAGGTATTTCCAACATCTACAACTTCCAAGACAAAATTTATCAAATACATAACCAAGGTGTCATGTTCAAAAAAATCATGGATAATGTAGAATTATTTATCCAACTCAAAGCATCAACAACTTTTTTTCATTTCTAGGATGGTAATGGATCATGCAATCATAATCCTTGATTAGTTCTAACCATATTCACTATATATTTTTCAATTATTTATGAGAAAATATATACAAAAAACTTTTATGGTTAGTATATATTTAAAATTTTTTTCACAAAAATTATGCCTTCATATATTTAATGAAAAAAGAATAGAAACTAATTCCAAATAATGTGTAGGGTAATTTGGCTCATGAGGTTTCAACTACCATGAAGCATAAGAAATTACCTAATCATTATGAAGCCGAACACAACCAAGTACCTTAAAAGATGCATCATTATAGATGAAAAATTTACTAATTCTAGAAGGTAGGGTGTGAACTAGAGTATTAAACAATATTATTTTATATTTCTAAAAACAATAATCACATCCTTTTTTTAAAGATGAATTTAACACCTTTTTTGGTTAACTTAATAAATGGGCTAGATAACCATTTAATGTTTTCAAAATACCTCTGGAAATAGCCTTGAAAACCAAGAAAACTATGAATCTCAATTATATTTGTTGTTCTTGTCCATTATTCAGAAATTTTTGTTTTAGCAATATCTATAGTTATTTTATCTTTAGAAACAATGTGACCAAGGAAAGAATTTTTTTGCAACCAAAATTCACACTTTTTGAATGTTGTACATAGTTTATTTTATCATAAGGTTTGTGAAAGAACCCTTATATGTATTTCATGATCTTATGTACTTTTAAAATATATTATAATGTCATCAATTTAAAAAACAACAAACATATCCTAGAAATCATGAAATATTATATTCATATGATCCATGAATATAATAGGTTCATTATGTAACCCAAACAACATAACAACAAATTCATAATGCCCATATCTAGTATGGATCACAGTCTTTGGAATGTATGCTTCCTTTACTGTCAACTGATGGTGCCCCGACCTTAGGTCAACCTTCAAAAAATACTATGCTCCCAAAATATAATAAAAGAAGACATTGATATGAGAAAAATTATACTTATTTTTAATAGTGACGTTAAATAATGCACCATAATCCATGAAAAGTCTCATTGAACCATCTTTATTTTTTAACAAATAATACAAGAGAACCCCATGGTGAAGTGTTGGGTTGGATGAATCCTTTATCTAATAATTCCTCCAAAATTTTTTTCAACTCTAAAAGTTCCATTTGACCAATTTTATAAGGGGGTTTAGAAATTGGATTGGCATAAAGAACTACGTTAACAGTTAACTCAACCTCTCGATCAATAATAGCACCAGGAAAATCATTAATAAATACATAAAGATACCCATTTAGCACTGAAAAATCATTAATATGAATGTTTCCATTTTTTTGAAAATTTTTCTCAATATAACATTCATTTCAATCTTTTAATATTTTCATTGATTCTTGATATATTATCAATGTTATCGGTTCATTATTGTACACAAACTAAAATATTTTTTGAATTTTTTTTCTCTACAATATATCTTAGAATGAAAAAAAGAAAGTCAGTCTTTACCAATAATAAAATAAAACTCTTCTAGAGGAAATATAATAAGGTTTGTAGGTGAAATATTTCCATATAAAGAGATAGGCAGATTCTTATAATTTCTGTTTACCTCAATATTTCGTAAATGTGTTTTTACCATGAGTTTTGGCTTCATTTCATGGTGTGGAATTTTGAATTTAGTAGAACATTTATCATAAATAAAGGAATGTGTAAATCTTGAATAAAAAACACATTGGATAAATCTATAAAAATAATAAATATACCTGATTCCACCTCATTTGATGGATAAACATCTTTAGAAGAAGTTTCAAATGATTTTTTCAATACCCTTTAACTACCAATATTTTTTATTTTCATCCTGATTAACTATATTTGGACAGACATTAGAAAAATGACACAACTACTTATAGTTAAATTATATTACTATCAATTTATCATAACATTTTGGATCATTTTCTTTAAAATCACAAGACATGTATCCAATATTTCTACATCAGTATCATTTTCCACAGTTTACAAGACATTATCATAGATTATTTTTACCACACTTTTCAGAAGGTAAATTTATTTTTTTACCTCTATATTTCATTGGTGAATTATTCCCAAATTCCTTAAAACTTGAGCTCTTCATATTATTATCATAAAGATTCTCATACGTGTCAGCAAAATTCATCTCAACTTTTTCATCACAAAAAAATATTTTCACATAGATTTTAAACTTTTGTGAAGCCAAATCTCTTTATAAAAATGGTTTCAACCTATACTAAAATCTATTAATTCTACTATCAATGTCCTGATTAAAATATGGTACATACATGACTAGTCTCAAAAAAATGGCTCCATACATAACCACATAATCACAATCTTTGTACCTTATTTCTAGGAATTGTTTCTCCATTACAACATGAATAGTTTTTGGAAAATATTTTTCCAGGAAAAGTCTCTTTAAGTAATCCCATCCTATAGTATTAATATCATATTTTTATTTTTCATTCATAACCAGATACCACCATTGATTGAATTAACCTTTAAAATGATAAATTAATATTGTTAACTATTAGCATTCCAAACATCCCATGAAATTAAATTCCTTTTCTATATCAATGATCTAGCATTTTAATATCACTGTATTGGCGGTTCCCTTGAAAGTTGGAGTTTTTTTCCTCAAACAATTCTACATAAAAGGCATATTTCTTCATTGTTTATTTGATTCCTCTATAACATGAAGACCACCACCATCTATCACATGAGTTAACTGACCCATTATTGTAAGAAACTGCTCAGTTCAACATATATAACATTATTCACTTAATTTTTTTTGAACTTTCTATGAATAAAAAGTCCAACCTCTGGCATGAGATCCATTAATATTTTGAGAACCTCATATGGATAAAATCTGAGTTATGTTTGTAGTAGTAAAATATTCCTAACTTATATATAACCAAATTAAAAAGGGATAAGTGAACTCCCCAAGTGGTACACGATCTGATATATATAGAGAGAGAATGTTGGGGAAATTTATTTATGATAGTGGTAGTACGATTTTAACTCAAGAATTTATTGAATAATAATAAAATCCATATGTATAAAAATAAGATTCACCATAAAGACACATGGAATAAAAAAAGGAGAAAGAATTATAATTTTAATTAGGGTTGTACATCTTTATTTTGGTAATTTTTGGGTTTTTGGACATTAACTATATTTTGCTGCTTTCGTTTTCTAGTTGTATTCTACCAACCTGTACTCCAATTGATATTATCTTTCACATATAGTGATAAACCCTATATTTGTGATATATCTAGTTGTGATATCCTTTTTTATTTTGTTATAATAAGATTATTTTATTCTTCTTTTACTTACTGATTTTATTTTTTGATGAGTGATTTATAATTGAGACTCATAGTAATTAATATTAATTTTATTGATATTTAACCGATTTAGTTTTTAATTAGTTATCTATTTCGACTCAATCATCCTTGTATATTATGGAACAAGTGTTATTGAGTTTTGAAGTTCTTGGTGATTTTTGACACATGTATGAAAAGTAGTATCACACCAACTAATGCTCTATATCATCTTCTATCTATAGGGATTTTTCTGAAATATTGAACATGAGTTATCTATTGGTGGATTGGAAGATTTATCTCAAAAATATGTATATAAATATTATGGGGGATAAACTTACAATGATAAATGTACTGCTAAATCATGACTAAATTAACAAAAAATGGTGATAGGTTTATAATCATTATCTTTTTATTAATTAACATCTAGAAGAGGAGTTCATCATTTTATGAATATTGATAGTGTAACATTGGCTCATTTAACCTTTGAAGAATCATTAATCCATCATATTATAGCCCATCTATTTTACTAATCTTATATCCTCTCTATATCATAAAAATACACCCCATATCCCTGTATATTGACACTTTACTTTGTTAAAATCATGATATTTCACCCATTATTTCAGAAAATATAGGGTCACCACTATAAGTTATCTAACATTAAAGCATTGGTTACATTTAAAGGGAGGTGGTTAAAATTTAATATCACCAATCCAATAACTTATTATTAGATGAAATGACCTAACAATAATTACCTTGCCACACTCTTGATATAAATATTAAGATACCATTAATTTCAAAAACTAAGGGACTACAAAATCTTGAAATCTATAATTATAATTTGAAAACAGTGAATTAACTAATTCACGTGAAACTAAAAGTATTTAATGAAAATCAATGTTCAAAATCATGGTTGATAATTCTGATCAGATGTTGAGAGACTTGCATACACATCATTTTATAAACTGGAAAAACCATATCTTCAAACATTCATGATAAGGTGAATTCAATATTAGAACTGGTCTAATACAATTGCTAACAATGTTTCATGGCCTTTGAAGGGAATATCTAAACAATCATATTAATGATTTTACAATGATATGTTACACCTTTATGTTAAGTAGTGTAGGTGTGATGTAAGTCATGTATAGATAAATCCCTTTCTATATTGAAGGTGTATCCATAGAGTAGATATATAACTTTTAGCATGGTGAAGTAAACTACTAAAATGAACATCATAATATTTTCCTATATATATTCTTTCTAAATTATAGAGTTGTTTCTTTAAAGAAAGATATCCATGGAATCAGATAATTCACCTGATATACTTTTTATTAATTTTGGGAGAAATTTAATAAATTTTTAGAAGTATTTCTACACCAATCCACTGAGTAATATTAATTATTATTTTTATTATAAAAGGTAATCATAAAAATAAAAAATAATTTTATAGATGAATAATTGTATCATTTATTGAAAAATGACAAGTGAAAGCTAAAAGGATAATTTAGTTATTTAAAAAAAATTATAACTATTTGAATAATAGGTTATACAACTAGAGGATCCTAGGAGGAAAAATATACTAAATCATCATTTTTTAAATCAAACATTTATGAAATTAATATGGTGGGATGGATAGATATTAATAAATTATAAAAAAACCAGTGATGTTATGTTACCTTTGTTCTTCACCAAATTAATTTACTAACCAGCGTGCTCAAGTGTAGGATGCTGAATGTTACACTACTTCTTACTAATAAAGACAATTAAAACCAAATATGAATAATAAATGATAACAGGATATATATCATGTTTATTAAAACCTTGAAAATTTTAAAAACTAAGATACAATACCATTTCAAAATAGTTCTACTAACCTATAATTTCAATATAGTTTTACCATACCTTATCTATATAATTTTCCTCCTCCACCATTTTAGTATAGGAAATCACATGAATAAATTTAATTTTTTTCTCAACTACAAATTCATAAAGAATTGGACCAAAAAAATTTTGATTTGAAAAGCTTGATAAAGGAATTGAAAAAATTTAGAGAGTTTAATAGAAATGAGGGCTAAAAACCTTGGGAATCTATGAGCTCAACCACTTAGAAATCCAAAAAGTAATATGATATTTTTAACTTCTAGGAGTAGAAAAATAATTTCTATTGATTCAAAACAAAAACTAGAATAAAATAATTTAATAAATTAAAATGTGGAAGTAAATTATGAAAAGAATAAAAAGTAATAAAAGATTAATCCTCCAATGCAATTGAATGATAAGAAAAACATTCCACTTACATTTCATCTAGGAATGATATAAATAAAAAATGATTTATAATGATGAAATTCAAATGGCGATCCTTGACATATTCAAAAAGGATAAAATAAACATACCTATTATAAATGATATTAAATAGGATCCTAATTATACTATGTTCCCTAAAGGACTTTGTAAAATAAGAGACCAAATCAAATGAACAAGTCAGCCTAATAAAAAAAATTTTGAACCTAATCACAATAAAATTACCCAAAAAATTCCATGGAACAAATACATTATCTATAACCAATACCATTAGACCAATGTCTTTAATAGATTCCCTATGTGATCTTTGATCCTAAATTAATGTATTACCTCACTAAATATTTTTTTAGTACAGATAATATTGATAAAGTAAATATGGATGAAAGTATAACAAGAACATTTATCTATATCATTTATAGTTAGATTGCTTAAGTATGTTCTTATCAGGGTATAAAACCTGATATTTCTAGGTAACTTCTATCTGCTCAATATGAAATAAGAAATGAAATGTAAGAAATCACTAATAATATTGGGAATAAAATTCCAAAATACATATAAGATAATGATTAATGTCAATGATGGTTCTTTAATCATGGAATTTAGATAAAACATAGTCTTTATAGAGATTTTTAATTCTATGAAATACCTTAAAGAAGAACATTAAATTTTCACACTTCAACACTCTGATGAAACTAAATAACAGTAGGAAACTGATTATTTTAAATATATTTTGAATATGGGTGATAAATTAATATTTGAGTGTAATGTGGAAAATTTATATGAAAAACTCTAGATGAAAATTCAAGAACTCAAAAATGGGGATGTGTGTTATTTATTTCATGGTGTTGATTTTTTTTTCAAATTTTGATGGAACTATTTTAAAACTATATACCCAATACACCCTAATATGGGAGGTAAATTATATAGAGAATTGGTATTCTCATAAATAGATATTACATATTTTTAGATGAAATTTCATTATATTACACAAACACATGCTTGAGGACCATAATAGTTTAGTTCCTTTGGATAATTGGATCACAATATTCTTAATTCATGAAATATATTCATTTCCCCCCATAAAGATCTACCCCTTTTTACTCATACTTAAAACCCTCCATCATAACACTATATAAAAAAGATCTAAATTTTGAGTCATGGAATAAATATTGGATGTTCATAAGACATGAATCATAATGGAATCAAAGAACATGATCCATGAGAGAATAACAATGGAATAAGACACAGATATGTGGAATACAACGAAGAATAAAAAATATTATTTCCATGATACCCATAAATGCATTCATAATATGTTAGGATTTGGTTAACCACTCATGTACCTACTTTGGGTTTGGGATGACCTCCCATGTAACCTCTTTCGGACTTGGGATAACCTCCCATGAACCCTTTATTGGGCTCGGGATAACCTACCATATACCTTATTTTAGGCTTGGGATAACCTCCCATATAACCTCTTTCATGCATGGGATATCCTCCGGTGTACCTTCTTTTATTCATGGGATAACATCTCATGTACCATTTGGGCGCCTATAACATTATTTATTACCCAATGCATTATATGGAGATATAGTTCCCACCCATCATATAATAAAAATATAAAATATGTGTTCCACCATACCATAAAAAATTCATAATATCACAAACCAAGAAATTAAATAGGTTTCACATACATTTTTTCATATCATAATTTGTAGAAAAGAGGTAGGTATTCTAATAATTTCATAATTTCATCACATCCTGACCTGTGGGGAAAGAATCAAGTTTCATAAGAACTTTATCATGGTATAATCCATAGAGGAGAAAATGGTTTCATAAAAATATTTTTATAATAAAACATTAATAGAAATAATAATAATGATTTACATTGTATATAACCCCATAAACACATAAGTTACATCAAATGATGTCATCTTAGATTGAAAATGATTTTGAATGATCAATTGGTACATTTATTTAGGAAAATAACTGTTATTTGAAAAAGATTTTAAAAAAAATTATTATTTTTAAAAATAATTATTTTTTAAAATATCCATGAAAACATGTAAGGTAATCTTTAAATATATAAGTGGTAATGATAGTAATAAATACTATTCATTCCATTCATATTGAAAATAACTTTTGTTTTCAAATTATTAGTAATATTAAAATGAGAATTGTTTAAAAATGAAATGAATATTCCTTTAATTTCTTTAATCAAAAGTAAAAAATGGGTAAAAATTAATTTAATATATTATTTTAAGAATTTTAAAAATATTTTTAAAAATATTTTTGGAAACCATGGATTTGGAATAAAAAATGTCTCCGAACGAAGAGAGAAATAAAAAGATTTTTATGAAAAAAATCACAATTATTTTAAGTACCAAACAGTTGAAAAATGGTAATTATAATTGAAAATGTCATGAATAACTAGATAATAATAATAATAATGAGAAATATTGAGAGTTATATCATAATATTTCAACAATTGATACTTAGTAATAAACAGTCCCGATAAATGATAATATTGTAACATAAAAAATTACCACTTTGGTAACATTTGAAACCTAATACCCATGAAATAGAGATCATCACAGAGATATGTAATGCCCATAATTTTCAGTATAAGAATCATAAAATAAATTCATATGTTTTATATACACTACATGAATAAAATAGGTGGTAAATATGGAATATGTCTCACAAAATTTAAAAGTGAGACATAAATCCATTACATCTTAATTAATATTTTGAATCGTAAGAAAAATTTAAGGATAAAATCAAATGAAACATTAAATATAATAAAATTATGTATATTAATTATATAAAAAATAAGGGGAATTATATACACTACACAAAATAAACAAGTGGTGAATTTTCATATGTCTCCCAAAATTAAAAGGGACACATGAAATCCCTTACCTTAAGTATCGAGTTGATTTATTCACAGTTAAACCTCATGTATAATAAATATAATATTATTATATACCTATTACAGAACCATAATAATATATACCATACCATATATTTTTAATTATGACCACTTATTACCCATTTACAAAAAATTATTTGTAAAAATAAAATTTCAGGTAATAACCACTTTGTTTTTAATATATGTTTTGATTTGTTATTTTCAGTACTCTTACATTGATATTGGTTCCATAACCTATAGAATGATATTAATGAAATAATTATTATAATTATAAATAAATTATATTTTTAAGAACAATTGTTAAATCTGGTTTTGAAAAATAAAGTATGTTACGATTATGGAGACAGTAGGCCATACATACGCATGGGTAACATTTATATTTTTAAATGATCATTTTTGAAATGAGTTAGGTAATTTTTTATATTTTTAAAGTGATAAAAATATAATAAATTTTATATTCTGTCCTTAAATATAATTATACATATCATACATTTCATGTGTTGATTAAAGGAGCGAGTCACATGCCTTCATGAGGTCGAAAGTCCATACATGCACGAATCAAGTTATCATCTTTTAGTGATTAAAAAGGTAAGAAATAAAATGATATATTATATTTTCAAAATGATAAATATGTCATTAATATCATAATTAATTCATCTATATCAAATATATTTATTAAATTTATCTTTATAATTTTCCATGTAAAGTGTTAGTGAAAATGAATCACATCGCATTGCATGGCGGTAGTCCGCCATACACATGAGTGACATTATCATATCCACTAAGGAAGGAAAAGTAAAAAAGTTATATATTATTTAGTTACTCCATTTTTTTAATTATGTTACTAATATAAAATATACACTTAATATCCATCATCATTCCAAACCATGGGAGGTTGTAATGGAAAAATGTATGATATCAAGTATTTCAAAAGGAAAAATATACATAGGGAGTAGATTTCCATTATTTCTTCCATGTAGAAATTTATATAAGGAATTTCTCATAAAAATAAAATTATATACCACATCAAAAATTATGTTCATAATGTTTTTATAAAAAAAAATTTGTTCTTATCTGTTTCTAAATGGTTTTAACCTTTTATTTTATATCATCATATTTATGGGTTGTTAATAGATTTCTTTCTGCAAATCCACTCCAATGCATGGGAGTTCTACAATTATTTACATAAAGGGATTCATAAAGAGATTGATTAATACTAAAGTTAAATTTATTTTCATATTAAAGTTCAAATAAAAGAATGGGTTGATCCCAACCCCCTTTGAAATTAAAATAACAAGATATCAACATAAACTCTAGGGTTTTAATTGGTCAATTAGACATACAATATATCTGAGGATTATATGAAGTGTTGAAATGTATATTTGTATCAAGATGCTTCTCAAAATTAAATAAAACATCCATGTAAACTCACAATACCAGACAAATAAAGTTGAATGTGGTACTCCATGAAACCTTGACACTTCAATAATTTATATTATGTCTAATAGATCCCAAGAAAAACCTTTTCTAATAGCAATGAAATGTGTTTCCTTCATAAGGTGATCAACTATAACTGATTATTATCTCATCTCCAAAGATAAGATAAAACATAAAGGTTACTAGTAATATTAATCATTTTTCCACAATGTGTAAATTTATTCATAAACAATTAATTTTTTTACTGTAAACAAAATCAAAGGGTTTAATTACCATAAATGTCCCTTAAAATATCCTTAATCATGATAAATTTCCATAACAAAAAACCTCAAAATGGCTATCAAAGACTTTGAACATTATGATCATCCTGAAATACATAAACCCATGATGGTATCTGTAAGTATTAAGTTAATATTACATGGACATATATACACATCAAAAAGTTAATTGAATTATCATTCCTTATATAAGATCTTATCATATACAGAATCATATTCATTAGAAGATTAGGTTTATACTAATACTGATATAATATAAAATATGATTCAATTAATATATAATTCATGTAGAGGGAGATAATCACATGAATTTTCACTAAATGATGAACAATAATATTTCCATAGGGATTATTCATAAAAAATTAGACATGAAATTACCAACTAAGGAGTGGAGGATAAGTTTTCCTTAATTATCATGATTTAACTTATCCATTGATGTTGAATAATATTTCCCTTTTTCATTTTACTTCAGATGTTTTTGTGGATTATCAACAGTATTATCCTTTGGATTCGGGAATTTATTCACACAATACCAAAACCCCTTTCACCTGATGCAGTAGAGTGTGCGTAGTGTATTATATGGAGATTTATTTATATTTTCCTCAATAACTAACAACTTCCCTTCAATTAGGAATTTGATTTCCTGATAGAATTCCCTTCAACACATAAAATATACAATGGTTCTATTAATAAACTTACCTCTATGTTTCTTCCAACACTTTGAGAATAAAGGAAATATCATCTCTTTCTCTCCATGGATTTTAGATTTTCCTTTGATTTCCATTTTTCTTTTCTTATCAAAACCATGATATTGATACGTAACTCCAACCTTCAATTGTACCCTGATATAAAAACGAACAGTCAATTCATAGGCAATTAAGTCTCTTATGGATAATTCTATTTGTATACTTGGATTTATGCCACTGAATAATCAAACAAATTTACTTTCGTAGTGGATGATAATACAATAATCATACATCAAAAGTAACTTAAAATTTTCCTTGTTGATGGAAACAAATTATTCATCCTTATGATTTAGCTCAAGGAACTCATTATCTATCTTCATATAAAGAATAAGAGGAAAATAACTTTTAAAAAATAACTTATTAAACTCATTCCAAACCATGGAGTAAAATTTATATTATTTCCTCATATTCCTAACAAGAGTCCACCATTGGTCTCCTTCACCTTTCGAACAAAAGATAAATAAAATGGAATTCTCATTCTTATAACACTAGAGGATGGAAAATATATTCTCAGTGGTGGTGATCCATTACTTAGAAACTAGTGGATCAGATTACCCACTAAAAGAAGCTGAATTTTTTCTCATGAAGGACTCAACAAAATGATATTCCCTCATTTTCTAGTTTTGAAGTCCAGTATGATTCATATCATTAGAATTTTGTGTGAGAAAAATAATTATATTTCACATTCTATATCCAATATAATTGAGTTTATCAAGAGAAAAATCATTTAATTGTAAACCAAATTCAGAATTAACATGATTTATTAAGGTTCCAACCATAGACTAAACCCAAAATCATAGTTTGAGAAATAATAATAATATTTTAAAACCATATAATCAAGAAGAATCACTTATAGGATGTCTTAATCATGAAAACTTATTTTTAATGTATGAAACATTAGGTTTATCATAGGTCTTTAATAGTCACTGTATATTTATATCCTTCATAATGGTTCATTAAGAGTTTGTAAATTTCAAAAGAATAGACCCTATGAGTGTCAAACTCGCTGTGCAGCAAGGCCTGTTGTTGAGAACTAGGTGATGATTGAATCCAGATCAATGCAACCACTTCATATTTCTTACCCATAGGTATTTATATACCATATAAACATCTAATTATTGAATCTAAACATTGATTTAATTTTTCTAAAACAACTTTCACTACCTTTTAATTAAATTATTGTAACACCGCAAGATTTCATTGAAGGTTATTTTTTCAAAATAATTTAATAACTTACACTACACGCAACACTGAGTTCAAGCACACCATGACTAACCAAACTAGCCCTTCAAAAGCGGTTATGAATAGTATTAACAGAATTGTGAACTTTATATAACCCTTATAATTTTATAATCCATATAATGAGTTTCTTAGATATAATGTGAGGACAAATTCATTTTTTTTCAGAAAAAACAAGAATTTTAAAAAAAATGCATTTTTACCACCTTTTAATGGAGAACCCTTCATAAATCCAATATTTCAAACTTTAATATATTAAATATGATAAAATAAACTTCTTCTTTGGGATCGGGACATAAGAATTTAGTTTTAATAAATTTTTTGTGTTTTACTGATAACTTTCATATTTGGGTGAATAGTTAAAAATAAAATATTTTAACTAAAAAAACATTTTTAATCTAAATAATTTCTAGTGTTAAACTATAAATATGAATTCTTTGGTTGTATAATTAGATTATATTTTTACCATTTAATCCAATGTTGGTCATTGGATGTAATTTCACTTTGAAATTGGAAATGAACAAATGTCAATCTTTTGATAGTTATTATTTCTAAAAAATACGGCTTTTTGTTTTGACAACGAGAATTAATTTTAAATTAAAAAATTAAACTTCTATATTTTGAATTTGGTAAAATAGACATCTTTTTTGGATTTGTGATATAAAAATTATCCTAGGGGTAATTTTTGGTATTTTTTTGAAAACGTTCAATTTTTTATGAATAGTGAAAAACACTAAGTTATAGTTTAAAACCGAATTATTATTTAAATTATTATTTATTTTATTTAAATTTATTTTAGGTAAAAATAGATACATAATGCCTATATAATCTCAATATAATTCATTGGAGTTAGTTTTCATTAATTTTTGATATATAAAAATATTATTTTACCTTTCCCTGTCTTTTACCCATCTCCTTGTAGAATTTGAAAATTCACATAAAACATAATTTTACCGCTTCTATGAGTGGAATTTCTAAAATTTGAGAGAAACATTTAATATCAAGGAGTAAAATGTGGTTCAATAATATATAAATAATTTTTGGTGAATAATAACTTTTTACTTTTATTTACAACGGTTAAAAGTAAATTGGTTAATTAAGGGTAAAAATGATATTATTGTTACCCTAAAACATTTCATAATTATATTAGATAAGTATAATTACACTAAAAAACCTTAGGAAAAAAATATGAACCTCTTTGGTTCACTTGGATTAGAATAGGAAATTTATTATTATTTAATTCAAAGAAGAGTTAAAAGAGTTAAAATTAAAGTTTAATAAATAAAACATTTTTAATATAGGGTTATACATAATATAAATTAGATTATAAATATTCATTCGAAATATAAAGATATTTCCTATATAATGGTATTTTATTTATAATTTTTATACATTATATAATTTAATTTATTTATGACACAATGGTGATGCAGTAATTACCTAATTAATTAAATATTAAAATAATTGATATTATAAATATCCAAATAAATTTAATTTGAGACTTTTTATGAATTAAAAAAAATTTATTGGTTAATATGTCATATTAGGATTGATTAAATTAATTTATTTCAAATTAATGAAGTTTTTAGGAATTTACCAAAAATAAATAATTAAATAGTGTCAAAATTGGCATAATTTAATTTTTAAAACAAATATTATATTATTAATTGATATTCTATTCTTAAAAATCTATGGTTTATAAAACGGACTTATATAATGATAGGTGTATCATTAATGAACCACTTTAGGTTCTCTTCAATGTATATAGTACGTTTATTAACCATATAATATAAAAATATAAAGAGACATGGTAAATGTCAAACTATTTAACTAAGAGGTAAAACTAAAAGACAAATTTAATATAGTGACCCAAACCTATCTAAAACCTATTGGTTGAGTGGTTTTAGACCGATCACCAACTTATAATTTAAGTAATATATTTTTTATCCATTATAAACTGAAAATAATTTTATTATAAAATAATATTTCTAGCTTTTCCTAAGGTGCCCCTCTCCCCTATTATAAAAGGGAACCCCACCCCCCTCTCTCTAATTCACACCTTCAAAGCCATTTTTCTTGGAAAACCTTGGCCTAAATACCATAAAAACTATCTTAACTTCATCCTAGATGCCTTCCTTTAGTCATAAATCCAACTTAAGGAGCCCTTTTTATTAAATCAAAAGGATGAACCTGAAGAAGAGGTAATAATTTCCCCACCCTCTATCAAGTTCTCTTCTTCTTCCACTTATTCTTTATTTGTTATTTCCATTATAAAATAATAAATCTTGTATCTTCTATATACCATGATGTTATTATAAATATGGTACAACCATATTCATTATTCTATCCATCCTTTGAATGAAATGTCACCATACGGGCGTACGTACGAATTACCGTATCCACATCGTGGTGTAATTGTTATTCGATACATTATTTTTTTGATGGGTATAATAATGATGTGTAATTAATGTAAATTATAAATATAGCATGTTAATTATTCTATATATATGATATACCATCAAATTATATATTATTTTATATCAAAATAATGATATTGTCACTCGTGCAAATGTACAGATTACCCTCTCCATGAACGCGATGAGATTCATTCCCCATCGTATCCATTCAAGACTAATTTTCATTAGATGATTAAAAATAATGTTTAGAGACATGATATAATTTTGGATATGAATAAGATTCATCCCATAAAAAACAAATATGACTCACATAACAAATAATATAAAGGAAAAAGAATTAGTTAACACCCGAATCAACGATAATACTAAGATATTATTAACAAAACATTGTTAAATGATCATATATAATATCATATTAATGTATATGATTCTTTTATAATTTAATAAAAATTATTTCACCATTATAAAAAAGTTTAACCTACCCTTGACCAAGGAAAATTACTTGGTAAGTGTTAATTTCACAATATCTTTATTATCTGAGGTTGTTTTTACATAAGTATCTACTAGGACCTCTTTATCATCCACATCCATATTTCTTAAAAATGTATTTCAAAACAGTATTATTATTCTATAGACTATGGTTTAAAGTCATATATACCATTTCATTACTTTTTATAAGATGCTTATAAAGGAATCTTTCTATTGTTTTCCAAACAATGTCCTTTTTATCCTTTTTGACTGAATTAAGGTAAGAATGTCTTTTTTAACTTATACAGCGGGTGCGGCTATTTTCCACCATTATAAAATCCTCGAATCTTCCCTTACAGTATTATAAGAATATTTTCAAAGTAAATTTTTTCTTTTATAATTTTGTGACTTTTAAATGATTTCAAAAAAAGAGATACTTATCTCAAATAATTTTGATTTCATCTATGTCAACATCCTTTGATGGATTTTAAGCTTATTTGAAGTTGATTTATTATGATAGAAACTTCCATAATTGAAGGTTTTGTGATATGTTTGACTGTGGATGTGTTATGTTTATACCATTCATGGTTTATGGATAAATTATTGACATTACTTATGCTAGTTTTGAAATGAATGTTTATGTTATGTTTAAACCTGTTCATATGAGGAATGCATTAGAATTAGTAAGTGATGGGTGGAGCCCGCTATAGCTCTTAGATGCATCGGTAGGTCTCATGAGACAAACTAGTGTCTTGGCCCAAGGAATTGAAAAAATCATATTTGTAGTCTTATCACACGACCTTGACTATGTGGTTATGATAGTCTGGCATTATGCATTCCATCATTATGAAAGTGGTTATTGATATTGCATGTGATTATTCGACTAGTAGAATATCCATGTGAATAAGTAAATGGAATTATTTAATTTTATTTTTTCCATATTATGATGAAGTTCAAGTTTAAAAGGCCTTTGTTTTAATTATACATTGCCTTAAATTTTTATGCTTATTTATGAATGTTTCCGCTATATTGTTATCCTTTCTGAGTATCTGAGCTCACCGCTTTCTATGTTTTATTTCTCCCAGGATGTGAAGAAGTATTTTATGACTAACCTACAGGGATAGTCTGAAGGTATATGCGTGTGGAATATGGAGACTATGTTGTTTTAGTTTTTGACTTTATCATTTAATGTAAGACTTATGAATGTATCTAGTGTTTCCAAGGCTACTAAACTAATCGGCCTTTCGAGACTTTATCTTTTGTGATCATGCCAATGTTATGCAATAATGTACCGACTCTGGGTAATTGGGGTCCGGGTGTTACAATTCTAGTATATTTTCCTACATTGTGTCTCATCCATAGAATTATCCCTAGATAAATCCCTAAAAATATACTTAGAAATATCCCTAGGGATGTCACTAATGTTATCAAATCCTAGTTTCCAAAGGATAATTAAAACTTTCCAGGGATAATAACTATCTTGAACAAGGCTTCTTATACTTGGATATTACATCTTTCGAAAGGAATATTAACTACATTACACAAGCACATGACCAAGAAATATAATATTTTATCTCATTTGAAAACATATAAAAAAATTAATAATTAATGAAACCTCTTTAATTTCCCTCATAAAGATATTATCCTTTAGTAATCCTACTTAAAACCATTCTTCATAACCCTGTATATAAAATATCATAATATTGAGTCATGGTATAAATATTTGGTAGATTAAAAGACATAAATCATAAGGGAATAAAAGAAATTGAGCCATGATAACATTTAATTTTCATAAGACATATATTTTTGGCATAAAAATATGCCTAATAAATATAATGTTGAGGATACCCACCAAGATATTCATAATTTGTTATTCATGGGATAACCAACCATGAACTTTATTGGGTATTGGGATCACCTCCCGTGTACCGTATTTTATGATTAGTATAACATTCTATGTACCCTCATATGGGCTCAGGATAAAATCCCACATACCATATTGCATGCCTTGTATAACCTCTTGTATACCCTCTTTTAGGTTTTAGATAACTTCCCATGTACCCTTTTAGCACATATGACTTTAACAATTACCTAATTATTATAGGGAGATTAAAGTCCCACCCATCTCATAAAGAATAAATGACATATGTGTGCCACAAGATCATAAAAAATCATCTTATCATAACCCTTGAAATAAAATGTATTTCATAAACATTTCTCTCTATCATATATTTTGGAAAAGAGATATTATTCATAATCAATTCATTATTTCATCATATTATAACCCATGGAAATAAGACAGGTTTCATAATAATTTTATGATGGAATAATTCAAAGAAGATAAATGGGTTTCATAAACATATTTTCATCATAAATAATTCATAAAATGAATAATAATAGCATCCTTGGTTAATATCCATAGAAAAGAATAAGTTACATCAAAGGATGTCATATTATATGGAGATTGATTTTGAAAGATCACTTGGAACATTTATTGATGGAAACAGTTTTTTTTTATTTTAAATTAAAACATTTTAAATATACTTTATTTCTAAAATAAAATTGAAAACATTTAAGGGAATCATGAAATATTTTATCGCTCATGATTATGATAACTACTGTTTGTGTCATCAATGTTAAAACAAATATTATTTTCACATTTTTAAAAAAAGAGAAACAACAATTGTTTGAAAAAACAAATGAAGATTCATTTAACATTTTTTGGAAAAAATTAAGACATTGATAAAAATCATTTAATATATTATTTTCATGATTTTAAAATTATTTTTTAAAATAATATGATAAAACATATATCTGGAAGAAAAAATGGTTTAGACCGAAGAGAGAAATAAAGACGATTTTTCATAAAAACAATTTCACAATTATTTTAAGTACCAAAGATTATAAAAATGGTAGTTATAGTTTAAACTTTCATGAATTACTATAGTTTAAGAAAAATTATTAGAATTACTTAGATGTATATCATAATATTTCAACATTGGATACGTAGTCATAAAAAATGTTGATAAATGATGAGATTATAACATAAACCCATTACCACTATTATAAAATTTGAAACATAATACCCTTGAAATAGAGATTATAAAATGGATATGTAATACACATAATTTCTAGAAAAATAATTATAAAATAAATTCTGTTAATAATATTCTCCACATAAATGAAATAGAGGGTGAATGTGGCATGAGCCTCCCAAAATTAAAGAGTGAGATAGAAATCCATTACAAATTCAGTAATATTTTGAATCGTAAGACCCAAAAAAGCATAATATAAAATGTGACAATAAATATCATTAAGTTAAATATATTAATGATATAAAATTAAAGGAAAAATATATATACCATAAAAAATAAATGAGTGGCGAATTTACATGTCTCTGATAAATAAAAGAGAGACTAGAAATCTCTTATATTAAGTCTCATATTCTTTTGTATTTGTTATAAAATCATGTATAAATAATATTTTTTTTATAAACATATTATATAACCATAATATTATATATCATACCATATATGATTTAATTATTACTTTTTATTACATTCTTATAAACAATTCCTTGTAAAAACACATTTTGGGTAATAACTGCTTTGTTTTTCGAATATGTTGTGATTTTTTATTTTTAGTCCCCTAATTTGATCATGGATAAATAATAAACATAATAATAATAACTAAATATTTATCATACTTATACATAAATTACTCATTTATGACCAACCATGAATGATGTTTTGGAGAAATGAAGTATGTTACGATCATGAAGACGGTAAGCCATATATACGCTTGAATAACATTTACATTTTTAAAAAATCATTATGGAAATGAGGTAAGTGATATTTAATATTTATATAATTATATTAATATAATAAATATAATATTTTTTCTTTAAATATACTTATACATATCTTAC